>OX595849.1:11447688-12697688 GCA_951392215.1 Epirrita christyi | reverse complement strand
GGAATCACTCGAGCAAAATTTTCTCGAAAGAAAAAAAAACAACTTTTGGCTAGGTTCGACTGTTTCTCGGTATAGATTTTTGGCTTAAAAATTAGATACTTAAATAAAATTAATACCATAAAACAGAAGACTTCAGTTGTAAAATTATCAATATTTGACAAGATTCAATTAAAATCATTAGAATTTTTCGAGAGGCGCGGTTGTTTTTTTGTATGAAGATTTCTGTTTGGTGTGAGCAAAGCCTTAAGCTTGAAACTGTGAGAAGTTTGCTTTGATAAGTAGGATCTTAACTGTGGTGTGTCGTGTGGACCCCACCATCTCCTCCAATAGATGTGTGAAGGGTAAACCAAGGTACGTGCAGCAGCATCCTACTGACTACTTAGGTATAACACCAATACTGCAATCAACAATCTGTCTGCGAACCGTGTAGTGCTAGCACAAGTAAACCAACTTTTTAATTCAATACAGAGGAGAATACTTTCGTCTCTCGTAACTCCGTACTCGTATACTTATTCAAAAGCAGGCTCAAGAAATGGTTGTTGCAGGAGGTATACCACAGTGTGGACGATTTTTATCATCTGCCTAGGCTAGATTGTAAAACAGTTATAATTATAATTATAAGATCCATAGAAGAACCAAGGTCACCAACATAGCTCTCGGAATTAGCAAGTTTAAGTGGCAATGGGCAGGTCATATAGCTCGCAGAACTGACAACCGTTGGGGAATAAAGGCTCTCGAGTGGCGACCACAAACCGTACGACGAAGCAGTGGAAAGCCCTCCACTCGATGGACTAAAGATATTATAAACGTTGCAGGAAGTCTGTGGATGGTGGCGGAACAAGACCATTTGTCGTGGCATTCAAAGGGGGAGGCCTATGTCAAGCAGTGAGCTTCTACAGGCCAATGATGATGATGATGACAATAATATTATACGAACCTCCTGACATGTAATAATTTGAATGTATTGTATACAACTAATTATAAGTAATTGTGCCGTGGTGTGTCCGGCCTAAGAACAAACCCCTTCGTCTCCTCCCGTGGATGTAGTAAAAGCCTTACTGAGTGATCACACCAGGAGATGGGCAGAGCATCCACCTGAGTACTTAACACCAAACTGCGATCATCAATCCGCCTGCCGAGCGTGGTTATTATGGCAAATCCCCCCATTATATTAAATGGGAGAGGCCTCGTCCAGAAGTGTACCAACGTAAACAGGCTGGTGATGATGATGATGATGGTATTGTATTGTCTCTCACAAAGAGTCTTACTTAGTAATTGCGCTCTATGCTCTGTATCTATTGCTGCGACAATTATGTCGGAGCCCTAATGTGGCTGGCACACTTCAAGATATCTCTCTATTTCTCTTTAGCCCCATAAACTATATTACTACGTATAAAGTAATATACTTTATCGATGCCATTCCTAACTTTACTGCTTCAGACGCCTAAAATCATTTCTTATTTGCATATAAGGCTGACATTTGGGACCACAATTTCAAATGTTACAGCCCAACTCAGACAGATTTTTACAATAAATGGTTTTTGCAATAACCAAAACTGAAACGTTAGTATCTAACCAGGTGTCCGTTAACGACTTAACCCAGTAGCGTAAAAAGTCTGGAACACTCCAGTGAGCCACAGAAAAGATATAGCTTTTGATAGCAGAAAAAACGCTATATTCAATTTAGATTTATTAGGTAGGCAAAAGTTAAAGACCGCGGTTTCGCTTTTGCGGTATCGGAATAAAAGTAGCATAATGTTCAAAATCAAATATGCACCAAATTTCATCATAAATCGTTTTTTTTTATATTTTATTTATTTAACCACTATATTTCTTACAGTACTTAATATAATATTCTACCTTAAAAACCTCCAAAGGTTTGACTAGTTACACACATTCGTCGTAATAAATAGAATAAAAACACACACACAATCTCATACAAAACAAAATCTGTATAGTCAGAAATAAGTATAACAGTCCATAAAAACAGCTGATTTACACTCACTGTTACGGCGTGATAGAGTAACAAACTAACATTTATTTAAGTATACAAAATTTCGAATACACAATATTGTACGACAGGATTTATTTTAAGCAAAAACGGCAGAGCTATTCAAATCTCGCGACGGTAACTTTTATATGAGAAAAGCGACGTTCGACAGCCCTGAGGCCTTACCATGAGCTCATAGAGCGATTCAGTTCAAAAACTAATCTAACTAACTGTACAAAATATCGGTTCGTTATAGACATCCGTCATCATTGAATAACTTTAATCGCAGAAGTCTATAGACCTTCTGCTACTTGCCTTTAAATATAGCTACGGACATCACGGAACCGATATTTTGAACTGAATAGTTTTTAAACTGAATCGCTATAAGATCTCATGGTAAGGCCCCTGATTGCACAATTTACGCCTGTTGCAAACCTTTTACGAGATAGAGAATAGCCCTGCCGGTCATGTGCGATTCAGACTCGCGTGGAGAGGGTCATCGGTACAAGTACCTACAATCTCAGTAGATCCATTGTCCGGATCCATCATGGATGCTAGCTAGCATAGATAATAAGTTAATTATCTACTAGTTACCTAAACAATTAACATATTAGACAATCAACACAATTGTGTACGCCTTTCTCGTTACGAGTATTTTTCGTTTCCCATAGGAATTTAAAGATTAAGGTTTATAGTGAAGTTTGTAGGGGAAAATGGCTTAAACTGAAAAAGGGACGATTTTGAAATAATTTGCCTACGGATCGGAACCCTTACGAGTGCGAGTCTTGCACTTGTCCATTTTATTATTCTAGTAATGTATAGGTACAATCAAGAAACCATAGCTACCGATCTCATGAGCGAACAAGCTTCTACCTAAACATGTTATTTTCAATTGAAGTTTGAGTAATAATGATCGTGCGCTATGACACTCTAACGGTAAAGGCCAAAGCACACCAGATGCGTTATGCAGCACGTAATGTAGACACGCGCGTCTTTACGTATGTACACGATTGCGTGCACGTCACGCAAGCGGTGTGCCATGTCTCATACAGTTCCATACATTACAACGTCATGGTACGTCGATGTGCACGCCAGCAGCCGGTGTGCTGTGGCCTTAAATGGATAGGTATTTAGTCATGCTAATTGTTAATTGTTTTACTAATGCTTTGACTAGTCCAAGAACATGCAATTTATCAAATCGGAGTGCAACGCAAGGGCAAAACTTGGACTTGAAATTAATATTAGTATTTACTGAATATGAAGCTATATTTTTCTGTGCATATGTTCCGCGACGGCCATTAAAATTCAGGGCCCGATGTGGCTGTAAATCCGGCTGCGCCCCGTGGGAGTGTACGGACATCCAGCGCGCATAAACTTGCGCTTGGAGTGGTTTCATGGACATTGAACATCGGACATCACCGGGATTAAAGACGTAAATACTTACCTGTTTAATCATTAATCTATAACAGATGATACAATTACGATGGTAAGGTCCGGTAGCTCAAATGGATACAACTAGGTACGTACCTATCTACTCTTCTTCTTTTCTTAGTCGTACACTCTTGATAGAGTAGTCGTGGTTAAGTAGGTCTTGCTTGAGTGGCGGCTCTTGCGATGCGTCTCCACTCGGCTCTATTAGCAGCATTGCGAGAACATTTGGTCATGGAAGTTTGTGTGCTGGACTTTATAAGGTCTGACCACCGAGTTGGGAGAGCCTATAAAATACTACTCCGCAAATATTCAACACTGAAGTCGTTTATTTGCATAAATAAGTTATACAGGAATTTAATGAACAAATAGGTGACTCAAAATAACACCAAATGATCACAACTCCTTTAAATTTTAAAGAAAATAATAGCGATATTGATCAAATTGGACGAAATAACAGATATTATTTTAACCCGTTTTTACGACTATGTGGATAGTAATTTATCAAGAACAGCGATCCATCGTCACGTTCCAAAAACGAATAAAGCTCCATTTGTGAACGAAAAGTAAATGTCATTTAGTTTGTATGAGCTTCTGGCACAGAATACTGGCGGCGCGCTGCCTTAAGGTACTTTGTGCCTAAGGCTTTCAGTACCTACCATGTCTTAGATGTTTATAAAATACAGAGCTTTCAATATTAATGTCTGTTTCTAAAATAACTCAATGGTTTCCACCATAGTTACTCGTTCGTTGACTTATAGTTGTCTGAAAGCCTTGCATAGTCACTACCATAGGTATAAACCATCGCTCTGCCCGGCACCGTCACAAATATTTACTTCTTTTAATTAAGGCCTCTGAAGGGAAGTCTCCTCAATTTTGCCAGTGACTAGTAGGTATATTATTTTGATAAATTATGGTAAAGTTGTTAAAGTCACAAATCTCAACCAAGCAATATCATAGAACAACGGTTTTTTTTGGTAAGTTACACGTGGCCCAGCGCACCTGCCCCACTATTCCCTAACTGAAAGTCACTCGGTGACTAACGTTTGACAAATATTATCATCAATTCAACAAACTGTGGAATAAGCAAAGAATGAGCTACCATCTGAGGTTTTCCCGCTTAATTACGAATTTACGACAAAGGCGATTTCAAGCAAAACGTTTTAAAAAATTGATGGTGTGAATGTTGACGAGTTGTCTGTCAACATTTCCCCTGATGTTGCCGTAAGCTAGTTTTTCTATCTGTTATATAAAAAAAAACTACTTTACGTATCTGCGGAATAGTTAAAGGTCCTTGAACTTTCTTCGTCACATTTATTGGACAAAAGCCAAACTGATTTTATGTATAAGAATATAATGAAAACGTATTAATTGAATACTGGGGTTAATGCCTGACACAGCTGACACTTGAAAGTACTTTCTACAATCTCCAATAAGAATATTAATCTGTCTGAAATCTTAAAAATGGAATTCAATACAATAATCACCTATTGTATGCTAAAAGCCTTTGTCAACGAAATATAAATTGAATCAAATTAAAAGATTGATATGGTTTTAAAAGTTTGGCATAGGGTTCCGTCAGCTAAGAAGTGTGTTATATTTTGAACTTCTTTGTATTATCATCCAACTGTTTATAAAAAACTATAAAGGCCTTAAATAATTATAATAATAATTATAATCATTTTTAAACCTATTTTAGTTATAATAGCTTTTGTCTTGTTTTGACGTACGTATATGACATTTTACATAAGAGAAACCAAAACAAAAGCTATTTTAACTAAAATAGGTTTACAAAATTAATAAGGGGGTTGTCTTAGGGTCGGAAACATACAAACATTAGATAAACAATAACACACAACACACACTGTCCAATCGAAAAACGTAATATAGTGCCACTCAACGTCGTAGATTCCAAGGCCCATATTAATAAATCGAACTTGATTCTGAGAACTTCCTTGAGTGTGTTCCATTTTCAAAATTCCATTTTTGTTCTCAAGACCGTCCTCAGAGTTGAGTTCGGTCTTAATACGAGCCCTAGTTGATTTATTAAATAAGCATATTTCGCAGACAATTTAATTCTCTTAAAACTTAAAATCAAATATTTGAAAAGTCTTATAAAAACCCTCTTTCGTTATTCGGATAAATACACTGTACTGTATAATTTTTCAAAGTAACGAGTTTTCTTTAGCTTTGTTCTGTTTGACATTGAAACTTGCGTAGGATTACCTATGCTAGTTATGCTAACTTGAACTATGCGGCTTTTATATTAATAAAAGCAGCGTAGTTCAAGTTAGCATTACGTGACTTTGTTACACGTAGTGCAGGCGATTTTGGATAATCTCATCATAATTAGTCGTTGTCATCGACTTTTGAACATAGGTCTCCCATTAGAACACTACGTTGAACGGTCCGGGGTGCTATTTTTCAAAGTCACTAAGTGACTAAATATCATCATAAAGGCCGCAAATCACCGTTTTTCAGGAGATGTACTGGAGAAGGCACTTGTATTAATATCACAGGTATAAGAATTTTAGTCATCAATGAGTTTCATATGTATATAAATTTGGAAATCATGGAATAAACGGCAATTTTACTGACGTTTAGTCACCGATGACTTTCAATAATCGCACCCCTTAGCCATCTTTTAGACACAATTTGGTAAAAGTTTCGTTCAATAACAAATAACTTTTTATTTAAAAAACCGACTTGTATTGTCATTACGACTAAATATTTGGATGAAAAAAATGATGAAAGAACCATAGTGGTGAAAGGAGTATGATACTTTTTAAATGCAAATGCTTGGTTTGATGCTGAAAATATCAAAACGCCATATTTATGCCTACAATATTTGAGGAGTTCCCTCAATTCCTCATGGATTCCATCATCATAACTGGATTCTGAAAAAAATGGGACCAATCTCGAAGTATATCTATTCAAATAAAAAAATAAATCGGTTCATAAACGCCGGAGATATGCGGTAACAAACATAAAAAAAAAATATATAACCGAATTGGGAACCTCCTCCTTACTTGGGAAGACGGTTAAAAATATATTAGAGCCTTTATCATTCTAAAAGAACGTTACTCGCAGGTCGAGATAAATAGACGTTACTTAGTCCGTATACTAATGCTTAGAACTGTCCTTGTCACTGTCACATAAATGTTAAAAGACGCATGCTAGAGAGTGACAGGGATAATGCTAAGCATAAGTACGTGCTAAGTAACGACTACTTATCTCAACCTTAGTCTGCCACTCATTTTTAAAACGAGTCCGATTTCATTTCTCTTCGGACTTTAATATAACATGCCTATTACTGGTGTTCTACTAAGGAACCACTGGAGATAATATAAGTTGGACATTTCCTGCTCGTCGTCGGATAGACGACGGGGCTTAGTTTTATATATTGTGATATATAACATGATTGGGTGTGAATTTTTTGATGCTGGCCGTGTTTTTTGTGTAAGTAAGGACAGGCAAAATGCACACTTTTTCGTTGCAACACTATTTTTAACCGTTTGTTAGGTTATGATGTTGACGTCTTCATTTTCCCCTGATTATAGGCTATGTGACGTCACATAAAATTGGATAAGATTGCCCTCTAGAGGACATAAATTCATGAACAAAAAATAGGTAATATTTGAATACCTTAATATATATTATAATTGGAGGATTTGGAAATTGATTAGTTCCTGTAATACTTACCTACAACGTTAGCAAACTAGACAAAAAAGGTGTATTTACATGTACCTATACCCTGATTTTTAATTTCAGACAATTTTTGTAAACAAAGAAATCTCAAAATATGCCACTGTGTGAATAAATGTCATGATTGTGTATCATACGTTTACTTACACATATTATTCACATACATGACATTTATTCACACAGTGGCATATTTTGACATTTCTTTGTTTACAAAAATTGTCTGAAATTAAAAATCAGGGTATAGATACAATTTTGGCTTTAAAAATATATTTTTTTGTCCTGCAGTGTAAAGATCGTTATGACTTTGACAAACAGCTGCAGGCTTCAAATAGTTAAAAAATATAGTTGGGTACAGAAAAAAATAAAAAAATCTTTCGCCCATAGAATGTCAGCTACGTGACATTTTCGTCCCACGATTCCATTGTTAAACCATTTTGTTCGTGTTTTATGGACAGATGTGATAAAAAAATTCTAAATAGTGTCACCTAAAAAATGTTGGTACAATATTTTGGCAGTTCATATATACATGAAACAGGAAGGAAATATCCCATAATTCAGTCAAATGCAGTATAAAAACTAGAAATATGTGTTTGTCTGGTAATATCCGAGCTTTATATAGGTACCTAACTCTTCGACGCATCTTATCAAACTACCTATTACTTAAATGCACTTAGTACGCACAGAAGATGACAGGTGGACTCAAAAAACAACCAAATGGAAGGGCCCAAATGGCAAGAGGAATAGAGGGAGACCACTGGAAAGGTGGCAGGACGATATAGTCAAGTTAGCAGGAAAGTCATGGAGAAAGCAAAGGGAAGAATAGTTTGGCAACTTTTAGAGGAGGCCTATACCCGCAAGTTTTAAGAGATATGTATTAAAGTCAATTGTTATTTTAAGTTTATTTTAGTTTAAGGAATATGAAAGGCTTTTTTTATTTTATTTTTATTATTTTACTATAGCTTAAACAATAGTAAAACTCATATACCTAGGTAGGTATATAACATTCATAAAAATATTTTTTTTTACTGAATTTAAGAGGAATCAACAGTAACGGGTTATTCCTGAAATCCCCTTTAGAAATCCCCTTTAAGGGGATTTCAGGATTTTTTTCCCGAAATCCCCACTATCAAAATGCCCTTTTGTACGCGAACGAAGTTTGCTTCTAACTTGGCTATTATTTCTTCAAACTCCATGAAACTTTGTACACATGATCAGCACACTAATATCTAGACCCGTGGTGCATTAGTTTCTTATAAAATTGGTAGTATCTAATTCATTGGATTTTCAATAAAATTGTATGGTTACCAAATCATAAATTAAAAAAAACTAATTTTTAAAAAACTGACGCCCCACGTAGGTACCCGATTAAGAAGAAGGTGAAGACTACCCGGTAGGGCGCATACGGTATGCACCCTACCGGGTAATCTTCCATTTTATTTAATAATCAAACCAGCATAATATTACATAAACTAGTTTCAGTCAAACATTCCCATTTGCTAGATCCTGCAGTTTCAAGATATTTGGCATGGCACATGCCCCATTTGGAATTTCTCCAAAATGTTTCGTTACCTCTAAAGATACAAATTTCCCAAAAACAAACTTTCAAATTGAAAGATGGATGTTTTTACTTCGCTGTAGCCTCTAGGTAATGCAGTGTTGCCCGCTGCCAAGAAATGTGTCAGTTCCCAACCATAAAAAGGGGTGGCTTGTGATAGATTGAAATCCATGTTGCGTAAGCTTTCGGAACTAGGTCTCCATAAATGCAGAGGAAAACATGACATATCCGATGGCTGTACTCGTATGCCAAGAGCAACACATTTAACATACTTTCAGTGAGAAATAAATCATTTTTATAGGCAAATTTTACAAGCACCTAATTTTAAGAAAATATACCACGGTAGAAAGCCACGTTTAATTACGCACAGACCATTAGATAAATTCATATATTTTGACAAATATTACCAGTTTTCTGTTCTCTGAATCATAAGATATTTTTAATTGGTGGCAATTTTCATAAACAGCTGAATTTATTTAAGTAATTTTTGTTGTGAAATTTTTAAATGGTCTAAAAATCATAAAATGATTTAAAACAATAGGACAAGTGCGAGTCAGACCCGCGCCGTGAGGATTCCGATCCGTAAATGATTTCGAAATCATTAATGCCTTTTTTGAGTGTCAGCCACTTTTTCCTACAAACTTCACCATCCCATTTAAGGGATAAAAAGTCAAAATTCCTCAATTTAATACTTTTCCCTTTAAAAATGTTACAAAGCCTCCATTTCACTTACTAGAGGTTTTTCATTTTCTTGATTTCCATACAAAAATTAGACATTCATTTCCATATCTTTGTAATGTATTGAGTTAGAAGACTCACAGCACTATAAAGTCATGATATTTGGTATAAATATCAAGTTTATGCCCTCTGTTTATGAGAAAAAGCGTCTTGACAGACAGGCAGACAGACATACAGACGAACGAACAACAAAGTGAACCTATAAAGGCCCCGTTTTTTCTGTTGAGTTACGGAACCCTACAAAGTTTTAAACCATGATATAGATAATTGATGTACAAATAAGTTCACCTTGGTTACTAACAATTTTATTGCAGCCTAGGGGGGTTACCATGAGCTCTTATAGCGATTCATTTCAAAAACTATTCAGTAGGCCTAGTGTGAGTATCGCGTTTACGTGGCAACCGCGTAAACGCGCGTTTGTTGAGTAACCGGCAAAATTAAAGTATACGTAAAAACTGCGGAGTCCGAGTAGTTTTTACGTGTACTTTAATTTTGCCGTAGGCCTAGTGTGAGCATCGCGTTTACGTGGCAACCGCGTAAACGCGCGTTGGTTGAGTAACCGGCAAAATTAAAGTATACGTAAGTTTACGTGGCAACCGCGTAAACGCGCGTTGGTTGAGTAACCGGCAAAATTAAAGTATACTTAAGTTTACGTGGCAACCGCGTAAACGCGCGTTGGTTGAGTAACCGGCAAAATTAAAGTATACGTAAAATTGTGAGTGCGAGCAGTTTTTACGTATACTTTAATTTTGCCGGTTACTCAACCAACGCGCGTTTACGCGGTTGCTACGTAAACGCGATGCTCACACTAGGCCCTCGGTACAAAATATCGGTTCGTCGTTGATATCCGTCATCATTGAATAACTTTAAACAAAGAACTTTAGACTTTCTGCTACAGTGCCTTTAAATATGGCTGCGTACATCACGCATAGAACAATTATTAGTCTGTTTCTAAAAAAAGTGGAAAATTAAAAAATACTGCTGATGTATTTTGTCTTGAAAAAGTTTCTGAAATATTGCAAAGAGATATTGCAAAATTTGGACCGAACAGAATAAAAAAATATACAGAAAAAAAAGCGAGTTAATATTGCATATTCATCTAGATCTGAGTTTAAAGTTTCAAGTCTCTAATTATTTGTATTTTATATATTATTTTATTTGTATATTAGGTATTTTATTATTTCTCTATTCTAATTTCTCAACTTTAAACAGAAAGCGACTCAATAAATACACGTTAAAATGTAGGTATTTCATGTCGTGATATCATTGAATGTTCCTACCTCTACCTGAAACACTTTGAACCAAAACTATATAGCTACCCCAAGTATCACTCTACAGAGCCACTCTTCCAATAAAAGAGAACCGCACCTGCGGACAAACAAACAAACAATGTTTGCTGAGACAGGATTCGTGAGAGCTCCACAAACAGTGCCTGGTAAATACTGGCTTTGTATCCACAAGTACTCACGGTGAGCCAGTCTGATTTTTACCAACACGAGGAAGTATTTTAAGTACTCAGCTCAAAATTGTACCAACTTAATTCGTCATTTGTATTTCCGGTTCTGTTAGTCACCTATCCAAAATGAAAGGGGGGATTAGGGTCCAGTTTTCCCCCGTAAGGGGGATTCTCTCAAGGGGGAAAAGTGGAATAAGCACCTCTGAGGTTCTGAAAGCTCTTTTATTTGCCAAAAAACTAGTTTGGTAAATTTCATTCAGGCACAACTTCATAGCTATAATCTACTAAGATATTTGCGACGCAGTGGTACCAGACGTAAGAAACCAATCATATTTTTTACAGACAAAAAAAAGGATGGGGTTCACAAATCAGTAGTTTTTTTAATGTTTGTCATTATATCTCCGTCGTTTATAAACCGATTTGGAGAATTATTTTTTTATTTGAAAGAATATAATTCCAAATTAGTCCTATTTTCATCAAAATCCAGTTCTGATCATGGAATCCATGAGGGATTGAGGGCACTCCTCAAATATTACAGGCATATATAATATAGCGATTTTTAGTTTAGTGATTTGATTTGAAAAAGATCACAGGATGGCCACCAAACTCGCAATGATAAGTACTTCATGGTTAACATAACATAACATGTGGTTCATAACATATCTGCGACAATATGAAGCAAATTTAAATAAATAGTTCTAATGAGAATGGTACCATCGGACTAATCAGTTGATGAAGCCGGAAATAAAACTTTTTATTCTAGCCGTGTTTGGGCTTATTAGAATTGTTATGAGATGCAGTCTGGATATAAATGATTCTAATTTAATATTTAATATTTTATTCTGTAAATTTACTTTTATTCATCTGAAAATGTCAAATCAGGGGATGATTTGATGATGAAGCCGGAAGGAAGGCTCCAGAACTATGTCTTAAAACCTATGTATCCTAACCGTGTTTGGGCTTATTGGAATCGCCATGAGATGGCTATGAATGACTTTAATGGTAATATCCCGTTTTTAAATTTCGCTTCTTGAGTGTTATTTTATGTGTCGCCTTGATTGAATCCTTTCGCCTCACTGGTTTTTTAACCATCAAAATATCATCCAGATACCCAGACTTCCAATTATGAATGATTGCCTTTTGTAATTTTCAAATGGCTGTCATCATTTATTATCTTAATTATTTTAAAAAGAAATCCAAAAAGTGACCGCTCTGATGAAATTTTAAAATATTCTGTAAGTTGTTCGAAGTCAAACTCAACTGTCGAAAATATTTATTATTCGACACTGTCATAATTTATTATTCACCGTTTGTTTAGAAGATTCGAGCCTTTTGTCAATCAAAGACGACAGTTGTCGCGGGCTCTTTTGTTTGATATTTATGTTTTAAGAGGGTCAGAGGGTGGTATTGATCCTCCTGAAATAGATACGGTCGGAGATACGTACTGTCGACATTTGTGGTTTTAATATCCCAGTTTTAATAACTCTACAATCTATTGCTTTTTAACTCGTACAAGTACTTAGGGTATAGCCAGGTCTCCTGCTACCTGAATTGCATTATGTTGTCCCCCGACATGTTGGACATAAACATATTGATTGAAATATTGTCTTCTGCAACTTTCGAGCGTCGCAACAATTTTCAACTATTATAGAGTAATGATGGCGGTCAATTAATGTCATTAGCGAGGGATGAACTTGTCGAACGTGTAGGTACGTGTGGCCGTAGACAGCTAAACAAAAATGAGTTAATTGAATGAGTTGAGTGGCGCATTTGTTAATAAACACTGTGTATAAACAGTGTTTATTAACAAATGTTGCCTAATGAATACCCGGCTTACATTGTGAAACACGGTTTATAAACAGTGTTTATTAACAAATTTTGTCTAATGAATACCCAGATTTACTCCCCATAGGCAAGTGTGGGGATGCTTTCCGTCCGCCACGACAAAAAAGGTTTGCTAGTTTTGTTGAACTAACTTTGTTGCATTCCCCAAACCATCTTTTTGTTATCAAACATGTTGTGACATCAATGTTGTCATACTTTTGGTAGCACGAGATCCGGGTTTCTCTAAATCAGTTGTTAGACGTCCACTGTTGGTTGGTTTTCAAGTGGCATTGAAAAAGATAATAGTATTATGTACTGTTATCTTTCAAAAAGTGGTGGTAACGAAGCAGCATTCCTTAGAAAGAAAGTTTGGAAAAATTAAAATGTTGTTAACTATTTGATTTATCTATTTCGACTTAAATAATCTATTCCACTTTATTTTATGCTAAAAACATGGTAAAACTCGAAAACCACACAAAAAAACCACAAAACACTCACTCCATACAACCATTCAAATTAGCACATTTTTACAAAAATTTTGCCATACAAAACAACATACATTTTTTTAAAGATCGTATTTTTTAACTTTTTCACAAGTAAGGCTAAAAATCAATGTGTCAGTTCATAGACCTGTAAACAAATATTAATTAAACGTATAATACGTGTAAAAACCAAACCTAGGGCATTTCTAAATTAATTTGTTTGTTGAGTCTTCCAATGGCGTCACTCGTGATAACACAGAAAATATCACACAGTAACTTAGTTTTGTTTCAACAGCGGTGTAAAAGGATATCCAAAAATCAATACATCACAGCGAAGAAGGAATATGAAGAACGAATTACCTGCAATGAAAACTATAGCTCAAATAAATGGAGTGATGTGATGAATGCTTTACGCACTCAAGAAAAAAGAAAGTCTATGCCGATTACCTCAATGCTCCGGGCGGTCACTGTAGGCATTCCTAACCAAGGATTTTTTTAGATCCTAACAAATTAAATACCATCACATGACACGGGGTGAAAAAACCATAAAAACATTTTTAAAATAACGTTGCGCGTTTGTTTCCTAGTCAAACACTGGCCGGTATTTACACAGTCCACAAAAAAGTTGCCAAAAAAACAAGCCAGGCAGCCGAAGCTATTTTTACTTTATTTTAGATGCTTTCATCCCATGTTAGTTCTGGTTAGATTGCCTACAGATCTTTCCCAGTCTCGTAAAAATATTAACAAATGTCATCCTAAACCGAAATACTCACCGAAATAAAATTGTTGTAAGACAAGCTTAGGATCCCGAAGGCAAACATATAGACTGGCACCTGACTTCTCTGTAAAGCCATCACTGCCAGTACCCTTATTTCATGTTTTGCACCCACCAGCTCCCAGCCAGAATAAAATATCGCTGTTGACACTTGTGAGGCCTGAAAAAAAGAGATATTTCGTTCGAGACATCAAGAGACATCAACACCTATTTACAGCTGATATAATTTCATAATATTCATTGAGCCCTTCGTATTACGACCAGTTCATTCTCGCTAGTCCAGAGTATACCTTCGTTTCCACCAAAGATGTGCGAGGTAGATGAGCGGTGCGAAGATGCGTAGCGAGGCTGTATACGGTGCGTAGATGAGCGGTGCTAGGATGTGTAGCGGGCTGTTTTCAGACTGACAGCTAGTAGTTTCTCTCTTTCTCTCGCGTCCATCCCTGGAGCACATCTCTGGCACACATCCCTCGCAACACATTTCTCGTAACACATTCTTCGCAACACATTCGTCGCAACACATTCCTCGCAAGCACATTCCTCGCAACACATTCCTCGCACCACCTCGCTTGTTTTGTACGTATAAAAACCTTGCTCGCTAAGCCGTTTCCACCAGAGCTGCACTGAGCAGGGCTAGGTAAATGAAGTCATTCTATTGTTTCTTAAAAAACATATCCCTCGCTACTCATCCTCGCTCATCTCTGGTGGAAACGCAGCCTATATCTGTATCCTAGTAATCGGTTTTAAATAAACTAACGTGAGAATCTAAATATTTAAATATGAGCATCCTAATACTTGTCAAAATAATATTATGTATAAAATACCCCATCACTAGCAACTACTCTACCGTAGGTGCTCTTCGTAGAATGATTTTTAATATGTTCTACTATTCGGAGCACCGATCCAAAATATAAACCGGTGTTCAAAGTGGAATAGGATCGGTGCTCTTAGTGGAAAGCTTCTATCTAAAGGCTGTAGTGACGTTAGGATTGCCGCGTAGAGCTGCTACGAGACCTGTAGCACCCACTAATAATCCGTGTTGGAAATTTTTCTGAACATGTATTTACACTAGTATTTACACTCATTTCAGAGTGAGATTTTTATTAGAATTGGACTGAATTATTACTTCTAACATTTTGCGGTTTGAACCTTTTTGTGTCTAGCAGTGCTAAACCGATGCATTACGTTTAATGCTATTTATTAGCTTCACACAATTTTACCATTTATTATTTATTGCCACGTAGTGAGTACACAAACATAACTCTGAATGGTTATTGGTGCGAGAGAGTTGACGAACTCTGTGGCTCGGCGGGTGAGTAGCCGGCTGAAATGTGGTAGGTTGCGGGTTCGATTCCCGCTGCGAGAAAACTGTTTGCATGATCTGCAAATATTTGTTCCGGGTCTGGGTGTTATGGTACCATGTAACTCGTAGTTCCTGATACCCACAACAAAGGGAATCCTAGTGTGGGATCAGGACTATGTATGTAACTGTTGGGTGTTATTTTGGGAATCGAACCCGCGACCTCTTGCATCTAGGCCCGCCGCGCCACAGAGGTCGTGAATTGATTGTGACTTTGCGGAAATCCATTTTACTAAATTTAATAGACGAACAAATATAACATTGTATAGTAGTAACAATTCAGCTCTTCTCCAAAAAAAACTCTAAAAAAATTCGACACTTGTTTCGCCTCTCAACGAAATAATTTATTTCTGTTCAGCGCTCAGCGAAGGAACATGGCTGCGTAGTTTTTGCGGTGTTGTTGTTTCTTTGTTGTTTTAGCGCGCAGTGAGCCAACTATTTCCTGAGGATGCTTCGTTGAGAGGCGAAACACGTGTCGAATTCTTTCAGAGTTTTCGTTGGAGAAAAATGGAATTATTGTTACCATGAGAAAAACGGAATTGTTACTATATTATATAGTAACAAATCCGCTCATCTTCTTCTTCAATTTTCTTTGTTCGTTTAATCAATAAGGTAGAAGTAAAGAAATAGTAGATTATGAAACTGTTGCATAGTAACGGTTCTTAAAACACGAGTGTTTTAAGACCAAATTATGTGCAGTTTCATACACTACTTTATCTAATCTCATAAAATAGGTAATATTATATTTTAAAGTCTTGGTAACATTTATTGTAATAGCTTCTAGACTTTGCCGGTAAGAGGTCCATTGTCATGATCGTTGCAGCTTCTAGAATGTCCGGTGGTGTAAATTTTTTTTCAGTAACGCTACTGTCGTTTTCAGACGTTATCTTAAAACAAAAACTAATTTGACAACGAAATTTACGTGAAATTACAGCTTATGTTTGCATTTATTTGTAAACGTTTAGCACCAAAATTCATATGGGCGAGCGTGTTGTGCCACGTCCACAGATTATGTTGAAAAACTGCATTGCAACCTCCTTTGTCCTACTGAAGTTGTATCGTAATGCAAAAAAAGTTATATTATGATACAGTTGTCCATAGAAGAGCTGTATCGTAATGTATTTTTTTAAATTTATTTCGATGGCATATGTGCGTAAAGACTGTCATTAAAGTATTATTTTTATTTTTTTTAAATAATTATAAAATATTTATCTACCTTAAGTATGAGAGCAGATAAATATTTTTAAATAACTCAAATAACCTCAATACTAACCTCGTGTGTAATATCTCCACCAGCCATCATATACGCGCCAGTGATCACGATCAGGCAAAGAATGTACATGAAATTCGCCAGCAGAAAGATAAGGTTTCGCTCAATCCGCTGCAATTTTAAATTATTACTTTATTTAAGAGGAGGTTACCATTAAAACTCCCTTTTGCATGCGATCGAAGTTTGGTTCTAATTTGGCTATTACCATAACTAAAAAAAAACTATTTTTAACCGACTTCCCAAAAAAGGAGGAGGTTCTCAATTCGGTTGTATTTTTTTATTTATTTTTATGTTTGTTACCGCATATCTCCGGCGTTTATGAACCGATTTGGAAAATTCTTTTTTATTTGAATAGATATACTTCCAGATAAGTCCCATTTTTTTCAGAATCCAGTTCTGATGATGGAATCCATGAGGAATTGAGGGAACTCCTCAAATATTGTAGGCATACATATGGCGATTTTGATATTTTCAGCAACAAACCAAGCATTTGCATTCAAAAAGTATCACAATCCTTTCGCCACTATGGTTCTTTCATCATTTTTTTTTTCATCCAAATATTTAGTCGAATACAATGGCGGAAGTCGGTTTTTTAAATGAAAAGTTATTTGTAAAACTGACGCACTGATAGTCAAGATATTAGTGTACTGATCATGTGTACAAAGTTTCATGGAGTTTGAAGAAATATTAGCCAAATTAGAATCCATCTTCGTTTACGTACAAAAGGTCGTAAGAACCCTACCGGCAACCTTCTCTTAAGTTATTTTGTACCTTCCATCCATCCTTTAACATAATATTCCCCAACGTCTTTTATTAAGTTGTGGAATGCACGTGCAACATGTTGAGTTTCAAAGAATAGAAATATAGAAGCATTGGGTACCTTATCATCATCATCAGCCTGTAGAAGTCCACTTTTGGGTATAGGCCTACTCCATGGAGTGCGATAAACGATCGTGAGCCACCTCCGTCCACCGATTTTTATGTACATACATATTACTACACATATATTACTGAAGGTTCAAAGTGAAACTATATACTTAGATATATAAATTTTCATGTTATATTATCTAATTAAAAGATTTTTCATGAACTTGGTATTGGTAATAGATATTTTTGTATTTACCTACGTTTACCAATGAATAATATTTTTTTAATGTTTTTAATTGCTCCTGTAAAGTATAATCTAATATTATTGTAACAGTAGTAACAGCATAGCTTGGTTTTTTTTACGAGATACATTGTTTCAGGTATCGGTAAATGCGCATTGATTTATAATAGATAGGTGCAGTAGCTAGGTGTAGTAGGTCGGTACCGTGTACCCACGAGAGGATATCCATCCACGAGAGGATATCCATCCACGGGAGGAGACCCACCCACGGGAGGAGACCCATCCACGGGAGGATATCCATCCATGAGAGGATATCCATTCATGGGAGGATATCCATCCATGAGAGGATATCCATTCATGGGAGGATATTCATCCACGAGAGAAGACCCATCCATGGTAGGATATCCATCCACGGGAGGAGACCCACCCACGGGAGGAGACCCATCTACGGGGGGATATCCATCCACGAGAGCAGATCCATCCATGGTAGGATATCCATCCACGGGAGGAGACCCACCCACGGGAGGAGACCCATCTACGGGAGGATATCCATCCACGAGAGCAGATCCATCCATGGTAGGATATCCATCCACGGGAGGAGACCTACCCACGGGAGGAAACCCATCTACGGGAGGATATCCATCCACGAGAGCAGATCCATCCATGGTAGGATATCCATCCACGGGAGGAGATCCATCCACGAGAGGATATCCATCCCCGAGACAAGATCCATTCATGGTAGGATATCCGTCTACAGGAGGAGACTCGTCCATGGGAGGATATCCATCCACGGAAGGAGACACATATACGGGAAGATATCCATCCAAGGAACCTCCCCCATCGAATGCAATGGGGGGATTTGCCATAATCACCACGCTTGGCAGACGAATTGGTGATCGCAGTTTGGTGTTAAGTACTTAGGTAGATGCTGCTGTCCATCCCCTGGTGTAATCCCTTAGTAAAGCTTTTATTACATCCACGGGAGGATAAGGAGGGATATATTCTTAGACGGACACACCACGGTTAATGTAATGTATTGAAAGGAAACTGATCGCGTCAGAAAATATATACTTACAACTAGCTTGAGAAGACACATTACGATTAGTACGACACTCTCAAAGACTTGAACACTGTACAGGTTTCCCAATGCAGACTGAACGTTTTTGGCACACCTGTAAACAAGCTGTCATCAATAATAATAATAATAATAATAGTTATATATTCGAATAACTTAGATTCATGAGGATTCAGAATGGTATGCTAAGATGGTCTGAGCATGTAGAGAGGGTGGATGATAGAAGATTGACGAAACAGGTGTATAAGGCGAGTGTGAATGGACTAGTTGGACCTCAGCGCACTTATTTTCACGAAATCGGAGACGTTTTGGAGAAAGGCCATGTTAAAAGTACACTAAACCGACGCAAATGTAATGATGAATGTAATGAGAGTGAATGAAGCAAAACAGGTATGTCAGGATCGTAGCAAATGGAAATCCGTGGTCTCTGCCTACCCCTCCGGGAAACAGACTTAATTTTATGTATGTATGTATGTACTTAGATTCATAAATGTCAAAATTACAATACAAGTAAATTAAAATAAAATGAAAAACATTACTTGAATTACTACTGAAAGCATCTCAAAAAAAAAAGTCAAAAGTCAAAAAGAACTTTATTCATTGAAATCACAAGGATCATTTTGAATCGTCTTATACAAAATTAAATTACTCCTGTTCCAACGCGACCAAGCCTAGAAGAATCAGGCAACAAACTCGGCTTGGCTTACATAAATGGTCCGTCTTACCACTAGGTGAGAAGCGCCTGTGTGGTGCCTCGGAGCAAGGAGTTGCTGATACATAGTAAATGAGAACTTAAAAACCTTAGGAAGGTAGTCAAAAGTAAATAAACATCAGCAAAAATATGCAAGACAGCACACGCTACGCTTGTTATACTTATAAATAATAATCTAATACAAACATGTAAATAGGTAAGTACAGATATTGCAAATTTCCATTTTAGCAGTCGAGGGGCAGAGCGACATCAGGCCACGCGGCTTTATCATTAATATAGTCATCAAAAGTGTAATACGCTTTCTTAATTAGATTCATCTTTATGTAGGATTTAAATCTTCGAATAGGAAGTTTAAATGCACCTTCTGGAAGTTTATTATAGAACCGTACAGAATTCCCCATAAAAGACCCACTTACTTTCTTTAATCGAAATTTTGGTATATTTAGTTTGTGTTTATTTCTCGTGTTAATACCATGCACGTCACTTTTTATCATAAAACTATCCAAGTGTTTATGTGTATGTAATAATATTTCATAGATATATTGCGATATTACTGTAAGAATATTGATTTCTTTGAAACGCTCCCTCAAGGAGTCACGCGACTTCATTTTATAAATGGCACGTATTGCCCGTTTTTGTAAGACAAAAATAGCTTGGATATCTGCTGCTTTACCCCACAGTATGATACCATATGACATAACACTATGGAAGTAGCTAAAATAAACAAGCCTAGCTGTAGCTTCATCAGTAAGCTGCCTTATTATACGAACTGCATATGCAGCGGAACTAAGTCTACCAGCAAGAGCCACAATTTGTGGTGCCCACTGCAACCCTGCATCAATATTAAGCCCTAAGAAAATGGTAGACTTGACAAGATCAAGTGTCTCCCCATTTATTTTAATATTAGTTGGATAATGTTTTACATTAGGCAATGTGAATTTGATGCATTTCGTTTTTTTAGCATTAAGCAAAAGATTATTAACTGTGAACCACTCAAGAACACGCGATAGTGAATCATTTACATCATCGTAATTAGATTTAGATCTATCAACTTTGAAAATCAAAGAAGTATCGTCAGCAAATAGAACCATGTCACATATGTCTTTCACAAAAAAAGGGAGATCGTTAATGTAAACTAGGAATAAAAAAGGGCCTAGTATTGAACCCTGTGGCACCCCCATGACAATAGTCGATCCTGAAGACCTTTCACCACCAACATCAACTTTTTGGACCCTATTGGATAAGTAAGAATTTACAAGATTAATTGCCTGATTTTGTATGCCATAATGTTTTAACTTGGAAATTAAAGTACCATGCCTCACGCAGTCAAAAGCTTTGGACAGGTCGCAGAAAACTCCGATCGCGTCCTGCGAGTTCTCCCATGCTTCAAATATGTGTTCTAAGAGCATGGTACCAGCATCGGCTGTCGAACGACCCTTAGTAAATCCAAATTGATGACTATGAAGAAGTCCGTGGATCTGCTTTCACTAGTAACTTTGCAGTAGTTGCTTTGGTGACTAGTGTAGTATCTACTACACTAGTCACCATAGACAAGAACATGACATGTGGTCATGTATAGCCCACCTTCATCCACCGCAACGTTTATAATGTCATCAAGTCCATGTGAGACCCACAATGCGTTTTCCGTGATCGCCAAAAAATTTGGAAAATTTGGGGATTTATAGTTCCTCAAATTTCCAATTCACTTACCACAAACAATCTTCATGCATCCTAATCCCCAGAACAAAATCTTGCCTATACTGTTCCTCTAACTCCTTCCTACTCTTCCTTTTAACATCTTCGAGCACCTTCGTCCTCAAGCTTTTGAAATAGACTTGAAGAACTTTGAACTTGAACCCGGCGATGACCAGAGAGCAGATACAGAGGCAATCGATGAGTGCCATCATGGCAACGGCATAGAACCAGTGGAATAGAATGAGGAATCGAATAATGTTGACAATGAGTCCAGTTTCTGATGATGACGGATAGTAGACGACTTCAGTACGGATTGGTATCGCTATAACAAAGTTAATGTTATGTTATGTTATATCCTTTGAGTGAAGACCTCCGTGACGCAGATGGTAGCCGGCTGAGATGCAAGAGGTTGCGGGTTCGATTCCCGCTACGGGACAAATGTTTGCATGATCTGCAAATATTTGTTCTGAGTTTGGGTGTTGTGGTACCATGGTACTCGTAGTTCCTGGTACCCACGACACAGGGTATCGTAGTGTGGGATCAGGACTATGTATGTGACTGTTGGGTGTTAGGTTAGGTTATGAGTAACCACTTTTTTTCGCACCTTTGTGTCATAGGCGCTAGTAAAAAACATAAAAATGGCGGTTGTAGAAACCGTTGGTTGGCAAACCGTCAGGAGTAATTACAAAACCACTCATAAAACTGGTTATAGCACTAGAATCTTGATGAAAGATGTTGAGAGGGTATTTAAAATTCAAAAAAAGATGCCTCAGAGTGATCAATAAGGCTTGGTTCCTTGATAGATGCAAGCCTCTCTTCAGGAACTGTAAGATTCTACCTCTTGCCTGTATGTATGTAAGGGAAATTTGTCTTTTTGTAAAAACACATCCAACCTATTTTAAAAAACGTAGCGAAGTGATTGCTAGGCAAAAAAGGATTCGATTTGAGAATTTGCTTCACAAACCCCAATCCCATAAGGATATATATAAGAGAAATGTTTATAATATGTGCATCACCATTTATAATAAATTACCAGGAGACATAAAAGAGTTGAATGGAGATATCTTTAGGAAAAAGTTAAGTAGATGGTTACTGGAGAAATGTTTTTATAATGTAAAGGAATATTTGGAAGTTTAAATTGTAAAGTAAATAATTTTAATAGTACCTAAGTATAATAATATGACTCACAAACAATTTTGCACGCCTGCGTGCAGGCTGAATACAGTGACCAAATTAGTTATAAGACCTGACATTTTAAAATAAGTATTCTTGCAAATAAATGATTGATTTGATTTGAAATTTGCTATAGTGACACACAAGTGAGTTTTCACAAGTTCAAATCTATTTTTAGAATTTTCTACATTCATATTGGAAAATGAGAACTTGGAAGAGAGATCAAAACGGAACAGACGCGCTATTGTACTGCCCGCTAAACAAAACAGGTAACAATCCCACGACGGGTCTCTCGCTGAACAGACTCTACCTAGGTATTAAAAAAGCGTATTTTTATAACTTTTCACAAAACATACCTTCAATAAAATAAGCTCTGATTCCGTCCACTGTAGTTGCAAATAACGCCATGTACGAAATTCCAACAACAACAATACACAGCGTTGCAAATCTCCTCACACATGCCTTGTCTATTTCTGCACTCACAAATGTAGACCTGCCTCCTTCCAGTAACCTCTCAAGCAATATAATGATGTCTTTCTTGTAAATGTAGTGGAAGATTATCTTGGCCGATATTGTTAAATGACCTAAAGTGAACTGTATAACATCATTTTTCTCTTTCTCGTTCAGATCTGATCGGCAGTTAGCAAGAAACACGTCGACAAAAATAGCGAACGTGTAAAAGTTTGAGATGACAGCCCAGACGAGGTAAAGACGTTTATGAAGTAGAGTTTCTTCGCGAGAATTATACCAACAATTTCCAAAGCCTATGTAGTACATGCCATTGCATATCATCTTCATATAATACTTCTGAGGATTGGATATTTTTAAACTTCTAGACACGTCCATGATTGAGTATGGTGGAGACGCGTAATCTTCTAGCTCCAAAACTTATGTACTCACTAAATTGGATTCCATCAGCTTTTATTGTTAAATTAGTCAAATTATAACGAAACCCAATTTTGTAAAGTTATAATTTAACTTGGTAGCTTTTAAACTTTGTAACTCTGTTAAGAATTTATTTAATACGATAAATGGTACGGTTTAGCTTAGACGGACTAAACTAGATTTAAATTGATTAAGTTAGTTGCATGTTTTTATGGCGGGGGTAATTAAGGGGTTGATTTAAGACTAAGTTTGGGACTGTAATGCCTATGGTTATGAATTTAGTCAACTTAACTTACATGCATCACATGGTATGGTTAAATTCTCTTCATAACAAATTATTTATATTTTTAGACGACCTCTGTGGCGAGTAGCCGGCTGTGATGCAAGAGGTTGCGAGTTCGATTCCCGCTGCGGGACAAAAAGGTTTGAATGATCTGCAAATATTTGGTCCGGGTCTGAGTGTTATGTTACCATGGTATTCGTAGTTCCTGATACCCACGACACACGGAATCCTAGGGGATCAAGACTACGTATGTGATTGTTGGGTGTAATGTTTTGTTATGAACTGAAAAGGTAGGTAACGATCATTATGCAAAGCAAATGTGATTTACACTACTACTTGTTGTAGCGCCAACAAGTGGCTCTGACGGAAGACCATCGTTGGTTGCTAGCTCGCTAGTCAACCAACTCATGCTGAGGCAGAGCCATTTTGTTACTGGAGTTACACTTCGTACCTTCGGGTCTGTTTCTTCTTAGTCTTAATTTTTTATGTGTTTCTGTGTAACTCTTGTGTACAAATAAATTCTATTCTATTCTTATTTAGAATCTTCGAGCAACACGGACTTCCTGCCGTGGGCTTAAATTTAGAATGCATAGTAAGACAACCTTTCCAGTGCTTTTAAGACCCAAAGCAGTCTTATAAGTGCCACTCTATGACACCGCAATGGTGTCTTATTTCACAAGATACAAACATAACAAATCCGTTTAAACTAGTGTTTGCGAGACAGAGCGAATCGTACTACGCTTATCTATTCCAAAGGCACTCGTTAGTTGCCCACCACTTCTCATCGGGGCGGCGCCTCGTGCAGTGCAAATAGATCTAGAGACTTCTTTTTAAAAAAACCGGTCAAGTGCGATTTGGACTCGCGTGTAGAGGGTCCCGTACAAGTAGGCTAACATGGTAACCACTAGACCAATTAACTTATACCAACACAATTTTGTACGCACTTTCTGATTACGAGTATTTTCCGTTTCCCGTAGGAATTTGAAGATTTTCATTTAGATTTTCCTGTAAAGTATGAGTAAGGTCCAATATTCCATATTCTTTTTTCAACATTTTTGATTCAGTAGTTTCGGAGATAGGGGTAAATATAAAATAATATGGTATAATGGTAAATTTTTTCATGTTTTTTTTAATATCTTATAAACTAAGGGCCTTATTAAATCATTTTTGAAACCTATTTTAGTTAAAATAGCTTTTGTCTTCTTCTGTCTAATGTAAAATGTCATACGTCAGAACAAGATAAAACATATTTTAACTAAAATAAGTTTTAAAATGAAAAAGAGGATACGCATTTAAATATTATTAATAAAAATGTTTTTCTTTCATTTGATAAGTCATATAATGTATTTGACACAATTTTTTTTTTCTAGTTTGCCCTCCTTTTACCCCCGAAATCAGAATTCGTTGACTTACGCTATACTTCCGTGATTGGATCACCTAAACCTATATAGGTATGTACCTACCAAATTTCAGCTTCTTGGGTCCTGTAGACAGACACCCGAGTGATCCTATAATGGTTCCGTTTGTACCCTTGAAGTAAGGAACCCTAAAAACTGGAGGTATAGCTTTTCCGAAGTTAACGTAAGTAGGTACAGTTATATACCTACAGTTACTGCCTTTTTATTTTTAGTAGTTTCTATCCAACGTTGATACTGTTATGCTACACTTGGCCATAGATAATTATAAGAAAAGAACTCCTCAGGTGTCTACGGATCTCTTAGTTGCTTAGAACCTCATACCGGGAATCGAACCTTTAAGTGCAAAAAAATACTGTTATTTTTTAATTCTGTAATTGCTATATTATCACAGTATCCTGTGTCAAGAGGCAACAATATTCAATTTTGGCGCGACTTTTTGGACGTGTTGGAGTGGGACAGAGTGCATTTGACATTTCACTTTTTCATTTAGGTAATAAGGGCTTTTCATCTTCGATTAAAAAGAAAAAAAGTAGTTCAAATTGGTTCGATAGATGGCGCTGACTCAACTGTATCAATCTAGATTGTCTGTGGTGCACGCGTACAAAACTATTATTCTAAGTTTTCTGTGGCTATTAGTCATGATATTCTGTTTGTGATTGATTCTTGAGTGTGCGCTAGTGATTTCGTGGTGTTTTTAGAAGTAGGCAAAAATAAATACCACGAACTGAAAATTATTTCTACGTGTTCGATATTGACATTTCACTTTATTTTGACACTTGACTGCTACGTTACAGAGCAGCGCCATCTATTTTCAACGCTGAAAGCATGATTTGAAACGGCCGTGAAAACCCCTCATTAATACATAATTTGTATGTTCCACCTTCTGTTCTGTTTGCTTGCTATTGTTTTGGTTTCGTGTCAAAAAAATATATTTTCTTTCTTTTTTTTTCAATACCAAAAACCCGGTTTAACAATTTTTTTACAAAGGTATCTGAACAACCTGTTTGACAAATAACAATAATGTAAATCCAGCTAATTTATAAAGCCCAGAATAGAAATTGTTGATATTAATCTTGCCAACAATTCCAGACTAATTTTACTGGTAGAATTACCACCAAAACCTGATTTCCCGCCAGAAATAACGGAAGTGCCATAAAGGCTCAAAGCAATCCAGAGACGCTTCTTATCCTCCGCATAATGTAATCAGATTTCAGATTCAAGATAGGATACACATTATAACCAGCCAAAGAGTAATTATAAACAACAGCGCGCTGCTTTGAATGCCTTCTACAGAAGTTAGTACATATATACATTAAGACACGCCTTTTTCCCAGAAGGAATAGGCAGAGCGGATAATGTATAATATGCTTCAAAATGAATTACTATTTCTTGTCAAGTTGAAATACCGTCTTCCGCTCTTATTATATATTCTATATATATATATCTATTATTTCTTAACAACCCACGCCCTTTGGCTTCCACCAATCAGCAATCTCCATTGCGCTACTCAACTCCTTTGAATAATTCTTTGATCTTTTCAATATATGGGGGGGGGGCCTTAGTTTTGTAGCTGTCCGAGATCATACTCTATTAGCCGCTGAACATGTTCACAGTTCATACCTTAATAGATACTCTACTTCGCTTCTCTCTACTCCACAGATACACATTAGACCCAGCTGTAATAAAGTTGTCGCTGGCATATTTATTGAGTCAATTTTCATAAGATGACAGTGTTTAAGACTTTAAGGAGACAACTTCTCGGGGCCTTAAGGCGCCCAAACTTAGCTCTCATTAATGTGGGGTAAAGATGTTATTTTAATTTGGAAAGGCTTTCGAATCAGATGTTCCGATTCGATTTCTTTGTTGACTTCGGTTTGTTTGATGCGAAATAGCGTATATGGTTTTACATTTTAAGAACTAAAAATCCTATGAAATGTCGCAAAAATAAAGTATCTTGTTAATGTTTATATTTAAAACCCTGCAGAATGACCTTGATTAAAAAAAGCACGTTTCATTTTAAGATGGAAACATATGATATTTATTTCAACGATATTAAAATTACTGCCTTTTTTGTTGCAAAATGAGTGCCATGATTTGATAAATAAATCGATTCGATTCTACTATTTGAATCACATGGAACAGAATATGGTGCCTACTTAGAGAGAAAGATGGGAGAAAGAGACAGATAACTACATAGTCGGTAAAAAACGTTTTGACTGATCCTATTATAGGCACCCTACTAAGAGACAGACTAAGGAGGACTAAATAGAGATTGAGATTCAGTACTCATGATAATTATCGCTTATTGCCACTTGAGAAACTAGGTGTAGGTAATTCATTGCTTTTTCACATAAAATGCCTCGTGTTAAGCAAATTATATTAATATATCAGCGACTCTAAGGTAGCTTTTTAAACAGATGATTTGTATACTTTCTATTTTTTTAAATTCTTGAATCTCTTAGTAACTCATTTGTTCCGGGTTTGGGTGTTATTATACCATTATGGTACTCGTGGTACCTGATACCCATAACACAGGGAATCGTAGTGTGGGATCAGGATTATATATGTGACTGTTGGGTATTGTGTTATAAGTGTATGCGCATGACGAACGCAACATACATAAATATTATACAGGGTTATACGAAAAGCCCTGAGTTTATGGTGGTTATTCGCTATGACCTATGAGATTCCTTTTCAATAACGTGTGACATCACCCATACGATTCAGCGATGATTCCACGCAGATATCGTAACGATCCCGCGTTATGATACGTTTGGTCATAGCGAATAAGGGGGCAGTTTGTGCTGTGAACGAATTCACAATTTTCGAAGTCCTGGCGAGCAATTTTTGAATGTCACTGAGTGCCTACAAGGCCGTAAATCACCGTTATTCAGGAGATGTGGTTATTCGCTATGACCTATGAGATTCCTTTTCAATAACGTGTGACATCACCCATACGATTCAGCGATGATTCCACGCAGATATCGTAACGATCCCGCGTTATGATACGTTTGGTCATAGCGAATAAGGGGGCAGTTTGTGCTGTGAACGAATTCACAATTTTCGAAGTCCTGGCGAGCAATTTTTGAATGTCACTGAGTGCCTACAAGGCCGTAAATCACCGTTATTCAGGAGATGTGGTTATTCGCTATGACCTATGAGATTCCTTTTCAATAACGTGTGACATCACCCATACGATTCAGCGATGATTCCACGCAGATATCGTAACGATCCCGCGTTATGATACGTTTGGTCATAGCGAATAAGGGAGTAGTTTGTGCTGTGAACGAATTCACAATTTTCGAAGTCCTTGCGAGCAATTTTTGAATGTCACTGAGTGCCTACAAGGCCGTAAATCACCGTTATTCAGGAGATGTGGTTATTCGCTATGACCTATGAGATTCCTTTTCAATAACGTGTGACATCACCCATACGATTCAGCGATGATTCCACGCAGATATCGTAACGATCCCGCGTTATGATACGTTTGGTCATAGCGAATAAGGGGGCAGTTTGTGCTGTGAACGAATTCACAATTTTCGAAGTCCTGGCGTGCAATTTTTGAATGTCACTGAGTGCCTATATACAAGGCCGCAAATCACCGTTATTCAGGAGATTTATTCGAGGAAGCACTTAAAGATAAGATAAGATAAAGATAAATTTATTTTTAGCAAACACAATTACAAATCACATCAGTAAACACAGTTATAAAATATGACATCCAATGAAAAGGAACTAAGGCTAAAGCTACACTTTATATATATAACTAATGTTTATTAATGCTACTGACATTCTATTGGGTCCCAAACTAGGCGAAGCCTGTATCTTGGTAACCCAGGGGTTTATTATCTAGGCTCAGTGTTGGTAAAGTTACCCAAAAAAAAACAGTATTAACACATTAAAAAATAAAGAACAATAACAAAAATAAAAGTGACTCAAAGTAAGTTACAACTCTTGTACCTACGTATAATTATGTGCGAGGGCACATAATTATACGTAATGCATGGCATGGGGGGGTGTGTGTGTGTGTGTGTGTGTGTGTGTGTGTGTGTGGGTCACTTGTATTAATAACATAAAGATAAAAGAGAATGTTATTCATCAATGAGTTTCAGATGTATAGGAATTAGGAAATCGTGGAATAAACGTCAATTTTACTGACTTTTAGTCACTGGATGATTTTCAAAAATCGCACCCCTGACTCCCATTTAGAAATGGCTAGGAGACGAGCATAATCCGTGGAGCTTGAGCACGTCAAGCATGTTTGTAACATACAGAGTTCCGCGTCAGTTCACACAGAGGGGCTCATTTACCGTTAAGACAAAATAAATTTTGGAATAAATACTCCAAAATCTAAAAATATAAAAAAGTTTTCTTGTCACAATAGTATCGATAGATTCCCAGAACTCAACAGAAAGAGCCAAAAGGGCTTAACACAAAGAGCCATTAGTGGCTATTAACAAAATCAAGATATTTTAAGAAAATACAGTCGGCAAATCTTGTATTGTATTTAAGTACCTATCCATAGAGAGAGACGCTTCATGCCTACGTAATTCTTGATTATTATTCTAGTCCCTCATCACAGATGAAGGGACTTAAGCTTAGGGTATAGTGTATGCCTCTATGTTGATAAAGCATCTTCGCTATTGAATAGCCCGTCTTATTCTTGGGGTTCGAGTTCTAAGGAGCTGAAAGGTATATTAATTATTAACTAAATACTCCTCTATGTATTAATAGGCCCGACTTATTTTTTTATTGGAAAACCCAACAGTAATACACATATTATGAACATACAAACATAAACACAAGCCATTTTCTACGAAGGAGTAGGCAGAGCCTCAAAGGGCCTCTATTCACCGGGGTTGCACAATCAGGAATACTACGACCTCTGTGCCGCGGCGGGAGAGTAGCCGGCTGAGAAGCGAGAGTTTTCGGGTTCGATTCCCGCTACGGGACAAATGTTTGCATGATCTGCAAATATTTTGTTCCGGGTCTGGGTGTTGTGGTACTCGTAGTTCCTGATACCCACGACACAGGGAATCCTAGTGTGGGATCAGGACTATGAACGTGACTGTTGGATGTTATGTGATTATTGTTTTCCACGACCAACTCTGTTAACGCTTTTTTCCAGTAATAACATACACCTAAATAAGCCAGTACCTACAAATATACCAAAACCTTTGTTCTTTTTAACTTTTGTCTATTAACTAAATACGTATTATTTTATTACTTCTCCCATAAAATAAAATCAAGCCATTTCGAAGCAATTCACGAAACACGTTTTCTATCAGACAGCCAACATCCAACAATTAAATGTCTGTCCGTCCTTCACGAGTCGTTTTACCGATCTCCGTCAATTCGTTCACACGTGACCGATTTTTCTTTTTCACTATGGTTTTTTATCTCTTTCCCCGACCCTTAATTGGAAAGAATTAATCCCCTATCGGTTTCTAAACCTCTGTTATTTAAAAAAGAACTAGACGCTCGAATGTTCTTTATTAGCTCTCGAATTCAATTAGTTGGAGGTCTCAATAAGTCGAGCACAGAATTGCAAGATTCGTCTCGATATACCTAATTTGGAACAGCTTTATTTCATTTTAAGCATTCAATAAAGGAAATTGAGTTACGTCTACGTTTTTAATCCGAATACTGAGGCAGGAATTTGTAAGAAATCAAATAAGAAAGAACTTGCTTCTGTAGAGACTATGCTTGGAACCTTTCAAATTCTTTTATTCAATTTCATTGTGTCCTCAGGATTTGGTCCGCCTGGAAACATGCAAAGATTTTATTCAGCGGGGAAAATGAAAAGTTAACGTGGATGCAAGACTAGATTGATAAAAATTACAGTACCTACATCTCCTAAAAAATGCTGATTTGCGGCCTCCGTGTCAGTAGTACTACTAAAAAGTACAACTGGTAGTACAAATGACACACCTTTGTATCTCTAGTATAACTATAAAAAATACAAATACATTCTCTCAACTTGACACGACTTTTTGAATTGTAATTAAGAAAAAACATGGGCGTGCTCCCACCGTTTTCGTGGTTCTTCCCTTCTATTTTTTTTTTATACTTGAAATACAAGTTTTCTGTTATTTTTTTATAAGAGTTTCAAGTGTTCTGTTGTTTTTTTACACTAGAGATACAAGTTTGTATCATTTGTACCACCAGTTCAACTTACGTTTTAATTAGAATTCTAAAGTCGAGTGAACTCGAGAGAATGTACTTGTATTTTTTGTAGTTGTACTAGAGATACAAGTGTGTCATTTGTACTACCAGTTGTACTTCTTAGTAGTACTACTGACACGGAGGCGATTTTGCGGCCTTTTTCATGATATTTAGTCAAACAGTTACATTAAAAAAATCGCACTCCAGATTTTGGTCTTACTTGGTTTTAATAGTTTCATCCCGAGAGCGGGCTTGAATTCCAAATCTGGATTAATCAGGTTGCTCCGGCATGACATTGAATCAAATTATTTCCATAATCGCCTATTACCGTGAAACTGTACTGTTTTGAAGCTTTCACTGGCATTAATCCTGTTTGACTGTATTTAAAAGCCGGTTTTCATTACAAACTTTATTGATACTGCGCAAGAAATTTTAATAGGGCTTAGATTTGAATTTTGTTAGCTTATTTTTATTCAATATAGTTAAGAGAATTATACCGCTAGGACGCTTGAGTTCTCGTCATAGAAACGAATTTTGCTCTTCAATATAAAATATCTTGGATATTTATCTCATAAAACTCCATGAAATTTTTTAACATAAACTTATAACGTTGACGACCTCTGTAGCGCGGCGGGCGAGTAGCTGGTTGAGATGCTAGAGGTTGAGGGTTCGATTCCCGCTGTGGGACAAATGTTTGTATGATCTGCAAATATGTCCGGGTCTGGGTGTTATGGTACCATGGTACTCGTAGTTCCTGATACCCACGACATAGGAAATCATAATGTGGGATAATGACTATTAAATCCATATTATTTAAGTCCATACTAGTTTGATTCTTGCAATTTAATGGGAAACTGACAAACCACAGGTCTAGATATTAGTCGCTAGATTGTGTCTACAAAATTTAACTGACTTGAATTAATTAACATCCAAATGAAAAGCAAAATCCATTTTATATGGAGCCGGCTGGCGTTGTACTTCCCGTAAGTTTATTTATGGTACAAAATGCATAAACCCCTTCATTGCTCAAGCTACATCGTAGGCCCAGCTGCTACGTCGTAGCTATACCTACGGCGTAGATATGCCTACGCCGTAGCAACTGAGCCTAAAGAGTAGCTATGGAAAATTTTGTAGCCACAACAAAGCTTAAAAAGAAAAGGTAATTATACCTCCACAGTTTTTGTTAACGTCTCACATATCTCAATCTCTTAAAAACCTAGCATTGATAATTCAACTCTATTTTCCAGTTTAAAAACTCTTTGTTTATACATATACGACAGCAGTTATAGTAGCTATATTCGATCAGCACTGTCATCCATTAAAAACGTGCAATCCGAAGCCTTCGGTAAACGCAGCGAATGCGAATTCGATTAGATTTATTTGTCTTGTCTGAATATGGACTTTACTAGTATAACAAGAAGGCAATATGAACAGAACTTGTAAGTAAATGGCAAAATAGTAGTACAGGTAGACAGTACTGACTATTATGTGATGATATATTATTATATTCAAAATGGTCAACGAAACGTCAGCAGGAGAATAGTAAAGTACGTGGTGTATAGTCGTAATTTTTAACCGACTTCACAAAAAGGAGGAGGTTCTCAATTAGGTTGTATATATTTTATTTATGTTTGTTACCTCATATCTCCGGCGTTTATGAACCGATTTTGAAAATTCTTTTTTTATTTGAATAGATATACTTCCATATTGGTCTCATTTTTTTCAGAATCCAGTTATGATGATGGAATCCATGAGGAATTGAGGGAACTCCTCAAAAATTGTAGATATACATATGGCGATTTTGATATTTTCAGCAACAAAACAAGCATTTGCATTCAGAAAGTATCATAATCCTTTCACTACTATGGTTTTTTCATCATTTTTTTATTCATCCAAATATTTAGTCGAAAACAATGGCGGAAGTCGGTTTTTTAAATGTAAAGTTATTATTCTAAAATGATACCAAACCACGATAATTTCAATTCTATTATGACTATTACATGCATACATTGTTTGCTAAATAAGTTAAGTTACTTACATTGCAATGCTTATGTAAGTTCATCCTTTGCAAGAAAGGTAACATTGATAATATTACGATCATCATCAACAGCCTTTAGTCGTCCACTACTGGACGAAGCCTCCGCCATAAAAACAATGGGGAGAAAAAAATTTGCCATAATCACCACGCTTGGCAGGCGGATCGGTGTCGCAGTATTGGTGCTGAATACTCAGGTGGATGCTGCTACCCATCCCCTGGTAATCTCTTGGTCGGCTTTTACGACATCCACGGGAGGAGATGGAGGGGTCTATTCTGGTGTGTCCGGCCGGACATACCACGGCTGACAACAATGTCACTATAAGACAAACATAATCAACTGGCTATAAAACTTCTAGGAAAAATAGGTTTCTACAAAAATCAAGACATATATCTATCTAATCTTATCCTTTCAAGTCACTGGTTCTTTCTGGGTATCTCTTATTTACCCGGACTTGTTGGGAAATTTTCGTTGGTATAAGATTGGTGCTGGCTGCTGGCTTATTTAGGAGTGTGTTATTACTGTAAGAAAGCGTTAGCCGAGTTGGTCGTGGAAAGCAATGGCGGCGATGAGCTCACCACTTGTCACGTCTATATTCCTACGACTGTGCAACCCACGGTGAAAAGAGGCCCTTTGAGGCTCTGCCTAACCCTTCCGGGAAAAAAGCATGTACTTGTGTTTGTTTTGTGTGTGTTCTTAGTAAAACAACTAAAATAATTGGGTACCCATACCGTTTGGAATAAGATTTGTATGATCTTGATTTATTTTCAGTGTTTCCTGTTCGCGATACAATCAGTAGGGGCATGCAAAGCCGATGACAAATAGCTCCACACAAACGAGAGGCTCCACAAAATGAGTTTCCACCCTGTTGTAAACCTCATTAATTCTTTCGGCTTGTTATTGAGAACCTCTGAGCTATGGATACAGAGAAAATCCAGATAACCTTTTTAATCTTCGCTCTTTTTCATTGGTTAAAGCAGTTAAGGTTCCCACGTAAACCTACAACCGTTCAACACTATCGAACTTTCTTCTGGTTCATTTTTTAAAAAAATCTAGAAAACTGCGAACCTTGATAATTTTTTCCAGATTATATTTTTTTCAAAATATGGTAACCAATAAACATGATGTTTTTAAAAAATGGAAAACTAAGTAGTTTCACATATACACACATATATACATAGGCTCTAGTTTCTTTTGAATTTAAAAACATCTTGTATCTTTGTAGCTATTATCAGATAAGGATTACAGATTAACTGCGGAAGAAAGCAAAGAATGAAACCACCCACTGTATAATCACGTTTTTGTAGTCAAACTAAAAAAAAGTGGTTAGAACTTTGCAACAATTACTTGAGGCTATAATAACTCAATCTAAGCAAATGAAGACCAAGCTTCCTGCAAGGGGACCTCTCTAAAATCAATTTGTCCCCACAAAGTTGATAAAGGATGACCATGATTTGTGATTATGCATAACTATAACTTCAACAGTTGTAAGTAGGTTATAATGTATGAGCCAGAACTGGAATGCCTATCAGTGCCTTTCCATCAGGTGGGCCGTAAGCTTGTTTGTTTGCCTTTTAGGTTAAAAGTCAGAGCTCAGTCTACGCTTTCAGCATATTCTCGTTCCCACGGCTACATGTCTACAAATTCACCAAACTCACTTGCTAGAGAAAGCATGATCAAACGAACAGCGCAGTTGGTCACCCTAGCCGAAAGTTGGCAGCCGCGATCAAATCTCAAACACAAGTTGTACAACTGGAAACTTGTAACTCTAAGATCTTATGGAGTTTATTGAACGCCACTTGGACCCGGATGAAGTAGCTGGTAATGGCCCACGTTTAGTCAATAATTAATGAAATGCAAATACTTGATTATTCACCAGTAGTATTATATAATGGACTTGCAGCCAGCAATGTGAAGATCACATGTTTATTTGTCTATTATCAATTATTGACAAAATGTACATAATTTATAGCTTAATATAGCGCCACAACTGCGAAACGTACCGCGCCGATCGTTCGGTTCAATACGCTCGCAGTGTTTTTCAAGTTCCCTATGACACATCAGCCGAAATTAAGTCAGTACGAAAAACTTCAGCCGCTGAACTTTCGGCGCGGTACGTTACGCAGGTGTGACGCGACACTTAGGTCTAAGATTAGCTTATGAACGTGCATATAACCTGTAGGGCGCTACAATTTTAATTATATACAAGTCGCGCCCACCTAAATAGTAAAACAAGTCAATCAATCGGAAAAATCAATGTCAAACTAGGTCCTAAATTACTTCAAATTACACTGATTAACATGTTCAGGCATGTCATTACAATTATATTCAATAATAAATAAATAATGATGGACTTTCACACAACATTTTCTAGCCCCAAGCTAAGCAGAGCTTGTGTTATGGGTACTAGATAACTGATATACTTAATACAAATACATTACATAGATATATATTTTTTATTATACATAGAAAATACCCAGAACACCCTGAACAATTATCTGCAGATCGTACAAATATTTCCTTCTGCGTCACAGGCGAACCTTCGCCCGCCGCGCCACAGAGGTCGTCGATTATATTAACTTTATCAGATAAGTGATTATGGCAATTCCCCCCATTGTATTTCATGGGGGTGGCTATGTCCAGCAGTGGACTTGTAACGGCTACTGAATGATGTTCAGTTCTACCTAACCGATTGAGCTGAAATTTTGCGTACCTACCCGTCAAGTTCCGATGACAATACAATATTATGGTGATAGCGAACTGATCTGATGATGGAGATAGAAAGTGGATAAAGAAACTGCCAGTGTTTGGGCTCATTTCGATCAGCTCACGGTTCCGGTTTCACCTTATTAATTTACCGGTTCAAACCCAAACTTATAAATAATTCCGGATAACTTCACCTTCACCGTCATAAGCCGTAGACAAATAATTTTGTTAGCAGTAGAACTTCTTGTAAAAGAGTTCATCCGGCTATTTCTGTCGCCAAGCAGTAATGCTCGCATTGCTGTGTTTCGGTTCGAAGAGTAGGTGCCGGTGAAATAACAGGCACATGAGACTTTTCATCTTTATGTATCAGGGTCGGCAGCGCGCGTGTGATGCCTCTGGTGTTGCAGGCGTCCGTAGGCTACGGTAACTACTTTCAATCAGGTGGGCCGTATGCTTGTTTGCTTGCTTAGTAGTCTAAAAAAAATATTATGAACACTTGTTTTGAAAAGATATTTTTCAACAAAAAACGTACCTATTCTTTAAATACCTATCAACAACACAGAGTCCTTACAAGCTGTGATTGATGATAATTTTTCACTTTTATCGTACAAAGTGTAACATAAATTAGGATGTCAGTGCAAAAGACAGCTAACTAATGACTTTCGTAGGCTTTATAAAAAGCACTCGATTACACATTCCCGGGGAACCCGCATCACGGCGAAATTGGGGATTGGATTTTCACCTGTACCTACCTAATGATCCTAAAATCCAAACAAACAAAAATAAAAAAAAATTGTGTTGTTGAGCATTTGAATGCCAAAGCTTCTTAGGGTGATATTGAGCGTTTTTTTTTTGCAAAACCAGTATGTTTTTGAACAAATATTTGCAGATCATGCAAACATTTGTCCCGCAGCGGGAATCGAACCCGCAACCTCTTGCGTCTCAGCCGGCTACTCAACTGCCGCGCTACGGAGGTCGTCCTCCGTGGAGGTCGTCGGGAGGTATCTAAAGAGCACATGGTAGTTAGTATACAGCGTTGTAATTTCAAATGGGTGGAAATTTTCCACCAACATATTTGATTAATTAGGTACTGATAGATCCGGTGGTTATGATCCGTTGTACTAATAGATCCTGTATGTCTATAATTTAGTTAAGTACTGAAAGATCCGGTGACCAATTATATCGTATCGTATCTGTTTAATTAGTAAAACTGCTACCGCTCTACTGGAACATTACTTGACTGAGACTTTAACAAATAATTTTGAATACTTACTTATTTTTATTGTATCTACTTGACACTGGCAAAATTGAAGAGACTTATACATATCCAATTCACATAGATAAGCATGATAGTGACGACCTCTGCGGCGCGGTGAGCGCGTAGCCGGCTGAGATCCAAGAGGTTGCGGGTTCGATTCCCTACAAATGTTTGTATGATCTGTAAATATTTGCTCAAAAAAATACTGATTTTGCAAAAAAAAAAACGCACAAATAATCACCCTAAAAAGCTAGTCTTAGTAGTAGTAAGTACCATGGTACTTGTAGTTCTTGATACTCACGACATAGGGAATCCTTGTGAGGGATCAAGACAACGTTATGTGACTGTAAATTTTAAAAAATAGGTATAACTCTCCATTGGCAATCAGTACCATGTCGTATTAGGAACCTACCTACACATGAATAAGCTTCAGGATAAAGATCCGTAACAGGATTTTACAAAACAGAATATAGTTTGGTATAGAGTTACAGGAAGTCGGTGGATGGAGGCGGCTCAAGGCCGTCATCGTGGCATTCTAAGGGGGAGGCCTATGTCCAGCATTGGACTTCAACAGGCTGATGATGATGATGGAGTTATTCCCGATTCCTTATCTCTCCTGTCTATAAGGTCCTGTATAATATTTTCTCCCTAAACAAACTTATATATTTAATCTACTTTAGGTAAAGTGAGTGGGAGAAATTTAGGTAGGGCACCTTATCTATAGCACTGGGTATACTTAAGTACCTAACTCAAACAATTCCCGCCTTCAAGCATAGGTACTAGAAAGTAATCGAAAATGGATGAGATCTGATGTAAAAACTTTCTGGGTTACCACGTGGAGCTAGTTCTATCATATGAAGGCCATAGAACATAATAACTTAGTCGTGGGTTCAATAGCCATGTACCAAAGATCTTTGCTACTTGAATTTATGTGCACTATTAGGTAGACGTACGTGCTACAGTGAAGAAAACAATAGCGAGAAATACGTCCTAAAATCTCACTAATGGGAAAAAAATGTCCCATTAGTTCCTTTAAAAGAACTGCCAAAAGGAAATAGCGGGAATAAATCAAAATAGATGGTGACAAGTGCAGGAAATGAGCTTGTGCGAGGCGGACTGAATTCACCACACTAGTTCTTTCCCAATTGGTCACTGGCCCTGATCCACACGAATAAGTAGTAGTAGGTAATAACCTAATGGCCTTTATGAGGTAAAAAGAGGGCAGAATCGTAGCGAGCGGCCGTGCCTGCCTACCACTATGAGAAACCGGTGTGAGTTTATGGATGTATGTATTATTCCGTTCTAAACCCGGTACGCAATTCCACACCACGGCGAGATGCAAATGCGATGTCTACATTCATAAGCTGCGTTTACGTAGAAAGCGCTACGCAGGTCACCAGCACCTGTCTACCAGTACGAACCAGCGCGCAGTGCTGCCTTTGGGATTGTGCGTCAATTTATAGTGAATCTAGTATCCACATTCCTAAGCTACGTTTACATAGAAAGCACTATTAAGCAGGTCGCCAGCTGTCTACCGGTACTAACCAGCACGCAGTGCTGCCTATGGAATTGTGCGTAAATTTGTTGTGAATATAGTATCCACATTCCTAAGCTACGTTTACATAGAAAGCACTATTAAGAGGGCACTATTCTACAAATTAGCTCCCTCTTTAACGTACGCGATAACCCGCGCGCCATCAACGCGCGCGTTTTCAACTTTACAAAATATATGCAAAAATATAAAATTTTCATATTCCAAAATATTTAACTCGTAGAACCCGTACATACCGAGTTATAAACCGATTTTGTTGGGCAAAATCACATATTACGCCTTCTTAAGCAGGTCGCCAGCTGTCTACCGGTACTAACCAGCGCGCAATGCTGCCAATGGAATTGAGCGTCAATTTGTAGTGAATCTAGTATCCACATTCATAAGCTGCGTTTACATAGAAAGCACTATTAAGCAGGTCGCCAGCTGTCTACCGGTACTAACCATCGCACAATGCTGCCAATGGAACTGAGCGTCAATTTGTAGTGAATCTAGTATCCACATTCATAAGCTGCGTTTACCTAGAAATCACTAAGCAGGTCGCCAGCACCTGTCTACCGGTACTAACCAGCGCGCAATGCTGCCTATGGAATTATGCGTGCCAATGCGGGTTGGTCGACATCAAAATTATATTGGTTCTAGGACCTAGAATCTAGGACATGCCGGCTTCCTCATGTTTTCCTACCTATTTGCGTAAACGTTGGACTAAATAGTTTGACTACGTGGAAGAACCGCTTTTGCACGCCAACCAAGTTTGCTTCGAATTAACCGACTTCAAAAAAAGGAGGTTCTCAATTCGACCCGTATGATTTTTTTTGTATGTACTTACGTATGTTACGCGATTACTCCGTCATTTGATGATTCTTTTTTTGTTTGGTAGTTCATAATTCAGAAATCATAAATTTTATCGAAATTGATTCAGCACTTTTTGAAAGTTTTTGTTTTTTGTGGTTCCCATTGAAAAAAACCTATTATTATACTGTACCAAGTGTGCCACTCTTGGTTCAGTCAGCGCTAGATGATACTGCTAGACGTTGATAGATGGCGTTATAGTAATACTTAAACACCTACCCGCTGCTAGCCGTCAATAGATAGCGTTTATTCAAATATGAATTACCTACATATAGGCATTGATATAATTAAAAAAGTGATTTTCGGCACAGGCTTGAAGTCGGTTTATGTTTTTTTCCAAAAATTAACTTTTATTTGGCTAGGTATTATTTTCTTCAAACTCCGTGAAACTTTGTACACATGATCAGTACACTAATATCTAGACCCGTGATGCGTTACTTTCTTACAATAGTAGATTGTATCATAAGGGAGCAAAATAATATTTTTACGGCGAGGGCGCTTTTTTGATTCTAGAGCGAAGTGAGGGATTCTAGATTCTTTAGTAGAATCCCGAACGTAGCGAGGGATTCAAAGTACGTCGCCCGAGCCAAAAATATATTTTGCGCCCGAGTGTTACACTCTACTTTTCATCACCCACTATGAGAAAATAAAAAGCGCCTCATCATGTTTTGTTTCAAAACAAAACCATGAAACCGTGAATAACTTTTCATTTAAAAAACAGTCTTCCGCCATTGTATTCGACTAAATATTTGGATGAAAAAAAAATTATGAAAGAACCATAGTGATGAAAGGATTATGATACTTTCTGAATGCAAATGCTTGGTTTGTTGCTGAAAATATCAAAATCGCCATATGTATGCCTGCAATATTTGAGGAGTTCCCTCAATTCCTCATGGATTCCATCATCAGAACTGGATTCTGAAAAATGGAACCAATCTGGAAATATATCTATTCAAATAAAAAAAGAATTTTGCAAATCGGTTCATAAACGCCGGAGATATGCGGTAACAAACATTAAAAAAAAATACAACCGAATTGAGAACCTCCTCCTTTTTGTAAAGTCGGTTAAAAATGACGATATCGCGGGCTGTAGTTCGCGCGTTTCTAATTTGTGTTTTTTATTCAGCCGGTGGCGCGACTATGGGCCATCGTACCAGCCAGTATTTATTTAAACAATATTTGCAATATTTCCAAATTTAAAAAGGGCGCGGCAAAGATAATTGCGGCGCACTTATTTGTGTTTGATTCTTTTCAAGATGTTCCAAATTCAAAAAGTGCGCGTAAAAGATTTTTGCGGCGCACTTATTTGAGTTCGATAGTTCCAAATTTAAAAAGTGCGCGGCAAAGATAATTGCGGCGCACTTATAAAAGCTTCATACAGAAAACACCACCTTTGGGTGCAGTTAAAGGCGAACCAAGTCGTCCTTTTCGAATAGATGGGATGAAAAATTATATATGGTTACCAAACCATAAATAAAAAATAATAATATTAATAAGCAATATATACCGTATTGTTCCAGTAGTAGAGCTCATAGCTTACATAATAACCAGAATGTTGAACTGCGGTTGTGTTATCGCAGTTAGGCATCCTCCCCAGTATGTAAACTAGCGCAGTAGATACATTACAATTTGTGGTTGTACATTCTAAATGTTAGTAGTGATTGGAGGCATTCGATTGTATGACATTGTTACAATCGACATGGAATATTGACTATGTGTGTACCTACTCGGCGCGGTTTGCGTGACGTTATTGACCTGTGTGGTCAGGCTTAATCGTCCTCGAAGCACTAGCTAAGCATAGACTATCATTGCACTGAAGCTATTGCATACATCTCGACATCCAAATGCTAATGGTAACATGTGGTATTATGTGGCTTGTATTCTGTGTAGTTTTAGTAATCTTTGTTAATCTCTGTTTGTGTGTGTATCTTGTCCTGTGTCATTCTTGTCTTGTCATCTACATTCATTGGCACAAATGTTTTTTCTTTCTTTCTTTCTTTGAAATGTATACAGTGAAGATGTAGAGCATCAGGATTTCATATTATATTAGGTACTCCAATACTTCTCTACTCTTGTCATGATTGCATAGACTTCCGTGCATAACGTGGTAACTTGCTATTAATCTATGCCGTTTCAGTAGAGCGAGCATACCTAGTTGAGTTGATACGTAATACACGGTGATTTTTGTAATCGTCCTTGTGCGATGGTTGCTGCGCAAAACTCGGAGTGAAGGACTCCGTTTCCTCCCGTGGATGTTGTAAAATCCTGGGGCTTGTAGGAAGCGGAAGGACCTATTCTTAGGGCAGACACACCACGGCACAAAACATAAAATATTTAAAAAAAATGTTTTTCGCCTCAACTACTGCGATCTCCGATCCGCCTGCCAAGCGTGGTGATTATGCCAAATCCCCTCATTGTATTTTATGGGGGAGGCTTCGTCCAGCAGTGGACATCTATTAGCTAATGATGATGATAGTACATTTATAGGTAGCTATATATGTACGTGACCTTCCAATTAACCACAAATGCCGATCCATTCAGCAATGTAATCAGCGCGACAAAGGGCCATCCGCTGTATCAACTGAAGCCACAACTACTCTACAATTAGTTTACGCCTCTAGGCTCAAGCACGCCGACACATTATGTTGGCCCTATGTATGTCTGGATACCTACACACACTATATTATGTAACTTATCACGATAGCTATTTCCTGTGGATAAATTTACAAAATGAGGGTTTTTTAAATTTAATTAAATTTAATAATTGTAACTCGATTTAAAAAACGGGATATTTAATTCCCGTTCGTCCCATGTGAAAGGATGTGGGGACGAACGGGAATTAAATTTCCCGTTGGTCACCAAATGCTTGAAGTTCACACCAATTTGTGTTACTTGGGTTATGCACTGATTATAGACTTTCGTCTGGAGGCTCTGCGGTATCTGTGACGAGAAGAAGATATAGCGTAGTTTACCAAAAGCTGCCCATGCGAGTTGGATTCGTCGGTTGACCTCTTTGACGAAGTTGGACCCTCTTATTTGAATCGTCTGACCCAAATAGATATAGAAATAGACATATAATTTCAGCTAATAAAACTAAATTGAGACTCCAGCATAAGTTTTATCATGCTTAGACTTATTTTTTTCGCGACTTATCACGAAAAATATACATTTACATAACATAACACCCAACAGTCACATACATAATTCTGATCCCACACTAGGATCCCCTTTGTCGTGGTTATCAGGGACTGCGAGTACCATGGACACAACACCCAGACCCGGAGCAAATATTTGCAGATCATGCAAACATTTGTCCCGCAGCGGGAATCGAACCCGCTACCTCTTGCGTCTCAGCCGGCTACTCGCCCTCCGCGCTACGGAGTTCGTCAGGTATTTTAATCTCGATTCACGCTTGGAAACAATTGAAATACCAACCGTCAGACCCACTTGTAGTGACCAGGGGGGGGTGGGGTGTATTGCCTAAAAACTCTGTAAAAAATAACTTGTAACTGGTTATCGCGTTTGATTACAATTTTGGCTGTACATTGCGCTGCGTGCTTTAGCTTCTTTTCCAAGAGCAGAAATATTCGTAAAATAAAGCGCAATGTACCTTAAAATCGTATTCGAAAGCGATTACCAGTTTGATAGACAATACGGGGGCTGGTTAAGGTATTTATTGCTGGAAAAAGGATGGTAGCAGAACCAGTGAGGCGAAAGGACTCAGTAGAAAACAAGGTATGTAGACATCACTAATAATATCATAATAGGAGAATTAAAAGAATGTTATTTTTGAATTCTATTTATTGAGAGAAACCTAAAAACTTTAACCCGTCTAACTTAAAATTAGTTACTTACCTATTGTAAATACTGTCTAATCCTTATGATAAGGATTTGAGAAGAAAACGATGAGAATAAAACTAAGGCATTCTAAGCTAACCCAATTACTTAACTAACCTAAAATTAATATATTTTAACTAAACTGAATATTTAGTTACTAGTTAGTAAAATAAACTAAAATAAATTATAAGACTACTTAAAGTTTTAAAAAAATGCAATAGTTTAGTTACATTTTCACATCATAGTCATTTTATGTAATTACAATCCCAAAGTTACTAAAAAAAAAAGTTTCAATTTATTCAAACTTAAATTTAGTTACTAGCTTCTTACTTTGAACACCAAAATTAATAGTGAATAAAGTGTTAAAAACATTTAGATTTTAAACTTTCTTCAAGCCTAATATGGTGATTCATGTTGCATATTGAGACTACTGCTTACTTAAACCTAATTACATAAAACTAAATGCATACATGCACATACTTTGTAATCAAAATATTTACCAACTTCCAAAACCTGCCCTAACATACAGTTTTATAATCAAAGTTAAGTACGGTCAAAATACTAACTGTATTGCGAATAATGATAGAGACACACTGATATTAATATTCATAGTCTTGTATTTTATAGTCAATATGTTAGTAGGGATCTATGAAAATTTAGGATTGAATTAGTTTGTTAAAATTTATAGAGGACACACATTCATTCGCATTTTCATACCTACTAAATTCTCATTATAAGGTTAAACTTTTCAAACACTCATGAAATACTTAATTTCTATTATTTACTAAATAAAATAAAACCTGAAAAACTAAGCCCTAAGTGAAATTAAAAATTAGAAGAACATCTCATGAACCTAATAATGTATTAAAAAGGTATTTTAAAACTAGATCGATGAATTTTCTGATCTAAAAACACACAATTTGAAAAAAAAAACTTAATCCAAACTTAAATGTTATTTAAATTTAACTTAAACTAGACGAGGCTGTACCTTAAGAAATGAAAAGAAAACTATAGTGTACAATGTCAAAATGCAAAATGAAAACTTAAAACTAATTATTTTAAAATATACCATATCTTAAAATACTTATTTAATGTTAGTTGACCTTTCCTTGTACTAAAACACATAAGTCACATTTAATAAAAATCCATCGAAATCAGTCCAACCTTTCTCATACAAACACTCTTTAGAATTCATAAAAACTCAAATTCATTCTTTCATAAATTCTACAACCATCAAGATGAACAATGATGATGATTGATGGTGGTGAAAAAAACACAAAAAAACAATAGGACAAAATCAAAGTAAACCCTACAAAATTATTCATAAATTCTCCACTAGTGAAAAACGTTGTCAGCAAAACAGAAGCCAAATTCTCGTTATTATAAAACATTAAATTCACAGTATAATCTCATTTCAGTCAACTGTCAAGGCTGTCACTGCGTGCGTAGACGTATTAACTATTCCTTATCGTCGCATGCGTACGTTATCTTTCTCACTCTAACGCCTTCCGGAGCGATAGAAAAGTTGATGACTAACCGAAAGTTGTCATAGATGAGATTATATTGTGAATTGAATGTCAAAACATTACGAGAATTGGTCTCCATATATGTTGTTGTATGGATGACAGTTGATGTATGAAAAAGTCTGTTAAAAAGTGAGCTAAACAGTCATTTAACCTGTTAACGGACGTAACGGGTTGGTGGACTTGGATTGAGACCCAAGGCGCACTAGTTATAAAATCCTTTCTTACAAGCAAGATTTACAAGAAAACTCTACTTACCAAATATCCGCCATTGTATGTCACTATGCGTACTTCAATTGAATAAAGTAATTGTCAATGTTGCGCCCGTTGTAATGCTCTGCGATAGAAATGCTAAGAAAATCATATTTGTAAATCACCCAAAATCGGTGCAAGAATATTATATGAAAATACATTACAGGCCGCCAGTTTAGTTCAGACTTTGAGCTTGTTTATCAACAGAGTGCGTAATTTCGGATAGAAACAGCGTTGAACCCGATTTAAATTGATAGCAAAAGAATGCGTAATTTGGGATAGAAACAGCGATGAAACCGATTTAAACTGATAGCAAAAGAGTGCGTAATTTCGGATAGAAACAGCGATGAAACCGATTTAAACTGATAGCAAAAGAGTGCGTAATTTCGGATAGAAACAGCGATGAAACCGATTTAAACTTATAGCAAAAGAGTTCGTAACTTCGGATAGAAACAGCTATGAAAAAGATTTAAACTGATAGCAAAAGAGTGCGTAATTTCGGATAGAAACAGCGATGAAACTGATTTAAACTGCTAGCAGAAGAGTGATTGGGAAAAATTTAGTAATTTCGGATAGAAACACCGTTGAAATTGATTTAAACTGACAGCAACAGAGTTACAATAACCGCGAGCTGCCTCCTTATTCGCTGACGAAACGTAACATAACGCGGGCTCGTTACAATATCTGCGTGGAATCATCGATAAATCGTATTCTGTATGCCAATGTCAGATTTCATAAACGCGACGAGTCGGTTACGAATTGTCAAAATAACCAAATTACGTGGTTTAGGAACCACGTTTGCGTTTAGAACACGTTATGACGTCACACGTTATTGGCAAGGAATCTTTTACCGCCCTGGGTGGTTATTCGCTATGACCTTCGAGCAACACGAACTTCCTGCCGCGGGCCGGAAGGGAGTAGCCTTAGCGATATATTACCATTCAAATAGTTCTGTCTTTTTTTGTGGGGGGAAATGTGCACACAAGCGCAATTCCGCATATACACATCCAACTACAACACTGTAACGACGACACTCACACTAACAAACCTTGCACACCTCCTCAGAATAAGAACAAACTTCAACTAGTTTTATTAAACGCATATGCCTACTTTGGCTTGTAGTTTGACAGAGGGAAACGCTGCGAATGGCTACTCCCTTCCATGTTGCTCGAAGGCTATGACCTTAGAGATTCCTTGTCAATAACGTGTGACGTCACCCATGCTATTCAGCGATGATTCCACGCAGATATCGTAACGAGCCCGCGTTATGTCACGTTTGGTCATAGCGAATATGGGGGCAGATTTGGTTGTTAAAAGGATACGTAAACAGGCGTCTGCTTGCATGCGGTTCGCGAAGGTGACGACGGCGGAGCCAGGCGTCGTGAGCTGGATGCACACCACGTGACCCCACTCCGACATCTTCTCGCAGAGCAACTTGAATGTCGTGGATGGTGGTAGCTGTGTTATAAACAATTACACGTTAGTAATTAAATTATTGTAATAACTAGCTGCGCCGCGCGGTTCCCGTATGCCATAAACTAAATGAAAAATAATAGACGACCTCTGTGGCGCGGCGGGCGAAGGTTCGCCTGCGACGCAGGAAGTTGCGGGTTTGATTCCCGCCTCAGAACAAATATTTGTATTGTTTTTTTTTTTTTTTTACAAAATAAATACTATTCACTATTGTTATACGTAATTTAAATTGAACAGACATAGATCATGATCAACGAATATCAGCCGTTTGACGTCAAATATTGAACGAGGCCTCCCCCATAGAATGCAATGGGGGTAATTTGCCATAATTATCGCTTGGCAGGCGGATTGGTGAGCGCAGTGTGTTGAGTACTCAGGTGGATGCTGCAGCCCATCCCCTGGCGTATAACCTTAGTCGGCTTTTCGACATAAAAAAAAATATTTAGGTTAATTTGAAGTTATTCAATTTAAACTAGGTAGGTCCTAATTGTCTACCAATTTTTTTAATTTAACGTTAAATGCGGACGAAATCGAGGGTAACAGCTAGTTTACCATAATATGGTATATATAAGTACTTATATCCTACTAATATTATAAACGCGAAAGTTTGTGAGTATGGATGGATGTTTGTTACTCTTTCACGTATAAACTACTGAATGGATTTGAGTGAAATTTGGAATGGAGATACTTTACGCCCTGGATTAACACATAGGCTACTTTTCATCATCATCATCAATTTTCATCATTTTTCACGCGGGTGAAACCGCGGGGCGCAACTAGTATTATATAAGTAGGATGTCAGTGGGACGCATAGGAACCTATCGAAGGTGCCGATATTCAGACAGGCCATAAAGCTTCGCGCGACCTACAATTACGAAACTTTGTACTCACATTACTCAAAATCAACTTCACGGGTTCATTAGCAAACATCGGTGCCGGGGGCCCCGGTCCCGGCGGGCCTTGCATCATGGGCCCCGGCGGGCCCCATCCAACCTGCGGCGCTAGTCCGGGCCCAGGGAAGGGGCACACAAACTGCCCTTGCGGGGGCCCGGCAAGGCCCGGGTGCTGTTGTGGTCCGGGAGGCCCCTGCTGCATCATTGACATTGGGCGAACTATGACATAAAAATGGAAAACAATTTAGGGATTTTCTCACTAAGTCACCAAGTAACACTATTGCGACACACTAGAATGACACACTAGAGCGACACACCAGAGCAACACTACAGCGATAGACTAGAGTGACACACTAAGGCGACACTGCAGCGTCACAAAACAGCGATTGTCACTAGACTACACATTTCTCATTACACAACACACACAAGAGCGACACACTATAGCGATACACTAGAGTGACACTACACAACATACAAGAGCGAGTGACACACTAAGGCGACACACCAGAGCAACACTAGCGATAGACTAGAGTGACACACTAAGGCGACACACTATAGCGATAAACTACAGCGACACAATAGAGCTAAAAATACCTTGCGGTGGGGGCATTTGTCCGTTCATAATCGGCGGCGGGGCAGCGAATGGGCCCGGCCTGAAGTTAGGTGGAAACGCGGCACGCTGCTGGAAGTTCTGCGGAGTGAAATTAGTCTTGATCGACGTAGCCGGCTTCGGTAGAGGGATGGTGTACGCTGGACTTTGGACGGCCACTGGTTTTGGAGATTGTACTGGCTTGTTGGCTACCGTGCTGGAAAAAAACAATTATTTATTATAAAATAGCGACTTGCCCCGGGATTCCTCGGGTTGTAACATATAGCCGAAGCACTATGGTATCTAATTCTCTCTTTCACCAACCACTTATGGGCCACGCTTATGAGGCACTTATCGAATAACAAATTCAAAATTCATTCATAGAAATCTGACAATTTGACATGCGTTAGGTGTGCAGTCAAATAAGAAATTGGTGGTAAAAATGGCCATCAGGGGCGATCTATCCGCGCAGAACCGCATTTACCCGTCTCATCTCTTTTTGCCTCTCAGAAACACCGCTCGCTAGAGCGAGACCGGAATCGGCCCTGATGCCGATTTCTGGTCTAGTTGTTATGGTACCATGGTACTCTTAATTCCTGATACCCACGGCACAGGGAATCCTAGTGCGAAATCAGCCGGCCTAGACAAACGGTACGAAGCGATTTTATTTCTACAGTCGTAATTCAATACAAAAGACCACGTGACATATCGATAGCTTACGTCAATCTCATACATTTTGGACTTTACTTTACTACTTACTTACTTACTTTACTTTGTCTACGGCCTCTGGACTACGTATGTGACTGTTGGGTGAAATGTTATGTTATGTTATACCTATTTACCGTCGACTTGAAAACTCTTAGATTGTATTTATCAGGAAAAACAGCCTCTGGTAATGTGTTCTATTATTTTTTGTTTTGCTGTTCTAATTATAAAAGTCGATTTAAACTACCTTTGTACTGGTGTTACAGCCTTCGTTGTCGGTGCCCCCCATCTAGTCGTCGTAGCTTTAGGCTCTGCCACCTTCTTCACTTTATCCGTAGTTAGAGGATAGTTGAACTCCTCAACACTCTTCACTTCAAACTTCAACGTCTCAAACCCATTGTTTAAGTTCATTAGGTGATTAGCAGGAACATCAAAGAACGTTGGATTAATAAGACAATCTTTGTTCTCTACGAATCTTTCATAGTGTTTAACTATATTCCTCAGTGGCTTTCCGCTTAAGCCTAGACCCTTCCCAATATTGGTAAGTCCTTTAGGTAGAAGAATGGTGTTTAGTGGACTGCGGTCCATGGCAACTTTTAAAAGTTGACCATAGAACATTTGATTGTTCAGCATTGACACCGCCTGAAAATAAAATTATGATTCATGCTAAACGGGGTAAGGAGAGACCTATGCTAAGAGTGTCACTACGTGCGAAAATGATGATTTGTACTGAACGGGATGTGGAGTTTTCGTTTCGACGCCCGGTCGTTTGACTTTGACGACCTCCGTGGCGCGTTGGGCGTTGGGCTGAGACGCAAGAGGTGCGGGGTCGATTCCCGCTGCGGAACATGTTTGCATGATCTGCGTGGTCGCGGTCGGTGCTCATGAGGAAGGACCTCAAAATGGTCAACGAAACGTCAGCAGGAGAATAGTAAAGTACGTGGCTTTTTAATTATATTTTAGTCACTGAGTGACAGTAAAAAATCGCACCTCTGGTCTTAACAACCCAACTTAGAATTAGAATCGGGTAATGGTGATGACAAATGTAAAACTACTGACCTGCACAGCTTCCAGCGGATGACTGTACATTACATTGGCGTACCGATGCGAAGCCGTGAACACAGAGCACATCTGCACGTCTCCAGCCATCTCCATCACGTCACGCAGTTCTGCCTTGTCACATCTGAACTGGAAGGACAGCACGATTAATGTCGCTAGCAATATTCGTAAAGGCCTCCGAACATACTCATTGCCGCAATGATGTCACGTGACGTGGCCGAATTGTTGTGAATTAACTTTTAAAAAACCGACTTCCGCCATTGTACTCGACTAAATATCTGGATGAAAAAAAATATATGAAAAACCCATAGTGGTGAAAGGGTTATGATACTTTCTGAATGCAATTGCTTGATTTGTTGCTGAAAATATCAAAATCGCTATATGTATGCCTACAATATTTGAGGAGTTCCCTCAATTCCTCATGGATCCCATCATCAGAACTGGATTCTGAAAAAAATGGGACCAATCTAGAAGTGTATCTATTCAAATAAAAAAAGTTTTTTTCAAATCGGTTTATAAACGACGGAGATATGAGGTAACAAACATAAAAAAAAATACAACCTAATTGAGAACCTCCTCCTTTTTGTGAAGTCGGTTAAAAATGAATGACATAGCGGCTCTATATGGGATAATTTCTCTATACTTACATTCGACACGTGGACCCATTTGTCCAGAGGTGGCGTGATGCCCAAAGACCTCAGGTACTGAAGCTTCAATCCGTACATGCCGTGGAGATCCACCTCCCATGAATCCAGGTCTGGTTTCCAGGGTTTACTAAAATAAAAGTTGTATAGGTAGTTGTTAAATTTATTTAGCCCTAGTGTTCACCCTCGGCTTCTCTCGCTCAATATAAAAAGTAGCAGCTCAATCAGGTAAAAATCTATCTGTGTAAAAAAATTCATCGAATTCGGTCGAGCCGATTCGTCGTGTAAAGTAAAAATCAAGAATCTAAAACTCTGTTTTCGCATTTGTAATAAGTGGGAAGTAAGATTTTGATTTTGAATTCTTTTCGGCCACATATCCGCCAGCCAAGCGAGGTGATTATGGTTAATCATTATATAGGAGAGGTATTGTCCTGCAATTCTTAAGGCTGATGTCAAAAGTGTGAAGTCTTAAGAAAAAATACAAATTACATAAATTAACGTTCCAATATTTAAGCAAGATTTTTTTTATACAGTCTTTTCCATGATAGAAATCGCTATAAAGCGATAAGACAGTCCCATTTTGTAACATAGTTAGGTGTAGTGTTTGTTTTTAAAATTGTTTTAAAAAATGTATGGTGTGCATTAAAGTATTTTCTATCTATATTATGAACACAAGCTTAGTATTTATCTCCGAGAGAAGCCGATGGCGAACACTTGTTTAGCTGATAAGCATAACTTACTTGCTAACTTCAGTCGTGTCAGATTGCTCCTCGGTATCCGACACCAAACTCACAACTGGAATCATAAAGTGAACTTTATTGTAAAACTGATTTTAGAAAACACTAAAAATGATAAGTAAAAAAATCCATGACTTTTCCCTGACTATCCCTAAAAGTTTTGCCAAATTTCCATGACAACGCATGTTCTTTTTAAAGCATGCAAAAAAAAAAGACAAAAAAATACCTCAGCAAAAAAACACAACATCTAGATTTACTAAGAGATATTCCAATGTATATTTTTTAAGCTTAAAATATATTTTCTGTTTTGCAAAAAAAGAGGTACATCGATCTGTACATTCGCCATATTTACGGAGGCTGCTCTGTACGAGATCCTGAAAAATAATCTATATTTTTTTCATCCCGAATTTCCAGTTAAAAATTAACTTTTCAATATATTTCGGCGATTAAAACCCATTTGTATGTAGCTACTCTGAGCCTCCGTAAATATATCCTGTAAATGAAGGGCTGGTACAAAAACATAAACATTTCCTCTCTCCCTTTCTATTAGTTGTGGTCGGAATGCTTGAGGGGGACACTGCTTTGTCAAGGGGTCAATCAGCATTGGTAGTTAAAATATCTATCTTGTCCACACTAAACTTAAGTCATGTGTACTTTCTCTTTGCCCTATAATGTAAACATACCTAACTTGTGGACAACAAGGCTGGTTACTCTCATAGAATCACTGTGTTATTTTAGTCCTATATTTAGTACTACAGGAGTGTAATTGTTTGTTGTCCCAAATAAATAAAAATAAAATAAAAACATACTAGTCTGTTAATCGAGAGACCAGTTGTGGGATTAGGAAAGCGCTGCTGTGCTTAATTTACCTTTTTTGTTTAGCGGGTAATACAATAGCGCGTCTGTTCCGTTTTGATCCTATTACAACTATTAATATTTCTTTAGTTTTTAATTCAAAATGCCGACGGAAAGAAACCAGCTCCTAATTATGTAGTTCACAACGTTAGTTTACAATTTGGCCACGATGGGTCTCTCGCTGAACAGACTCTATGACTCGTTGGGAACCTTTCAAAATAACATACCATTTATCTCCATAACCAGCTTGTTGCCTGCTATTTCCTTGTCCTTTAGTTTCTCCATGGCCCTTTTGCATTCTTCCTCAATTTGGTAAGACAGCCGAATCGCACCTTTGCCTGTCTTGTCATCCTTTATCATTTCTATTTCATCCACTGGTCCGCACTAATAAGAAAAGTTTAATTAAAATATGCATCAATGTATCAGAATAAGCACTGTAACAAGGGGGAAATGTTGGCGAATTCATTCACCACCTTTCATAAAAAGCTATGAGCCGGAGCAAAAAGACACTGACAAGCAAACACACTATGGCCTTAAACTTGCAACACCTCTCTTCTAACATACAGACCATGTTAAAGTGGAGCATCCTACTAGCTTACTATCCTAGCTTCCTCTTTTCATACACTTGGGTATCTTAGCTTTGTTAATAGCCTCGTTTATTCCAGGCACAATGCATAGGCTTTGTTATATAATACTAATTCTAATTGAAAATGGGGGAGATAAGATCTGCACTGACTTCCCGCATTGGGGTGTATTGTGCATTGTCCCCCTGCTAACCCTGCCCCAGCCAGCCCAACTCCTTAAAATAACAGAGAAGGACTCTGGGTTGATGGCAGCACTGTTCCAGTATTCCCAAATGAGTAATGGATGAGGTTAAACAGGACTCTATCAGCCCCTGGAGTCCAGTTTTTTTCCTGGTTTCATTTGTGGCTGTGCAGTACAATATAATATGCTCCATGTTCGCTTTGTTATATAGTGGATTGTCTGAATTCACTAACTTTTTACTAGCCTCTTGTATTTCGGACTTTATATAGGTTTTCACTTACTTGAGTGTCAATATAATTTTTGATATCCATAAAGCTCCAACTATTTGGTAGATTAGACACAGTCAGGCAGTATTCAACATCATCTTTACTAATTTCCATTTCCATTGACGTGTCTACACTCAGGTCAATTTCAGCAATAATCTCAGTCGGAGCGTTTTCATCAGTAGCCCGGTGTATTTTAGGCTTCCTCTTACGTTTTGGTGGTCGACACCTTTTACGTTTAAGAGGATTAACCAATTGGGACGAACCCTCGCTTTCATTGACTGGTGCCTCTGTACTTTCTGGTACTTCTGTACTTTTTGCTATATCTATAGCTTCACTTCCAACTGTAACTTTTTGAACTGCATTATGTTCTCCATCATTTTTCTCGACGCCTTTTTGAAGTTCTGTATCCATTTTTTGATCTATTAATGATGGATCAATTTCTAAATCCTCATTATTCTTTACATTGGTATTGGTAAGACTGATTTCCATTTCTTCCTTAACATGTTCAATTATTACATTAGCACTGTCTGTGAGATTCGTTTCTGTTTGCTGTGTAACAGTAGTTTCTCGTTCAGCGCCTTCATTAGTACTGCTTGTTACCATTTCTTTATTTCCGTTTTCATTTTGATCTGACTTCTCAGTTGGAATATTCTGATTGTCTTGTTTGAATATGGTTTCTGTTTGCTGTGTAACAGTTCTTTCTAGTTCAGCACCTACATTAGTAATGCTTGCTCCCATTTTTCCATTGGCATTCTCATTTTGATCTGACTTCTCAGTTGGACTATTCTGATTGTCTTGTTTAAATATCTCTTCAGGTTTATCATCCATTGTGGCAGTTGCAGTGACGTCAGCCATTGGATCTGAAATGTAAAAACTAAGTTGAGTTTCTCTTGATTTTTCAATGGGAATTGGTAATTAATTACATCAGCCAATTATGGGTCTGCAAGAAAAAGTCATCTTTGTAATGAATTGGTCAGCACAGCATATTAAAAGTAAATACCTACAGCATAATATGTTGTATTGTCTTTCATTTTAAAATATTTTTTTGCATATTTCCATTTGGTGAATAATAAAGAGTTACCTATCTATATTTTTACAACATAATAATAACTAGTGACTTGACTAGTGTCTAGACAAACCTAACTTAGGTTTTAAGACATTACTAACCAAATTTTTTGTAATCAGTTTGTTTGATAAATAAATAAATAACTTTATTTATTTATTTATTTATCAAACAAACTGATTACACAACCATAGGCTGTGTAGAAATCACTATTTCCTTATATCACTATCCTACACTATATCGGCTGTCTAACGCACACACCACGTCTGCCCGGCACGGCGGTTGAAATTAGACTGCCTGTCCCGTCCCTGTTCCAGACAACTGCTTAAATATTAATAAGAAATCCAATTGAATCAAAATAATTTTATTCATTAAAATCACAAGGATCATTTTGAATCATCTTTTATATTAAAATAACTCCTGATCCAATGCAACAAAGCCTAGAAGAACCAGGCAACAAACACGACTTGGCTTAATTTGATGATCCATCTTGCTACTAGGTGAGAAGCGTCTGTGTGGTGCCCCGGAGCAGGTAGAAGCTGATACATAGTAAACAAGAACAAACCTTAGGAAGGTTGTCAAAAGTAAAAAACATCAGTAAGATTTTAAAATAGGTTTAATTATCTTACTTTATGCTGAAGAATATGTTTTTAGAGCTGAGCAATTTGCCAAACTAAAATACCTTTATATGATAGACAAGAACATAGCCGATAATAACACTATAATAATTTAAAACTTTTCTGGAAAACTGTCTTCAGAGGATTTCCGAGTCTTCCTGTGGTCGTGTGCAGCTTTAGTCAAGCAAGACAAGAAGCGGCTAAGTTTTAGATTACCAACCGTCGAGTTGGGGGTCAGGATTTTTATTGTAGATAGGTTATATTATAACAAGACCACACGTAAATTTTGAAGTTGCGGAAACAAATAGTTTTTGAGTAATAATTAATTGAAATTCGTGAAAATTTTTCAATGTTTACCTAATTCAGGCAGGAATGTAGTATAACAACCATCATTTTAAGGGGGGGGGTGTAGAGGGGGCAGGGATACACCACCCCCTCGAAGGGGGAGTTGCAGAACCCCCCCATTTCCGAGATATGGGTATCATTAAATTTTGAGGTTAAGTATAGAAAAAAAAATCACCAACCATTGAGTTGGGTTCAGGATTTTTATTGTACATAATTAATAAGTTATATTATTGTAACAAAGCCAAATTTAAATTTTGAAGTTGCGGAAACAAATAATTTTCGAGTAACCCAATGAATTAAAATTCGTGAAAAACGTAACGTCAATGAACACAGTCATCGTTTGTATTCCCTCGCAGTTGAGATTGTTTACGTAGGATCGTTTCAGCTTTCAAAATTTTTGTCACTCCGACATGAGTAGGTTAGGTTAGGTTAGATAATGACCACCATGTGACGTGCGCCGACGAGCGAAGCGAGGAGGGGAGCCGCGGTAGCGGCCGCGCGTCACCAGAACCGACACTATGGCGTTTAAAAGAAGGTACAGAAGACCTTATCCTCGTAGAACAATATATTTTTCCATACTTAACCTCAAAATTTTTAAATAACCATATCTCGGAAAGGGGGGGTTTCCGCAACTTCCCCTTCGAGGGGGTGGTCTACCCCATCCCCCCCTCCCCTCCCATCCCCCTCCCCCCCTTTAATCGATGGTTGGTATACTAAATTCCTGCCCAAGAAGCTTATGTACCAACTCTCTAGACTCTTAAATAGTAGGGCTGGTAGAGCTAGTACTCTAGTAGGTACCTACTTATTCACAAATATCTTGGAAAATCAGTCGCGCACGCTTCCAAAAGTCCCAAAACTGTGGGTGTAGCCGACCACTGGGCATTTTTAGTTGGTGATGATGTCGATGTAAATAAAGTTTTTCAGCTGGACAATAAATGATTGAAATGTAGCCCGTAGAAGAATCTTAGAATAACAAATTAAAAAAGAAATATTATACTTACTCTCTGACGGACGAGCGAGATTGTAATATTTGTAATTTCACCGCAACATGACAATAAAATAATTAATTTTAAACAAATTGAAAGCGTTTAGTTAGAGCCTTTGATTTGATTATTTTATTGTAAAATCTGTGACTCTCACCTCACATCACAGATACAGAATATACAGATTTTTAATCATAGTACCTTCATAGTACAAAGTTACTCTTCTCAGTTTTTTTTTTTTTGCTTTAGAGGGTACTCTCTTCACTTCTGTGAAGTACTTTGTTACTCTCTCTCGCTCTCTCTCTACCACAGACTAAGGAGAGTACCTCTCTACTGCTCTCTACCAACTCTACTCTTCCACAGACAAACAGTTGGACTTGGACATGGAAGAAGAAATCCAAAGGAAGTACAACTAAAATAGCTGCTGATGTTTATAGTGTGTTGCTTCTTACACCTATACTCTTAGAGAATTTATGTAGGGAGATGGCATGCTCAACTTCTAGTACTAAATTATTTCTGCCACTTTTTGGGGGAGGCGAGGTAAACACGTACAGCACACATTTACTTACTCACGCACACTCATGCAGAAAGTTGAGGCGTCTCTATAAACGCACACGGAAATAAAAGCTGTCACACTAACATAAAACAAGCACACAAATAAATTATTTCTGTAATTACACTATTGGTTAGTTACACACTAGCGCAAAAACTAGTGATGGGGTGTAAAAGACTGAATTAAATTAAGATTATTCATTGTCTATGGATCTAGTCTATGGATGTATGTTTATTATGTTTGAATGGGTGAATAGATTCATATTGATCAAAAGTAATCGCGTAACAAACATACAAAAAAAACATTCATGCGACTTGAGAACCTCCTGCTTTTTTTAAGTCTGTTAAAAATTGATTTTTAAGATTTAAGAGGTCACCGGTGGGATGCGTACGTTCTTTTGCACGCGAAGGAAGTTTGCTTCTATTTTGGCTATTATTTCTTCAAACTCCATGAAATTTTGTATTCATGATCAGTACGCTAATATCTAGACCCGTGGTGCGTTGGTTTCTTATAAAATTATATGGTTTTCAAATCACACGCATCAGGCATGTATGATCTGCAAATATTTGTTCCGGGTCTGGAGTTATGGTACCATGGTACTCGTAGTTCCTGATAAGCACCTACGATACAGGGAATCCTAGTGTGGGATCAAGACTACGTATGTGACTGTTGAGTGTTAAAAAAACAATATTTTGGCTCCTGCTCGGAATGGATGTAAGGTTGGGTCCCGTGCTACTAAGGAGCTTCTTTTCATTGACATGGCCATCAGACAGAAGGTCAGGAGGAGCAAGGACAACCTCTCGGCTGCCTGTATTGAAAGGCCTATGATTCGGTACATATATGGATTTAACAATTATAAGCTGGGATTAAGACATTTTATTTTGCATTGTTTTAATGAAAATATAAGCTATTGGTTTTTAAAATGGTTGTTAAGAAAATGTATTTTCGTGGATCTGCCTTCTTCATACGAAACGAGATTCAAATATCCGTATAGGTACTTATGCATACCTACCTTCCTAATTCCATATTTTGATTGATGAAATAACCCTAAAACCGAAAATAATCGGAAGTACAAACCTCTAAATAACCTTACAATCCCTTTAAACCCCAAAAACAGCTAATCAAGCCCATTTAACCTATATTTTAGGCTGGTATTGAACGACGTATTGATATTTTCTTTGGAATCAAATTATTTTTTACAGCTTTGAGATCGTTTTTTCGGCCTGAAAACTATCCTACTAATCCTATAACTATTCTGTTAATTTCATAAAAATCGTTGTAGCCTCTTTCGTTCATTTGTTCGTTCGTTGTTTTCACATCACTTGTCCCCGTACCAAGAAATTACGTATCGTTATTTCTGTCGTAAGCTTGCAGTAAGAAAATATATATTACGGTGAAATTAATGGCTAAATTGTGTTGTCAATTACTTAAATGTGATAAGAAACTCCATATTTTGTTAAATTTGATGTTTCCGACCGCCATTTACACGAAATCACAGCACAACCAATCATTTTTAGGAGCTCCGTATAGCGACAGGTATGAACACAGAATGGCGACCGATCGTGGCTAAACTAGTTTTTATAAACTGACACGAACGACCGTTCATGTACTTCGGCAGAGGGGAAAGCGTATGCTTGCCATCTCCCTACTATAAATTCTCTAAGCTTTGGACGGTAAATGCTCTATTTCCTTTCGAAAAAAAGAATGTGGAAAATTGGTAATGTGGACAATAAGACTTGGAAAATTAATCATTCAGAATGAAAAGCTGTATACTTGGACGAATCAAGGATCGTACGATAGTTAGTAAGGAAAAAAGATTTATTCTTATTACGTAATTTATGACATATTCAGACATTGATGTCATAGGGAAGGTTAAGGGGTAAGGATTTCACTGACCGAAATCATGGTTTGCCTATCTGCTAATATTGTATTATGTACCTACCTATTTTATTATTGTATTGTATGCATAGATTTAGATGATTGTAGGTATGCCTATTTAATGATGTTCGTGGCTTCACCTAGGCTCTGTCTGAAAACCAGCGCCGCACCGCACCGACCTGGGAACGGCACGCCTTTTCCAGGTCTGGTGCAGCTTATGCTGATACAGGGACCTATTACACCTCACACAACACATTAGTCTATATAGATCTTCATGTTTATTTAATGATGTTAATCTTTTGTTTCTGTTTGATTTTTCTTTTTGTGTAATCTTGTGTTGTGTTTTCTATGGGTGAAATAATAGTAGATTATGCACTTATGGAATAAAGCAGTGTCTTATGTCGCGGGCGGCATATTGAACCCTGAGCGTAACGAGGGACTCTAAAGTTAACTCCCGAGTGTAGCGAGGGAGTTATATAGAGTCCTGAGTGAAGCGAGGGGTTCAAGCTGCCCAAGACGAAGACAGGCTTTATTCCAGAGGAGCATACTCTACTTTTCACACTTTCTGCGAGACAATAAAAAGCCAGGGCTTTTTCTGATTTTTGCAGTAGTAGATTATCAATAATCTCTAAAGTGTCTGTTTTGATAAACTTTGGAGTAGAATCACTATCATTTGTAATTTTTTATTAACATGAATATTGCAATTTTACTGAAAATCACAGCACCAAACACGCGCACAGCGTGTAAAGTCTTTTGTTTCACATTTTTTGTAAACGCACCTTTTTTTTTTTTGAGTTCTGCTTATGGTGGCCTGTTCGATTTTCGAACAAACCTCTTTACAATGCCATATGGGCATTCCAGAGTTTTCCACGTTTCTCCACACGAATTTGACGTTCCAAATTCAAATCCCTAGGGAGTTTCATACAACTTTATATCCAGAGAGACAATGCTTTACTTTACGTTGAGGTTGCAGGACATTCTCGAGCAGGTGGTGTGAAAATAAATTTTCTTTCTTCTTTTCTATTCCTTTTTGCTCATGAAAAAGTTTCGAGAGAATAAAAAGTCGTAGAATATTACAAGTGGCAATGACAGCACTGACTAGACCAAGGAACTTGGACGAATTATCACAATGGACAGAGCATTTTGGTTCAAAGCATGTCCGTTTTTTGTCAGTGTGCAGTTGTAGATATGTATTAGTGTGAGTGACTAGAGAAGTGACTTCATTGACTAACCTATCGATGAATAATAGCGAAATTAATGAAAAAGGCGTTATAAAATATCAACTCTTTAATTTGTTACATGTATGTATTATCAATGGAACATGATAATGCAAAATTTCAGCTCAATCGGTTGGGTGGATGGAACTAGTTCAAATTTCAGTTTCAAGATTCAAGACCTAAACAAACGAACATACAAACATAACATAAATCCCAACAGTCACATACGTAGTCATGATCCCACAATAGGATTCCCTTGTCGTGGGTATCAGGAACTACGAGTACCATGGTACCATAACACCCAGACCCGGAAGAAATATTTTCAGATCTTACAAGCATTTGTCCCGCAGTAAACACATACGCAAAGCATGTGTAGTGTGTACATCAAAAACGGAAACTAAAATATTATCGATAAAACTAAATTGGTCGGTGTAGTACATCACTAGCACAGATGCCTAAAACAATGCCTTTTATTTTACAATAATTAATGCTTTTACACTTAACTTTCATGATTATCACTCAGGAAATATGACTAAGTACTAATAAAAAGTAATTACTACAGTTTTTCCGGTTAAAAAAACTTGCTCTTTTAGCAAGTAAAAAGATTAATATATTGACCAAGACTTACGTATGAAATGACAATCCCGGGTCTTTTACTCCTTCTTTTGTTGTTTTTGATGAACAACACACAGCACAAAAGGACATATTTTCACTTTTTCAAATTTATTTTGATGAAACACTGCAATTTCATACGATTTTTTGCTATTTTTAAAAACTTCGCCGCAATGTTTTGGCCGATTAACCGGTCGGTTCGGTTTTGGGGGGGGTTTATGTCTATTCTTTAATAGTTGCACCGCCTAGCTTGCGCTTTTTGTTTTTCTGGCGTTTCTAGTTTAGCCGCTTGCATAGTATAGATATAAGCCTGCCTTGCTTTGGCTCCTCAAGCCTAGCAAGGTGCGAATGGTCTTAGGGGAGAGAGACACAACAGTTGCCGTGATCCCTAAGGCAAGCCTGGTGGGCTAGCCTTCACGTGGTTGCCCCCTGTTTTTGGTCTAGTTCACAAGAAATAGACGTAACTAAAACCACCAGACGTATACTGCCAGCGATGCGAGGTGCATGTCCCGGCGGGTCCACCATCGAGAGTTTGATTGGTGGATAGTAATGACCTCACTCCCTACCTTTCCATTACCCCATTATCCTACATTCCTTCCTTTTTCCTGTCCACTACGAAGTAAGGTGGTTTGGCTTCGTGGGCCGGTCATCCAGTTTGGAGTGATTGATCGGTGGGGGGCGAACCACCTACGTGTTTTGATGCTGCGCGTAGGGGCCCCGTACGGAAGGATGCAACAAACCTGGGCGCTGAGTGAACAGATGTCTCTTTCGCAACACTCGTCTTTGGTGTGAATTTCTTTTAAAACGGGGGGTCATGGTCTAGCCAACTGTGGCAATTCAGCATGGCGGCAGGTCTCGGCTGTCGTCGGCGAGAGGGGGGGGGTCGATGGGGTCTGCAGACAGCGGTGCACGCCTTAGCTTGGTATCGGTGGTCCTTGCCGAGTATGGTGGTGCCGTTTTGGCTCGTAGGCAACGCGATCAGCCCTTCTATATCGGACCGGTAGCCCTGGTGTATAGCAATACATCCCCAATGGTGCGGACTCCGTGGTGGGTGGGGCGCTGGAATGATGAAGATTTAACTTTTTATATACAACATGTCGCAACTTAAGAAAACGGACCATTCTTCAACACCCTCTAAGGAGGAGGCGGTGGAAAACCTGGTGGCGGCCTTCGCGGTCCCGCAGGTGGACACTGCTGCCTGGACGGTCGTAGGACCGAAAGGCAAAAGCAAAGATACTCGACCTGGGAAAGGGGAGCAAAAGTCAGTGGCTGGACCTTCTCGACCCAATGTTCCAAATCCCGTGGTGGCTAACGCCCCGGGGAATAGGAACTCATCTAAGCATAGAGGCAAAGAAGGGCATGGACAGAAGGGAGTACAGCAGGTGGTTCCTGGAACCGCGGAGCCTGTTCAGAGCACCCCTGGTCCAAGTTTCTTCTACAAACAGAGAATACAGAACAGACAGTCCCACCCAAAACCGTACGCCCCGGCGGCGAGATCTACGGGCTTGCCTGTGGTGACCGCCGTGCCTGCTGGTAGCGGAGGTGAGGGTATGAGGACTAAGCACAAGAATAGAGCAAACCGCAAGAAGCGTGCTGCCATGGCCATCGCAAGATCGGCTCCGGCCCCGGCCCATAATGAGCCGAGTAAGCGTATGCGGCTTGATGACACTGTCTCTCCGAGAGGGGAGCGTAAGAAGCAGAAGTTGGATAGTGTGCGTCGTGCCCCCAACATCAGCTATGCTAGCATGGTTCAGAGCGACCTGTGTGTAGCGGTAGCCAGGGACGACAACAAACACCTGACAGATGAGCAAGCCACTTCAGTGAAGAGGTACCTTGAGAGGTGTATCTTGGAGGATATCAAGGACCCTGCTAAGGATTTCTCCCCCCGCTTCATGGGTAAGCCAAACATTGCTGAGGGGTGCCTGAAGCTCTGGTGTGAAGATGAACCTTCACTCAAGTGGTTATGCGAGGTAATTGCAAAGCTGCCATTAGCATCCTGCCCCAAACTTAAAGTCATTAGGCAGAGTGACATTACCAAGAAGGTAAGAGCGGTGCTATTTATTCCCGACTGCACAAATTCGTTGGAGGACACAAGTCTGGTCCTAGCTGACCAAAATAAATGGGCCCAAGTCAACACGTGGACAGTCTACAGCCACATCATGCAGAAAGATGACATCCTCCTCCTTAGGCTGGGCATACCAGAGAAGCTGGTCCCAGTGCTTTTGGCAAGAGAGCGCAGACTTGCCCACAACCTGGGGAGCGTCTACGTCCGGTTCATGGCAGAGGATGGGAGCCTGCAGGATGAACCCCCGGTGCCCAAGCAGACATCGGAGACTACAGCTTCGGCGGGGCCTCCGGAACCACAACCGGGTCCCAGCGGGGAGCGAGTCCCGGAGAACATGCACCCAGCGGCGTCTTCACATTCGTCACCCATACCGTCGTGCTCCGTGCCGATGGAGGAGATGTGTGTGGAGACTGAGAGGGACCTGCTGGATAGCTCGGTGGACGAGGACGAGGTTAAGGGAAACCAACATGCTGGTGACCCAAGCCGCCTCGCCCAATAACTATTGCATCATCCAGTGCAACCTCCAGCACAGTCTCACTGCAACGGCTAACCTGCGCAGAGTGCTGGAGAAAAGCAATAGGACCATAGCCTTGATTCAGGAGCCGTGGATCAGGGCAGGGCGTGTGTGTGGTCTAAACAACTTAGGCGGTAAGTTACTGTATGATAACACCTGTAGCAATCCACGTGCGTGCATTTATGTGCCGCGTAAACTAACAACTGTGCCCCTAACAGAGTACTGTTTCAGGGACTTAGCAACAGCCAGGGTTCGGGGCATTTTTGGTGAAGTGACCGGAGATGTGACGCTTACGTCGGTGTACATGCCCGCTGACGAAGCTATCCCTTCAAAGGAGTTTACTGATCTGGTAAGAGATTGCGAGCTACATAACTCAAAATTAATTATTTCAGCAGATACCAATGCACACCACCCCCTATGGGGTATGCCCGCATCAAACAGCAGGGGAGATGATTTGGTAAACTACTTATTTACTACCTCCCTCACAATTGCAAACAGGGGTGCCGAACCAACCTTTCTAACTAGGCGGTGCCGCACCATCATTGATCTCACCTTGTTTTCGGGTAACTGCTTGGATTACTTACGTTGCTGGAGGGTTTCTGAGGAATCCTCCTGCTCCGACCATAGGTGGATCAGATATGAGCTGGATCTGAGCACAACACAGACAGCACCGTCCCGCAACCCGCGGAGGACTGACAAGGTAAAATTTTTGAAATCCTTGGAGCAGCGCCTTGGCACAGCGGGACCGGGCATGTCGAGCACATCCGACATTGAAGTGGCGGTGGTACACATCTCTACTAGCCTGACTAAGAGCTTTGAGGAGGCCTGCCCTCTCACACAGGCCCGTGAAACCGTCACAGGTAACAAGGGTTGGTCCGAGGACTTAGAAAGGCAAAAAGGTAAAGTACGCAGATTATTTAACAGAGCCATGAACACTTATGACGACTCGGATTGGGACAACTACAAGGAGGCCCAGGCGGAGTATAAGAGACGCATCCGGAGGAGAGGTCGTATAAAATGGCAAAGGTACTGCACGAGCATTGAATCTGACTCACAAGCGAATAGAGTGAGGAAAATACTTGCGACTGACTCGAATCGCGAGATAGGTTCATTAAAGAAGGTAGACAAAACATATACAAAAACATCAGCAGAAACGCATGAACTGCTATTACAAACACACTTTCCGGGATGTCTTTTAGACCAAGCAACCGGGTGGCAGGTTTCTAGTACAGGGACGCCATCGGAGTCATACTGGTCAGTCGCGCAGTTGGTTGTTACGGGTGAGAAAGTTAACTGGGCGGTAAGCACATTTCAACCATACAAGTCCCCGGGTTTGGATGGACTCTTTCCATGCCTTCTGCAATGGGGTAAACCATATCTTATTGAGGCTCTTGTAGTCATTTTTAGAGCCTGTCTTGCCTTCCGGTACGTACCACTGTTATGGAGAGAGGTTAGGGTCATTTTCATTCCGAAACCAGGGAAAAGCGACTACACCGAAGCAAAAGCCTTTAGACCGATTAGCCTCACATCTTTCCTGCTGAAAACTTTGGAAAGATTGTGTGATCGGTACATTAGGGACAACATACTCACAATATCACCATTACACCCGCAGCAACACGCCTATAGCTCGGGAAAATCAACAGAATCGGCACTACACACTGTGGTTAGCAGAGTGGAAAAAGATATAAATAACAAAACACTCTGTCTTGCCGCCTTCATTGATATAGAGGGCGCTTTCGATAAGACAAACTTTAGCAGCATCAGCGCAGCTCTACAGAAGCATAGGGTAGACTCGACGCTGGCGGATTGGATCGTTGACATGCTCAAACTTAGGGCAGTTCGTGCTGACCTACAGGGAGAGACCAGAGCGGTGGTGGCGAGGGGCTGTCCTCAGGGTGGTGTCTTGTCACCACTGTTGTGGAATATGGTTGCCAACGATTTAATTACTAGACTTAACGCCCAGCGCTTCTTCACGGTAGGCTATGCGGACGACCTTGCTATTCTGATATCAGGGCATTTTGCCAGTGTGACATGCAATATCATGAATAACGCACTTAAGGTTGTACAGAAATGGTGCATGGAATACGGATAGACCGTGAATCCAACAAAAACGGAGCTAGTAATGTTTACCAAGAAGCGTAATCTAGGGGCCTTCAGCCTTCCCAGACTTATTGATACGCAACTACACTTATCCGATGAAGTTAAATACCTGGGAGTAACTCTGGATAGCAAACTGAACTGGGCCAAACATCTCGACAGTAAAATCAAGAAGGCCACGATTTCTTTCTGGCATTGCCGCAGAATGGTAGGTAAAACATGGGGTCTCAGCCCTAAAATAACCCTATGGCTTTACGAAAACGTGATTAGGCCTTCGCTAGCATATGGTGCTCTAGTATGGTGGCCTAGAACCAGACTGAGCACCTGTATAGGCAAACTACAAAAATTCCAGAGACTTGCATGCGTAGCGACCACAGGTAGTATGAGAACGGCCCCTACGGCCGCTCTTGAGGTCTTGTTAGGTTTAACCCCTCTTCACCTACACGTGCAACAAGAAGCGGCAGCTGCTGCCTACAGACTCTGGGCTTTAAAGCTGTTAGATCACGACACACGTGCCACTCATACCACTATCATGGACGAGTTTGCTGACGGAAACCCGCTGCTACTCTCTATCTATGACAGAATACCTAAAAAACACATACTTTCAAGGGGCTACACTATTCAATTACATGAGGAGCCTAGTGATAGCTCCAACACACACGAACTAAGAATTTACACAGATGGCTCTAAAATGCTAGCAGGAACCGGAGCAGGTACGTTCTCGGAGGACCTGAACATTCACTCATCAGTCGCCTTGGGTGCCTGGAACTCGATCTTCCAGGCGGAATGCGTAGGCATTATCCAGGCTGCGCACGCAGTGCTGCGTAGGAAGGTAACTGACTATAATATCAGGATACTCTCGGACAGCGCTGCGGTTCTACGGGCTTTGCAGAAAAGTGAACATACCTCAGGGTTGACCATTCAGTGTCACCACCTGCTGGAAGAAGTAAGTAAGTCAAACAGCATCGTGTTACAGTGGATCAAGGGGCATAGCGGCTCCAGAGGTAACGATGGGGCTGACGCGTTGGCCAGGAGAGGTTCGGAAATGCTGCCAGCAGGACCAGAGCCCCTAGTACCCCTGCCCTTTAGTCAAATACGGTCTTGGATCCGTAATCGTACTGTTAATCGACATCAAGAACTTTGGGCAAGTATACCAGATTGCAGGCAGTCGAAGGAGGCGTTTCCGGTATTAAACCCGAAATACTCCCGAAGGCTCCTCAATCTGAGACGGGACAAGATTCGGCTTGTTGTCGGGATTGTCACCGGTCACTGCATGCTTAACAAACATTTATTTACACTAGGTATTACTGACAGCCCCTTATGTAGAGGCTGTCTAGTAGCAGACGAGACGCCGGCGCATGTGCTCCTGGAGTGCAGCAGTGTGGCGTCTCAGAGAAGAGCTTTCCTCGGGTCGCCGAGGACTCCCGGGCAGGCCTGCGCCGGCATTAGTGAGCTGCTGGCCTTCCTGGAGGACATCGGGTGGCTGGATTAGCAGCCTCCACTCGCCACGCAAAAAGGGCCCACTGGCGGCCTAGTTGCGGAAAAGAGTCTGCGCTACAAGTACAAGTAGTACCGGTCATCAACTGACACGATTTACAAAGAAGTAAGGCGTTGCCAAACTTATATCTACTTTCTCTTTTACTCGTAGCAAGGTTCCGTGGGATGGACAAAGATATCTGATCACTAATACGATACACAGATGTAAGAGCGGCAACGTCTTATGACTACGTCCATTGTGATAATTCGTCCAAGCCTTAGAGAATTTATAGTAGGGAGATGGCAAGCATACGCTTTCCCCTCTGCCGAAGTACATGAACGGTCGTTCGTGTCAGTTTATAAAAACTAGTTTAGCCACGATCGGTCGCCATTCTGTGTTCATACCTGTCGCTATACGGAGCTCCTAAAAATGATTGGTTGTGCTGTGATTTCGTGTAAATGGCGGTCGGAAACATCAAATTTAACAAAATATGGAGTTTCTTATCACATTTAAGTAATTGACAACACAATTTAGCCATTAATTTCACCGTAATATATATTTTCTTACTGCAAGCTTACGACAGAAATAACGATACGTAATTTCTTGGTACGGGGACAAGTGATGTGAAAACAACGAACGAACAAATGAACGAAAGAGGCTACAACGATTTTTATGAAATTAACAGAATAGTTATAGGATTAGTAGGATAGTTTTCAGGCCGAAAAAACGATCTCAAAGCTGTAAAAAATAATTTGATTCCAAAGAAAATATCAATACGTCGTTCAATACCAGCCTAAAATATAGGTTAAATGGGCTTGATTAGCTGTTTTTGGGGTTTAAAGGGATTGTAAGGTTATTTAGAGGTTTGTACTTCCGATTATTTTCGGTTTTAGGGTTATTTCATCAATCAAAATATGGAATTAGGAAGGTAGGTATGCATAAGTACCTATACGGATATTTGAATCTCGTTTCGTATGAAGAAGGCAGATCCACGAAAATACATTTTCTTAACAACCATTTTAAAAACCAATAGCTTATATTTTCATTAAAACAATGCAAAATAAAATGTCTTAATCCTAGCTTATAATTGTTAAATCCATATATGTACCGAATCATAGGCCTTTCAATACAGGCAGCCGAGAGGTTGTCCTTGCTCCTCCTGACCTTCTGTCTGATGGCCATGTCAATGAAAAGAAGCTCCTTAGTAGCACGGGACCCAACCTTACATCCATTCCGAGCAGGAGCCAAAATATTGTTTTTTTAACACTCAACAGTCACATACGTAGTCTTGATCCCACACTAGGATTCCCTGTATCGTAGGTGCTTATCAGGAACTACGAGTACCATGGTACCATAACTCCAGACCCGGAACAAATATTTGCAGATCATACATGCCTGATGCGTGTGATTTGAAAACCATATAATTTTATAAGAAACCAACGCACCACGGGTCTAGATATTAGCGTACTGATCATGAATACAAAATTTCATGGAGTTTGAAGAAATAATAGCCAAAATAGAAGCAAACTTCCTTCGCGTGCAAAAGAACGTACGCATCCCACCGGTGACCTCTTAAATCTTAAAAATCAATTTTTAACAGACTTAAAAAAAGCAGGAGGTTCTCAAGTCGCATGAATGTTTTTTTTGTATGTTTGTTACGCGATTACTTTTGATCAATATGAATCTATTCACCCATTCAAACATAATAAACATACATCCATAGACTAGATCCATAGACAATGAATAATCTTAATTTAATTCAGTCTTTTACACCCCATCACTAGTTTTTGCGCTAGTGTGTAACTAACCAATAGTGTAATTACAGAAATAATTTATTTGTGTGCTTGTTTTATGTTAGTGTGACAGCTTTTATTTCCGTGTGCGTTTATAGAGACGCCTCAACTTTCTGCATGAGTGTGCGTGAGTAAGTAAATGTGTGCTGTACGTGTTTACCTCGCCTCCCCCAAAAAGTGGCAGAAATAATTTAGTACTAGAAGTTGAGCATGCCATCTCCCTACATAAATTCTCTAAGGTCCAAAGTATGATCGCTCATTTATAAACATCTGGACCTGGCAGCACTGAATCAATCAAACAAACGAAACGAACATGGAAGAATGAAACGAAACAATCAAATCAATCAAAACAAAACAAACGATATTTCGTTGGATTGGATGTTGATAAAAAATTAAAAGTGGTGCTCGCGAAATAAATAAAAAAGGGGTTTCAGTTAAATACATGCAAAAAAATGTCTAAAGGTGACAAACTATATGTAAGAAAATCTAAATCAAGTGATCTAATCATGGTGGTAAGTAATAACTGAAAGCAAACAATGTTTCGCTGTAAAAGAAAACTTCTTCGGCTTCATCTCATCAACACTACCTACATTTTTTGAGTCCGTCGGCGGCTTCGCTAGCTCACAGTTTCGCATTTGTAATATGTTATGTGGGAAGTAATTATTAGAACCGTGGTGTGTGTGATTGCAGTCGGTTATAGACACCAACTACACTGGAGACATTGTCGATGCTTTGCCTACCCTGAACAAATATTTTTATCATTTCTCTTGTCCTAACTAAGCGGGAAAACCTCAGATGGTAGCTCATTCCGCAGCTTGTAAGAATGGGGAAGAAAAAATCGTGAACCAGGGTTCTATGTTGTGTGGTTGAGCTCTGTGGCAGTGCCGGGATGAGCGATAGTAAATCCTTAATGCCGGGGTGAGATTGAAAAGATCCAATGTCTCTGCATTAGCTGAGCGGTTCTGCAGTGTTGGTGAACTTGGGTTTGCTGATGATTTTAATGGCTCCTATATTCCTAAGAATAAAGGTAGTTGCTAGTTGTGTTTGGGCTGATGTTAATCAATCGGTTCAGTATACTAATATTATAATCATCACCAGCGAGAAAATCAACTTTATAAACTTATTTAACATTTCAAGTGCAATGATAAGGACTAAGATTACACGCATCATCTCCGAGAGCTACCGGCTTGAGTAAAAATAATATTTGGTGTGTTATTTCAGTCAGATACAGAAGATCAAATGTGGGATGATTCATCAATGACTGCAGCATATGATAAAGCAGTCAATAAGGCAAATGCAGAGATCGCGAAACAAATTGCAATGGAGACTAACTCCAAGTTTAAAGGGAATGGTAATTTTTTTTAATAAAATTAACTCCTATTTTCTGTAGGGGTAGGCAGATACCATGGATTTCCACATGCTACAAGCTTGATATAGCTTTTGCTTCATTTGTCTAATGCCACTAGAAGTGTTCTGAAACGTACCTGTACTTGGAAAAATAAAGAGGGAGGCCATTTTGTTTTTTTTTTGCGATAGTTTTATTAACGTTTGTACCAGATTACTTACAAATTGTATGAGAAAACATTTTATTAAATTTGACTAACTTCTGCTAAACAAACCTTACATGAAACTAATTTTCCCGTATCTCTTATGGATTAGGATATCCCCATACTGTCCCATTTCAAAAAAACACCCTGTATATGCAAGTTAAACAACAAAACTGATTTATGGACTTTTCAGCTAAATCTAATGACAAAAAGGGTAAAGCTGTTTCTATGAAACCACCAAAGGACAAAGTGTGGAAAGAAGGCATGCTGTGCCGAACAATGTACTTTGAAGATGGATTGGAATATGAAGCGGTGATCACTGCGATTTTGGATGAAATGGAATGTGTAGTCAGATTTGTGGGTAAGCTGCTTTATTCATAAAAAAACCCCTTAATCTCTCCATCTCTTGCATCTCCACCTATGTTGATTTTGATGCACTTCACTACTATCAATTGAGCCGAAAATTTGCATACCCAGGTAATTCTGGTGATAATATAATGTTATGACATCTGCTGATGGAGTCTGAAGGTAGACAACGAAACTCCTCAACAGAAAATAGTAGGCTGGTTGAAATCAAATCAAATCAAAGGAATTTTATTCATTGAAATCACAAGGATCATTTTGAATTGTCTTATGTATTATAATTACACCTGTTCCAATGCGACCAAGCCTAGAAGAATCGGACAACAAACACGTCATTCATCTGCTATGTCAACAACACGAGAATTGGACCAGGAATTAAAACCACAACTTGCGTCTCAGCCGACTGCTCGTCATGTATTGACGACCTCTGTGGCGCGGCGGGTGAAGGTTCGCCTGCGACGCAGGAGGTTGCGGGTTTGATTCCCGCCTCGGAACAAATATTTGTACTATCTGCAGATATTTGTTCAGGGTGTTCTGGGTATTTTCAATGTATAATAAAAATATCTATCTATGTAATGTATTTAAGTAATAACAGTTATCAAGTACCCATAACATAAGCTCTGCTTAGCTTAGGGCTAGATAATATTGTGTGAAATGTCCAGCATCTTTTTTTTTTAATGACACAAAGGAAGTTAATGTCAGAGTTGCCAACAAAAGATAGTTATTGCTTTGTGTTACTATGTGTGAATTATCTAAATTTATCTCTTCCAGGCTATGAAAACTCTGAGATAGTGAGTATCAGCTCGCTAAAAGAGTCTCGGGGTGACGAGCCTCGGATCCGGCAGATTGAACAGGCCACAGGAGAGAAACTCGATGATGGCTTCGAGAGCCTGTCCAATGAAGAAATATCTATTGATGCTAGTGAAAAAGCGGGTTAGTAATTAACAAACCATAACACACAACAGTCACATACATAGTCCAGCCCCAGTATTGTCTAGCAAACTGGTAATCGCTTTCAATTACGATTTCGCAGTACATTGCGCCACATGCTTCAGCTTATTGTCACAAGCAGAAATATTCAGAACATAAAGCGCAATGTACTATAAAATCGGAATTGAAAGCGATTATCAGTTTGTTAGCCAATAAAGGGGCTGGTTCCACATAAGGATTCCTTGTGTCGTGGGTATCAGGAACTGTGAATACCATGGTAGCTTCCGGTCTGTTAGGATCGGTTTTTATATATTGAACAAATCTCAAAATCACCTATTCCCATAATATTTGCAGATCTTGCAAACATTTGTCCCACAGCGGGAATCGAATCCGTACCTTTTGCGTCGCAGCCGGCTACTCACCCGCCTCGCCAAGGAGGTCGTTAAATTAAATTACATTTAATGACGATGGTGAATTAAATTTTGGTGTTGAAACTGAAAAACTGGGGGTGTAGGTGTTTGTAAGGGTTTTTAGGTATTTTTAGGGGTTGGTAAAAGTTGAAGAGTTAAGCATAATTATGTCAAATTTGTTTATTCTAAAAACAGCGTTTGCAAATAGGTTGTAATGATTATTTTCTTTTAATTATTTTCCAGGCGGTTCTAGCAATCAACAGAAGGGCAAGAAATCTAAGAAAAAGTCTCAAAAACCTAAGGTTCCTGATTTCCCCAGTATGCCCAACATGGCGGATATGTGCAGACTAAACTCAGCGGTGAGTATTTACTCATGCCAGAACATAACATACCCCCAACAGTCACATACATAGTCCTGTTCCCACACTCTGATTCCTTGTGTCGTGGGTATCAGGAACTACGAGTACTTACCATGGTACTATAACACCCAGACCCGGAACAAATATTTGCAGATCATGCAAACATTTGTTCCGCAGCAGGTTGTTAGGTATGAAGCTACAAGTACCCGGGCCGCCCGGCAAGCGGGGTTTATTCAGTAAGGTGTGACGCGCGCCTTACAAATAATGCTTATAGTAATTTCTTATTATATTCTCTTCCTACCTAAACACTATTAAACCTAAACTAAAAGAGATATTTAGTTTCATTGACAAGTAACGTATGCCATTCGATAATTATATTGTCGTAAGCACATAACACTGGTCGTCAACCCTTACGAGCCGCGTCACTTCGCGCCAGCGGAGACAGCTCCAGACAGCGACAGAGTTACGCGTTAGAAGAGAACGAAAATGTTTAGGTGAATATCGCGATAAGGCACTAAGCGCTTATGCGAGCTGAATTGCACTTTGTTGCGTCCCAGCAAAAGTCGTTATTTGTATAAATTTGTTTGTGAAGTGAGCATTCTGTACTGTTTTTATTCTATGGTTATACGGTATATTATGAAGTCACGGTATTCTTTTTACTTATTTAATTATACAGAATAATCATCAGCCTGTTAAAGCCCACTGCTGGGCATAGGCCTCCCCCTTAGACTGCCACGACGAACAGTCTTGAGCCGCCTCCATCCACCGACTTCCTGCTACGTTTATAATGAATTATGTGTACTGAGTTGAAAGTGTTGTTTTTTCTTAGTTGGGAGGCCCAGCTATCCCGGACTTCCGTCTGCCCAACATACCTTTCCCGCCCCCGCCGCCACCCGCTGCGCTGCACCTGGCCGATCCTGAGGAGCAAGCCTTGTCTTCAATGCTGATTAGCTGGTACATGTCCGGTTACCACACCGGTCTTTATCAGGGACTTAAGAGGTAAATATGCCGTCAGAGATACTGTGATTACATTACTCGACAGGGCTTTTAAATAATTTCCATTTTAATGTCACCATGGGCCTTATGACCGATGGTAAATGAACTAGTGTTGTGAAAAAATCCATTGTCGCAGAGACTTTTCTCATATTGCAAATTTTTTCAAAGTTCTTATATTTATTTGAATGTACCTACATAGTGATGCGCACATAACACACATTTTTGAGTCGAGATATCCATTTTTGCACAACCGAGATTTGAACCCACGACCTTAGCGCCGGAAGCACTAGCCACTACACAACCAGTACCGTAGATATGATTTAAAAAAACAGTAATTTTTTAAATTAATTTTTACCTAAAAAAAAACTCTTTTCAGGAGCAAGGAAAATCGCAGGCACTAAGTAAACATCAGTATTCTAACTTGGTATATTCATCGTAGCTAGTTGACATACTGTAAGTCTGTTGCTATTTTTATAGGACAATGTTGACGACGCGCGAATTTGATTATATTCAACGATCACATGGCCCGCCCTCCACAGTACGTCAGACACAAAAAAGGGACTTCTTGCGGAAGGGACTTTATGGAAAAGACACTTTGCAAAAAGGACCTTATGCGAAAGAGACTTCTTGCGAAAAGGACTTAATGCGAAAGGGACTTTATACAAATGGATCATTTGCGAAAACGACTTTATACGAATGGGACTTCTTGCAAAAAGGAGGCAAAGGGGCATTTTGCAAAAAGGTCTTTATGCGAAATGGCCTTCTTGCGAAAAAGACTATGCAAAGGGATGTTTTGCGAAAGGGACTTACACGCATAAACCCTATATTTGTACAGATGACAATATAAAGTTAACTTTAAACATCTAACTGACACTGGAGCAGCAGAAAAGAGTGGAGGGGCGGGCCATGTTATCCTAGAATATCTATGAGGCCCAATTACCCCAACGAGAATAAGCAATAATTCAGAGCTATTTGTAGTAGTTATTTTGTACTACATCATCGTTGTATGCTCATAACCAGGGGTACTAACCAACCTTGGTTGAGTCAAGTCTTTTGCAAAAATCCAGTATGTGCCCCAGTCACCTTTATCAGTGATTCGATAGCGCTAGAAACTCATGCTATATGGGTTTTCCAGCCTGACCAACTCTTACTTCACCCAATATTACGAGTGTTTAAACTAAACTAGATTTTCTGTAAGTTTTATAAAACTTTTTTGTATATTTCATAAAATAAAACATTGAAATAAATAAAACCATGTAATCAATTTAAACTTTTATTTTAATCTCACATATAATAAACTAGCAATAAAAATAGAAAATGCTGTAATCAAATAATAATAAATAAAATTATGCCTCCTGTTTTGTATAAAACGCTATGTACAAAATATACATTGATATATTTTAAATAACTGATTATTCGATATATTTTTACGAAATCTGATTGGTGGGTTTTCACTACATCAAGCCTCTTTCAGGGAAAACCCTATTTATTCTGAACGAAATAAATAAAAAAGTAAAACAACGATTCAAGCTACAGCACACCGGCTGCGTACGCGTAAACGTAGATGTGCACGTGGTCGTACCATGACGTTGTAATGTATGGAACTGTACGAGACATGGCACACCGCTTGCGTGACGTGCACGCGAGCGTGTACATACGTAGACGCGCGTGTCTACGTTACGTGATGCATACGCATCCGGTGTGTTGTGGCCTTTCAAGTAATATTTGACTGAAAAGGGCGGATGTCATCTTTATCCGTACGCCTGAACGAATCTTACGCTAATAATATCAAATTAATATAATAATATATTACATTTGAATGTTTGACGAAAGTTTGACAAGTAAAATGATCGTGGCTGTAAGTAGGTACTAGAATAGTCAACAAACCACTCGAGTATAGTATTGATAATAATTTAGTTTGTGCGAAAAGGAAATAGGCGCGGGAAAAATGGAGCTTGCATTGTTTGAAATTCGACTTGCTGTGCCAACCAAACCCAATCTAAGATTTTTATATTATTAACTTTTGAATTAAAACTATCAAGCTCTTGTAGTCGAGCTATAATGACGAGATAGTGCAGCGCCCTCATATCCGCGCCTATTTTCATTCCGCACAGATTAATCGGAATATAATCGAATAAATTAATAATGCTGAGAAATTAAGATTTTCACAGAAACGTTAAGAACATTAAACAATGATATCGTAAAAAGTAAAATAAAACTTAAAATTAATCAAACATGGCGGATGTTTCACGATATAAACAGAGAAACAGTAGACTAAGAAACAATATTTACAAACTAATGCAATATACAAAAATACGACGCCATCCTTTCATCTCGTTGTATGTATGACTGTTTGGAAATTTGTTTTTTCCGTATAAATTGAACTATGGTAGGTACCGAAAAGGTAAGCCAAAGAACACTGCGTTAAAATATCAACTATGCAATTTATTATGCTTCAAAAATTGACCCTACATCTACCACAGAGTTTTCGTCAGTCCGTAGCAGCTGGGCAGATTCTCAACTAGACAGATTCGTAACTGAAATTAACGTGTACAGTTCGTTACAAAAATATATCACTGTGAGGAAACAAAACAAGTTATCGAACTTGCTTTGTGCCTTGTTAACCTTGTTTGTTTGTTGTAAGTTATCGAGTTTGCTTTATTTGTTTGCATTGTCCATCTAATCGCTGAAGGACGATGAAAAAAAATTCTGAATGAATGAAACATTTTAGTTACAACATGCTTAGAACGTTAAGCATCGTTAAAATGGACCAAATTAACCTACCTAGCGACAACTAGAAAATTAGTTACAAGGTAGATCGATAGGTTTTTTTTAAATCCTTTCTGCTTTATATTGAACTCGAACCTACATATTGACTACCGTTGTAAATTGGGTCGTCCACTTTCAAAATCAACTGCTTACTTCTAAAATTGTTCACTTCCTAACTCCTCTACTTCCAAAATTGTACACTTCTCAACTTGTCTGTCCACTACGTATGTTGTTCGATTTATTTTTATTTGAAATCCAGTCTGCTTTATAATAAAGTTCAATGAGTTTTTCTCCTGACTGTACTCTGTTCAGTTGCGAATCCGTCCAGTTGAGAATCTGAGTTACGAATTTGCCCAGCAGGCGTTTTCGTCACAAGACGTGATGCTTCAAACGTCAAAATTTGCCATAATTTTTACATCACCTATTCTTGCTCCATATGGTAAATAAGATCTATAGTCTTGATTACGCTTGAAGGGTTTCTTTCCATTGTGTCACAGGTCAGACTAGAGTGCTGAGCTCGTGGGTATCGTGGCTGAGGTCGACGGTAGCGGGGGGCACGCCCGGTGTGACCTGACCCTCACCGGGCGGGGTACTTGTTGGTGGCCTGAAAATTAAATAAAAAAACTTTGAGCCTTACTACTAATATGTAGGTGGCCCGCGGAACTCCTTGACGGATAGTAATAGAGTGGGTGGTGTGTTTAGTCGTATTTTTTTTAACCGACTTCCCAAAAAAGGATGAGGTTCTCAATTCGGCTGTTTTTTTATTTTTGTTACCGCATATCTCCTGCGTTTATGGACCGATTTGGAAAATTATTTTTTTATTTGAATAGATATACTTCCAGATTGGTTCAGAATCCAGTTCTGATGATGGAATCCATGAGGAATTGAGGGAACTCCTCAAATATTGTAGGCATACATATGGTGATTTTGATATTTTCAGCAACAAACCAAGCACTTGCATTCAAAAAGTATCATAATCCTTTCACCACTATAGTTCTTTCATATTTTTTTTTCATCCAAATATTTAGTCGAATACAATGGCGGAAGTCGGTTTTTTAAATTAAAAGTTATTCTCAATATAAAAGTCAGTGATTTTATACTTTTATAGTGCCGTAAGCAACAAGCTTGTATCTCAATGCATTCAAAAGATATGGCAATTAATGTCTAACTTTTGTATGGAAATAGTGAAATTTAAAAACCTCTAGGGTGCCTACTTCCAGTAACCCCACAATTCTGAACTATAAAATGCTTTTGTGACAAAACTAATGCAAAAAAAAAAAAAATTGAGGAAGGTCTACTTTTTTACCCTTTAAATGTAAAGTTGGTAAAAAGTGGCGGAAACTCGAAAAGTACTCTGACGATATCTAAATAATTTAACGTTTTTTTTCTAAACTAACGTTCTTCTATACGAAAACGTAAACCACACACCAGAATTAACGGAATAGTTTAACAACGTCCCAAAACTAGGCAAAGCTTGTATAAGTACCGGCACGTAAGTCTAGCGCTGAAAACGTAGAGGGAATAATTGCGCATGTTTACTGTCGCGCAAGCAATACCATTAGTATAAGATATATAGAGATACAGATCCCGCCCAAGACACCTTACTTTTGACTTCTGCGCAATAACGGTCAGCGCTAGTTTCGTGCCGCTGCTTGTTTCTTGGTGACCCAACACATCTATCATCATCAGCAGCCTATAAAAGTCTACGGCTAGACATTTAAGTCTCCTCCGTAGAATACCATGACGAACAGTCTAGAGCCTCCAGCCACCGACTTCCTTACTTTTGAATTGTAGTCGGTACATCGAGGCCTTCCGCCACTGCGTCGGTCGTCCGGCAGGCTATTCAATTCCTCGCGACATCAGGTTTGCAGGAGTAAATTGTGCAATAGGGCTGTGAAACGTTGCTTTTCTCATACAAAAGTTACCGCTTGACAGCTCTGATTGCACAATTTACGCCTGTGGCAAACCTGTCGCGAGATAGAGAATAGCCTTACGGGTCGTGGTCGCCACTCGAAAACCTTTATTCCCCATCGGTTGTCGGTTCAGCTATTTATATGGTCTGTCCATTTCCACTCACCTAATAATATAAGGACCTCCTTGTAGCAGCGTGATGGGATGCGTATAAGGTCCCTGCATGCTATGGAAGCTTAGATTCCCGGTATTGTTCAGATGTCCGTTCATGATTACTCCATTTGAAGCGTTCAGCGGTGACGTAGTGTTAAGATCTGAACGCAGTGCCTTCACGAGATTTGTCTTCTCTTTCTGCCACACGAAGACGTTGTGAACCATTGCACAACCGCAGAATATGATGCCGATTCCAATAAATACCGAAGTTACTATGGCAGGGGTTGAATGAAATTGGATGAACGTGTACAGGATTATGCCTGGAAATGGATAAAAAAAAAATGTTTTAGACAGTAGTAGTTTGCTAGTAGTAGAACTTCTTGTGAAAGAGTTCGTCCGGGGAAGTACTACCAGCGTACTTATTTCTGCCGCCAAGCAGTAGTACTCGCATTGCAGTGTTTCAGTTTGGAGGGTACGGATGCAGGTGAAATTACAGGCACATGAGACTTTTCATCTTTATATCTCAGGGTCAGCAGCGCGCGTGTGATGCCTCTGGTGTTGCAGGCGTCCATAGACTACGGTAATTACTTTCCATCAGGAGGGCCTTATGCTTGCCATGAAGTAAATACAAATTACATCTTTAATCATCAGCAGTCTTTAGACGTCTACATGACAGCTGGAAAATACCTTCATGAAATGCAATGGGGGGATTTGCCGTAATTACCACGCTTGGCAGGTGGATTGGTATGAGCTTATTCTGAGTTTTGACAAGCAATTGACACGGGCGTATGGTGTAGTTTAACACGGATTTTTGGACGGAAAATGAGGTTCAGAGTACGCTAGGGGCGCTCATCGGTGTCGCCATACAAAATCCTTGTTACACTACACCAAACGTCCGTGTCAACGTATGTGCTTAAAACATAGAATCAGCTTTCTGGTTTAATCAAACTCCATGGACGACGAATTAGAATCACAAAAAAAAAAAACTTTTAAGATCTTGCTTGAATATCTTTTACCAAATAAGTAGGTAAAAAAATAGGAATAATTATCATCATCATGTTGGGTGTTATTATTATCATCATCATCATCATCACCCATGTAGAAGTATCTGTTGGACATAGGCCTCGCCCGTAGAATGCCACAATGAACGGCCTTGAGCCGACATCCTACGACCTTTAAAATATCGTCGGTTTATCGAGATAGTTTCTATAACTTCTATACTTTGTTGTGCGGTTCGTCGCCGCCAGCGCCACTTGAGAACCTTTATTTGCTATAAGGCCTGCCCATTGCCACTTTAACTATTAATATTCACCTGTCAGAAATACCGGTATCGATATGAAGAAGCCTCCAACGGCACATACTCGAGTAATCGCTGATTTCTGCAGATATTTGTTTGTTCTGAAAACAAAACGAAAAAAAAATATAAATATACAGTGTGGAAAGATAAGTCGGGCCCTGGAGGGAAAGTACCTTAAATCCTTAAGCTGGCTCATTTTACTTAAAGGAGACATTCCTTTTTAAAAAGAAACAAAACTGCATTTAAAGATGTTCTAAAACTCGCTTGCCTAGCCCGGGACTCGAACCAACTAAAATTAAAAAAACAAACACTCCCTATTTTATTATACTTATCGATAGTATTATTATTCAGGATAATATTTCTCAAACAAACATTTGGTCTTAAAAATAAAAATGATCGTAAAATCTAACATTAACTTTATTTTACTATCAATTTGTTACTTACACTTAAATTATTTAAATCCGTTCCATTTTTAAATTTCTCCACTGAACGCCTCGGATCATGTAAGAAGGAAATGTGCATAGAGGTATTACTACCATTAAACGATTTTCTTATCGAAGATTTCAACAAGGTACTTAGCGATAAATTAGCAAGCGCGTACTTCATACGAAGTCTTGAATGTTGGAGAGATAAGAGAACTGTTAAGTGTCTTTTACTTGTTGAAAGTGAACAGTAACCAAATGTTTGTTAGATAAATTTTATCCTGAATAACAATACTATCGATTAGTATAATAAAACAAGGAGTATTTGTTTTTTTTTTTAATTTTAGTTGGTTCGAGTCTCGGGCGAGGCAAGCGAGTTTTTAATCTTTCTCTAAAAAATCTATGAATGCAGTTTTGTTTCTTTTTAAAAATAAAGGAATGTCTCCTTTAAGTAAAATGAGCCAGCTAAAGGATTTAATTGAACGAGCGAAGCGAGTTCTCCGAGTCAAGTTGGAAGAATCGGCGTTTGTATGTATGTATGTATGTATGTATGTTTGTCCGATGAAAACTTCCCAACCGTTAATCCGAACTTCATGAAATTTGGTATGGGGGTAGATAGTATTGGTACAATTTGTAGGTAAGGTTATGAGCTATATCGATCAGGGGGTTGCTGAGATATTGGGGTCCAAGAGGGGGTTAAAAAAATAAAAGTGAGACAGTCAGATCAAGTGGGGTGTCTAATGAAAGTGCTTTGGTTGGACATTTCAAAACTGTTTTTAATAATTATTTGGCCTTAGTAGTTTTCGAGATATTAGGGAAAATAAAAAACGTAAAAACCCAAAATTCTAGGGTACTTCCAGCAATCCCACAATGCTGAAATTTGGTATGCTTGTGGCTTTTGTGTCACAACTACAGGGAAAAGTCTGAAATTGAAGAATTTAAAAACATGTACTCCATAAAACAAAACCAATATAACATCCATTGTTGACCTCCCATTTCAAAGAATTTGAATGACGTTGGAGTTCTATGGTTTTCATCAAAAGGACGTTATCAATTAATTCGTCAGGTACTTGATATAGGTACTAACAGGTATGTAGTATAACTACGACCCGTTGCTTAGCCCTATTCAAAGGTTATTTCGATGATGTGTAGGAAATTAGAGTAGTTACTGGTAGATCCTGTACTGTACTGGTAGACCTCGAGGGGAAAACTTTCAAAAATAATAATAGAAAATATGGAAATTACTTAGTTAAGTAGTCGGGCTGATAAAGGTGTTATCGCGAGGTCTCAGTTCGGGGCGAACCACTAGTGTAGTTTCTCTCCAGGGTCCGACATATCTTTCCACACTGTATATTATTATTGTATGTTGCCAATATACAGTTATAAATCTAAGAAATAATCGGGCCATTGTAGAATGCATTAAAAATGAGACTGCTGTTTACAACAGGTTTATTTAAATTCAGTAACATAGTTGCATACCAACGTTCATTTTTATGAGCTTTAAAACAGTAAAAAGTCCATATGTCCCACTTTCGGTCATTCATTGTAGATATTTGACAAACCGAAAATTTTATCTCGTTTATAGACACGATTAATCTGTATAAAATCGTCAGTTGTCCTAATTAAAATCGAACCGAGAACATAACGATGCGATTTTATAACTCGATTCGTATCGTAACTCGTTTATAGTGTAATGGACTCGACACTTCAGCAGGTATACATAACCCTGATTAATTGAGAAACCTAGCTGTTCCTTGGTGAAAACAGAAAATAATGGCGGCTGGTTTTCTCCCAGCCAAGTGTTTCGCTAAAATTAATTATAAAAATGACGAACAAAGAACCATAAAAAACTATAATATGATGGAGAAAGTTACTTTTCAACAGGTTCAGCTTAGCCAATTGGCGTGAAAATAGGTCAAGTAAACCCTTTCCTCTTCGTAATGAGTTTAGTATTACTAAATTGATAATAGGTACTTTTAAATTTTGTCGGGTGTGAATATCTGCTGAGTCAGTGGCATTGAAAGTAGGTATTATGATCATCGATTACAGCACCTTGCCTGTTATCAAGTAGAGGAAAGGTGTTTTAGATGAACCCTCGGGGTAAGATGATCCTTTTCAATTGTGGCGGTACTAAGAACGCCATCTAGTTGCTTTCTTTGACAAAATGTAGCTCCCGACGCCTCCCCGCAATAGTTTATTTTTGTTAATTTTATTGTTGATTTCTTAATCTCATAAATAATGACTGTGAATTACCTAATATTTAGTTTTGAGACTGGCTCAGTTTTAGAGATTATTGCTTTATATTAGACTAGTATATTTGTTGCAGGTACTTAAGTACCCAGGTTACCCTAGTTTTTTTGAGACTGAGTAGGTCATATTTGAACTAGTTAATTAGATAAATACTTATAGCAACCTACAGAGGGTCTAAGAAAATTTTTTTACTTACTATTTATTACTTGAATAAAGACTGTGAACACTTACTTACATTTAACTATGTTGTTTTCATTGAAAATATACCAAAATCCTGTTCGGCAGATGATCCCCGGGGTCATCTTACCCATACCCAAGGGATTATCTTAGACACCGGGGTGTCAAAGATGATCCTTTGGTAGAATTTTAGAAAAAGTAAAATATAAAGATGAAATAATAACAAATCAAAGATTTCAAGTAAGATTTCAAGTATGACAGATAGTTAGATAGATACATTTTTTACATCTGAAATAACTTAAATACCTACCCATCAAATGAGAGCATTCTCCCCTAAGGGGATCCATCTTTCCACCTTTCCCCTAATTGTGTTTTTGTGATGACCTCTGTGGTGCGGCGGGCGTAGGTTCGCCTGCGACGCAGGAGGTTGCGGGTTCGATTCCCGTCTCGAAACAAATATTTGTGCGATCTGCAGATAACTGTTCGGGGTGTTCTGGGTATTTTCTATGTATAATAAAAAATATCTATCTATGATAATGTATTGTATTAAGTATATCAGTTATCTAGTTGCCATAACACAAGCTCTGCTTAGCTTGGGGCTAGATAATGATGTGTGAAATGTCCAGCATTTATTTATTTATTTCTATTATGCAGCTAGGAAAATGAGTTGTGATCTGTGTAGCGTGTCGTTAATTATTGTATAAAATTATTATTTAAATTACATTTAATGTTATATTTAAAGTTTCTCTCGGCATCTCGAATTTTGTGCATTCAAACAATTTAAATTTCTACTTCTATTAAAATAAAATCTAACTGATAACTCCGCGCTAGCGTTCTGGGTTTTAAACGCGAAAAAATTATCCACCATCATAAGTCAGAACATAAGATTCACACTAGAACGAAGTTCAGAAAACAACCTGTCACTTTTAAACAGGTGATCACGGTCTCGGGTCAAAAGTCAAACAAAACACATAAACACATACACTGGCAATTATATACAAATGACGGTTACTAAATAAGGAACATGTGCTATGGCAACGGTTCTCAACGGTGCGTCACGCTTCGCGATACCGAGGGAGGCTCTCATGTGTGGGTTTTGGGTTACCCTGGTTGCAAATGTGTTATTGGGTCGCACGGCGGGTAAAAAGAAAAAATTTAATTGGTTGTCAGTCACGTCAGTAACGCAACAAAGATAAGATAAAGATAAAAAGGTTAAATGAGTAACTAGATAAAATATAAGAGTAACTAGGAACTAGAATAAATGTACTTTTATTTTAATTAAGATAGCTTGTAATGTATGGCATACATTCCTGAAGCGAAGAGTGTTTAGAAACTTGGAGATATGCTCCTTTTAAGGATGCGGATGGAATGGATGGGTCGGGTAAACCTGGTTGCAATTGTTGTTATGGCAGGACCCATTCTGTGGTAAATAGTAGATACGCTCGGAGTGAGAATGTATGAGACATGTGAATCACTCTGCAAACTGCGGGATAAAATATTGAAATCTGGTCAATTTACTTAATATTTATCTTTGTTTGATAGTTTGCAAATAGAATACCTAGTCGTATATGAGTGTAAGGCCGCGTCAAACACATACGTCGATGTTTTTCCTTCAACGCCACCCTGCTTAAAGGAAAAACAGAAGAAAAAAAATGCAATCACCAGAAAACGAAAACACAGCCGGCATGTATTGTGTCTGTGTTTTCAGCACTGAACATGTTAAGTAGGTAGGTACTAAGGATTTTGTATCTACCTACGACTATCGAAACTCATTCGGAGGTGTTTTTTTAGCGTTTTCTGTTTATTTGTGTAGGTGCTATTTCTTGAAATAGACAGCAACGAGGACTAAAGCCCAGGCAAAAAAAAATAGTGCTCACATTGTCTATTCGACCATAATAGAAGTATCGAACCGATAAACTATATATGACGGCGCGATGTCTTTATCACACCTTCTGATGACGGCGTGGTGTATCGCCAGGGTATTCCAGGTGTGAGGTCAAATGTCAGGAGCTCGGAAATAATATCGTCTCTTCAAGTACAGTTGGATATTCTTCTTAATTAAAACAATGGGAGATCAATCTTCAATATAATGGCTCTGATGACATCAGACTTAAAAAACATGGTGATTCCTTCACGTCGACGGGCTGGCTGCGTCTCTTGTTGCTCGCTACGCAGTCAAATCCAAAAGTTCAAGGAACATAATAGGTATTCTCTAACGAGAGGTGTAATTGTCTCTCTCTCTTGACATTCGCAATTCACCATCGATGTTGAGTAGGTAGGTAGTAACTGAATACTGCCAATCAGCTCCATAATATTCAAATATATTAGAGCACGACTTTTTGTTTCATCGTTAAGCTGATTACGCCTACTACAATAATGTACCTAAGTGAGCCTATACTTAAAAGGAATAATTATATTCAGAAAAACGTTGCGTTATTCTATAATCTAATCATGCCTTGGTTTAAGATTTCTTAATAGGTGTGCAGTTGTCGTTGTGAGTAGCTATAGAGATGCTTAAATGGCATCTTTGAAACTCAACGTTCCAGAATTGAACCTGAACTCTGCTAAACGTCTATGGTCTACCAAGAATGCAGCTTGGGATAAACGCAAAGATTAGGTTATCTCAGTGTCCGAACAGCCGCGCCGCCATTTTCTCAACATCGTTGTCAGCTGACGAGACCGGTTCCCATTCTATCCACAACAGACATTCCGCTGCAGGTATACAAAATACACGCAGTAATCGTGAACATTCTCCGTGAGATTTCGTTTTATTTCACCTTTTACAGTGTTGTGGAATGGCGGGAACTGTTGACGCCATTGTTTTTAGGTTATGTTTGGAAACTGTGTTTGTGTAAATGCAATGCAACAGCCGTTATCAGTAGAGCCTTATCTTGTCCTCGTTTCTTGGTTTTCGTCTTTTTTCCATCTCTGAGGCATTTATTTGTGGAGAAGCAAGATCTATCTTAATAGGCATTCATTTTAAATTCAAGCTTATTTAGGTAGGTACAACAGCTATAATATAGCTCAGGTAGATACTTACTTAGGTCTACAATATTTTCGCTCTACCACTTAGCAAGAACGTTATTATGTTAAAATATGAGTAAATACCTTTCCCTTTTACTTACATAAACTTTGTGTAAATTAAATGACTGCAGCTAAAACTAATCGATTGGATTTACGTCACGATAAAGCGTTTCTTACTTAGGTAGGTATATCGTTTCTTTGTTTACCATGGAAAGTTTTTTTCTCGCTTGGGAAATGTGTTTCTGAATGTTTTGATATTTACCGATATTGTTATGGGTATTTGTACCTTATTATTTATTTGCTCGACGTTCTCCTACGTAACCGTGTCAATATCAACAAAATGTGTGTTCAGAAAGTTTCAAAATAAGTACTATTGGTGAATAGTACCAAATACCTACTTACTACTTAACAAAAAAACGTTACCTACCTACAGGACTCTCAAAGTCTCTTTAGAAAAACTTTACATATTAATAAATCATGTTTTAATGCGGATGCGATGTGTTATCAGAGAACGTGTGAAATGCGGCAACATAGGTCATCATTGAAGCTGGATGTCCCAAAGCAGCAGACGGGGAATTTATGAGTAGCTACATAATTAAAGGAAAAAAGGCACAGAGTGACAAATGTAGAGTTTTTCTTCTTTCCCTTTACAATAGCTGATGGGAATAATTATAGAGCACAGAAGCAGAATCCTATTAGGTTTTCTAGGAAATGTATAGCAATTGTAGCCATACGACTTCCACACTTTTTTCTTACTTAATGACTTATGATGACCTACTGGATGCTGTCGTTCATCGATACTGTTATACAGTATATCTAGTTACGAAGGTGAACGCTGTCTGTACAGTTTTGTATTTGACGACCTCTGTGGCGCGGGCGGGCGAAGGTTCGCCTGCGACGCAGGAGGTTGCGGGTTCGATTCCCGCCTCGGAACAAATATTTGTACGATCTGCAGATAACTGTTCCGGGTGTTCTGGGTATTTTTCTATGTATAATAAAAAATATCTATCTCTCGCTCTGCTTAGCTTGGGGCTATAGATAATATTGTGTGAAATGTCCAGCATTTATTTATTTTTTGTGCTGATAGCCTGATGAACTACTCAATTATGTTTAATCAGCCCCCTAGCAAGTAGAAGCTCATCGTAGCTCTAGAATTATTTTTGACTTTTACTTGGACCATCTTATACAAATTAAATAACATAACATACTGTACGTACCTATGTATAACGTAACATAACAGCCTCAAATTAAATACTTATATTTTAAACACCTTATAAAAATTACACCTTATACAATCCACCAGAAATAAATATACAGTGAAGCTTATAAAATTCCTCAAGATGGCAAAGCAAATAAACCTCGCGCGTCCGTTATAAATTAAATATCATAAGGTCACAGAATAAATAATAGCTACTACGGTTACGCCATTATTTACAGTTGCCAGTAAGAATTCGTCTACCTGTGGTGTGATGCGCTCTTTAATTCAAGGCCGCATCATTGCATGGACCATGCCATGAAGTTAGTCATAAGTCAATAACAGAATAGATTCTCACACTTGTTCTCTACGGCTTCAACTTTACCTGTGTGGCGCGGCGGCGGAACCGGCTGAGACGCAAGAGGTGCGGGTTCGATTTCCGCTGCTGGACAAATGTTTGCATGATCTGTAAATATTTGTTCCGGGTCTGGTTGTTATGGTACCATGGTACTCGTAGTTCCTGATAGATACCCACGACACAGTGAATCCTAGTGTGGGATCAAGACTACGTAAGTGACTGTTGGGTGTTATGTTATGTTATTGCACACTTGCATGTTTTATTATCTTTAGATATAACAGACAGATATATACAGACTATAAGTGACGTAGATCTCTTAGATAGACCAGGAATACATAACAGGATTTATTAAAATTAGCAGTACAATGGGCGGCCTTATCGCTGAGAGCGATTTCTTCCAGGCAACCTTTGGATGGACAGTAACGAGCGAAGCAGTAACGAAACGGCGGCGGCTCTTATATAGAGTTACTACAATAGAACTAGCATAAGACAATGTGGTATGTAGAATTGGATCGCGTTCCTTGGTTTCCTCATGGTTAGTCACATTGTGATTCTTTTGTTTTGATTGTCTCTTTTAATTTTGTTTTTATTAAATAGCGACATCTTCTTTTTTGCTTGCAACCTCTTAAGGTCGTTTAATACAAACGCCTGTATAGATCTTTTTTGAAGAATACTTTGCCCTTGTCCATATCGGGTTTTGATAGTTTACGAAACTATATGAAGTTTCATTTCTTTTCATACATTTACTTGCAGCGCCCCTACGACAAGAAAACTAAGGACGCTGTCAGTAATTGTATGGAAGGAAACGAAACCTCATATAGTTTTCGATAACTATCAAAACCTGTACCAAGCCTCCTGAGGTACGGATATGGACAAGGGCAAAGTATTCTTCAAAAAAGATCTATACAAGCGTTTGTATTAAACGACCTTAAGAGGTTGCAAGCAAAAAAACAGATGTCGCTATTTAATAAAAACAAAATTAAAAGAGACAATCAAAACAAAACAATCACAGTGTCTAACCATGAGGATCAGACAGATCCGACCTCAACACCGCGTCGAATTTCACCAAAGCGGTTTCAGTATAATGGGCCAAACCACAGGCCAAACACATCCAATTCTTAAATAAACCTTATTACGATGGAAGAAGAATCAATTCCTATTCCTACGTCTATGATTGAGTCGCCCATCATCATCATCATCAGCCTGTAGAAGTCCACTAGCGAACATAGGTCTGCCCCCTAGAATTATATGTGACAAACGGTCTTGAACCGCCTCCATCCACCAACTTTCTGCGACATTTAAGAGAATGTCACCGGTAGTAGCAAAAGGCCCTTACGTCCTTTTGAACGAAGTTTGCTTCTAATCCTACTATCCTACTCCTACTAATATTATAAACGCGAAATTTTGTGAGTATGGATGTTTGTTACTCTTTCACGTAAAAACTACTGAATGGATTTGAGTGAAATTTGGAATGGAGATACTTTACGGCCTGGATTAACACATAGGCTACTTTCCATCATCATCATCAATTTTCATCATTATTCACGCGGGTAAAACCGCGGGGCGCAACTAGTTTGGCTCTATTTTCTTCAAAATACATAAAACTTTGTACACATGATCAGTACACTAATATCTAGACCCTTGGTGCGTTAGTTTCTTATAAAATAATATAGTTACCAAATAATAAATTTAAAAAAAAAAAATTTTTTAAACTGACGCACCACGTCTCTAGATATTAGTTTAATCATGTGTACAAAGTTTCATGGAGTTTGAAGAAATATTAGCTAAAATAGAAGCAAATTTCGAAGTACGCCCTACCTATGACCTTCTCTAAAGAAAGTAATCTCTTCTGCTAGTAATGTTTGTTTCAATCGCCTGTGTAACGTCGAACGAAGTAACTTATCTAAGTACTTAGCCTAGCTACACTCATTTCTAATTATTTCCTAGTGAATGTTGTGCGGTCACTTAGTGGTTTTATTATCACGATTATTTCATTTTAATTAAATGATTAAATGTAAAGTAGGATAAGACTGGCTCTATTTAAAGACTATACGATTGTGTAATTTTTCGTTCTAGCACAGTTGTGTAAGAGGAAGTGTCGAGATCTTGTGAAAAACATGAAAATTACGAAACGTACGTTTATGACCGTATATCATGTGTGCATTATCGTGCACATGAAACTCTGTAAACATTGCAACTGCAACTGACACGAATTTATAAACTAGAGCAGTGATTTCCCGTCCTTCTTCAGTTTTGGTTAATTCACAGATTTCTGCATTCTGTCTCAAATAAACTGGGGTGAGTAAACGTCAGTAAAATTGCGTCCACGATTTCCAAATTCTATACTGAAAAAAGATCTTAAAATTTACACAGTTAGAACATATTTTTCAGTGAGATCTAATTATTTTACACCGTTGGCAACTGAAAAAATAACAGTTAGGAATCAAACAGTAAATAAAGATGTATAAACAGTTACAGGAAGTTTTTGGACAATAATAGCAACGTATCCTGACAGTAATTGTAACAATTTTACTCAGTTACAGAAACAACAATAAAATTATTGTCATTGTTTTACCAGTATTTACTTAAACTGTTTTTTTTTTCAGTTATGTGTTGGCTCCATTTTAACCTCGCAAAACAGTAGCTTTTATCGATTTTCGGGTTACTCTAACGATTTGTTAGCCGTTCGTCCTACATGCAGTTAGTCCAAGTCGCAGTTTGTCCAGTAAGCGTTTGGTCCAATACGCAGTTAGTCCTAAAATCTGGACGAACTGCAAATTCACTTGGTAGCAGTTGGTCCAAATCGGAGTTCGTCATATTTGCAGTTTGACATACCGGCAGCCCACCCTAAGCCCAGTCCGTCTCATACGCAACTCGTCCTATATGTAGGTACCTATATAGGTGATTCGCCATTCGTCAATTAAAATAGTATATTACACTACTCTTTGAGGTGCACACAATAATAAGTATATAACATATTTGTACTAATATTTATTCTGTGATATGGTATCGTAGAAACAATTAAAGAGCTTTTATATACGTAAGTAGATGTCAATATTTTTTGTTGTGTGTGAAGATACATGTTTAGTTTTGTTTTGTTAAAATAAGTAAACAGTTTTTGCCAAAATGAGTGTTTTCTTATAACGACACTTCCCAAGCAGCACATTAGTGAATTTTGCAGCTTATCTTATAGATATATGTTCTAAATGAGTTGTTTAACAGTGTTTGATAAAACTTATAGCTTTAAACACAACTCAAAATTGTATACGAGTTCATCCTGTCACTTGTAGTTACTTAGGAACGTTTTTTGTTTCTACTTTATTACTTATGAGTTGCGTATGAGACGGACTGGGCTTAGGGTGGGCTGCCGGTATGTCAAACTGCAAATATGACGAACTCCGATTTGGACCAACTGCTATCAAGTGAATTTGCAGTTCGTCCAGATTTTAGGACTAACTGCGTATTGGACCAAACGCTTACTGGACAAACCGCGACTTGGACTAACTGCATGTAGGACGAACGGCTAACAAATCACTCTAACTGTATATATTTTTCAGTGTAGGTATACATCTGAAGCTCATTGATGACTGAAATTCTTATACCTCTTATATCAATACAAATGTCTCCAATAGCACATCTCCTGAAAAACGGTGATTTGCGGTCTTTTTGATGATATTTAGTCAACTCGATGACTTTAAAAAAAATCGCATCCCTGCCCCCTAATAACAGTAGCTAATGGTAATGGGGAACGCAACAATGTAGATCATTTTGACAGCCTTAGCGCTATCTGAATCTTATGAAACTTGAGTTGGGGAAACTTATTGACCTAAATGTTCCTCGTTTCAAGTATCAAAAGAATTGGGCAGCGCTAAGGCAAAATGACAAAATGATCCCCATTATTGCGTTTCCCATTGCCCTTTTGCTACAGTAATTGGGGGCCGATGACGAACAAGTCATTCATCCATATTTAGCTGAAGAAAAAAATTCGAAATACGCGTTAAAATAGTTATTTTCGCTATCAACGGCATACCAAAAACGTAAAAAAACTTGGAATGCTATTGTAGAGATGTATAGGAATTTGCGCTCTTTTTTTTGCTCCTGCTTTTATCAGAGCGGCAAATAATTGTAGCATACTTTTGTTACAAACACTTTTGTTCAATTTGTATGAATAAATTATTTAAATTGCGATTTTTTAATGCTCTTGTCATGATTATTCAATCGCTTACAGCCTCATCATCCTCACAAAGAAACCATTACATAAACTGTAGTGTTCCTAAATGTATGTAAACCATGTATGTAAACCCATGAGATGTATATGATTAAGTTTACTGAAATAAATATTTGTAATTGTAATGTAAAAACTAACTACTAAACTGTATATCAGAACATTACTACTGCATCTCCAACGTCTGTAACACGATGCCACTGTCACCTATTTATCGGGTAATTGGGTCATGTCAATACGTCTGCAGACGCACTGAAAAAAATAAAACGTGGATTTTAAATGTGCGAGGACAGTAAAAAAAACGGTAAAGAAAACTGATTTTTAATTAATAATAAATGATCTCAAAACGTGCAAACAAATGTTCAGAAACAGTAAGAAGCATAACAGTTATTTGAAATGATTGAACATTACTATTCACTGTAACAATCAGTTTCCGATACGTATTACCGTTTTCTGACTTTAACTAAGGCTGAAAACAATTACAGTGACACAGTAAAATCTACTGTTACAACTTAACTGTTTTCCGCCCAGTTAAATTTAATTGTCAAGTCAATTGGCTCCATTTTTACTGCCCAAAGCAATAATGGTTACCGAAAAATCGATTGGGTATACTGCTTATTTTTTTCAGTGTGTGCAACGTCTACTTAAGAGAAAGTGAAGGGTGTTTGATTCCCTCTTGGCTCATAACTTACTGTTCAGATTATATCAAAGCGTATCTTCCTGCTTATCGTTTGTTCATCCCATTAGGTCCTTTTTATCCGTATACTCCCAGTGTCCCCCACCAATCTAGCCCCACTGACACGTTGGGAGAAAAAGTGCCATCGTCCCCTACTCGTTACAACAACTTAAAAGCAGTAACTTTTTTTCTGTTGTTTTGAGATATAAAATAAATAGTATAGGGAAAATAAAGGTGTCATCCACGGGAGGAGACCCTTGCACGAGAGGATACCTATCCATGGGAGGTACCCATACGCGCGAGTACCCGCGGATACAGCTGCCCATCCTCTGGTGTAATCCCTTAGTCAGTTTTCACAGCAGCCACAAGAGGAGACGGAGGGGTATATTCTTTGGCTGGACAAAACACAGCAAAACGTTAAATAAGTTAAAACAGAGAGTCAACAAGTCATTTGCATCTTAGAACAGGTTATCGGAAAACTATTAAAACTGTGGAGAATTCAAGGACTTTGGTTTCTATTATAAACTATAAATCACGTATTTTTTTACGGTGTTGCTAGATTATTGCTGCGGAAAACTATAAAACCACAAACCATTATCAGCCTGTAGAAGTCTACTGCTGGACATAGGCCTCCCACAAAGAATACTACGACTAACGATCCTGCGCCGCCTCCATTCACCGATTTCCTTTGACCTTTATCCTTGGTCAATCGAGCTGCTCTTCCTACACTGCGTCGTCCGGTTTGTGGTCGCCACTCGAGTACCTTTATACCCCAACGGTTGTCAGTTCTGCGAGCTATTTGCCACTTCAACTTGCTTATTCTGAGGGCTATGTCGGTGATCTTGGTTCTTCTATGGATCTCCTCATTTTGAATTCTATTTCGTAGTAATAATAAATAAATAAAGTCCACTACTAACTACTTACACCAGGTACTATTTTCCATCAGGTGGACCGTATGCTTGTTTGCTTGCCAAGTAGGTATTATAAAAAAAAAACTTTATCTCTTTATAATATATTATAGCTATAGATGAAGCTTATTCGGAATTAAAATGGCCCAAAGTCTATAGGTTCAACAAACATCAAGATAAGCTTATCAGATAAAAAATCCCCTGTCCACTCCTACCGTAGAAGCCACTGACGCCGTCCTATTTCCGACTTTAATCCATCTTACGTCTAGGCTAATCTTCATAACAACTTCCTCAAATGAACCTTGAAGTCTTGAAGATAAGGGTCAAAGTAACGGTGATCTATTTGACGGTTAGGTGCAGTAGGTGCCAAACCACACACTTCCGCAAGTGTCGGTTTACTTCCTTGGACGAAAAGTGCCATCGAAGTGTTTTCATCAAGACGGGGCGCTTTTGCGGCTTCGAAGCGGTATTTTCGTATCGTATGACTATGGGAGCCATTTGTAGTTTTACTACATACAAATAGCTCTCATAGACATACGATACATAACTGCGTTACTATAAAACTCGAATTATCTTTGGAATAGTTACATTACACAGTGTTTTAGGGTTCCGTACCTCAACATGAAAACCCCTTATAAGATCACTTTGTCCGTATGTCTGTCTGTATGTCCGTCTGTCAAGAGTTCAAGACACTTTTTCTCAGAAACAGTTAATTAAATCAACTTAAAATGTACCTATACAAATATAAGGGTCGGTGACCGTATAGTATATAAGATCGTCCAAGAAGAAAACTCAAGTGTAAAACTTGAGGAATTTAGATTTATTTACCCCTATAATGGGGTGGTAAAGTTTGTTGTAAGTTGAAAAAGTGTCTGAAACTCGAAAAGGGCTTTGACGATTTTGAAATAACTTCAAGATCCGGAACCCTCGGGGCGTGAGTCTCACTAGCACTCGTTTTTGTTTTCGATCGAAAGAGAAAAAACTGTGTAACATATTTATGGTGTAACTATATTCCAAGGATATTCCACATTAGTAACACGGTAATTAATGCGTACAGTCAGCAGCAAAAGGTAGTGTCAATTTACGAGAAAATGTGTCGGAGCGAGAAGTCTCCGGTAAACCACGGGCAATGTTGGCAAAGAATCAATTCGATGCAAATCGACGATTATTTGCTGACAAGGCAATTCAGGGATCTTTACTTAGCACTTAACGGCTGTAATTTGATACTATAATGTAGGTAGGTATTATTACCTACTACGTAATACGACATTGAAATTGAATATCGTGAAAGTACTTATACGGCCTATTGGTATTTTTGAATGCGATTCGGGGCAAGGCGAATATTTTTTACCTTGCAACATACAGAAATTAGTGTGAACTTTTACTTGTTGGAACGGTCTCGTGTAACACGCATAACATTCCCCGAAGGGATAGGCAGAACCTCCAAGGATATTTTTTTAGCCTCGTGGGAAGTGTTAAACGTGACGAATGTAATTTTGATTTCTACAACTAATTGGTAACTAAAAGATAAGCAGCTAATTCCCTATATAAAAGACATCAACGCGCAATTAAACATTCAGGAAATTATTGCTTGATCTTATCATCATAATCATCATAAGGTATACAATATAAGTCGATGATGGCCAGTATCATTTTGCGGACTTAAAATTTCTTGTACTAGGGCATTAACCAAAATTCAAAAAAAAAACAGTAAGTTATCAATGGATTTACATACATTATTCCCTCCCGCAAATTTGTACAACAGTAATGAGTAATAACGTACATACTCCCTCATTTAAAAAAAAAGTTTTAAGTTACTTTCTGACCGTATAGTATAAAAGTTATAGGTGGCAGTATGGCAGTGTCATTGAAGGCACGCAGGGTCACCGAGGGCGAGCGAACTACGCGAACTAGATCTCCCACGCTCGTTTCTCACCTATTTTATTGGTTTAGTTGAATTTTAAGCGTATGGTGTTATCGAGGAAATATCTGTATTTTGTGTTCGATGGATAAAAATGGTTTCTTCAACAAATTGTTTGCCAACAATTTCACAATTAATCTTATTGTATTACCACAACTACCGTGGTGTGTCTGGTCTAAGAATAGAACTCCTACTCCCATAGACATAGTAAAAGCCTTACTACAGGAATTACCAGAGGCATCACACGCGCGCTGCCGACCCTGAGACATAAAGATGAAAAGTCTCATATGCCTGTAATTTCACCGGCACCCTTCAAACCGAAACACAGCAATGCGAACACTACTGCTTGGCGGCAGAAATAGGTACGGTGCCGGTGGTAGTACTTCCCCGGACGAACTCTTTCACAAGAAGTACTACTACTAAAAAAAAAAAACAAAGATATCCAGTTTCTTAGGTCCAGATATAGTAAAAAGTTACGGAGTAAATGGAAATAGGAACGCAACAATGGGCATCATTTTGGGATCCTTAGCAAATATATTCTTTCCAAATCTATTAAAACTTGAAAAGAGAAATATTCAGGTCAAGAAGTTTCCCCTATTCAAGTTTCATAAGATTAAGATAGCGCTAAGGATGCCAAAATTATCCCCATTGTTGCGTTCCCCATTGCCATATGCTACATTATTTGGGGGGCTGTTCCTGTACTTTGTATGAATATTCCAAGTCCATCATAGAAGCAAACATTCCCAAAAGTATTACAACTGTCTGTTATCTCTAACTAGCATAAAATTCCTCATCATATAAAACAACCGTTAGACATAATTGTCATAACTGCATAAGTTATACGAGTAAAATGAGCTGCCTCGGCTCGGCCCAGCGAGCGTGACAAAGCCAGCTCAAAGAAGATTTACTCCGATTACCTATGCATATATTGCATTTAGTGCATGACATTGTGACAAAAGCAAAAAAGACATAGAATGCAGCAGAAACAGGGCCTAGTCTGAGCATTTCGTTGCAGTAAAACAAGGCAAGCCAACTAGCATACGGGCCACCTGATGAAAAATAGCTACCGTAGCGTATGGACGCCAGCAACACCAGAGGCATCACACGCGCACAGCCGACCCTGAGACATAAAGATGAAAAGCCTCATGTGCCTGTAATTTCACCGGCACCCGTACACTTCAAACTGAAACACAGCAATGCGAGCACTACTGCTTGTCGGCAGAAATAGTTACGGTGGCAGTACTTCCCCGGACGAACTCTTTAATTACAAACTTAATTTTTTTTTCAGCAACAATCTGTTATTATTATTATTTCTTAATTTCCTTGGCTTCATAATTCAAAGTTGTGTTATTTTTGAGTGTATGCGATCAATTACCTCGAACTCTTTAGCGTGTTGAATTATTTTTAATTTCCTTGCTTTCGCGATGAAAAGTTGAGCTATTCTCGGGTCACACACTCGACTCTATAGCTTCAAAATATACAAAATAGCGTAATTGATCGCTTACGCCCCTTGTACTAATATTTAAGCGAGTTCCAATTTTAACTAACGTTGGAAGTTGGAGCCGTAATCAGTCCTTAATGAGTGATCTCATTAAGAAGACTAGTAAGTAGTACACAGTGTATTTCACCGCTCATACGCTATCACATCGGACCTGCCCTTATGCTTACATATGGCTAACATTTTATTTACAAACTCAAGTTTTAATGAATCATTGTGATGACTTCACATTCCCATAAATGACGAATGCTATTTAAAACACAATGCAAAACCACTAAACTAAACCTACTAAGTAATGCAAAACTAGATTAAGTAAGGTTTACATTATTTTTTCTAATCTCCAAAAACAGTATGATGTCTGAAAATGCAGAAAGTGAAAATGGTTTAAACAAAGGCTATAGCAATTAGTATACTAGATGGTATGATGCATATCCCTTTGTTTGCAGAAATAGTAACCAAAATTTTTTTATGGTGTTAAAATATACTAATGATATAGTTGAGCTATGTAATCAAACTACCGGACAGAAGCGTCCCTAAAAAGCTGGCTACATTGCCACATTGAATGAGAATACTAATACCAGAGACTAGTAATATTATTTACTAGTCTCTGCTAATACGTAGAACTAGATAAGAGTAATCTCTCAGGGGGCTTAGTACGAGTTTTGATAGTTTTCGAAACTATATGAAGTTTCGTTTCCATCCATACATTTACTGACAGCGTCCTTAGTTTTCTTCTTGTTTTCGCTGGGAGCGATGCAAGTAATTGTTTGGAAGGAAACAAAACTTCATATGGTTTCGAAAACTATCAAAACCCATACTAAGCCCCCAGACATAATCTTAGCATGTTATCACAAACACACCCTTTTGCACACCATCCAACACACCAAATTCACCAGTTTTTATTATAATGCTGACACCTTCACAAGCATAAGTTTTCCCTAATTATATTGCCAATAAATTCCCAAAATATTCTCTCTATTCCAAGATAAAATTAAGCATTTCTTCTAACCCCAAAGTAAAAGCACATAAATTTTAATTCGGTGGTCAATCGCATTCCAACACGGATAGAAGTTAGAACCGATGCGATGAGTTCTCAGAAGGCGGATTGAATAGTGACCGGAAATAATCGAGATTCTTTTAAACGCCTCGCGGCCTTGCCCAAGGACCACGGAACCACAAAATATCACACACACAAGAACAGAAGGCAAGCTCAGTACAACAAGCGGTTATAGGCGCACGCACACATAGACGCTTACCAACGACCATCTCGGTAGAACTCGGTCGAATGCCAGTCGCGGCTCGACCGAGTTCTACATACTACACATGTCTATAACATAACATAACACCTAATAATAGTCACATACATAGTCCTGATCCCACACTAGGATTCCCTGTCGTGTGTATCAGGAACTACGAGTACCATGGTACCACAACACCCAGGCGGAACAAATATATGCAGATCATACAAACATTTGTCCCGCAGCGGTAATCGAACCCGCAAACTCTTGCATCTCAGCCGGCTGCTCACCCGCCGCATAGAGGTCGTCTATGTGTGTATGCGTCTGTTATCGCTTGTTGTAATGAGCTGGCCTTCTGTACCTATATATTTTGTGACGGAACTATTGTACTTATTAAAGTTCCATGCCCCTGTTAGTTATGAGAATTTGATTCTATGGTAAAAGGTCATCATCAACACATGTTTAAAACCACTGCTGAGGTTCCCCTATTGAATACAATGGGGTAGATTAGCCATAATCACCACGCTTGGCAGGTGGATTGGTTATAAGTACTCAGATGGATGCTGCTACCCATCCTCTGCTGTAATCCCTTAGTAAGGCTTTTACTACATACACGGGAGAAGAAGGGATCTATTCTTAGGCCGGACACACAAATCAGCGTTTTTAACCGACTTCCCAAAAAAGGAGGAGGTTCTCAATTCGGTTGTATTTTTTTTGTTAATGTCTGTTACCGTATATCTCCGGCGTTTATGAACCGATTTGGAAAATTCTTTTTTTATTTGAATAGATATACTTCCAGATTGGTCCCATTTTTTTTCAGAATCCAGTTCTGATGATGGAATCCATGAGGAATTGAGGGAACTCCTCAAATGTTGTAGGCATACATATGGCAATTATGATATTTTCAGCAACAAAACAAGCATTTGCATTCAGAAAGTATCATAATCCTTTCACCACTATGGTTCTTTCATCATTTTTTTTCATCCAAATATTTAGTCGAATACAATGGCGGAAGTCGGTTTTTTAAATGAAAAGTTATTTAGGATATGTACTGGAGGAGGCGCTTGTATTGATATCTAAGGTATTAAGAATTTTAGTCATCAATGAGTTTCAGATATATAGAAACTTGGAAATCGGGGATTATCGTCAATTTAACTGACGTTAAGTCACTCGATGACATTCAAAAATCGCACCCCTGGGTGGTAGAATGTATTTCTTCTTCCCATGCCAGAGGCCGTAGACAAAGTAACATTCTAATAGCGATGACGCCAGTAGAAAAGTCCAAAATGTATGGGATTGACGTTAGCTATCGATATGTCACGTGGTCATTTGTATTGAATTACGACTGTAGAAATGGAATCGCTTCGACACGAATGCCACTTGGCTAGGTCCCTATTGACACAGAATATTTAATAGTGCAGTGCTATTGATGAGAATTCGATGTTACTGTGTATTCGATGCACCCAACATTGTGTTCCGTTTTTACCTGCCCGGTTTGATACACGCTTGGGCTCAATAAATCCTCTACGAATTTTTCGGCTGATTCTGGTACATTATTTCTATAACTTTTCATTTACAAAACCGACTTCCGCCATTGTATTCTACTAAATATCTGGATGAAAAAACCATAGTGGTGAAAGGGTTATATATGATACTTTCTGAATGCAAATGAATGAATGAATGAATGAATTTATTATTGTTAGATCTAGGTGGTAACATAACATTGGTGTTAAAATCATATTTTGTTTCTCTAGTCTGCCATGCCAGGCCTCCAACATTCGTATAATTAAACAAAAATAACAGCTAAAATCAAATTCTAAAATTACATTAGTCAAAAAATAAAAATATAAAACAATGCACATAATAAATTTAATTAAATGCTTGATTTGTTGCTGAAAATATCAAAATCGCTATATGTATGTACTTACAATTACTTTACTTTTTGTACTTTTACAATACTTGAGGAGTTCCATCATCAGAAATGGATTCTGAAAAAAATGGGACCAATCTGGAAGTGTATCTATTTAAATAAAAAAATAATTTTTCAAATCGTTTCATAAACGACGGATATATGAGGTAACAAATATTAAAAATAAAAAAAAATACAATCGAATTGAGAACCTCCTTCTTTTTTGTGAAGTCGGTTAAAAATATAGAACCATGCCCCTTGACCAGCCAACCCCTCTTGCTTACATTCTACATTCATGAATTTATCTGGTATTATATGCTGTGGTGTATCCGATCTCCGAATAGACCCCGCCTCCTCCCATGGATGTCGTAAAAGCCAACTAAGGGATTACACCAGGGGGTGTGGCAGCATCCGCCTGAGTACTTAACACCAAACTGCGTTCACCAATCCGCCTGCCAAGCGTGATGATTATGGCAAATCCCCCCATTGCATCATATGGGGGAGGCCTCGCCCAACAATGGCATAAAAAAAAGGCAATAAAGGCTGCTGATATTATATGATTGGTTCCCGTTACGTCCGATACCACTACGTAGCGAATTGAAGATGTGATTATATCTACAAAATTTTATGAAGATCTGACCTGCAGTTTTTATATTAATGAGAAACTCGTTTTTTCGGCCAGTTTTTGACCCGCAACGCAAAAATAGGGGTGTTGGAAGGTTTGACGTATCTGTGTATCTCTGTATGGTATCGTTGCTCCCAAACGGATGAACCGACAAAATTTCGACGAGGTGTACGCGGGATCCTTAAGATCTGAGGCCCAATTCTCTAATTTAAAAACATTCCAGTCACAATATAATCTCGTGTCAGTCGCACTGTCACGTATAGTAACTGTTACATAATCTTCGCGTATATATTATGCTAAGATTAAGTAATAGTTACTATACGTGACAGTGCGACTGAAACGATATTAGGTATATTGTAACTGGAATATTTTTAAATTAGAGAATTGGGCCTCAGATATTTAATTAAGGGTTTTTTCGCTGAAATATATAGAGATAGTAAGAGCAACGCTGCCATTGGATGCAAGTGATTATTTATCAAAGATTAAAAATAGAAAAATGTTTAATTTCACAATAAAAGAGTTTTATCGGTCAGCGATAAGACCGCCTATTGGACTACCATACTTATAATATTATGATTATTGTAATGTTTTAAAAAATTATAATAATAAGTGATTTCTTTATTTTTATTACCTAGACTTATAGCAGACCTAAACATATATACAAATTACAACAAAAGGTAGCGTTAACGGCACTGTAGCAATAAAAAAATAAACTCCGCAAGTGAATAACACCTTATATGCCACTCAAAAAAGTTTGATCAATCAAATAGCGATCATCGATTCAACTCCAAAAAACCATTCCAAAAGCATTCTTAGGCCCCTTTTAATAAAACTGAAGTTTATTAGCATAAAGGGTTAACCATCGAAGCGATGTGTTTGGAACCGGTCTCAAATATTTGCCAGCTGACCTCGTGTCGAGTTGCTCATTCAATACCTCACAGACAGACACTCCCAGTGTATTTATAAAGCTTTTATAAGCTTTAAAAATACTGTTTCCATAACTGGAATTCTTTAAAGCTGCATAAATTGCGAAAAACGGTTCTGCCGCGTGTATCTACACTTTTTTATTTTAAGGTTCCCGTACTTACACCTCTTTAAACTTTTCGGCTGAATTACGTTTCAACTCCTTCTAATTTTTTTCTGATCTATTGTTTTAAAATCTACAATTGATAAGTCTTATACGATTATATATGCAAAATATATGATTTTACAATTAAAAGGAAAGTCGAAAACGGAGTCTGAACGAACAAACGTATATCATTAATTTAAAAAAATATATATTGAATTTACATCTCCTATTCATTACCTAGACATTGTATTACTGCTTATCCTCCTTATATAGGTACCAACGTACTATGCAGGTCTTTACTTGCATACGTATACCTACAGTAAGAGTTTTCTGTAAGGTCGTTCCGAATTACAATTGATTTTTACACACAATTTAATTGAAAGGCCCTACGGTGCAAATGGGACGCATCTTTCTCACGATGAAGGACCCTTTCTTCATACGATATTTGTTCACGACAAAAGATCTCGTTTTATTTGATTTCGAGTTTGTCGTGAGAAAAAGCTTCTCACTGTTTTTTTTTTACTGCAGTTTCTTTATTTTTGTAGATTCACTATTGAGGTAGGTACTCTACTTTTTCATGTTGCTCAATTTGTTCCAACATAAACATTTAACGAATTTTTAAATAATAAAATTCTTTTTTTTTTCTCGTGTTAGTAGTTTCTTTTATCGACCTACCAGAGGTTTCAAAAAGCTTTCAAGAAAGCCTTACATAGGGAGTGTTGCTTGGCTGGTAAAAAGAACCAGCGTGGTGAAAGGGGCACTCCGCATGAGACTCCATTCATGCACAATTCCAGTTTCTAATATGAATTATTGATTAGTTTTATTTCAATGGTCAAGCGATCATACGAAAATTGTGAGAAATTAATTTACCTAACGAATAAATTGAACATTCTCCCATGAGGACAATGCTTCCCACTTAGATGGGTTCCCATACTTCCCATCTACCTACGTTTGCAACAATGAGTTGAAACGAATGCAATAGTATCTTGTAATTGATCTTGAAGGTATTAAACTAATTATCCAAACTTACTGTTATAATAATTTTCGACCCATATAATGAGTTGTTAAAACTAATTGTTCGTAGAAAGTGCACATCATGAATGCCATGATCATTTTCAAAATCCTGAACGAACATTTTATGCACTAAGGCACAATTTTCTGACTAAAAAATAGTTAAAATAGAGTTCTGATCATGTTTCGATCTTGTGTCGATGTCTTAAATGTCAGAAATGGTATTCTCCTATTTAAAATACAACACTGTAATGTGATTATATCGAAATGTGACCGAAACTTGAACGATTCAAAGTTTTTTCGATAATTTTAGCATAAGTAGATGGAGTCTCTCTTTACTCTTTCCAATTATATATGTAACTCTAATGGTTGTCATACCGTGAATTGAAAGTAGACTAAATTGTTATTTATGAGGGAGTAGAATACCAACTTTCTGTCAATTCACAATTCAGTCTCGATTCGGTTAACTTTCAGTGTAGTTATAAAATAACTAAGAGAATTGGGCCTCAGGCCTTGATCTTTAACGCCAATTTAGATACATTAATAAGATTAAGATAACATGTTAATGACATCCTTTTAATGTGCAGAACTTGTTCGTAACTAAAACACATGTTTGTTTTATCGAACGCGATCGATCAACAGATTTATCAGAACTTGGCCACCACTAAGTTTAAATCACTTATGTGATTTGATTCCGAGGTGATTTTATGAGACTTATAACTCCACTTTTGTTAACCCAGATGAAAATAGTAGCCAATACATCTACCAAATTGCTGCCAGTAATAAAAACTACCTAATGCATGTAATAAGTGACGACCTCTGTGGCGCGGCGGGCGAAGGTTCGCCTGCGACGCAGGAGGTTGCGGGTTCGATTCCCGCCTCCAAACAAATATTTGTACGATCTGCAGATATTTGTTCAGGGTGTTCTGGGTATTTTTCTAGTTAACAAAAAATATCTATCTATGTAATCTAATGTATTAAGCATATCAGTTATCTAGTACCCATAACCACAAGCTCTGCTTAGCTTGGGGCTAGATAATGTTGTGTGAAATGTCCAGCATTATTTATTTATTTATTTTATTTTTATTTTAAATCCCTGAATTTGCAACATCAGTCTTGGGAGCGTAATAATAAGACAGTCCTCTGTGATCGTGGAATTGACGACCTCCGTAGCAGGCGTAGCAGTAGCCGGCTGAGACGCAAGTGGTGCGGGTTCGATTCCGCTGCGGGACAAATTTTAGCGTGATCTGCAAATATTTGTTCCAGCCCCCAATTACAGTAACAAATGACAATGGGAAACGCAACAATGGGGATCATTTTGACAGCCTTAGCGCTATATAAATCTTATGAAACTTTAATAGGGGAAACTTCTTGACCTAAATATTCCTTCTTTCAAGTTTCATGGTAATCTTAGTTCGTTGACACACGACACAGGAAATCCTAGTGACAGTTCGATGTTATGTAAATAATCATGTAAGTTAGTAGTAGAACTTCTTGTGAAAGAGTTCGTCCGGGGAAGTACTACCACCGTACCTATTTCTGCCGCCAAGCAGTAGTGTTCGCATTGCTGTGTTTCCGTTTGAAGGGTACGGGTGCCGGTGAAATTACAGGCACATGAGACTTTTCATCTTTATGTCTCAGGGTCGGCAGCGCGCGTGTGATGCCTCTGGTGTTACAGGCGTTCATAGGCTACTGCATCTGGTGGGCCGTAAGCTAGTCTGCTTGCCAAATAGCATAAAAAAAAAAAAGTAAAGTAGGAATAGGTATCTTCAAATTCATATAAGTAAAAAAAAACCTTTTGCCTCCGAAACGTAGAAATAAAATCGTATACTCCAGAACTTTAGATATGTGTTATTATGAAATACACGATATCATAAACTAGAAATACTTAGAAAACGACTATTACACTGCCTATTGCATTACATTGGTAATACACGTCTGTCTGTCTGTTTACAAAGCTATTTTTGGTGCCACTCACGCATTCGGAACTGCATCTATGTGTTTTGTTTACATAAATTACTTTTACGTTTTTTCCATACCAATACGATTCATAAAATTCTAGTCGCATCTGAGTTTAACAAACTATACGACAGTTTTCAATCTAAAATGCTCAAAAGAGCTCTTTATTGAAGCTTCTTTCATAGGCGCAGGTACTGTAAGTATAGAGTGTGTTATATAATGGTTATATACCAGCTTTAGTAAGAACCTACATGCTAGTGTAATGGCCTCTCTTTAGGGCTTTTTTCTTTAGAATTTTTCGTTAAATGCTCTAAGAGAATTGCAGGTAAGCGGATATCCATTCCGTAAGAAAAATTATGTTGACAAGCATATCTATCGGATTCAGTCAAGATTCCAACGGTACATGAGACATATTACATTTATGTTTCAGGATGACGGGCACAACCCAATGTCAAATAGGGCGTGTCCTAGATGGACGTGACCTAAGAGGTATTTATTGCATTTGGCGCTTAACATCAGAGGCCCAATTCTCTAAATGATTTTATAACTACACTGAAAGTTAACCGAATCGAGACTGAATTGTGAATTGACTGAATTGTGAATTGACAGAAAGTTGGTATTCTGCTCCCTCATAAATAACAATTTAGTCTACTTTCAAATTACGGTGACTACCATTAAAGTAGGATGGATATTATATATATATATATATATATATATATATATATATATATATATATATATATATATATATATATATATAATTGGAAAGAGTAAAGAGAGCTATCAAAAAAACTTCGTTCAAGTTTCGGTCACATTTCGATATAATCACATTACAGAGCTGTATTATAGGATAAGAGAATACCATTTCTGACATTTAAGACATTGACACAAGATCGAAACATGATCCAAACTCTATTTTAACTGTTTTGTTAGTTAGAGAATTGGACCTCTGGTGGGCATGATGCCGGTTAAGTCATTTATTAAAAATAAAAAAGGCGAAAAACGTTCCTTAGGGACTCTACCCCATGTATTGTTATTTAAATGATCCCTGTATAAAACGTATGTATCTCCTTATTTGAATTTATTTTATCATTTATTTATTATAAACTTCTTGACTGTACCTTGCACCTGCCGGTTTTGCTATAAGTTATCGGTAAAAGATTCTTGCTTAGAAAACGGGTTTGGATCGCAATTACACTCATGTGGTTCTTGGGAAATTATTTCAATTATTTAGATGTCTGTAACTAGACGATGCCATAGTTCTTGACTGGTATTTTTGCCATTCCCGATTCATAATCTAATTGTGATAACATTGACCCTAAATTACTTACAATAGCTAGGTATTATATACTGCTTCTAGTCTAGAGAATACAAACTTTTGTTTTAAAAGATGTTTATAACATATTTGTGCTTTACTATAGGAACTTAAGGACAACAAAATAAACTTGTATATGTTAAAAAAATTAAGTAACGTATTTTTCTAAATTTGTCTCTAAAATGTCAGCCATGTCGACCGGTTTATTTTTATCTGAATGACCACCTTGATTTTAGTTAGCATTAAAAATCCGTTTTAAAATTAAAAGTCCTTGATCATAAACACCCACAGTGGCTTTATTATCTATTTAATTTAAGTTAAGTACTTAATTGTAAAAAACTGTCATAAAATGTCTCCTTTCTCTACATAATGAGGTACGTTTACTTCGCAGACGTGTCGTTCTAATGAACTTGGTGATTTTTGTCTTTTTCTAGTGTTTGTGTTTATACTAAGCTTCCTAGTTCTCATATTAAATTGCATTTCATGACCTTATTCCACCAATCCTGAGCCAACAACAGAGACAGCTAATTTTAATGGCTTCCACGATAATTCTCTTTGAACTAGTGTACTCCCAACTATGCCGGTCGCAAGACGTAAATACGAATAGTAGTTCTGCATATACCAATCTACTCAGGAGTACCTATGTAGGTATCTAATGCGGAAGGCAACGGTGCATACTGGTCTGATAAATAGGAATTTCATCGAAGGAAATTAGTTTTGCTATAATAGTAAAACTGAGACATTCATTCACGCTACATACGATGGTTGAGAATGTGATTAATTGGAGCAGGAATGATGGCAAGGAAAATCACAAGGATTCAAAATGATCCTTGTGATTTCAATGAATAAAATTATTTTGATTTGATTTGATTCTATTGCTCACCATGTTTGAAAACATATACCCACTTATTGATTGTAATCTTGAGTTGTATGTTATGAGATTCTATAAAACATCAAAATAATTTATCTCTGAACACCGATTGTAAAGTGTGTGTGTGTAGTTGAGAGTTATTTGTTAGTTTCTACTTGTCCCTTAGAATATAGTTTATAAAATTTTATAAATTCCGTAATATCTGAGCAAATAGGTCAAGTCTTCAGACTTCTTACTGATCGAACGAGATAGTTTTATGCAAAAAACAATAGAAAAAGTCAATAATGCCGGTAATAGGCGCGTGCGAGACGTTATCAACGGTCCCAACACGGAACATTTTTTATCGAAACATTCACAAATAACCGCCACTATAGACCGTTAACACCTGCTACAAACAGGTAAGTTATATTATTTTGTGATGATTGGTCAATCGATTGTGTAGTATTAGGTAAGATACATCTGCCTGGAAGTTGTGGATATAACGATCCGACTATCATAAAGCCTTAACGACAAATAAACCCGATAGTCGAGTCGGAAACTTGAAGTTTTCTTACAGTTATGCGTTGTGTAAGAGATAACCTGAATGAGATAAGACCATTTGGAGCCGAGCACTCATGCGGGCTGGCTTGTCGGTGCAAGTAATAACCTAAGATTATAATATTTGTATAGGCATTCCTATCAGACGAGGTGGAATCGGCACAACAACGGGTTTGGAGGCATTCCGTAACGGTCGACTGAGGTATCAGGAGACGAGCGTCGATGGTTGAACTCACCGTCCGTTTGGTGCTGACGGCGAGTGGACCAGCTTCACCGCGAACAGAAACTGTATCGCACACACTAGTAGACAGCATAGGTTCAAGGATAGTGTCAATGCACACAACGCTAACGTCACTTCGTACACCACCGCGAACTCCTCGGACGCACCGGCTGCTGGCGCCGATATCTTCAACAGAAACAGCAGTGCCAGCAGAGCCAACAGGAGGCTAACGAGGCAGAGCAGTGCCAGGGAAGTGAGGGCTTCCTCTGTGGCGCCTCTGTGACTTTTTGATCTCGAGGACTGATGCCTTGGGGCAGGGGCTCCCGTCGCGTTTCCATTAGCGATCTTCGGAGAGGCGATCGGTATCGGCGACAGCACGGAGACGGGCGCGGGTTGCGGTGCCGGCGGCGCGCCCGGGCTGACGCTGGCCGACGTGCCCCCGACGGAGTGCTTGGAGGAGTCCAGCGTGGATACGTTGAGCGGCAGATGGTGGTGCGGCCGCCGCGGCATGTTCTGGTACCTGTGGTCGGCATCGCTTGCCGCCGGCGGCCGCGCGGCATGTTTCAACATGGCGCTAGCGCGCCGGCACCGTGGCGAGCCATCCCGACTGGTTCCCCGTCATGGGTCGCTGCCGGTGCGTTGGAAGCGGTACGCGGTCGCTCGGGCGACGGGCGCGTCGCGACTGAACGCTGAGACTGAGCGCCAGAGCTGAGCGGCGCGCGGTCCTGTCTACCTGTACCTGCCTCTGCGTTCGCGCGTAATTATGTCAATCAAAAGTACACAGAGCAGGTATGCAGCTTGCACTAAAGAGCCCCCGATGCTCTCATCCCAACAGCCGCACCGCAAATAGCCCCAATAGGATAATGCCACTCGAAGACAATCGATACTAAACAATGTTCGTGTTGACAAAATAAACAAGCCGTGTTTGATTTAACTGTTTTGAATAGATAAAATGCTCAATTTTTAAACAATCCACACAATGTAATTATGTTTGTTAAAATAAAACAATTGGTTTTGATTTATGGCGTAGGTAAGTTAATAAAACCCCTGCTGAGAGCTCGTAATCAAAGAGCAGAAATAAGAAATAGATTTATGCAATTCCCGGTAGATAAGTCCTGTTAGATCGATGCATACAGGAAATTTAATCTACGCAACGCCACAACGGGCCACACAAAAAGCTGTCCTTAGAAACATGATGGCATACAGTTATCGAGCGCATCAATCAAGCAGGCTTAGGCCATTTTGTATGCAAGGCGAAATAGATAATACTAAGATAAGTAACTAACACTTCCTTGTGTTAAATAGTGTTAGATATATTTCTAGTCTAATAACTACCTATCTAACTAACTAATAATCAAATCTTGTACGTACCTGATTTTTTTTTAAGTTTTTGTTTACCTTCACCTGTACTGTACCTAAACCTATGTGGTCAAATCATTCAAACTGAATTTTAAAACTTATTCCACCCAACCGATTGAGCTGAAATTTTGTATACCTTAACATATCTATACAATAGTATGGTGCGACAGCGAGCTTCTCTGATGACGGAGACGGACAGTTGACTAATGGAACTCCATGATGGAAAATAGACTGGTCGTGTTTAGGCTCATATTGATCAGCTTTCAGTTCTGATTACTAATTTCATCATCATCATCATCAGTTGGACGAACATTTTATAAAAGCTTGTTTTGAAAAATATTTTTTCAACTAAGTATAAAACTTTTTGATTGAGTATATTTTTTAACCGACTTCACAAAAAGGAGGAGGTTCTCAATACGGTTGTTTTTTTTTTTTTGTATGTTTGTTACCTGATATCTCCGGCGTTTATGAACCGATTTGGAAAATTCTTTTTTTATTTGAATAGATATACTTCCAGATTGGTCCCATTTTTTTCAGAATCCAGTTCTGATGATGGCATCTATGAGGAATTAAGGGAACTCCTCAAATATTGTAGGCATACATATGGCGATTTTGATATTTTCAGCAAGACACCAAGCATTTGCATTCAGAAAGTATCATAATCCTTTCACCACTATGGTTTTTTTATCATTTTTTTTTCAAATATTTAGTCGACAATGGCGGAAGTCGGTTTTTTAAATGAAAAGTTATTTCAAACCTGTGTAGCTCCGAATAATAATAATTTAACCAAATATTTTATTGTAAAATATATTTTCAACAAACAATAAAGCAGGTAAAGTCGTTACTATTAGGTAAGTATATAACCTACCTGTGAGGTGCTACGTATTATAATTTTTCAGAACCCTTCTCTACGCCAAAATATCGCATGAAACAAAAGCCATCACAAATATGAAGGGTAGCATCAAAAACGTTAATTTCTTCGTGCAATAGAGTTGTAGGTAAAGTTAAATTCTGTTTGCACAATCTTGCAGCTGTTATTGACAATTTCCCAGGTGTAGCGACTCGTGCCACCCAAACTCTTTCAAGGAAGTAAGCATCAGTGGAAATGAGCACTACCTACCAACCGGTTATCGTTTATATAGGAGTTTAATGTACCTACACAGCTGTCAGCAAGGCAGGTGGGACGTGTGCGAAAACTACACATTATTATTTCAAAGCAACGTGACCCCGTGACCGTAACTAATGCGCGTGACAAAGTCACAAGTCTGGACGGTTTTTGTCACATGGACTAATGTCACACAGCGATCTATCCAGGGGTTTCGTGAGAGCGACGCGAACATTTAACCGTGCACAAACACTAGTGACATTAGTAACAAATTTGGACGGTGTTTTTGTAGTGTCACAAAACAACAAGTACCTACCTATTAAGCGATTTTTTTCCGCTTCGAAAAGAGCTAAGGGAGTATTCCCTACAAGCTTCCCTACCTCAATTTGGCACACCTCGTTCGTCGTCACTGGTTCTTCAGTACGATGTTAGTAAGTCACCCTGTGTTGGGTCAGCTGCCGTTGAGGATGGTGGTCCCGAAATGAGCCTTTCAACTGATGTTAAAAGAACCAGTGTGGTGCGTCTGGCACAGGTTTATTTATGCACAACCATCGATTAGATCAGTGGCTTGATTAGGTACCTATTGAAGTGGAATGATTGTTCAATCTTTTTCATGAAACAAAATTGCCCATACCGTTTTCTCATACAAACGACATCAACGCGCTTTTAGTTTTCGCGAGTAATCTTTTTTTAGTTCGTGGCTTTACTGATGACATGAGCACATGAGATTCCGAGTGCTTCTTAACTCAACCCAATGAAGGTCAACCCATTTAGGTATTTATATCGACTCAACCCATTTTTATAAGATTTCTATCTCATATTTATATCTCAGGATAACGGGCGCATTGCAATGCCAAGTAAGGCACCATAGGTGGCCTAAGAGGTGCATTTGTAATGGACTGGAGTTAACTCTTAACATCAGGTGGGCCAATTCAAGAAACATTATATACCTATATTGCTTTCAATTAGTGAAATCAGGCATATTGTGTTGCTAGTACAAAAATAGTATTTTAGAGTAGTTAAGTTTAGTAGTTGAGAGTAGTTTTAGAACGACTTGCAGTGCAAGTAGGTGCCGACGTATTCTCTTTCGGTTTTACCTGAATATCAAGTCTTTTGCCCATCCAACCGCGATGTGATCAAGATGTGATCGACAGAAATATGAAACTTGATGCAACGAGTATGGATTTAGACCACACATACTTGTATTGAATTACAAAAATCATTCAGAATTGTCTTCTTGGAATAACTTGATGAGGAACCACTAACTGATTATGAAAAAGTGACGGGCAGAAGACGGAAGTGTGTCCTACATGAAGATAAAGCCTAGACTAGATAAGATAAGCTGGGAAATAAACATAAGGTCTGGGTAGGTCTAAACTCAGGTTCTCATAGTATCCAATTCCCACGACACTTCTCAATGCGTGTGTATGTATACCAATACACCACCATCTGTGTGTGGCTTGATTATATTTTGTAAAAAATATAATCAAGCCACAGTATTTACTTATGAACTACTTAAAATCATATTAGTACCATAAACTATAACGATATTATTGCTTAGAAAGCAAAAAGTTGGTAATTTCAAGATGGCAACCAACGCCAATGCGGTTCAAAATCTCTTACATAAGCAAACGTCATCGGGAGGACGTTGTACCGGGACCCTTGCAAAAACTTGCATCTTTAGCCGTGTGACCATGCGTTGGAATTAAGTTGGCACAGTAATTATTTTTATAGTCCACAGTACCTACACTTATAACTCGAGTGTGGACCCACAAACCACCAAAAGGCATGAGAAAATTATTTAGGCTCATTTTGATCAGCTCACGGTTCCGATCACTAATTTAATAAAAGCTTATATTGAAAAATATATTTTTCAACAAAAAACTTATTTATCCTGCAAAGTGATGCTAATTTTTGTAGTTTTTTTTTTAAATATTTATTATATATATTTTTTTCAAATACAGTTTTGGCTACAGTATTGATTAGAGATTTTATTAGAGCACCCTACAAAAAAATATTTCAAAATATCTTCAATGTACAAATTGGACCTAATATAGTTCTAATATAAGTATATTATGAATATTCATGGACACCGTACCACATTTCAAGTCTAGTCGATCGCGTGTTCTAGAGTAAGTCTAAGAATGTCGCAGAGCCTTATTCACTACGGGATAGAATTTCATAAAAAGTTAGTTACGTGGCTACTGATGTGTTGATAAAAACCTTGATTCCACATCATCATTGCCAGCCGCCAAACGTCCACTGCTGGACGATGCCGATTAGAATGAATTGGGGGATTTACCATAAGCACGCTTGGCAGGCGGACTGGTGACTGGTGTAGAGTAGAGGAGGGAAGTCTAAAACGGGTACCCTTCTAAAGCGGGTAGGTGTTTAAACTTTCGCGCCTCTAACGCTAGTGAGAATGTTTTGTTTTATGAATTATCGTCCTTAGCTTACCCGTTTTGTACTACCCTCCCCTACTCAGGTATATAGATACTGCTGCCTTTACCCTGGTTTAATCCCGTCGGCTTTTACGACATAACATAACACCCAACAGTCACATACATAGTCCAGTGTGGCTACTCTTGACGCTCTACTCCAATCCTAATTCAGGATTTAGTGTCATTTCACACACACTCACACACTTAACAAGTTTTTTTTTTATCAATTGTTAATATATATTAATAACATACTTTAATATCTAAATTATCTACGATAGGTTGTATTGTAGGTAACTGTTAAAAGGAGGAACACTGGCTTCTAAAATACAAGTTTTTCTTAGTTTAGGAGCCAAGGGGTCCATATAGATTTTTATGTGCTGTACAATCTCTTTATGTGTTTACTGTTAATTTGTATCAACCTTATATTTTTATTTTGTGCGTTTTTTATCGACAATAAACATTTTTTTTTTGTCGTCAGAGAGTACTAGATTCCTTGGTCATTTGGTACTCTTGAATTCAATGCTAGCGCACAATTTGCAATGGAGGTTGGTGGTATTTTATGGAACTAAGTGAAATCGACTTTCTGTCTCTGTTGTTCTTCACGAGTCAACACGCGTGCTCTATCTCAATTTCAAACTTGATTCGGTTCAAGAGTGCCAAACAAGCGTTATTAGGATTGAAACTGGATTGCGATTAGAACTGTTTTCAAGAGTCTGCTGATCCCACACTAGGATTCTCTGTGTCGTGGGTATCAGGAACTACGAGTACTATGGTACCGAACACCCAAACAAATATTTGCAGATCATGCACATCCACGGGAGGAGGGTTCTATTCTAGGCCGGACACACCACGGCAATAACTGAACAATAACATAGTTTAATCAATAAGATGTCAAAACACAAACAGGTAATACAATAAATCGTTTAGATTGTTTGCAACGTTCTTTAGATCGATCTGTTTCATACACAAACAAACAAGTGATGAACTGGTCCATTTGTATTTTCTAAATTTTGTATTTTGTATTAGTTGATTCAGTGGATGTGGTCATCTACTGCCGGGGGGCTGCCCTACTGTAATTGGGGAATTACAGTAGCAAATGGCAATGGGGATAAGTATCTACCAAATTAACTGTTTGGCGCGAGTAATCAAAGCTATGAATAATTTAAAAAAAAATAACTTTACAGCCGAGCGAAATACACAATTTTTCACCTTACGCAAGGAAATGGTTTTGTTTATCATTCGAAATCTGCGTGCAAAAAGATTTTTATCCGCTAGCGCGAAAAAGGTTTTAAAAATTCGCAACAATAAATAAAAAATGCAAGTAATGCAATAATATGTTTTAACACGTCTGTATACCTAATTACCGTATCTGTATTATCCACTACATTATTCTCACTCACTCAAATAGATAAGCATTCGAATTCGAAATAATAACAGCGCGATAAACTAGCTTGTAAATTGCGTAATGGCTATAGTTAAGTCAGACGAATCTCAGTTTTGTACGCATTACCACGTGTTCTCTGTGCGAGCTTGTCATTTAAACGGCTTAAAAGTGGCGTAAGTATTAATCTTTATAGTAATTCTTCTAGTATTTTAGACCAGCTTGGGTTACCATTAGCTCTTATAGCCATTCAGTTCAAAAACTATTCAATACAAAATATTGGTTCCGTGATGTACTAAATATGCACACACGCAGAATGTCAATAGACTTTTGGCGATAAAGTTATTCAACGATGGGGAATGTCAACGACGAACCAATATTTTGTGCTGAATAGTTTTTTAACTGAATAGCTATAAGAGCTAATGGTAACCCCTCTAATTTAGTTACTCATTTTGTACAAAAGTTATGAAAGTCACTTGGAATGTTAATAACTAAACGTCATATTATATTGTTTTATTATTTTACTTTTCTATGCCGCCGGTTTACTAACCTACAAAATATGCTTGAAGATTCGAACCTACTTCTATATTGACTACAGTGCCACAACTAACTGGTAGTAAGAAAATTGTTAGCTTTTGACACAGAGATAAAATGCTATTGCAATTTGGTAGGCAAATTAGATAGACAATAGATTCGATCTTCTAGTTTTTTATGGTCAATATTATTGCTATTGCTTAATATCTACCTAAGGGTAAGATCTCTACATAGCAATAATATTGACCATAAAAACTTATAGCTCTACATTTTTATCAGCTCCAATCGACTTGTAAACACAGATAGACTTGACCGTGACATGTTATCATGTTCTCTTGAATTAATTGTGTACACAATAAAATTAAGTAACGAAAACCGGCGCCCTGAGGCCGATCGGCCGATGTCTCTAAATTATTTTAAAACTACACTGAAAGTTAACCGAATCGAGACTGAATTATGAATTGACAGAAAGTTGGTATTCTGCTCCCTTATAAATAACAACTTATACTTTCAATTCACGGTGACTACCATTTAGAGTAGGATAGTTATAGTAAAGAGAGACTCCATCTACAATGCTAAAATTATCGAAAAAACTTTGAACCGTTAAAGTTTTGGTCACTTTTCGATATAATCACATTACAATGTTGTATTTTATGTTTAGAGAATACCATTTCTGACATTTAAGACATCAACACAAGATCGGTATCATAAATATACATGTTTGATTTTTGTAATTTAACCCCCGAACCCGTTAAATTACAAAAATCAAACATGTATATTTATGATACCCATCGAAAGAGTTTGTTTGTCCCACAAACTGAGGCCCAATTCTCTAACTTAAAAATAGTTAAAATAGAGTGTTTCGTTATACAGTGTGTTGAGTTATACATAATGGAGACTACTCCATTATGTATAACTTCCATGTAGTATGGCCGTTGGGACACCCTGTATGTATTGGTAATACCAATGGTTGGTTTTGTTAATAGTAGAACTTCTTGTGAAAGAGTTCGTCCGGGGAAGTACTACCACCGTACCTATTTCTGCCGCCAAGCAGTAGTGCTCGCAATGTTGTCTTTCGGTTTGAAGGGTACGGGTGCCGGTGAAATTACAGGCACTTGAGACTTTTCATCTTTATGTCTAAGGGTCGGCAGCGCGCGTGTGATGCCTCTGGTCACAGAATAAATATTAGTACAAGTACAGAAGACTCACTTCGCGAGTCTGCATTGTTTGTCTTTTGACTACTGCATCCATTTACAGCACAATATGCACGCGTAGTCATATTTGCGCGGGAAACTTATTGTGCGAGCGCTCAGGCGTGCGCCCCTGTTGTCTTTGGGAAACGGCTTGGATGTAGGTAAATAACGCGCGACCTTGAGCGAGTGGCTGCTCTGGTGTTGCAGGCGTCCATATGCTACAGTAACTGCTTTCCATCAAGTGGGCCGTATGCTTGTTGGCTTGCCAAGTAGTATAAAAAAAACAAGATTCTGAATAAGATTCTAAGGCTGATGATGAATCTGTTCTAGGAAACTAATGGATGTGATAGTTATCGGCTGCGGCGCAGCGGGCGTGGCTGCGTTGAGGAAGCTCCACGATGCTGGTCTCAAAGTGATGGGCTTGGAGGCAGCAGATAGAATCGGGGGCAGGATGCATACTGTAGATTTCGGGGAAAATACTGTTGATATTGGAGCAGCTTGGTAAGTGCAATTTAACCTCTATAAGACTTTTACCACACTGGTTCTTTTACACACACACACACAAGGCAATTTTGTTTAGGTCCACTATACCACATCAAGAAATCCCCATCCCTAGCCATATTTTAAATTGACGACCTCTGCGGGTTAAATTCCCGCTGCGGGACAAATGTTTGTATGATCTGCAAATATTTGTCCCGGGTCTGGGTGTTATGGTACCATAGTACTCTTAGTTCCTGATACCCACGACATAGGGAATCCTAGTGTGGGATCATGCCTACGTATGTGACTGTTGGATGTTATGTTATGTATGTTTTATGTTATTAACATAAACACACACCTTTTTTCCCCAAATGGGTAGGCAGAGCTTTAAAGGGCCTCTTTCTACCGTGGGTTGCACAGTTGCAGGAATAAAGACTTGACAAGTGGCGAGTCCACACCTAAATAAGTCTGCAGCCATGACAAAAACCGCCCAACAAGTCCGAAACATATTTTAAAAACAAATAATAATATTAACTTAAGTTACTAAAGTTAAGTTTTTGTTAGTAGTAGACCTTCTTGTGAAAGAGTTCGTCCGAGGAAGTACTACCACCGTACCTATTTCTGCCGCCAAGCAGTAGTGTTCGCATTGCTGTGTTTCAGTTTGAAGGGTACGGGTGCCGGTGAAATTACAGGCACATGAGACTTTTCATTTTTATGTCTCGGGGTCGGCAGCGCGCGTGTGATGCCTCTGGTGTTACAGGCGTTCATAGGCTACGGTAACTGCTTTCCATCAGATGGGCCGTAAGCTTGTTTGCTTGCCAAGTAGCATAAAAAAAATGTTTTCCCCGTTTTTACAACTTGCTTGGTACAATACTATAACTATCATAATATTAGACACCACATTGGTTGATTCTACCAATGTGGTGTCATTCTCTTCAGGGCCACAATGCCTCAGGAAGGGTGAATAAGAATCTGTGACACAAAGATCCAAACCTCATCAAACCTTATTTTTCAGGTGCCACGGCGAAAAAGATAACGTCGTTTTCGAACTAGCAAACCCCTTAGAACTCCTCGGCAGACCAGACCCCGGCCACAGCTGGCATGTCCAATCCAATGGGGCTTTAGTACCGGAAGACATTAGTGAGAAGATATCTAGTGCAATCAGTGAGGAAGTGAACAGAGCTGATAAGAATACAGGGAAGGGTGTTGCGGAGTGTGTTCGGAACGCGTAAGTAGTAATTTTGCTAAAGGCGCGACATTGAGAGAGTAGTGTTCTGAGGCTGACTTTCAAAATGATCGCCATGTTGCGTTGTTCATTGTCATTTTGCTACCGTAAAGTGCATCACACACGTAGCAGATGCGGTAATATTTTATATGCGTATAAAAACTTATCGCATCTGAAGGTATCACACACGTAGCAGATACGATAATTTACGAAAATGATGCATTCATACGCGGAAACCTTTTTATATACACAGATATCATCTGTCCATCTTTTGATATATGTCGGTGCCTACAGTATAGATGCTTGACGGTAAAATATAAGTGATCTGCTACGTGTGTGTTGCTCCTTGAGTTTAGAATAGACATGGACAGATGCGCGCTCTTATACAGATATCTTACTGCGTCTGCTACGTGTGTGACACACTTAATAGGTCGGCTGGTTAGCAGCGGTGTCATACATACCCAGCTTTGCTATAAAGGCGTGATGCTTAAGGATTCGAGAAGATCATAATTAAGCTTCTGACGAAAGCGTGAGAACAAATCGTTCCCAGTTCACTGTCCTGCTATTTATAATTATAGCAGCGGTCAAATACCTGACGCATACATATAACCTAGCATCAGAAAAGGCGACATCACCATAGTCCAGTTTACGTAAGACCCGATCCAAGTAATCCGAAACTGACTAACAAACCCGATCTCGTAGTTCAATGCAATTCCATGATGACTTGCAGGATTTGTTTGGAGATCCAAGTGTTCCCCAAGCAAATACCAACATTCATTTTCACCTTTTTGATTTCAGGGCGACTACGAACCCAATTCTCAAAGAAAACTCCGAAATAGCCAAATCCTTCATAGAAAGCTACGAGCGTATGAACCATTTGGGAGGACAAGACGACCCTAGCAAAGGCAAGTCGCTACGAGGGTTGGAGGAGCACTGGGGATGCGAGGGAGAGTTCATGCTAAACTGGAAAGGGCGGGGGTATACAACGATACTCGACGTTTTGCTGGTGAGTTTCTCGAACAAGTTTAGTTAGATATCAAAAGTCTCTAAATTAGAATTCTGGCCCTGAAAGAACCTAGGTGACTAATGGTAATGGTTGAAACAGTGTAGTGAAAGGATTCACTGCGCAAATAAATCGAATTTTGGACTGGACGATGGATGGACGGAGACATAATTTGAACGCAGAACTCATTAGCTATTTTAACTGTTCCAATTTCAGAACAAATACCCAGATCCAAGCAAAGCAGTCCCAGTTCAGATCCTGCTAAACAAAGAGGTAGAGAACATCAGGTGGGGTAGCAGACGAAGCAGCCAGCCAGGGTTAGATGCCATCAACCCGCTGGTGCAAGTCAAATGTAAAGACGGGAGCCTCTACATAGCCAAGAGTGTCATAGTCTCCGTTTCCATTGGAGTTCTGCAGGAACGGTAAGTCCAATTCGGACGTTAATGACGCTGATTGCTTTTTTGATTTTGATGTTTAGTCTATATTTATGGCAGGCATTTGCTTCCTTCAAATATGGAGCTTGACCTCGCGTTCGCATTCTACTCTATCTCATATTGGAAAGGCGCCGTGTCGCCCGAAATTGTTTTATAAACCCGGTACATTTATTCTGTTTTACTAATTTACTAATATTGTTTAAGACACACCCAACTCTTCAACCCACCGCTCCCAGTCAACAAAGTGTCTACAATAAACAGCCTCCAGCTCGCCGTGCTCAATAAAATTTACATCGAATTCACGAAACCCTGGTGGCCTAAGACCCCTTGCAGTTTCGTAATACTCTGGCGAGACGAGGACAAAGCCAAGTTTACACAAGACGAAAAATGGATCACAGAGGTTTTTGCGCTAGATACAGTGGCACACCAGCCTAATTTGCTGCTAGCTTGGATATATGGAAAAGGAGCTGAGGAAATGGAGAACGTTAGTTTGGCAGGGGTACATGCTGGAGTAAATAAGCTGTTGAATACAGTGTTGAGAATGAGTTTTGACGTTGCGCCGATCAAAACTGTTATTAGGTAAGATGATTCGGTAGTCTTGCAGCAAAAGAAGATGCCTTTTCAGAGAACTGACACTGCCCATCGCCACAAGAACTAAATGTTTTCAAGTTAAAGACGGAACTGGCAGTTGATCCACCGCGGTGGTTAAGCGGTAACCTCTGCCTATTACAACAGCAATACTGCTTTGGTCACGTCCAAGTAGGACATGCTCTTCGTGGCATTGAACTGCACCCACCACCCTGAGACAAAATGTTTAAAAGTTACATGTGCCCATAATTTCACTGGCACCAAAATCTTCAAACCAGAAAACAGCAATGCTGTGTGGCAGCTTCGAAGGTGTTGAATTAGCACTGTTACAGAATACAAATAGCACTGCACTGAGCACTAAAACATTTATTTCCAGATCGCAATGGGCTTCAAACCCGCTCGCTCGAGGCGCATACGCATACCGAAGCGTGGCGACTGAACAAAATGGAGGTGAGGGTGCAATCTTGCTCAGCGAGCCGTTATACCACGGTGATGAGTTCCCCGTGGTATGCTTCGCGGGGGAAGCCACGTCGCATCACAGGCACAGTGCAGTTCACGGGGCAGTGGAGTCAGGTTTCAGGGAGGCCGAGAGATTGATTAACAGTTTTAAAAAGTTTGGGGTCTAACATAGGATAATTTTAATTGTGAAAGAGGGAGGGCAATATAGTTTTTGCTAAAATATAAAATGTAATATCGTATATTGTAATTCGGAAGTAGCCGTAATCTTGTTTTAGACATGCTACGTTACAAAATAGCGGCTAGGGAGCCATATTGCTTGACAGTATGGTTTTTAATTAGCAATTGTAAAATCATTGCTGTCTAGTGTCGTAAACTGTAAAAAATCTAAGTATGATAAAGATTATTGGCAAGTTGAATTAAATCACTTGGTTGTGAACTGTTATGGCAGGCTAGTAGCCGGCTGTGACGCAACAGGTGCAGATTCGATTTCCTCAGCGGGACAAATTATTTTATTTTATTTTGTTTAATAGAAGATTGTTATATGATCTGCGCAAGTATTTATTCATACGAACGACACAAAGATTCCTGGTTTGGAATCAGGAATATGTGATTGTTTAAACAAGACACGGAATCATTGTCAGGTCTTGGTCAGGACATTGATATTATTGATTAGCTGACCCTCTCGCGACTACGTCCGCGCGTAGGTTAGGTAGTATATAGAATCAAGTACCTACAAACTACGCATTCTAGATGGATGTTCATCTGCGCGTAACGATAAGTAGTAGGTAATTAAGATAAATTCATTCATTACATCATGGAAAATATTGTATTATAGAAAAATTCTGCTTTAAGCTTTGTTTGTATGTTTGTTTTTGTTGTTCGGTATCATTCTGTGGGGTAAAGCAGCAGATATCCAACCTATTTTTGTCTTACAAAAACGGGCAATACGTGCCATTTATAAAATGAAGTCGCGTGACTCCTTGAGAGCGTTTCAAAGAAATCAATATTCTTACAGTAATATCGCAATATACCTATGAAATATTATTACATACACATAAACACTTGGATAGTTTTATGATAAAAAGTGACGTGCATGGTATTAACACGAGAAATAAACACAAACTAAATATACCAAAATTTCGGTTAAAGAAAGTAAGTGGGTCTTTTATGGGGAATTCTGTACGGTTCTATAATAAACTTCCAGAAGGTGCATTTAAACTTCCTATTCGAAGATTTAAATCGTACATAAAGATGAATCTAATTAAGAAAGCGTATTACACTCTTGATGACTATATTAATGATAAAGCCGCGTGGCCTGATGTCGCTCTGCCCCTCGACTGCTAAAATGGAAATTTGCAATATCTGTACTTACCAATTTACATGTTTCTATTAGATTATTATTTATAAGTATAACAAGCGTAGCGTGTGCTGTCTTGCATATTTTTGCTGATCTTTATTTACTTTTGACTACCTTCCTAAGGTTTTTAAGTTCTCATTTATTATGTATCAGCAACTCCTTGCTCCGAGGCACCCACACAGGCGCTTCTCACCTAGTGGTAAGACGGACCATTTATGTAAGGCAAGCCGTGTTTGTTGCCTGATTCTTCTAGGCTTGGTCGCGTTGGAACAGGAGTAATTTAATTTTATATAAGACGTTTCAAAATGATCCTTGTGATTTCAACGAATAAAGTTCTTTTTGACTTTGCTTTTTGAGGAAAAAATATTGAAGACGAAATGTTCTAACATGGGCAATAATTACTTTCCAAAAATATTATGTGATAAAAACAACTTGAATTTCGTCGGAGATTTCCCCACCATTTTCCAGGATATGGAAGAGTGTCCAGAAATATCAACGAGGTGACGAGCCACGCAATTAGACATTTCCAGGCGGTTTATGCAACGTATTTTGCCGATGTTTCCATATAACACTCAGTTCGTGCATCAGCTGTTACCCACAGACCACAGGGCCCGTCTGGAGTATAGCGAGTGCATCATTAACCTCAACCTTGAAGCGGTTGTTTTTCCTTCAAAATACAATTATTCCGCATTATGGAGTAGTAAAGCGGTGCATGTTACCAACTATTAGGTTCTTATTCTTCGCGTATACAACTTAAGATTAAGTGACTTGAATGTTTTTTAAATAAGAGAATTAGGCCTCAGGTATGTTGTAAATTTGTATACTACGCAAGTACTGATGTCAAGATGACAGGGGACGCAATTTGTAAATGTTATAGACATCTTCTATAGTGACATTACTTTAGCGCCACCCTGTATATGTTATCATGATTAGATCTCCGCAAGACGATGCATTTCAGAGTAAATAGGAATGTACAAATAACTTTTAACATTTTATTTTTTTACTTTTAAAATATATTATAAATTACTACAACTGTTTATATAAAATTGTATCTAACTACAATAATCTAGAACATACGTTTACTCAATAGATATAACTAATAATACAGTTCCAATACTAAAATAACTACCCAAAAAGTACATCGGAGTTAAATATCTCCGATTTGATAATGTTACCTTTATCGTCCACATCACTTATAGTAATTTCGAAGTTATTCTGTTGATCCTCAGGTTCAATCTCCTTTTTCACGTTAACGTCAGTCCCTTTTAGTACTATTTCAAACTTTGTTGGTGTTGTGAAAGTGGCTTCACAGGTTTTCTGAAGGGTAAAGTCAAGGGCTGTGGATGTAAGAGTCTTTTTGGGTCCGCCGTCTACAATCTTCTTGGAAACTTCTAGATATTCGTATCTAGTGGTGGTGAGTCGGTAGATGCCGTCCTCGCTTATTTGATATCTGTAAAAATCAGTAACTAAATTAAATAAACTTGAAAAACTGGCCAAGCAATGTCGAGCCTGCGCTTGGGTTGAAGTTGCATGCCCACATGCCCAAACTGCCTAAAGTTGTAATTGAAAGTCTAATGCAATAATTTTGAGAGTTTCAAATAAAGAGTCTCCCTAAGTTTCAGGCCCAAATGAGACAAATCGTTAAAACAAAGTTTACATAAAAGTCACAACCCTCAGCAGTGTGGTTACAGACGCAAGGAGGGGGGGGGGGAGGTAAGTTTAAGGCTTCTAGTAAGAGTGGGACACAGTTTTAGCAACTTTGACGCCATGAAATCAAGTGGTTACAGAAACCTCGACTTGTTTTCCAGAGACCTGTAGGGCGATTCTAAAACGTCGGAAACGTTTCCGATCGGATTCGTTAGATTTTCATTTCGATGTGGTAAGTATGTTTAGAACGTACTTTACTTTAGTAACGTTTTATTTATTTAATATTTATCTAGCCCCAAGCTAAGCAGAGCTTGTGTTATGGGTACCTGATAACTGATATACTTAATACAATACATTACATAGATCATATAGATATTTTATATTATACATAGAAAATACCCAGAACACCCTGAACAAATATCTGCAGATCGTACAAATATTTGTTCCGAGGCGGGAATCGAACCCGCAACCTGCTGCGTCGCAGGCGAACCTTCGCCCGCCGCGCCACAGTGGTCGCAGAGGTCGTCATTCATTCCAGATGGCAGCGCTTACAGCTTCTTTATTTCTAGCAAGTTGCATTACATCAGCAGCATTTCATTTAGTCATCCACTGCTGGACAAGGCTTCCCTCTTATAATGCAATTGGGGGATTTTCCATAATCACCACGCTTGGCAGGCGGATTGGTGGGCAGCAGCATCCATGTCCTGGTGTCCACGGGAGAAAACGGAGGGGTCTTTTCTTAGGCCGGACAAAACAGCTTGCGATTTGCAATTACTCGAGTTTATTACCTAAATCTGCTGTACCCAAATGGCCACTGAGCTCCGTGAACTTTGACCAAATGCGTTGTCAGCTCCGTTCCTCTAGAATACACTTTCATCTGGTTCTTGGGGCAGAGATGGCACCCGTACTTCTTAGGTGGCTTCTTCTTCACTTCTGGCTCGGACTGGTCCGTGAGCTCGTCTTCGCTGTTAGCTGGATCGCGCTTCTTTCGCTTGCGTGTGTGGGTTTTTATGTGCTTCCGAAGATCCCATTTTGTTATGGCTCTACGGATGAGATGAAACAACATGTTGATTTGTCTTAATTTATTAAGGGGCTCTATCTACTTGTTTCTATATGCAGAGAACCACTGCTCCACTGTCTTATCTATTCTTGTCACCTTTTATGTAAAGTGAAACTTCGTTCGAGACTAACACAATACAACAGACACTAGAGCCTTATTAGAGCAAAACATTGAAGCATCACCAGAGCGTCACTAGGGCAAAACATTGGAGCATCACCAGAGCGTCACTAGAGCAAAACATTGGAGCATCACCAGAGCGTCACTAGAGCAAAACATTGGAGCATCACCAAAGCGTCACTAGAGCAAAACATTGGAGCATCACCAGAGCGTCACTAGAGCAAAACATTGGAGCATCACCAGAGCGTCACTAGAGCAAAACATTTAGGCGTGACTAGAACACCGCATCACTAAAATCACACTGGAGTGTCACTAAGAAGACACTAAAGTGATATCATGATCGTCATCAGTTAAAAGAAGTTCACTCCTGGGCATAGCCCTTGCTCAAAGAAAGCCACAACGACCTGTCTTGTTGAGCCGCTTCCATCCTCTAACTTCCTGCGACTCTACCCATATAGCATATCCTGCTAGATATATGCCAGAACATAGTAATAGTAGCAAATAAGAGTGACACACTTAGAGTTACAGTCTGCCAGTGATATACCTACACTTGCTTGCATTGACACTGGTCGCACGCATATAACTCCACTCTTGTCACTCACTCCACATAGGTCTATCAGCAACACTGGAGCGATATTAAGGATACATTAGAGCGTCACTACAGCAACACATTAGAGCGTCACTAGAGCGACTCACTAAGGCATCACTATAGCAACACATTAAAGCGCCACAAGAGCGACTCACTAGGGCATCACTAAACCAACACATTAGAGCGTCATTAGAGCAATTCACTAGGGCATCACTATAATGGACCATCCATAGAGTTCGAATGTGGAAAAAGGAGTACTTTAACATTAGGGCATCACTAAAGCAACACATTAGAGCGACTCACTAGGGCATCACTAATCACTAAAGCAACACATTAGAGCGACTCACTAGGGCATCACTAATCACTAAAGCAACACATTAGAGCGACTCACTAGGGCATCACTAAAGCAACACTAGAGCGACACACTTAGTCAACAAACAAGAGACAGGCTGCCATTGAGATATTATACTTACTTGTACTCGCACTGTTCGCACGCATGAGTCCTTGTGTCTTCGGGAGCGAGGTGCCTATACCTGACATGGTGCGCCAGCGTAGCCGGGCCCTTGGCAGTCATGTCGCACAGCGCGCACGCGTACATCGACACGTGCGAGCGTTGGTGCTCGTCCAGCAGGTATTGAGTGGCGCACTTCATTCCGCACATTGAGCAGATGAACGGTGAGTTTGGGTTTACATTCTGAAAGTTGGATAAGAGCATTGGATAAGAGCAAGATAATACCGCGAGGGGTATTCCTTTCACCAGAAGGCCTATTACGAGTTTTGCATTGCAACAATCACTTTGCGAGCCGTGAGTATTCAACGTGATTTACGTAGTAACTATTAATAAATCTGTGCTGTTTCTATCGACTGTGCAGCACAGAATGAATAGTTACTATGTAAGTCACGGTAAAAGCTCACGACTCGTAAAGTGATTACTGCAATGCAAAACTCGTAATAGGCCTTCTGGTTTTAATTCTAATTCGGGACGAGGGTTTTTGGACCTGCACTGACATCCCACTTTGTATGTATGGGTGTATTGGGCACACATTTTGTTCTTTCTTCTAGTTGGCTCTTTTCATGTACAGAGAAAAAAAAACAGTATTTTAAGAAAGTTTTCATGACAGTAGGTACTTTCATCGTATAACTGGTTATTTCTTGATCAGCCTGCATTAAAAAGTCAGCGACAGAACCCTTTTTAGGGTTCCATACCTCAAAAGGTACCAACGGAACCATTATAGGATCACTCAGGTGTCTGTCTGTCACAGCCTATTTTCTCTGATTAAACAGGACCAAAAAAGTTTGAATATATTATTATTATATAGAATTAGGTGATCCAATCATGGACGTATAGCGAAAACATAAACGAAAAGGGGGGTAAACTAGAAAGTTAACAAAACGCCAAAAAAAAAAACTATTAAAAAACTTGTGGCAAATGTACATAATTATCATGACTTGATAAATGTGGTACACCACACTGTGGTATAATACTTGTAGTATACCACAGTCCGCAGTCAACATACCTGTCTCCTCAGATGGTCCATCAGTTTCCTGTTATTAGCAAAGTGCTGTCCGCAATGGTAGCACGCTATCTGTCTTTCCCCTGTGTGACTGCGACAGTGAGTCGTGAGTAGCACTCGTCGCGGGAATATCGCGCCGCAGCCGGCCCACGAACAAATATGCTTTTCGGAGTAGTTTATGTGCTGTTTCACATGGTCGAAAAAATCCTGGAATTGTGTATTACATACATAAGCTCAAGTTGTGGAGACTGTTCAGTTTATCAAGAGGGGGTCGAAGAAAGCCGGTGGATGGAAACGGCTCAAAACCATTTGTGGTGCCATTCTATGGGTTGAGGCCTATGTACAACAATGAACTTCTACAGGCTGGTGATAAAACATACGCTCTACTAGTACTTAGACTAGTCCAGGTCAGATAGATGTCCACTTTTTTGGGGGTTCAGTACCCAAAGGGTGCCAAACAGAACCCTATTACTAAGCCTACGCTGTCCGTCCGTCTGTCTGTCTGTCTGGATTCTGTCACAGGGGTATATCTCGACAGCTGTTAAGAGTTAGCTAAAATTTCGACAGATGATTGTGTTGTTTGATCATGGATCCTATGCAAAAAAATAAAAAAGCACAAAACCAAATCACAAGAGGGGTCCGGGATGCAACAGTTTTTCTAACCAAGGAATAAATCCGACAGCACTTTCTTAGATAAGAAAGTGCTGTCGGATTTATTCCTTGGTTGGAAGTGTTGGAACTCAAGACTAGACTAATAGCGACATCTAGTCTTGAGTTGAGTGTGTGGGTCAGGAGAAGATGCACATCTGGTTTATTTATCACAGTTAACATTCTATTAGTTATTGTACAGTACATGGATGGATTACCAGTGACCTGCTAAGAGGTAAAGGAAGAGAGTAAAGAGAGAAAGGTAAGAGGTTTGTAATGGGCTGGGGTTACCATTTAACATCAGGAGAGTCAAATGCCAGCTCCGTCATTTATTCAAACAAAGAAAAAAAGAATAAAAATATTCTTCAGAGGTGTAGAAGGTAAACAGTTGAGTAATGTTGTACGTACCTGTAATCTGGCACAGCCACAACATTATCATTATAGTAATCAAAATTAATTACTTCCACCTGTCAATACTCCATTCCATTCGTCAAAGCAGATGTTGATGTAGATTTATTTAATACCCCAACTAGTAGGCTTAAGCGCTTACTCAGTGACAATTTTTTCTTATAATATTAGGTAACTTAACTTCGCATTTATCATTTAATTTCATTTTGTGTTTTGTATCTTCCTTTTTTTTCTCTCTTCGTCGTCTACGATTACTGTTTTTATGTTTACTCGTTTGTGACCTATATGTGGAAACTTTTAATTGGCCCTCTGGATACATGTATTTTAGTTTATAATCCGTATGTGTACTAACTGTAAGTTTTCCCAAAATTTGTAAAATAAATAAAATAATTTTACCACCTACTCTAATTGTTGAAGGAATGCATCATAATCAAACCAGCTGTCTCATCCCTCTGCTGGGCATAAGCTCCTCTGCAAATATTTGTACCAGGGCCTGGGTGTTAAGGTACCATGGTACTCATAGTTCCTGATACTCACAACACAGGGAATCCTAGTGTGGGATCATGACTACATATGTAACTGTTGTGTGTTATGTTATATGTTATCACACACCTGTATGGCACTAAAAGTCTGTGTACACTCCGTCCACATACACTGATGATCATTTATCAGCTGTGGCAGTGAATTCCTTTTGGTTGAGTCCTTCTTACATCGCAGCAGTTTTAATGTAGCTCGGCCATTGAAACCAATTGAGAGTAGCCTGGTGTGGTATGCATGGTAGTTCATGTGGCGGACCATCTCTTGGAAGTCAGTTGTTTTGAAGCTGCAGATATCCCAGCCGCAGAAATATTCAACTGAAAAATAGTAGTAAAAGCTCGATTATTTGGCACCACTTTGCGGGATTGTTGTAATAATGCCTATCTAAGGAGATGCATAACAACTCACAAAACCAAAAAGGTCACTGCCAGATTTAATTTATAATAATTAACAATATTTTTTATAGATTGTTTGTGCTAGGTAGTTGTCTTACAACAAGATTGTTTTCTATTTTATTTATAATAAAATATTCAAAATGAATCTAATTGAATTGAGACATCAAGTAAAGCCAAAACAGGGTAAAAGCTGAAACTAAACTCCGAAAGGGAACACCGAAAAATATGGAAACGTAGACTGGACTGTAAGCAAACAAAGAAAATGCTTCCAGTTTGGGTGTGTCCACTGCACACCCCTCCACCGATTTTACTTGGCACTTGACACTAGGTTGACGATGATTTGAGATTATTTTATTTTGACGTTATTAAATACCTCACTTCAGAACATTCAGTTTTAGATTCAACACACACACACTACATGAAAACAAATCTAGTAACTCAGACTTAATTCCCTTACATGTTCCTCCCTCAATCTTTATAACATGTAAATCCTTTACATGTTCCTTGATGTGTTTCTGAAACTGTTTGTAGTCACTGAAGACTATTCGACATGACTGCCATTCGCATTCCATAATAAGTCTTTCCACTCTTAGTTGGCGTAAAGGCTGAAAAAAAATCACAATTAGTTTTTTTTACAATTAGTTGTAGGTATGTGGTATTCTTGAAATGGTACCAGAATCAGCATTCATGTTCAGAACAAAAATATTATGAGTGCATTGACCTTGAAACAGGTGATGGGGAAATTACGTTTCCCGCGCATCTTACCACAGCCTTCGGTTCTTCGGTATTTTCTCCAATACCAGCAGGTACACTTGCTTCATCTTCAGCAGCAGCCAGTAAGAAGTTCTTACGATCAGCGTTCATTTGAATAATAAACTGAATATCATTTTTGTTTCGCAATGACTTTTTCACTTCTTGGCTGTTTTGTTTTTGGAGCCAATCCATGCACCGAAGCACTTTTAATTCATTGGAATCGGATGAAGAGGGGCACGCATCTGATAACTTATCCATTTCCAACCCTCATTAGCTTTTCATCATTTGATAACAACAAACCACAACAAAACAAAACTCGAAAAAAGTAATAACTTTGCTCATTTCGTTTCGAACGAAATAAAATACTAACCACAGACTAAGGGTAAGGAGAGTACATTACATACTAACTAACTATATTACTTTAGTACTATACTTATAAATCTGTGAACTATATCTTGCTTGCATTGATTTCAAATTTTAGGGTTGCCATTTGTCAACTTCTAAGAAAGTTTACCCTTGAGGCATTTAAACAAAGAAATCAGAATAAAGCCGAGTTATCACAGTACGAGTGCACTCGGACCGAGTGAGCTCGGACGTTTACTCGGATGCTACTCGTATCGTGTAAGCACGTAATCCGAGCCCACTCGGGCACTCGGACGCCGACCGCCAAACCGAGTAGACTCGGACCGTGCTCTATTTTTCCAGTTCACTCGGTGATACATAATAAAGACAAACCAACAGATAACTTGGCTTTATTCAGCTTTAAAATTCTAGTGACACAAACGTAATATCAGAGTAACAAACCAATGGCAACAGACCATAGAGAGAGTTGCACATCATTCACCCCCTCCTAAGATGTTTGATACTCGCTCAGGTAGGCCGGTGGTCGCCTTGAGCGTGTAGAGCGCCGAGCTTCATGTGGGGCCGCTTCGGTTGCCCTCAGCTCCTCGGTTGTGGACTCAATGTCTCTTCCAGGCGCAGACGACGCATCAACGAAAACATTAGGCTCATCGTCAGAGGACAATTCCGCATCATCAGAAGGCAGCGGTGCTAGGTGCCTGTTTGAAATTGTGCCTTCTCTTCCATCGGAGTATCTGATGTGAGAATAGTTTGGGTTGCTTTGTAAGAGTTGTCCTTCTTCTACTATGGGATCGAACTTAGAATGACGTACACTTTTTTTTATTAAGACAGGGCCCGGTGTCATGAGCCATGCAGGCAAGGATACCCCATTTGGACTTCTTCGGGGGTGGTTAAACATTCTTTCATGCGGAGTAGCGTTTGTTGCCGTACACAGTAGCGAGCGTATGGAATGTAATGCTAAAGGCAGAACCTTTTCCCAATCCGTAGTCTCCAAACCCTTGGATTTAAGGCTTAGTTGGATAGTCCGCCACAAAGTACCATTTAAACGTTCAACTTGGCCATTGCATTGGGGATTATAAGGTGTGGTTCTACTACTAGCAATTCCAAGCGACACAAGATGCTGGTTGAGCTCTTGAGACATAAATGAAGTTCCCCTGTCCGAGTGTATGTACATCGGGGTTCCAAAAATATAAAATATTTTATTCAAACAGTCAATCACGGTACCTGACGTCATGTCTTTGCAGGGAAAAGCAAAAGGAAAACGACTATATTCGTCAATTGCAGTCAAGATGTATTTGTTCCGTGAATTCGATGGCAATGGCCCTTTAAAATCAATATTAAGCCGTTCGAAGGGGGCTGTCGCTTTGATAAGCTGCCCGTTTATTTGTGCATACCGAGGTTTGATTTCAGCGCATACCCGGCAGTTAGCAGTCATTTGACGAATGTCATTATTTGAATATGGAAGGTTTTTCGATCGTGTCCAGTGATTCATACGTGTGATCCCTGGATGACAAAGATTTTCGTGTATAGTTTTGAGATTATTAAGGTCCATATGTGCACAGACTCTTGTTAGTGCGTCAGCAACTTTATTTTCTTTACCAGGGCGATAAATTATGTCGTATTTAAAACAAGACAACTCCAGCCTCCAACGCTCAATCTTTTCATTCTTTATTTTGCTTGAATGAAATTGGTTGAACATGAATGCAACTGACTGTTGATCTGTTATGAGTAGAAAACTCCTTCCAATTAGATAGTGGCGCCACTTGCGCAAAGCTTCAACTATGGCGGCTGCTTCTTTTTCAATAGAAGATTGCCGTCTTTCCGAGTCAGTTAGAGAGCGTGAGAAGAATGCAACTGGTTGGTCATTTTGAGTGAGAGAAGCAGCAAGAGCGTGTTCCGACGCGTCCGTCTCAACGGTAAACATGGCATTCTCATCGATAACAGACAAAGAGGCTTTTGCAATATCTGATTTTAGGCCATTAAATGTCGTAATAGCTTCATTTGAGAGAGGAAATGCGTTAATCGAAAGCAGTGGCTTAATTCTTTCGGAAAAATTTTGTATCCATCTAGAATAATGAGCGAATAGCCCCAGTGCTCGTTTTAACGCTGGCTTATTTTCAGGTGCTGGCAGGTCAAGTAATGGCTTCAGCCGGCTCTCGTCTGGTTTAATCCTATTATTCTCTATTGTATAGCCAAGAAGATTGATAGTTTCTTTAGAGAATACACATTTGCTTTCATTTAGTGTTAGATTATATTTAGTAACAGCTTCTCTAAATTTAGACAAATTGATATCATGCTCTTCTTTAGTCTTCCCACAAACCGTTACATCGTCCAAATAGGCAAAAATACCATTCAAAGCCTCCTTTTCAATAATATGGTTCAAGGCACGCTGGAAGGCCGCAACGCCGTTCGTTACTCCGAACGGTATTCTTGTGAAATGATAGAGTTTCCCGTTTGCTTCAAATGCGGTGAAAATACGTTCTTTCTGAAGAATAGGTACCTGGTGATATGCGCTTTTTAAGTCAATTTGACTGAAATAATTATATTTGGCTGCTTTCGTAACAATACTTTCTATTCTTGGTAATGGAAAAGCATCAAGCTCAGTGTATTTGTTAATAGTTCGAGAGTAATCTATCACCATTCTCTTCTTGTGTAGTCCTCCACCGGCGATTAAGACTTGTGCTCTCCAAGGTGACACACTCGGTTCGATGATACCATCTTCAAGTAGTTTCGCAACTTCTGTGTTTATAAAATTTTCGTCCTCTCTGTTATGGTGTCTCGATCGAATCGCTATTGGTTTTATATGGGGAGATAGATTCGTAAACAGGGATGCTGGCGGTACAGACGCTTCCATAACGTTACAAATGCGTAATGGTTCTTGAGTACCTCCGAATTTTAGTTCCAGCGAAGAATGATTTTTGAGAATGTCGTGACCGATAATAACATCGGCACAGAGATTGTTGACAATCAGTAAAGGTTGCAGTTTGTATTGATGCTTTTCGAGTTGAATATTTGCATGACAAATGCCTTGGACGAATGATATGTGACTTAGTGAAGCCAACGTGATAGTTTGACGACAAGCTTTTATTTTTAATTTCAATATTTCGGCCAAGCTCCTGTCTATAAAACTTACAGAGCTTCCCGTGTCTATCAAAGCTTCTGCTTTATATCCGTTGAGTGTTATAGGTATAGTGGCCTTTCTTAAACTGTTAGGAGAGGCAGCAGAGATAGCAGATAGTGCAGTATCACGTTGAACATCATGTTCTGTTACAGCGTTAGCTCTTTGTGGCTGTCCGGATCTGCATACATTAGCAAAATGCCCTTTTTTTGAACAGATTTGGCAGTTTTCATTGACAGCAGGGCATTTAATGCGTTGATGTATATTTCCCCCACAAAAGAAGCATCGTCGTCTCTGATTTGGGCGAAAAGTTGGCGTGGTTGCAACTACGTTATTTTTAGATTCAGTTAAGGCGTTGAGATTTAAAGGAGTGCTAGTGTTACTGAACGCCTGCGTGTTTTTCTCTGCGTCTTCAAGTGAAATTGCTAGGTTGACAGCTTCATCCATACTAATGTTTAATTTTTCCAGTAATCTTTCTCTAATTTTCTGTGAATTTATACCAGCGATGAACGCACCTCGCACTGACTCATTCTGATGCTGCTCTGCCGTCACTGCCTTAAAATGACACTCGCGTGTGAGAAGTTTTAATACTTGTACATATTCCTTCACAGTTTCATCAGTTCTCTGTTTGCGTGTGGCCAGCAAATGCCTAGCAAGTATTTCGTTCCTAGGTTTTATGTAAATATTTTCTAAAACTGTAATCGCATCTTCGTATGTTCCGCTTGTTCGTATATAAGAGAATATTGTTGGAGATAGATGATTTACTAACAGTTTTAGTTTCATTGAGTCTGTCGTACCCGCGGCGTATTCTTCGGCCATGAAATTTTCAAATGTAATGCGCCAATGTGCCCATTTCAAATCTGATGCTGAAGTATTCGGTTCTTCCTCGAATCGCTCGGGGCGAAGGTAACGTGCCATATTATTTACTTTTTCAGTTTTACTGCCCGTTGGCATTACTTGTTAAATATTATTAAAAAAGCTGAATAAATTGATACATAATAAAGACAAACCAACAGATAACTTGGCTTTATTCAGCTTTAAAATTCTAGTGACACAAACGTAATATCAGAGTAACAAACCAATGGCAACAGACCATAGAGAGAGTTGCACATCACTCGGCTTTAGTCAAAATACCCATAAAATCCCAAAATCAATTTTGAAGCATTGTCACAGTGGTTTTAATAATGTTATTTATGTTTTATGAAATAAAATTAATTTCATCCGATTACAGGATGACAGTTCCCCCCTATTCCCTAGCTGAAAGTCACTCAGTGACGAACGTTTGACAAGTAGAATGACCATCATAAAAAAAAATTATGAAGAATTCTCAATTGATGGTAATTGTACTTGTCAAACGTTGGTCACTGAGTGACTTTCAAGATAGGGAATAGGGGGGCTGAAAGAATATAACAGTTGCTAGGCATCAACTAAAGAAAGACTACTCCTAGAACATATTGCATTTTAACCTTCATGGTACATCGCTGTCCATTCTAATTCCCACAGAATATAGACAGTTAATCTACCATAAAAAAATGCATTCTCATAATTCCTATTAACCCCATTCTAAATAATTTTCCCCTAAATTTTGGGGTAAAACCCCCAAACTGGCAAGCCTGATTCGAAGCAGCTGATTGCTACCATGACATCGCTACGCTAGTGATGTCATGTTAGCAATCACCTCCTTCACCTCCTTGAGACTTATGTGCTGTTCGGTGTAGATGGACTAAGTCGCCCGACTAATTTTCTCATAAATCAATGCATGCATTTTCTTTAGCTTTATAGTATCGGATGGAGGATTTTATTAAGCTGTTGGCATGCCACAAAACAGCGCACCACGCGCCGCGCTCCGCCGCGTGCCGCTTTACGTTGTTCTGTTGATCTACCCTTTTGGAGGAATTAGAAACTGCCTACCCATTAATTGAGCTCTAAAGCACAGTACCTACCTGTTGCGTGTGTGGTGAAAAATATTAAAGCTCCCCTAAAGATGCCATGATGAAACGAACAAACAACAAAGCAAGCTCTTCTCTAAGCTCTAAGCTTGCTTATAAGATTCTTGCTTGCTTGCTAGGTTGCTAGACTAGGTTTGTTTGTTTGTTTGTAACTTCTCTAAACTATTTGACATGGTTTTGACATGACAGGTCAAATCAATCAATTTTGCTTAAAAAAATAAAACGTGTGGAAGGCCGAAGGGAACGCGTGAAGTGCCGTGAAAGCAAGTGTGGTGCGTATTTACGGCGCGGCGGCAAGTCCCCACGTTGCCTCCAGCGTCTTATCAATCAGTAGCACACATAAATAGTTCATCTCGGCGTTATCAGCGCACATAACGGTAGTGAGGTCGATCGGACAAAGTGTCGATGAAATCAACACTAACCCTTGAAGAAGTAGTGAATAAAATAGAACACCAAGCCCTACCTCTAACTACCAGAATGCCGAACATCAAAGTATTCAGCGGGAGCTCGCACCCTGATCTGGCGCAGAAGATCGTGGATCGCCTCGGTATCGACCTCGGAAAAGTCGTAACCAAGAAGTTTAGTAACATGGAAACGTGTGTTGAAATCGGAGAATCAGTGCGCGGTGAAGATGTTTACATCGTACAGAGCGGCAGTGGAGAGATCAACGACAATCTCATGGAGCTACTGATCATGATAAATGCGTGTAAAATAGCGTCGGCGTCTCGCGTCACCGCTGTTATCCCGTGTTTCCCGTACGCCCGGCAGGACAAGAAAGACAAATCCCGCGCTCCAATTACCGCTAAACTTGTCGCGAACATCCTCTCAGTCTCCGGTGCCGATCACATCATCACAATGGACCTCCATGCGTCCCAAATCCAAGGCTTCTTTGACATTCCTGTAGATAACCTCTTTGCAGAACCAGCAGTGTTGAAATGGATCAAAGAAAACATACCAGATTGGAAGACTAGTATTGTAGTGTCGCCTGATGCTGGTGGAGCTAAAAGAGTGACTTCTATTGCTGATAGGCTGAATGTAGAGTTTGCTTTGATCCACAAAGAGAGGAAGAAGGCTAACGAAGTAGCCTCAATGGTACTTGTTGGTGACGTGACAGACAGAACAGCCATCCTGGTGGATGACATGGCAGACACTTGCGGAACTATCTGTCATGCAGCTGAGAAATTGATCGAAGCAGGAGCCACCAAAGTTTATGGCATCTTAACCCATGGTATTTTCTCTGGGCCGGCTATTTCACGGATCAACAACTCCTGCTTAGAAGCTGTTGTTGTCACAAACACAATACCACAAGAAAGGCACATGCAGGACTGTCCTAAGATTCAATGTATTGATGTGTCCATGATGCTGGCGGAAGCCGTACGACGCACGCATAACGGGGAATCAGTATCGTACCTGTTCTCCAATGTTCCATACTAGATATATGACTTAGGTTAAGGTGTCACTTGATTGCTGCTTGCGATACTTGCAACCATAGGTAGATCCTCAAACTGCAATGTTACAGCAATAATTGGTAGATCAAGCTTAAAGTTGAACCTCAGTGATATTTTAAAAAATTAAAAGAGTTGATCGACTCTGTCATAGTGATAATTAAAAAAATAGCAGTGATAACTATGAAAAATAAAACTTGTTAGCAAGTCGAGAGGTTAATCTCATAAAAACAGCACAAGTTGTGTTTTTATCTTCCATTAAAATTCAGCCCAGAATTAGGTCTGCTATGTTTTTGCTATAGTTAAAATTACATTTAAGTTTTATTTTTTTGTCATTAAACAAAAGACAGGATTAGTATGCTATTCCCTAAAATGTATGACTTTATGATCATGTAGATTTTTGTTCTTTTTCTTTATTATTTTAATTAGTTTGTAAGATGTTTAAATGAATTACGTGGTAACTTTCAAACTATTGCAGATTTTTTTAAGTAATGAACCTTGGATTTACATCAGGCATAACATTATTATCTCGATTAATTTCTGTGGTTAGATTTGTCAATAAAATTATTATGAAATGTATAATTGGCAAAAAGCAATAAAAAGCATAATATGCCTCATACTTATAATATAATGCAATAAGAGATTTTCTAAATTTATAAAACTATTCTGCATATTTGGTCCATGTACTGTTACTATTATGTAACAATAAACAATATTTCATAAGCTTGTGTTATCTTTCTTGAATAATCAACTCCTCACATTTATTTTACTTCTGGCTCAAGTTATGCTGGTAATTGGCAGTTGGAGACAATATTGGTGTTTGTGAAGTACTGGCCGTTTACTGTCAAGGAAAATTTATGAATACCTACTTGTTTATTAATCACACTGATATTTATAAATGCGAAAGTGAAGAAGTAACATACATACAAACTCATTGTATGTTTGTTTTTGTTACTTCTTCATTCTCAAACGGCTGAACTTTGAGTGAAATTTGGAATTGAAATACCCACAGAGAAACCGCTAGGCGCAACTAATAGTAATAAAATACAACTCTGAGAATACTTACTAGGTACCTAGGTATTTAATGTGTGAAGGCAATCCATAGGCGGAATTAATTTAGTTTTTTGTTTGAATTGAACTCGCTCGCTGCCGCCCAAAACCGGTATCAATCTATCGGTAGGTACTTTGCATAATATTATGGCTACATAGTACGACCACCGTAGTATAACTATAATTATAAAATGTGGTACCTATGGTAGGTATAGGTACCTACTTAGCTTAGTATAAAAGTTCCCGAGTGGCGACACGAACCGAACAACCGACGCGCGGCAGTAAAAGTAGGCTCGATCGACTGACAACATTAATTTAAAGGAAGGTGGAAGTTGGTGGCTTTCGTCATGGCATTATTATGGGGTAGGAGGTATATTATGTCCAGCAGTTCTACAGGCTGATGATGATGATGTTGGTAGGGAGGCAATGTGCCTGACCTACTGTAATTTGAAGGAATTACTAAGACAATGGACTGTAACCAGAGAAAATAATCTATTGTGTTGTACTGTACCGGTATTACATTCTACTACAGTAGCTGCAGCTAACGTGTAGTGAATCGGTATGGTGATTGATTGCTTTGATTCTAAACTATGTAAGTGGAAGGAAAATAATAAAAACAACGTAACTTTGGTGTACTTTTCCTACTGTTTACGTAGGTAGCTGAAGTGTTCGTTATTTCTTACATCAGAATTCCCTATCAGTTTAAAAACTTGACCCGGGGTCGTGAATGTAAATTGTTTGAGGGCGCGTCGCTTGTCAACATCGTAATCTGAATGCTAAAACCTACGTCGGCTGATGTTAGATAAAACGCTATAAATAATAATAGGTAATAATTCATATTATAAATAAATTTAAATTACCTATAGGTACTCAGGTTATGCAGAGCTTGCATGCATGCTCGCGTAGGTAGGTAGGTAGGTACCTACTTATAATAATATAACTACCTTAATTCAGTGTAATTTACCAGGGAACCATTGTGGTGATTTGAACGAGCGAAGCGAGTTCTCTGAGTCAAGTTGGAAGAATCGGCGTTTGTATGTATGTGTGTATGTATGTATGTTTGTCCGATGAAAACTTCCAAACCGCTAATCCGATCTTCATGAAATTTGGTATGGGGGTAGATAGTATTGGTACAATTTGTAGGTAAGGTTATGAGCTATATCGATCAGGGGGTTGCTGAGATATTGGGGTCCAAGAGGGGGTAAAAAAAATAAAAGTGAGACAGTCAGATCAAGTGGGGTGTCTAATGAAAGCGCTTTGGTTGGACATTTCAAAACTGTTTTTAATAATTATTTAGCCTTCGTAGTTTTCGAGATATTAGGGAAAATAAAAAACGTAAAAACCCAAAATTCTAGGGTACTTCCAGCAATCCCACAATGCTGAAATTTGGTATGCTTGTGGCTTTTGTGTCACAACTACAGGGAAAAGTCTGAAATTGAAGAATTTAGAAACATGTACTCCATAAAATAGAAACCAATATAACATCCATTGCTGACCTCCCATTTCTAATAATTTGAATGACGTTGGAGTTCTATGGTTTTCATCAAAAGGACGTTATCAATTAATTCGTCAGGTACTTGATATAGGTACTAACAGGTATGTAGTATAACTACGCCCCGTTGCTTAGCCCTATTCAAAGGTTATTTCGATGATGTGTAGGAAATTAGAGTAGTTACTGGTAGATCCTGTACTGTACTGGTAGACCTCGAGGGATTTTTTTTCAAAAATAATAGTAGAAATAACTTTTCATTTAAAAAACCGACTTCCGCCATTTTATTCGACAAAGTGGTGAAAGGATTATTGAACGAGCGAAGCGAGTTCTCTGAGTCAAGTTGGAAGAATCGGCGTTTGTATGTATGTGTGTATGTATGTATGTTTGTCCGATGAAAACTTCCAAACCGTTAATCCGATCTTCATGAAATTTGGTATGGGGGTAGATAGTATTGATACAATTTGTAGGTAAGGTTATGAGCTATATCGGTCAGGGGGTTGCTGAGATATTGGGGTCCAAGAGGGGGTAAAAAAAATAAAAGTGAGACAGTCAGATCACGTGGGGTGTCTAATGAAAGCGCTTTGGTTGGACATTTCAAAACTGTTTTTAATAAGTATTGAGCCTTAGTAGTTTTCGAGATATTAGGGAAAATAAAAAACGTAAAAATCAAAAATTCTAGGGTACTTCTAGCAATCCCACAATGCTGAAATTTGGTATGCTTGTGGCTTTTGTGTCACAACTACAGGGAAAAGTCTGAAACTGAAGAATTTAGAAACTTGTACTCCATAAAACAAAAACCATTATAACATCCATTGTTGACCTCCCATTTCTAGGAATTTGAATGACTCTGGAGTTCTATGGTTTTCGTCAAAAGGACGTTATCAATTAATTCGTCAGGTACTTGATATAGGTACTAACAGGTATGTAGTATTACGCCCCGTTGCTTAACCCTATTCAAAGGTTATTTCGATGATGTGTAGGAAATTAGAGTTGTTACTGATAGATCCTGTACTGTACTGGTAGACCTCGAGGTGAAAATTTTCAAAAATAATAATAGAAAAAATTGAAATTACTTGGTTAAGTAGTCGGGCTGATAAAAGTGTTATCGCGAGGTCTCAGTTCGGGGCGAACCACTAGTTACTACAATTTATGCAAGTGGGAAATGCTAGACCAGTTCCAAGTGCAGTGCGATTGTGGTGCTTCGTGCCATTCTATGCCGAAGCCGCACCGACTAGATTGTCCCACTTGCACGAAAGCCGACCTCAACAGCTGCACCGCTTCAGATGCCGCCATAGCGGTAGCACCCAAGGAATTTTTATACTAGTTGGTAGCACCTTTTTGGGCCAAAAACAAAGGTGTACACAGAGCAATAAGTAAATAAATGCTGGACATTTTCACGCAACATTATCTAGCCCCACGTTAAGCAGAGCTTGTGTTATGGGTACTAGATAACTGATATAATATACTTTTCACACCACCTGCTCGACAATGTCCAATTACAAATCATGCAACCTCAACGTTACGTAAAGCATTGTCTCTCTAGGGATATAAAGTTGTATGAAACTCCCTAGGGATTAAAGTGATTTGAATTTGGAACGTCAAATTCGTGTGGAGACTCGTGGAAAACTCTAAGTAAAAAAATGCCCTTATGGCATTGTAAAGACGTTTTCACACCACCTGCTCGACAATGTCCAATTACAAATCATGCAACCTCAACGTAAAGTAAAGCATTGTCTCTCTAGGGATATAAAGTTGTATGAAACTCCCTAGGGATTAAATTGATTTGAATTTGGAACGTCAAATTCGTGTGGAGACTCGTGGAAAACTCTTAGTAAAAAAATGTCCATATGGCATTGTAAAGAGGTTTGTTCGAAAATCGAACTGGCCACCATAAGCAGAACTCAAAAAACAAGAAAAAGGTGCGTTTACAAAGAATATGAAACAAAAGATTCTTTACACGCTGTGCGCGTGTTTGGTGCTGTGATTTTCAGTAAATTTTATTGCAATATTCATGTTGATAAAAAATTACAAACGATAGTGATTCTACTCCAAAGTTTATCAAAACAGACGCTTCAGAGATTATTGATAATCTACTACTGCAAAAATCAAAACAATCCCTGGCTTTTTATTGTCTCACAGAAAGTGTGAAAAGTAGAGTATGCTCCTCTGGAATAAAGCCTGTCTTCGTCTTGGGCAGCTTGAACCCCTCGATTCACTCAGGACTCTATATAACTCCCTCGCTACACTCGGGAGTTAACTTTAGAGTCCCTCGTTACACTCAGGGTTCAATATGCCGCCCGCGACATAAGACACTGCTTTATTCCCTTAGTGCATAATCTACTATTTCACACCACCTGCTCGACAATGTCCAATTACAAATCATGCAACCTCAACGTAAAGTAAAGCATTGTCTCTCTAGGGATATAAAGTTGTATGAAACTCCCTAGGGATTAAAGTTATTTGAATTTGGAACGTCAAATTCGTGTGGAGACTCGTGGAAAACTCTTAGTAAAAAAATGCCCATATGGCATTGTAAAGAGGTTTGTTCAAAAATCTAACTGGCCACCATAAGCAGAACTCAAAAAAAAAAGAAAAAGGTGCGTATACAAAGAATGTGAAACAAAAGATTCTTTACACGCTGTGCGCGTGTTTGGTGCTGTGAATTTCAGTCAATTTTATTCCAATATTCATGTTGATAAAAAATTACAAACGATAGTGATTCTACTCCAAAGTTTAACAAAATAGACGCTTTAGAGATTATAGATACTACTACCGCAAAAATCAAAACAAGCCCTGGCTTTTTATTGTCTCGCAGAAAGTGTGAAAGGTAGAGTATGCTCCTCTGGAATAAAGCCTGTCTTCGTCTTGGGCTGCTTGAACCCCTCGCTTCACTCAGGACTCTATATAACTCCCTCGCTACACTCGGGAGTTAACTTTAGAGTCCCTCGTTACGCTCAGGGTTCAATATGCCGCCCACGAGATAAGACACTGCTTTATTCCCTTAGTGCATAATCTACTATAATACAATACATAGATAGATAGTATATAAATAAATTATACTTACATAGAAAAATACCCAGAACACCCTGAACAAATATCTGCAGATCGTACAAATATTTGTTCCGAGGCGGGAATCGAACCCGCAACCTCCTGCGTCGCAGGCGAACCATCGCCCGCCGCGCCACAGAGGTCGTCTCTGGATGCAATGCTCTAAGCGTGTAAAATTACACTTCTTCATATCACTCTTAGAGCATTTCTAAGAGTGTTAGAAGAAGTGTAATTTACTAATTATCCACGGAGATTTTGCTTCGAGTTGGTTCAAACATTTGACGGAATTGTCGTCGCCGATCTTCCTTCGCGTAGGTACCTACCTCAGAATAAGTCCTTCTTCTGGGGTACCTAGTACCTACCTACCTAGTTTTTCGTACTAACGATCTTCGGTCAAACAGTACCTATGGTGCAAGTGATTTGTATGGAATTATGGGTAGGTACCGCTTGCCGCGGTGTGTCCTCCCGTGGATGTAGTAAAAACCTTACTAAGGGATTACACCAGGGGATCGGGCAGCAGCATCCACCAGAGTGCTTAACACCAATCCGCCTGCCAAGCGTTTTGTGATTAGGGCAAATCCCCCCCATAGTATTTAATGAGGGTAGACTTCGTCCAAAGTGGACATCTTAGAGAAATTTCTCTATGGTGGACGTACAGGCTGGTGATGGGTACCGCGACGGAAGGGCGGCGACGTAAATTCCGTCGGATGTCTTTGGGCCCTAATTATCTTATTGTATCGAACTTATGTGTACTGAGCAACAGAATTATTAAATCGATTCGAGTTTCATGACGCAATGCGATAAGTAGCCCGGCCCCGTCGACCTTCAGGGACCCCCTGCGCTAAGTCTTCACTAACGTCAGACTTATAATGGGAGCAAAAGTATACTCGAGTCACGTAAGTTAAAACCCTTGTTGTTATAAATGAATTCACTAAACCAAGAGTCTTATCTGTTTTAGGCTATAACTACAGTCTTTATTCTGTGCTATAACGAAAGAACAAACGTACCACTCTAACACTTTTTGGTAGTTTTTTCACCCGTTTAAAAATCAAAATGTTAGCCATTGAGCGCCATCTATCGGCGAGTAGCCATCAAATCATGAATTAACTCAAAAGATGGCTCTGCTAACTAGGCTTATGTATAGTAACTTTTCGTTGGTCATTCCTTTTGATATTGTATGAGCAATCTGAGATCCTGTAGATCTCTATGGATTATAAATAAAAGTCATATATTTGGAAGCTTATTTATTAGGCTCAGTGATGAGCGTGTGCGGCCGCTTTCCTCATCTGTACCAGCACGTTGCCGAGCTCCTCACGCTTCCTCTTGGCGCGAATGTGTGTGCCGAGACGCCTCTTCAGGAATTTGAGTGCGCGCTTGTCCTTTGACACCTGAAAAACACATAATCAATAAATAATGAAGGCAAGTTGTGAAGTGGGGGGTGGCGCGATGCTGGGCACTGCATAAGACTATTATTGTATTTTCAACTGGCTTTTGGTTTTTTATTTGCGCCAAATAACTTTTAGATTGGAAGAAATCATTATTAACATGCAAGGTTGAGGGAACAGCATTCCAAAATGCTTTTACCCATTCCACAAAACGCAGAATTAGAAGCATTGCATGGAAACCAGCATGTTAACATGAAAATTTCAATAAGAGGCCTTTACTGTGTATGTATTACATACTATAACACAGTAACCAAGTCTCTTTGGACATAAGCTTTTTCAGTTTCATAATAAAAAAGTGAGGTTCTATGGAAATAAATTGGACAATGAATCTATAATTTATTTTAAGAATGAAAGAAGGCTATATATCTTATTTTAAAATCACGGTAATTCTTGATAAAATTTAAACTGTCATAAAGGAGTAGTTATGGCTATGTATTAGTAGACGTGGCTGTCTTCAGGACGAGGAGACAGTGGAGCATGTTATATTGTACTGCACAGCCACAAATGAAGCCAGGAAAAAACCAGTCTCCAGGAGCTGATAGAGTCCTGTTTAACCTCATCCATTACTCATTCGGGAATACTGGAACAGTGCTGCCATCAACCCAGAGTCCTCAGTTATTTTAAGGAGTTGGGCTGGCTGGGGTAGGGTTAGCAGGGGGACAATGCACAATACACCCCAATGCGGGAAGTCAGTGCAGATCTTATCTCCCCCATTTTCAATTAGAATTAGAATTAGAAAGGGTAGTTATTGTGTCCCTAGTATAGTCAGGTTGTGTGAATGTGTGGCTTAAGTTAACAAATGAACTATACCATTCATGTGCATGTGACAGCATGTAGCCTCTGTGGGGCTCAATAACCTTTTTACAACACTGGTTCTTCTAGCATCAGTCAGATTTTCAGGACAACTTTACTTCAACAGAACTAACGCGGGGTGACCAAGAATAAACCAGTGACAGGACAAACTGCAGTGGGACATGAGCAGGCATTATACTTAGTTTTTTATTAAGAGTTTGATACTATCTCATTTGTGTTGCATTTTCAATGCCCCTACAATGTATCAGAAGCCCAATTCTCGTAATTATAAAACATTAAATTCACAGTATATATAATATCTCAGTCCACTGTCACATCTGTTACTGAGAGTGTAGACGCAGTACCTATTACTTAATCTTCGCATGCATACATTATCTTTATCGCTTTAAAAAAAACACTGATTTCTACTACCTATTTTGACTTCTGAGCGACAGAAAGGTTGATGATTTATCGAAAGTTGACCGAGATGAGATTGTATTGTGAATTGAATGTCAATTAATAAGAGAATTGGGCCCCAGATATTCCGGATAAAACATACACATTAACAACTAGTATCAGCTCACAACTTTGCTTGCAATTGGGATAATAAGTAACCCGTGCTGACTAACTATGTACCAAAATTCATCAAAAGTTGCAGTAACAAACAAAAATACAACCTCTTACATCACAACAAATCAATTGTTTCTTACATTAGAGAGCAGCATGAGGTAGTGGCCTTGAAAAGGGCTTTATGACCAATGATGAAAGAACTTTTTCATTTATAGTTATCAGATATTAAATTAAGGCACTGGCAATAACTTTTATAAAATAATGCAGGCAACAATACCTTCAGCAACTCCATAGCTCTCTTCTCATACTGAGCATGACCAACAACCTCACGGACCAAGTCACGGACAAACTTTGAGTGTTTGGTTTGAGTCTGAAATAAAAAATATACTTAATAAACATTGTACACAGAAGCATAGATGACATAGCTCTCAGCTAGAAAGTTGAAGGGAAGGGCCTAAATACAGCTTGCTGAACTGGCAACCGCTGAGGAAAATACATTCAAGTGTTGATCACCCCCACACTCGCAACATGTCTATGGATGGAGCTCTCAATACTTGTCATGTAATTCTATGGGGGAGCCCAGAGATGTCTTATTGTCATCATTAGCCTGTAGAAGTCTCCTACCCCCCAAAGTTCAGAGAGTTGAGGCGAACAATGATAAACTCGTGTAGAACGACTACTACGGTCTATATAACTTGGCCGCCCTGAAGGTAGCTGTTTGGATGCGCATTATACAATATAGTTTATAAAATATAGATTGCAGCTAAACGGCTAACTTCAAGGCGGCCTAGTTATATCGGAATAACTCCAAATAAGTTACTAAAGTAAAAATTGATGCCAAGAATAAGAAACTTATCAATGTACAGAAACAAATAACCAAAACATAACCTAAACTAATAAGACTCGAGAAACTTACACCCTTTAGCCTTGCTGGCCGGATTTTGATAGCCTTGTCGGTAATTCCCTTTCTACCAGCGGAAATCTTAGTAGTTTTGTGGCCTTTTCGCAGACCAACTGCGATCTCGAACCGGGGAGCCATGCTGAAAACACAATCACAGAAACCGTGAGCGACGAAATAAATACACCACACTTTTCTCACAAACAAATATGTTCACAATTTTCGACTAAAATTACTCTAAATCAATAGATTACTTTGATAAATTTCAATTTATTTCGTAAAACTTATTTACGTACTTTCCGGATTGACAGATCCGACCAAAGAGAATATTTCGGTTTTTTCTTTTACTCTTTTAGTGTTGTAACCACCAATCCGTAGCTATGAAAGAATAGTCAAGACAGTTTAGTCGATTATTGATCTGTGTGTAATTATTTATTCACAAAATTATTATAATAACGTAGAAAAATATATGTTTTGTTTTGCTTTCATGTACGTTTGAAAACACATTAGAGAAAGTTTAGTTGTTCTCAAGCGTTTACGCAAGTTATTGCCCGGAACACTATCTTCCTTTGGAAAAGAACAACCCTAAAACGATGGATCTCTACTATTTTAGTTATTTTACTGTTCGGTTTTGCTATGCCTATGCTTATTAGATAGATGTCACTGTCAGTGTCAGGCGTCAGCTGAGAAGAGGCCTCCCTTCCCTCCTTACCAGTGTCTCCATATCTTGGAGCAAGGAACAAAATGGAGCGGCGTAACATTTATTTTGTATGAAAATGGCCCACCATTAGCTTGCCATTCAACCATTCATTTAATACTCTGTGACCTTTGATTGCCTTCATTCAAAGTTTTGTTTACTTTTCGTGTTTTCGTAAATTTTCACTAATTTATTAGCAAATACCTATATTTTTTACTACACAAGTTGGATTTCACAATGCCGATGATTTACACTCATGTAATATTGTGCATTGTGGTACGAGGCAAAGCCAGTATCGGCCTGGGCTGACTTTACACAAGTGCTTCAACAGTTTTCATTGAAATTGTGGTTTTGCTTCATTATTTTGTTCTAAATGTATGTTTCGTTAGTGAGCTTTAGAGTAAACATAAGGACATTAGTGCCATTATAACTTTTGAAACTATCATGGTTATTAACATAATTATCACTAGAAACGGGATATTTACCATGATTTTTGAGTTTTGTTGAATCCCGATATTTCGGCACAATTTCATGCGCCATGATCACGAGTAAACTGAAGTCTTTGCGAGTAGATTTTTATTGTTATAGGTAGCCGTAACGATCTACCCTCTTTCTCACTCTTTTATTACGAACACCCCTACCATCAGTTTCATTGTCACACTTAACTCCATCCCGACACACCACACTAACGGTATCCGGACGAGCAACTGGTACCACACAATTTTTCCGATTGCTACACATTCTCACCACAGGATTCCAGACTCCAGACAATTGAAAACCATCTTCTCTATTGAAATTCCTGTGTTTAGTAATCTCAATTGCCTCTTGTACCAGTCTTGGTATGTAATGCCGCTCTGTTGAGATTACCTGTGGATTGTGTAGCTCAATCCAATGGTTTGAGCCAGATTCTATGAGGTGTTCCGCTATAGCTGACTTCTGTGTGTCGACGTTTTTGACCGCTCGGATGTGCTCCTTGACCCGACAAGCTATCGTACGTTTAGTTTGACCAATGTAAGAACTCCCACAGCTACAATCAATCTTATACACCCCTGGTTTTTCAAGTGGAAAACTGTCTTTAGGTGAGCGCAGGTAGTGTGAGATTTTCTTTAAGGGAGTAAAAATGGTCTTAACGGAGAACTTTTGCAGGATTTTCGCAATTTTGTCCGTCACTCCCTAACCGTGGTAACGTCTCTCACCAACCGTGCTTTTGACTTGTGTGATGAGGATCATATTGAAAGTGAGCTAGCTCATATCCAGTGTGTCTTGCGTAAGAATGGGTATAAGTGTCAGACTTTGCCATCCCGTCCTAGGCCTAGACCCCGCAAATGCATGGTGGATCGAAAACCAGCATTTCTGCCTTACGTTAAGGGAGTGACGGACAAAATTGCGAAAATCCTGCAAAAGTTCTCCGTTAAGACCATTTTTACTCCCTTAAAGAAAATCTCACACTACCTGCGCTCACCTAAAGACAGTTTTCCACTTGAAAAACCAGGGGTGTATAAGATTGATTGTAGCTGTGGGAGTTCTTACATTGGTCAAACTAAACGTACGATAGCTTGTCGGGTCAAGGAGCACATCCGAGCGGTCAAAAACGTCGACACACAGAAGTCAGCTATAGCGGAACACCTCATAGAATCTGGCTCAAACCATTGGATTGAGCTACACAATCCACAGGTAATCTCAACAGAGCGGCATTACATACTAAGACTGGTACAAGAGGCAATTGAGATTACTAAACACAGGAATTTCAATAGAGAAGATGGTTTTCAATTGTCTGGAGTCTGGAATCCTGTGGTGAGAATGTGTAGCAATCGGAAAAATTGTGTGGTACCAGTTGCTCGTCCGGATACCGTTAGTGTGGTGTGTCGGGATGGAGTTAAGTGTGACAATGAAACTGATGGTAGGGGTGTTCGTAATAAAAGAGTGAGAAAGAGGGTAGATCGTTACGGCTACCTATAACAATAAAAATCTACTCGCAAAGACTTCAGTTTACTCGTGATCATGGCGCATGAAATTGTGCCGAAATATCGGGATTCAACAAAACTCAAAAATCATGGTAAATATCCCGTTTCTAGTGATAATTATTAGTGCCATTGTTGTGTAAAATATCATTATTTCATAGTAATTCATTTATTGCTTACAAGATTGTTTACAACTAGGGCTCGGTCGGGCAAATAGCCGACCCAGTTCGACCCAAAAATCGAGCACGCCTTATTTATCAGAACAACCGCCCTGTGCTCCATATACACGGTAATTACCGTAGATGCACCGTAATCTGACATAATCTACGGTCAACGGTAAACGTCCATTACCGTGTCGTAATTCTACCGTAATAAGGTGATGAATAACTTTTCGCATTTTTGATATTTTTTTGATTACGTGTAACGAAACGTAACTTTTTAAAACACAAAATTTTAGATGGCAACACTCAGCACCTAGTTCAGGGGAAAAACCCTACTGTTTACTTTTTATGTAGGCTACTTTTACTCACATATCGACCGTCACACCTTCGCAGTTTATTTTATTTTCGTCCTTATTACCGTCCTTTTTTTAAACATGTAAAATTAATAATAAGTAGGTATTAAAAATTAAATTTTGATTGTAATTTAATTATTACTTTTAAATTCCCTTTAAATTTGTTTTTTATCTACTTATTTACCAATTTTACCATACACTTAAACATTACACGGTAATTACGGTAAATTTTTAACTGACACACCGTAAAACACCGTATTTTCACCCTGGCAACACGGTAATCCTTTATTTTTATATGGAGACACTGCTCCTTACTGAGGCTGAGAAAGAGTGCAGAGCAGCGTGTTTTTGTTTTTGAGAAAATACATTTCGTGTGTCGTAGTTAGTTTTCTTGAATTAATTATTAAAAGCATTTATATCCCGTGCTTCGCTACATGATCGCTGCCGCTGAGGAAAAGAAGTATTTATCTTCAGAACAAATCATAACCTCTAAATCTTAGAAACAATCTCATTAAAATGGAAGTTGGTGCAGTAAAGCAGGCTTTCAACAATGAGGTGAGTACAGGAACTACATTGCCGTTATGTTTTCTGTCAGGCCGAAGACCCGTGAAACTGTTCCTTCCACCACTATGCACTTGTAACAAAGACGAGAGCTACTATTTTGTTCCCCTTAAGCTATTACCGCGCATGAACAGAAGATGGTACACTGAGGTGTCAGGGGCGCACAAGGACCTGGCACGGATGCTTTTCCTTGTAAATTTGCATCTGTCTCGCATCACTGTGAGGATTTACAGGGAAAATTGCCATAAACGTAAAGGCTCAGTTTAAATCATCAGCGCAGCACTATCATTTTCTTCTGTGTAATTCCAGGTTATTCAATTGAAAAAGAACTTGAACCAGGCTAAGATTCAAGTTATACACAAGCTCACAAGAAAAGCCAAAACATTAACAGAAAAGAAAACTGCAGAACATTTGAAAGAGAAAAACAAAAAGAAGGCAGAGTCAGCTGTCAAGGAGGTCCTGCTTATGAAGGTTGGTATAAGCTGAATGAGTTAAAAATGTATCAGCAAAATACCCCGGGTCGGGTAGCCAGACTAGTGCCCCAAAAATCAATAGTTCAAATCCCGCGCTTGCACCTAGGGATTATTAAATATGATAAAGTATTGTCTTACCACATTCTCAAAAGGGTGAAGGGTAACATCGTAAGGGTACAAGCATGCCAAAAGTCATAGGGACTCCTATTGGGGGGCATCCACCAATATGCACGCTAGCATGCTGAATTGAAAGCCTATCCACCAGATATTATTATTATTATTATTAGTTAATACACAGGCAGCTCAAAGCTGATGCGTGTATATCTTATTAATTGTCAGTGCACTTAAAATGTTTATCTAGTCTATTTTTAAAAGAGTTCACTGATGGAGCACTTATCACTGACTCTGGAAGCCGGTTCCAGTCGCTGACGACACGGTTGCGCAAAATATGCTTCCTCGGATTGCTAGTACCTGGCCGGCTCTGTAGCTTCAGTGAGTGTCCTCTCAGATTTGTGGTACTGTTCATAGTGTACATGCTTGATATTCCCGGAACATTGTAACGATTGCAGAGTATTTTGTAAGTTTCTATCAAGTCGCCACGCTTTCTGCGCTGTTCTAACGTTGTCAGACCCAGTTTTTTAAGGCGTTGCTCATATGGTAGGTTTTTTAAACATGACACCATTTTTGTTGCTCTACGTTGCACTTTTTCAAGGAGCTCATCGTCTTTTTTGAAATAGGGATTCCAAACCTGAAATGCATATTCTAACAAAGGTCTCAAGTATGTTTTATAATGTATAAATGTATAAAATATGTTAGAAAATTTTGGGCTGCTTATGCTACATGTCCCTGCATCAATGCAAGATTAGGCAAAGAAATACCTAATAGTAATATTAATAGTAACAATTTATTGACCATAACATGATGCTTTTAATAAAATGTGGCCCTGTCTCCAGGAATAGCGTGAGCTGTGGCCCAGGAAACAGTTCTGTCCCAAATTACATGATAGTCGTCATAAACAAAATGAAAACATTAATTTATTTTAATAAACATTAAAAACAAAAACTTACACTAGAACTAACTCCAATATATAGTGTGATGTATGAGTGTGTGAGAAGGGGGGTGAGTGTGGAAGTGTGAGAGGTTGTGTGGGGGTGTGTAAGGATGTAAGTATTAGGAAGGGTGTGGGTGTGTAAATAATTACCCTAATTTATTCCAACTGAGTGGTACCATTATAAATTAGTGGAATATGTTCAGAAAGAGAGCCATTGGGGCCAAATTGTGAACTACAACCATTATTAGGAGCTGGTTTCTTTCTGTCGGCATTTTGAATCATAAAATAAAGAAATAGTTGCAGTTGTAATAGGATCAAAACGGAACAAACGCGCTATTGTATTACCCGCTAAACAAAAAAGGTAATAAAGCACAGCTGCAAAAGCAAATCCCATAACGGGTCTCTTTCTGACGAGACTAATACAAAATTATAATTTAAAAAAAACTAATTAAGTTTGATTTTCAATTACAGAAACTCAAACCAAGAGACATTGCAAGATTCATAATCACTTACAAAGGAGAACTGAACAGTCAACTCAACAAACCTGTTGTTGACAGCGACAAAGCATGTGCCAGATTACTGCTCCACAAGTCTCTGCAGTTAAAATACAAGACAATCAAGAACAAGTTTGGAGATATACCGATAAAAGACTTGCTGATGTCAAGACAGGAGAGAAGAAAGCTTAAGAAGGAAGCTAAAGATGAACAAAAGAATAAAAAGAAAAGGAAAGAAGGAAAGGTGGTTAATTCTGAAGGTGATTGGAATGTTGAAGAGGTAGAATTGGGTAATGATAGTAAAGAAATCAGTCAAAATGATGATGACTCTGATGATGGCTCTGATGATGGGATTATGGAGGATGATGGTTCTGATGATGGTAATCAAAATGATGTTGATTCTAATGATGGGAATCAAGATGATGGTGTTTCTAATGATGGTAGTCAAGACTTAAGTGATGATGATATTCATATAACACGTCAAGTTGTCAATGATAGCGATGAATCCAGCGAAGGTGAACAATCAGCAGAAGATGACGATCAAGATTCTATTGGTGTTAATTCCGATGATGAAAGTATGGAGAAACAAGACAGTTCATATGATGATCAAGGACAAAATAATGGCAGTGATGAAGAAAAAGTAGATACAGGAAACATAGTAAAACTTAAACTTCTCAAACAAACAAAACCTGAAACACCTAATTTCTTGATACCCAAGCCTGTTCAGCCAGTTACAGCTAATGTTGAAAAAGCACAATCAAAACTGAAACCAAAGAAAAAGCCGGATAATAAAGTGAAAGAAAATAAAAACAAGAACTTGAATGAGAAAATGTTAAATCGTAAATTCAAAAAAGATGCTGATGATAGTCAAAATGCACAAAAAGTAGTAGATCCATTCTTTAAAACCGCTACAGGTGAAAGTTACATGTCAGTAGCTGAACCAAGGCAACCTGATGAAGTTAAAGACGTTCATATGCAGGGTAATAGACAAGAGAGGAGAGCCACCATGTTTGGACGTGCACCTATTAAACCTAGGAGAAATGACAGACAAAACTTTAGAACAGGCAACTTTGATAATAGAAATGGTAAAGAATCTTATGAGAAGTTTAAGTTTGATGGCAATGATAGAAGATCCAAATTCAATGATAGGAATAGTTTCAATAATAGGAATTCTAATTATAATGATAATGATTCTAAGTTCAATGATAGGAGTTCTAACTTCAATGGTAGGAATTCTAACTTCAATGATAATAATTCTAAGTTTAATGATAGGAATTCTAACTTCAATGATAGAAATTCTAAGTTTAATGATAGGAATTTCAATAATAATAAGGTAACTGAACCTAAAGAAGAGAAATTACATCCCTCATGGGAAGCTAAGAAGAAACAGTCGGGTATTTTACCGTTTAAAGGTAAAAAAATTGTATTTGATGAGAGCTAGTAATTTTTTATGAAAATAAATCGTTTTATTATTTAATTTTTAATCTGTTTTCTTTGTAGAAACTATATGACTGGGGGCTTAGTACAGGGTACTAAATCCATGGTTTTGATAGTTTTTGAAACTATATGAAGTTTCGTTTCTTTCCATACATTTACTTGAAGCGCCCCTAGCGAAAACGTGAAGAAAACTAAGGAAGCTGTCAGTAAATGTATGGATGGAAACGAAATTTCATATAGTTTCGAAAACTATCAAAAGCCATACTAACTGTAGTCCTAACCGTAGAATACCTACGTAGCTGGTGGCTACTAGGGCATGTAAAAACCGGGTTGTTTTAAAAAACCGGTTTTCTCGGTTTTTATGTTTCAAAAACCGGTTAAACCGGTTAATCGGTTATTTTTAGAGTTTTTTTATATAGGTGTCCCAGGATAAGATAAAACCGTAAATTTTAATAAAAGTGAACTTATTATGTGAATAAGGATGCACCAATTAAATTAGCTTGTAAAATTTTAAAGTATTGTAATGTGTAGAACTCACTCTTACTCGAATAAAGTAACAAAATTCAACAACATGATAAATCAGTCCTAATAGTTAGTTACTAAGAGTAATTTACTTATTTATTTGGTAGTATTAAAACTGTCTCTCTTCAGAGGCCCAATTCTCTAATTTAAAAACATTCAATTCGCAGTACAATCTCGTCTCAGTCGCACTGTCAGCTGTCACCTATATAGTAACTATTACTTAATCTTTGCATGTATACGCGAAGATTGAGTAATAGTTACTATAGGAGACAGTGCGACTGACACGAGATTATATTGTGACTGGAATGTTTTAAAATTAGAGAATTGGGCCTCTGGTTATAGAGTATTTATTATATTAAATATATTCTTTATATATATTTAAAAAAAAAAAATTCACTTCATGAGAAAACTATAATAATCAACAAAATAGTTTTTTTTTATGTTATGGCTCGACAAACTGGCATACGGCCCACCTGATGGTAAGCGGTTACCGTCGCCTATTGACATCTGCAACACCCGAGGCATTGCCAATGCGTTGCCTGCCTTGGAGGACCATTTTTAATTTTTTTTTTGAAGATGTGCATGTTATAGTTTAGCGGAAAAACCTCAGAAGGGAGCCCATTCCACAATTTCCACGTATGTGGGAGAAAAGATCTTGTAAAGCGAGCTGTACGAGATACCCACACATCGATGAGCTCCCAACCGATGTTGAGAGGTGCGATGATAGAACCTGGAAGCGGGTATAAGATCAAATAGTTCCTCAGAGCACTCCCCATTATAGAGTCGATAGAATACACAGAGCGAGCCGATATCTCGGCGCAGGCTCAGCGGCAGTCTAGTGTACCTACTGGTGAGCTTGAGGTCGTTGACGATTCTAACGGCTCTTCTTTGTAGGGAGTCAAAGCGAAGCAGCTGGTACTTGGGGGCCCCGTGCCATAGGTGAGAGCAGTATTCCATGTGTGGCAGAACTTGTGCTTTGTATATTTGTATTTGTAAAGCGCTGAGTTGGCGTGAAATACTGTTTTGCACGATTAAGCACTCCAAGTGTTTTAGAAGTTAGTTTTGCCTTTACTTCTAAGTGACTCCCATATTGGACCTCGTTAGAAATTTCAACTCCCAGAATCCCAATGCTTGCGGAGGTGGAAAGAGGAATGCCCTGAAACTGCGGCGCGATGGTAAATGGGGCTTTGTGCGGTAAATGCGCACACTTGTGTCTTAGTGGCATTGAAAGTAACCAGATTTTGGATACCCCAATCTGATACGAGCTCTAAGGAGCTTTCCACTTCAGACACAAGCGCTGACCTATTTTCATCCACTTCGGCACGAGAGGCGTTTGCACGGCCACCGCAAAGAGGGTAGAGGGTATCACCAGTGCTATCATCCGTATAATAATGGAGACCGCTAATTTGTAGCATATCATTGATGTGAATGATGAAAAGCGTGGGTGATAACACTGACCCTTGGGGAACGCCAGCGTTCATGGGCATAGAGTCCGAGCAGGATCCATCAACTACGGATTTAATGCACCGCCCGGAAAGAAAACTGGCGACCCAATTACATAAGCCCTCGGGAAGGCCATATGATGAAAGCTTCGATAGAAGCGCCCTGTGCCACACACGATCGAATGCCTTTGCGATGTCCAAACTTACTGCCAAAGCCTCTCCTCTACTCTCAATGGCTTCTGCCCAACGGTGAGTAAGGTAGACTAGAAGATCACCAGCTGATCAGCAGCTGATCGCCCGTGACGGAAACCGTATCGATCGCTGATCAGCTGGTGTTCCTCCAGATAACCAAGAAGCCGAGTGTTGATCACTCACTCCATCACCTTGCAGAGTAGGGAGGTTATCGCTATAGGCCTGTAATTGGACGGTTCGGTACGATCCCCTTTTTTAGGGATAGGGTGGACATGGGCTACCTTCCATGAAGATGGCACAACCCCCGTGAAATAAGAAAGGTCGAAGAGGTGCGACAAAACGGAACACAGCTCGGGAGCACATTATTTGAGCACAGTAGCCGGGATACTGTCAGGTCCACTCGACTTTCTCACGTTTAGGGATAGGTATCTTTAAACATTAAAATAATTTAGTCTTATATTAAAACTCTCTCTCTTACTCTAGTAAAGTTTAAAACATTCGGTAATATTCAACTCACTTATACTCAAATAAAGTAGTTAATAATAATAATCAACAAGATAAGTAGTTACGTCTCAAATATTATCATTAATCAGTCCTAAAAGTTACTAAGTCTAATTCACTTTTTTGGTATAATTAACAATTTGCCAGTTCGACCGCTGACCGCAGCGACGACGGTGGCGCCCAGTGCGCTCATGCAACGCTGCCTTCGCTTTCTTGCTCTGCTTGTTTAATAGTAGGTAATAGCTTATTTACACTACGATATTCACTAACGACGTTTTATGCGGTCCAATGATAAAGTTTTCTGAGAAGTGTGTCTGTATTTTTGCAATTTTAACGTATTATGTTGTAATATAATTAGATGGATTAAAATGGTCGTTCTAAATAAAGTCTGCAAGGCGTAGTTTGAAATGAATTTGTGATTTATTACTCATTAAAAAAAACCGAAAACCCGGTTATTTTCTAAGAAAAAAACCGGTAAAAAACCGACCTAAAATCAGTCGGTTAATCGGTTTTTCGGTTAATCGGTTAACCGGTTTACACGCCCTAGTGGCTACCATGAACCGGAAGTCGTGTAGGAAGGCCCTCAAACACCAGCTTGTACCTATGGTATTTTACCTACCACCTACATTGCATTACAGTTTAGGTACGCCAACATAAGTGGGTACATCCTATAACACATACATTGTTCTACGACTGTTATCGCTTCCATAATTAACACTTCCGTCGACTCTAGGCTTCTTTTACGTAGAAAGCAGATTGTAGGCGCTGTCTACCGGCACGAACTTCACTGTTACAAACTCTACTGTCAAAAGTATTGCGCGGTTTGATAAAGCTATCGTGTGTACCACTGCTTGTTTTCTTGATTACGGTTTTACTGATCGGTGTGATGCTCAAGACCGTTCCTCGTTGCAATTATTTTGAGGCCTATGTCAGTATTTCAGCTAAGGATCCAATGAATGACTCCTGCCCTATCCATTGTCCTACCCGCTCGAAACGGCTGGCTTGCCGAAACTTAAATCTAAAAAATATTGTTTTTTTACCCCGCTGGCAGTAGTGTGTCTGGCTTCAGAATAGACCCCTCTGTCTCCTCCCGTGGATGTCGCAAAAGCCGACTAAGGGATTACATCGGGGGGTGGGTTGCAGCATCCACCTGAGTACTCAACACCAATACTGTGATCACCATAATCCGCCTGCCAAGCGTGGTGATTATAGCAATTCCCCCATAGTATTCCCCCTATTAGATTCTACGGGGAAGGCCTCGTCCAACAGGTGGACGTGATGATTGCCTTTAGTCCACGTTCGTAGATGATCTTTGATAACCAGCTACGAACATGGATTTTTTTTCTTGTTTGATATCCAGTTACGAGAACGGAATGTACTTGCCGTTTTCGTAGCCAGCTACGAAAGTGTTTTTTTATCTCTGTTCATAACTGGTTATTAATTAATAATATTGTATCCACTTTCGTAGCCGAGTTTCATAACCTATTGATTACTAAGTCGGCCGCTGTAGCCCGCTGGGGGAGGCCTCATGCTGTTTTTAGACGTCTATAGCTGCTGTTGATGGTGGTGATAATCCCCTATATAAAAAAAGTTACCTATCGTATAATATAACATAACACTCAACAGTCACATAACTACACGTAGTCTTGCGCCCACACTAGGATTCTCTGTGTCGTGGGTATCAGGAATTACGAGTACCTACCATGGTACCATAACGCCCAGACCCGGAACAAATATTAGCAGATCATTCAAACATTTGTCCCACAGCGGGAATCGAACCCGCACATACAACATACATGCACATGCATCGATACAGTTATCTACCCAAAGATATCCTTCAGATATCTGTGCCTTGATCTTACTATAATACGACCTCTGTGGCGCGGCGTTCGAGTAGCCATTGACCAGTCCCGAATTAATATAGGTGCTATAAATGCCGGCAGTAGACGGCAACCGGCTTTGTGTGTAAATGCGTGTCCATAAACCAATGGCGACTCCAAATGAAGCATTCCAACGCCACAGCCATACCTAGGTACCGCGATTTATTGTCACACGATGCTCTGTAAATTGCGAATGCCACGATGTAGATGTTGCAAAAGCTGAATGCCTCACGGTGATAACGTTCTATGGTTTGTCTGAATTAGCTGCGGGAAATGGTTAAAATAATATGGATACTTACCTGGGGTGCGATTTTTGAATATCAGTAAGTGACTAAATATCATCAAAAAGGCCGCAAATCACCGTTTTCAAAAGATGTATGTATACTGGAGGAAGCACTTGTATTGATATCATATATAATAATTTTAATCATCAATGAGTTTCAATATAATTAGAAATTTAGAAATCGGGGATTAACGGCAATTTTACTGACGTTTAGTCACTCGATGACATTCAAAAATCGCACCGAGTGCCAATGTTCTGGCAAATAAACTTATCTTATCTTATCAAGTAAAAGCGGTATAGTCCCTCTATCGCTTTTACTTGGCACTCAAGCTTCACGTTCGAAAACGGTCCATGTGTTTACGGATTATGGTATATTTATGGATTATTGAAATAGTGGGGTGTTCAGTTTTAGACTGGATGCACCCTAACAATAAAATATATTCGATTTTCTATTGCATATTTGCAACTGCAACGCACCCAACTCGGCCATCTAAGATTTTCGAATCGTTCCACTAAGAGCACCGATTCATATTTTCGATCGGTGCTCTTATAGTGGAATAGCGTAAGTATATCAAGAATAATCAAAATCTTGTAGTCTAAAGTATATTGACGAGAAGTGTTGCTATTAATACAATAGGTAATTGATCTTTCAGAGTGTCTAGTAGGTACGGGTTTTGATAGTTTTCGAAAACTATATGAAGTTTCGTTTCCTTCCATACATTTACTGACAGCGTCCTTATAGTTTTCTTCTCGTTTTCGCTAGGGGCGCTGCAAGTAAATGTATGAACGGAAACGAAACTTCATATAGTTTCGAAAACTATCAAAACCCGTACAACCCCCCAGCACAGATTTCAGTACTATGTACCTTTGTAAGCAAAATTCCTTCGTAAAAACTTGCAAAGGACAGGTTTTAGGTAACCTAGGTACCTTTACTCACCTTTACTTTTTACCTAAGGCCTTTGTTTCGTACACGGTGTGTTGATCGCTCACAATTCGTGGAATTTAGTGAATACCGGCACCGTCTAGTCATTCAGACACATTGCATTGTCCAATTATCCAATAAGCTGTAGTCACAAATCACAATACAATAGGGAGAATTAATACCTAACCAGAACACTGTGAGGTATAGGTACCTACAACGACCTATCACCCACCTGGCGCGATCGTCGCTTAGCTCCAATTTAACGTCATTATAGACTTGAACTATTGCCTAGATAGATAGGTACCTACCTACTATACCTACCACAAAGTAATCGTTAAAAGGATTCGTTAGTTTTTCATTTCGATGTGGTAACTAAAACATTTTTCTATAGTAAAACACAGTAAAAAACAATAAATATTGTTTATTACTTTGTTTTACTAGAGAAAATTGTAAGAAAATTGATTTTTCATCCCACCATCTCGGAAAGAGTAATTTTTTGCTATTCGATATCTGAGTGCAAAAGCCGTTTTTATCCGCTAGAGGATAAAGTAAAATTGAATTTAGAACATCGTGTGCACTAAGCTTGTGAATTCAAAACATCATTAAACCTATTTACTTTTACCTCCATGGTGCCGAATTTACCATGCAACCTTTTTTATTTGTTAAAAACTCAGCCTCGGAATCTTCTTGGTGTATTTTTTTTAATTTGCTTTACGCGCGCCATTTTCTTTTAAGTCATATTGTTAAAAATGCGCAAAAATATCTTGTAATTGTACCTAAATGGTTTTTTTGCTAAGTAATTTCCTCGCTGAGGTGGGATGAAAAGTTACGTGTTGCAAAAGATTTTTCACCTCGTGCTCTTTTGTTTTTCGCAAACGCTCAGGATTCTAATTTTTGAATCACTCGCTAATCCTTCGCTTGCTCGGTCATCAAAATTGAGCACGCGGTTAAAATGCAACTTTGCACTCTTGTATAATAAATAAATATTGTTACTTACCATATCGAAATGAAAAACTAACGAATCCGATCGGAAACCCTTCTGAACGTTTTATAGAATAGCCCTGCTGGAGTCTTTTCCTTTTTTTTGGCAACTGGATAGTGACGTTAACTGGTTTTTACATCACCACCAGACCTTGTATCCTTTGATCACGGCTAGATTGATCACTTTGGTTTTATGTATGTCATATACCTACGAGGCTTTGTCACAACATGACATCCAAGCCAAGCTTAGAAATTTAGAACTGGGCATGGGAAGGGCCGTAGCTATAATACCCTACCGTATAACGAGTATTATTTTAAGCCGTTACCCGGATCCTTCAGAGATTTACATGTGGTGGAGCTAACATGCTCTCTGTGAAGAAACCATAGGTATCACATAAAAGGGTATTTATGGTAACATATTCATGTATTCACCCGAAAGCCTCGAGGGTTCCGTAACAAAAACTTACAAATTGTTTTTGCTCGGATATCGTTTGGCCTTTGACCGTTGCCCGTTTTTTCTTATTTTAGTAGGTACAATGAGTTAACGTTACGGATCTAAATCTAAATAAGGGATCACACATTACAAGTCTGTTTTATTGAATTCTGCTAGTGTCATAAATATTTGCTTATCAACTTGGAAAATACCTAGAACAGTTCCACTGTCTTAGAACCACTTAGGTAAGGTAATAGGTATCTAACCCACATTAAACAAAAAAGTAACTTCAAGCTGTAGCAAGTATGCTTGAATCAAGCATAGGTACTTCAAGCTACTACTTAAAGTTGTTTTAATGAATGTGACGTCTCGTTTTGATTAAGACAGGAAGAGTCATCCAACATACCTACCTTAATATCGTTTACATCATGTATTGATGTATGATGTGTTGTATCTTGGGTGTATGGTCATACATCCAAGCTAAATGTAGGCAATCATCATCATCATCACCAGCCTGTTTACGTCCTCTGCTGGACTACACTGAGAAAACAGTTCATCAAAAAATATGGTGATTTCACGTAAAGTAGGGAGCATACGGAAATAACCATAAAGTACGATGAAACTACTGTTGCTGCTGCTAACCATATATTATGATGAGCTGTCACCATGCATTAGTAGTTCGTATCACCGTATGTCCGGACTTACGGTGACGGTAATCGTAATGGACCATTACTTTTTGAGAGAGAGCATAACATTACATATGACTGTCATCATATTTTTGTATGCTTTCCTACTATTTTTATGTGCTCTCCTCTAATTTCCGAGTAATCCCTATTATTTTATCATACTATTTATCCATGCTTTCCTACTATTATTGTATGCTTTCCTACTATTTTTAATGTGCTTTCCTCTCATTTCCGAGTAACTCCTGTTATTTAATCCTACTATTTATCCATGCTTTCCTACTATTATTGTATGCTTTACTACAATTTTGAATGTGCTTTCCTCTTATTTCCGAGTAATTCCTGTTATTTCATCTTATACCATTTATCCATGCTTTCCTACTATTATTGATGTGCTTTCCTATTGATTTTTCTTACTATTTTTCTATGCCTCCAGTTGTAGTATGGCTCGGGTATTGTTCCTTTTTCTTAAATATGTATGGGCCAATTAATAAAGATAATTGACACATAGAATAAGCAAGAGTACGGTTAAGAGAATGATGATGATGTATAGTCGTTCATCGTCATCACTCCCGTAACCGTACTTTTGCACGGTTATGGGTCAGAGTAGATTACTAAGTGTCAATTATCTTTATAAATTGGCCCACACATATTTAAGAAGAAGGAAAAATACCCGAGCCATGCTACAACAGGAGGCGTAGAACATTAGTAAGAATAAACAATAGGAAAGCACATCAATAATAGTAGGAAAGCATGGATAAATAGTAGGATGAAATAACAGGAAATACTCGGAAATGAGAGGAAAGCACATTCAGAAAAAAGTACCTACGCAATACAGAAAATAACCCTAATAAAGTAGGTACTTCTAGACAGAAGTACCTACTTTATTAGGTATTATTCTAGAACAGTGGATTTGGGATTTGGTGAATTATTTGCTATAATGGAAAAACATATGACGGATTAACATTTTAATTAAAAATTACAAAATATTATTAAATAACGCAAAATATATAATTTAGAGTAACGGAGTAGTAGTTTTGGGGTAACGGAGGCGGGCTCGCACCGTCTCTTGCCAGAGGGCGCACGACCTCCTGTCACGGACCAGCTGAGGGTCGAGACCACTGTTCCAAAGCTGACTGCACCTTATCCGCGTCACCTGTACAAAATTGCAAGTGGTTAGGTCAAATAGATTTTTATATATGGGGGTCGAAAGTAGCTTTAAATTTGGGGTAGGAAATTCTGCCGAAGTCAGCCTACAAAACTCGAAAGGAAATTAGCTAAATTTACCTAAATACAGTATTTTGTGACATGTTTACTTTATGGTACCATAAAGAGTATCTCTAATTAACATGGGCTTTCACATTAGATATTTTACTTAATACGAGACTAAAATCAATACCTTATTCAAATCCCTGGTGATTGATCCTAGAACACGACGCGACTTCAGGCGTGCTGGACAGAGAACGGGATCGAGACTCGGGCTTTGCCAGGATACCCAACGTAATAAGATAGGCACGTTGAGCCCTCCAGGCGTTCACCAACCAGCCATGGTTTGGTAGGCGTCAGCAGGCAGATGCGTAGTAGAAAGGTGGAGATTATTTTATGTACAACCACATCATTTTAAATGGACATCAGCTGGGCATCAGTCGGCAAAACTGGGTCATGTACTGTCACAAGCTTTTACATCAACAGCTTGCATAAACTGGTGCACTAATCTTAAAACACTTATTTTTGTACACGAACAAATGTTAGGTATTATGAAACCCAGCTGATCTTTGTTGCACTTTGTTGCTTCAAATCACTTCACATTTTGTAACACTAACTATAGACAATCCGTAATATTTAAAATAAAATTACAAACAAAAGGCGGAGCGCATGTGCTTCCCTGCTAACTGAATAGAATAAAATGACCGGGCTAGGACCTACCCGCGTGCCGTTCGCAGTAGACTGGTGATTTCACAGTATTTTAATATGCCGGTCATCCAATATTATGAATCCTGTAATCATACTTTAGTAAAACGATAAACGTATTTTTGTGTGATGATCACGGTATTTTGGAGTGCCGCGTCAAATATTATGGTTCCGTAATCATATTCGATGGTAATTTGTTACGTAATTGTATTTTTGTGTGCTAGTCATGGTATTTTGGTGTGCGGTGTCAAATATTATGATTCCGTAATCATTATTTGATGTTTGTTCATTTGTTAATTAATTTTTGTATGCCCGTAGTTACATAGATAGATAGATAGATTAACACTTTATTGTACACCAGGAATACATAAAAGGATTTATTAAAATTAGCAGTACAATGGGCGGCCTTATCGCTGAGAGCGATTTCTTCCAGACAACCTTTGGATGGACAGTAACAAGCGAAGCAGTAACGAAACGGCGGAAGATATAGTCCGTAGTCGTATATTATAAGGATTTTATGCATAGAAGCTTCAAGAAAATTGATGCTAACTACAAAAATAAAGTGACGAAAACTGTTATATCTTAGGTATCATCGAATTTCTGCCAACCAGACATCCAGCAGACCATTTCATATTACGTAGTGTTATTTTAAGAGGAAAGCATCGTAAAGTATCGATTTAATCTTCTTATATTCTGTCACCGTTTATTACGGAGAATGGTCATCATAATATTGTATTACTTACTATTAAAACTAGATTATTTTATTATATATACATGATACAACCTTATTTTAGAACAATTCATCGTATTTTTGAAAGACGTATTGATATTTTATAATGAAGCCAAAATGACATTTTTCTCAGTGTAGACAGAGGTACACAGATGGATGCTGCCCATCCCCTTGTGTAGTCTCTGAGTAAGACTTTAACTTCATCCACGGGAGGAGTATGAGGGGTATATTGTTAGGCAGGGCACACCACGGAACATGCACGGTATATAATATGTACCTAGGTATGTTGGTGCAAATGTATCAAATGAATCAATAAATCAAACCAAAGTGGCAAAATATTATCATGGACATAACGCTGGATTTTATTTATGTATGTACCATTTGGTACCATTTTGATACTGATCTGAAATAAGTAAGAAGTTACGTTTTTATTTATTTTATCGTTGAGTCCACTCGGTCACGTTCGTAGAAATGGGATCACGTCCTAAACGCATAATTACAAATTGTGAACGCGCCCGTTAGATGCAAAGGGAGGTTTTAAAAAAGGAATAGATACGTTAATCCTTTTTACAAATTAAATTTCGAACGTGCCTTTTGTTTTTTATCCGTGGCCAACGAGTTTTTCAGTTCTAAATTCAAACAAAAAATTACAATGTAGAATTTATTTATCACCCGATAACGACAATGAAAACTATGATTTTAGCATTATCAAATAAGTACGTATTCATTAAATTCATTTGTTAATAAAATAGAGTAAGTAATAAGTAGGTATTTGATAGGTATGAATAACAAGGGGTAAGCAATGGATAAATCTCAAAGATCAACACCGTAAAATAGCCGCGGTAAAGTAATGGAAATTTGCAGTCGTTTACAGAATCTTTGATTGGGTACACACTACAGATTAACAGAAAGTTAAATAAACTCTAATAGCCCACTGAAAAGGGTATGAAGCAGAGCGATCCGCTCTCCTCTATAATATTTACAAGCGCTTTGAGGAAGTCTTCAAAACATTGGCTGATTCGTGGGCCATAAAGGTTCGCCCGGAGGTAAACGCCTGAAAAATATGCGAGACATACCTACCTACGCATCACGACGAAGCGAGGCGTATCGTGAAGTCGCTGGCAGCGCGACGCCTCACTGCGCAACGAGACACCGCGAGGCGCAGCGAACCCATCAACTCTACACGAAATCTGGACGGAAAATAGTAGAGACAAGTTGCCAGCGACGGCTTCAGGCTGCGCCTTGCGGCGGCGCCACTGCGCCGGCCGCTGCATCACGCGGTTTCACGAGGCCTTTTCCAGCAATGGCTGATGATGATGACTCCAACTCAACTCTATACTCTTTTGTTAGTAGTAGAACTTCTTGTGAAAGAGTTCATCCGGGGAAGTACTATCACACCATCGTACCTATTTCTGCCGCCAAGCAGTAGTGCTCGCATTGCTGTATTTCGTTTTGAAGGGTACGGATGCCGGTGTTATTGCAGGCACATGTGACTTTTCATCTTTATGTCTCAGGGTCGGCAGCGCGCGTGTGATGCCTCTGGTGTTGCAGCCGTCCATAGGCTACGGTAACTACTTACTTTCCATCAGGTGGTATTCTTGTTTGCTTGTTTACTTAGTCAGAATACTTACTTTTAACTTAGCCTTTAAGTACCTACCTATTTAATTAGCATCTTTTTGCATACAAATGGGATGCACTTGTCGGCGGAACAAATTATGATAGACAAGCAATTTGTTCAAAATAATGATCATTCTAATGATCATGTTTTGCTATAATGACCAAGATGTGAGAAAATACTTAACTATACAATACAACATGACTTCATCCACACACTAAAGTAATTTCATGCAAATAGCTTAATCATGAACAGATAAAAAAATACTAACTGCATGTTTACATTGTCGGTACCTAAATACCTATACATCTAAAATTACTCTAGGGGGTTCCCTTTATGATGCAAATTGTATCTGAATGTAGATTATGCGTTAAAATCAGTTCTAAACTATCAATTTCATAAGTAAACTATACTAAACTATGTTATGTCGAAAGCAGTAACAACAATGTCGAAATAAAATATTTTGTGGTTTTGTTATACGCTACCATAGACCGTATAACTACACCTAGAAATTGGGATAATTTCTCTATGGGCTCTCAAAAGTGGCTCTACAAATCAAAATCAAATCAAAAGAATTTTATTCATTGAAATCACAAGAATCATTTTGAATCGTCTTATAAACTAAAATTACTTCTGTTCAAACGTGACCAAGCCTAGACGAATCAGGCAACAAACACGGCTTGGCTTAAATAAATCGTCCGTCTTACCACTAGGTTAGAAGCGCCTGTGTGGTGCCTCGGAGCAAGGAGTTGCTGATACGTAGTAAATGAGAACTTAAAAACCTTAGGAAGGTAGTCAACATTCGTATCTTAATCTCATTTTCCGGATCAAAAACCTGTGTATTTATTTTGGGAGACTTAAGGACACCAGTTAGCGATACTGCAGAGCCTGTCATCAGATAACATCAACGTCACCCCGTAACAGTCCACTAACAAAGGCTAGACAAAGGTTCCCCCATAGAATGGCACGACGAACAGTCTTAAGCCGCTTCCATCCACCTGCTACCTTAAAATTGTTGTCATTCAATCGGGGGGCCTTCCTACTTTGCGTTATCTATGTAGTTCGTGGTCGTCACTCGAGAACTTTTATTCCCCAACGATAGTCAGTTCTGCAAGCTGCCACTTCAACTTGCTTAATTCTGAGAGCTTTGTCGATAATCGTGGTTCTTCTACACCACTCTCTCTCTGCTTAGATTCCTCCAGAGACCTTACTCTACCAAAAACAGATAATTGTATTGTTAATATATCTCTTTATTTTAACCGACTTCACAAAAAGGAGGAGGTTCTCAATTCGTTTGTAATTTTTTTTTGTTACCTCATATCTCCGGCGTTTATGAACCGATTTGGAAAATTCTTTTTTTTTTCTTTTTTTACTTCCAGATTGGTCCCATTTTTTCAGAATCCAGTTCTGATGATGGAATCCATGACGAATTGAGGGAACTCCTCAAATATTGTAGGCAAACATATGGCGATTTTGATATTTTCAGCAACAAACCAAGCATTTGCTTTCCTTCACCACTATGGTTCTTTCATATTTTTTTTTCATCCATATATTTAGTCGAATACAATGGCGGAAGTCGGTTTTTTAAATGAAAAGTTATCATTACGAATAATCTATGTATTGAAATCTATACACTTAATTTAATGAATCACTAGCCTTTATTTACATTAAACCTGTTTGTATCTTATTGTAATTATTAGAGCTAAAATGTTAAGCATACTGGTCTACCTATAGCCTAGATGTATTGTTTATTAATTGGTCTACTCTACTCATTATCTATTTCCTTGTTAAGGTAGAACGTTAAGCAAGTGGCGTGAAATTCAAATTGTATTGTGTTTTTTGCTCGTCACTGCTCAACTAGGAGACCCAACACACATGTTTTACATGTTTTACAGTGTTTTTTTCTCCTTCAGCGACATTCGTAGCTAAACTAATGATATTTAGGAGATATTATCAATTAAAACATGTGTGTTGGGTCTCCTACATAGTTTTCGCAAAACCAGTTTTCGCTTCCTCAAGAACTGTTGATGAGCTACAAGGAGCAAAAAACACGATAAAATTTGAATTTCGCCTCAATTGTGAAACGTTAAATCTTAACATTTTAAAGTAATTGTTATATTATCCATAAATATCCACAACAACAGTTTTGTAGCGGTAGTTCTACGAGTGTAAGTCTTAAAAACCAAGAAAGCCTATAGAGCTAAGGGTAGCTCACAGACAGACTTCAAACGGACATTCAGGCGAACCGCACGTTTATAGTCGAATTGAGCCAGTCTCCTTAAACAAAACAAAGTTTGCTACTCATTCGGATATAAATAAACTCAAATCAATGTTTTTTTTTTCTAAAGACCGATATACTAATACTATATACTCTAATATCTAGACCTGTGGTTTGTCAGTTTGCCATTCAATCGTATAGAATGAAACTAGCATTGGGTTATATTTCCATACAAATAATTTTTTTTTAAATATTGCTTTGTCCTCGACCAGAATGAATGCTAGTAGTTTTATTTGACTGAAGTCGGTGTAGTTTTGAAACCATATAATTTTATAAAAAGCAAGGAGTTAGATATTAGTGTATTGATGTTTACAAAATATCATATGTTTGATGAGATAATATCCTAGATAGGAGCAGACTTCGTTTATTTGAAGAAGACTTAAGCACCCTAGCCGATGCTGCGTACACTCCGATGAAATTCGTTTGTTAGTACCCTAAGAGTGCCGCGTTATCGGTTTGGGACACTTGTCTTAAGATTGGTTACCAGCCCCCCAGTTACAGTGGCAAATGGCAATGGGGAACGCCACAATGGGAATCATTTTGGAATTAATCTTATGAAACTTGAACAGGGGAAACTTCTTGACCTAAATATTCCTCCTTTCGAGTTTCAAAAGATTTGGACAGCGCTAAAGCCCGATTTACACTTCAATAAGTACAGTAGCGACTTAAGAACTTAGACAGTTACATAATAAGTTGTAAGTAGCGTCCAAACGGGCGGAGTGAGAAGTCATAAGTTGCCGAGAAGAAGACTAGTCGCGTTTCGCGGCCGCACTTTACAAATATATGGACTGTACTAAACTCGCCCGTCTACATGCCGGCCAGTTAAGTTGGCGGGGCGTGGGAGCCGCGAGAGATCCCCCTACTTCGCACTGGACTCGCCAAAAAATAGGATCGCGATCTATTCAACTCAACTTAATCAACAACTTACTACTTAACTCGCTTTTGCCGTTCAAACAACATTAACAACTGAACTCGCCGATGACGCAAGTTAACTCGCTACTGTACTTATTGAAGTGTAAATCGGCCTTTAGCGCGTTGATGCGTTCTCCATTGCCATTTGCTATTGTAATTGCACAATACTGACGACGTTAGTATCAAAGATGTTTTCTCATGACGATGATAAATTGATACCGATGACCACTGAAGTTACGCGATACCGCTGCGTCAACAATTTCGACAATAAGTTTTTTCTAACTAAAGAAATCAGTCTATATTCAGAGTCTTGTTTTTATACTCTCGCCACTATCCTGTAGCTTTTCTTTCTTCTCTTGAGGACGCTTCTTATCCTGGTCTTCTGCTTCTTGCAGTGTGTCAGGTAGCTTCATGTTGTTCGTCTCTGGTAGAGTTAGGACCAGAAAACCGGATAAGGCAGCCATGATGCCGAATAACATCGTCGGTAGATACTCGTAGAATCTTGCCTGTGATAAATATTTTTTATGAAAAACATGGTGCATACAACAACTGAGTGTATATATTATGTTAGTTCAGCTTCAAGAGGAAGAAAAAAAAAACAAAAATCAATGTGATTTTAAACTCTCGCGATTAGAACACATATTTATATTGTCACGGCTATTTATCGCGTCTTACCGTGTGTAATGTCTGGAATGATAAATAATAAGGTAGCACGCGATAAATAAATAAAATAAATAAATAAATGCTGAACATTTCACACAACATTATCTAGCCCTAAGCTAAGCAGAGCTTGTGTTATGGGTACTAGACAACTGATATACTTAATACAATAACATTACATAGATAGATATTTTTTTATTATACATACATAGAAAAATACCCAGAACACCCTGAACAAATATCTGCAGATTGTACAAATATTTGTTCCGAGGCGGGAATCGAACCCGCAACCTCCTGCGTCACAGGCGAACCTTCGCCCGCCCCGCCACATAGAGAGCTCGTCAAACACATACTAACAATGAACAAATAACAATGGTCGACATAACATAACACCCAACAGTCACATACGTATAGTCATGATCCCACACTAGGATTCCCTGTGTCGTGGGTATCAGAAACTACGAGTAGCATGGTACCATAACACCCAGACCCGGAACAAATGTTTGCAGATCATACAAACAATTGTCCCGCAGCGGGAATCAAACCCGCAACCTCTTGTCGGTTAAACCGATTGTGATGCGGTTTTTTGTTATCACTTTAATATTATAAATTCAAAAGGTTTTACTTCAAAGAAATAGTAGCATTAGTTTCTAACTGAAAAAGAACCCTATCTTCTTACCAGTAAAGGTGTTTGTGGGGCAACCGTAGATCCGATTCGGCCTATTGTAGAACACATAGCAAGCAACGTTGTCCTGTAGTTAGTCGGGAATACTTCTGCGGCGAACACATACAGAGAGTTGTATGCGAGGGTGATGAAGAATTTCCCTCCTAGGTAGAGGAGAATTGACCAGTTTCCAGCTGAAAAAAAAAGCGTTTCACTGTTAAGATTTAGAACCATATTCCAGAACTGCCCCCCCCCCCCCCCCTCAATTTCAGTAGCAAACGGCAATGGGGAACGCAACAATGAGGATCATTTTGGCAGCCTTAGCGCTATCTAAATCTTATGAAACTTGAATAGAGCTAAGGCTGCCAAAATTATCCCCATTGTTGCGTTACCCATTGCCATTGTAATGGGAAGTTTTCAGGGAGGAAATTCAAAAGAAAAAATAGTTCTTAAAAATCCGGTAGATAGCGGTGACTCGACATGGTTCTGTCTTCTAAAGATTTTTCAAATGCACCACAGAGAACAAATTATTTTTACAGAGAACGAAGAAGCATACGTAGCACTAACAAATATCAGTATTTCAACAAAAACTTTTTACGCAGTTATTTCACCAACGAACGCGTACGAGCATGAGCGAGTGAAGTCAGTGACACTGACAGTTGGGGCTGACCGACAAAATTTAGAGAACCAAATCTGGACAGGCGCCATCTATGCATGGATTTAGAACTATTTTCTTTTAGCTGTCAGAAAACTTCCTATTGGGGGGCTGGTATGTCCGGCCTAAGAATAAGTCGCCTTCTGTATAGATGTGCGCGTGTGATGCCTGTGGTATTGCAGGCGTCTATAGGCTATGTTAGCAACTACTTTCCAGGTTCTTATCAGGTGGGCCGTATGCCTGTTTGATTGCCAAGTGGTATAAAACAAAAAAAAAATGTCGTCAGAAGGTGGGCCACAGCATCCGCCAGCGATAACAGATCCGCCTGATAAGCGTAGTGATTTTGACAAATCCCCCCATTGCATTCTATGGGGAAGACACAAAGTTCACAAAGTATCTATAGGCGGAGCGCCGTTTATATCGTAAAAGTATAAAAAGTTAACAAAGCGAATTAATAAGGTGATTTTGTTTATTGTGTTATACATTTTACACAATCTGTTTCGTGTAATGTTTTCAATACGATAATAAGTTTTTATGAAGCAACATTATTGAGTAGCTGATGACTCAAAGACCATCGGCTACCTCGTACACCTACATCGTTCAATTTATGCAAGAATAAAAAAAAAAACTATTGTTGACTCCCGTTTCAGTTTGAATTTTGGTTCTTGTATGGATCTCCTCGTTTAGAATTTTATCACGTAGAGAAACTACAAGAATCACTCTCTCCATAGCCCACTGCGTGACTCTGAGATTTGCCCCTATAGGCCAACAAAAAATTAAATAGTTATAAAATCTTACTAACCTGGCACAAATCCATAATTGATCAATATTAGTGCAGTCATAAAGAAGGCAAATGCTATGACCTTTTTTCTTCCAAATCTGTCCAAGAAGATCAGCTTACAAACATTGGCCGGTGCCTCTATCACGATCACCACGATATAGTTCACGTAGCTATTCCCCGAGAGTGCAATAGCATTGATAGACAGTCCATAGTAGACCAGAGTAGAAGAAATCCAGAGGAAAGAACATGTGAACAGTCTTTTCCAAATCATAGGGGATTGGAGCACTTGATTGAACGAGGACTTTTCTTGCTCTTGCGATAGGCACTTCCGTTCATTTCTTTGCTTCATTGCTTGGTTTTCCACTTGAGAGTAATAGTCTTTGGGCACAGTAGCACTGTTCATCTTCTCTTCTCTAACTAACACGTTGATTCCTTCCTCGTATTTTCCTTTGCTGAACAGCCATCGAAAGCTTTCCGTAAGCGTCCAGATATAAATGAATCCGAAGACAGAAGGTGTGTATATGATGAAGAGGAGGTATCGCCAGTTTTGCAGCCACCACGCGAGGAGGGTGACGGTCACTCCTCCGAGTATGAACATGCTGTTGAAGAGAAGACTGACGAATACCCTGCCTTTTGGTCCGACCAGCTCCAAGCCTGTGGAAATATATAAAATAATAATAACTTTCGAGTTAATTCAATTCAATTATTTATAACATAACAAAACGCCCAACTGTCACATACATAGTCATGTGGCTCGATTACATAATTCTGTTGCTATCAATTACAATCAGTTTCAATGCTGTTTCTATTTGAAATAACGTTTTTGAGCTTAATTTATGCAGTCTAGTTAGTTGGTATCAAGCTTCGAAGACAAACTGCGTAAATTAGGTAATCGTAAAACCGTCATTGTAAATAGAAATAGCATTGAGACTGATTGAAACTGTTAGCAACTGAAATACGTAATCCACTGGCTGATCCCACACTAGGATTCCCTGTGTCATGGATATCAGGAACTACGAGTACCGTGGTACCACAATACCCAGACCCGGAACAAATATTTGCAGATCATGCAAACATTTGTCCCGCAGCGGAAATCGAACCCGCAACCTCTCGCATCTCAGCTAGCTACTCGCCCGCCGCGCCACAACAAACGGGATCTATTAGTAACAATTTTTTTAATTAAAATAATCATTTTAAACAGATCCTTTGGTCACACGATTTATCAGTAACTACTCTAATTGATTCAAGGCACTATAATCAGGAAATACATCCTACTAATATTATAAATGCGAAAGTTTGTGAGCATGGATGGATGTTTGTTACTCTTTCACGTGAAACTACAATACTACAATAATATAGCTTATACATCAGAATAACACATAGGCTACTTTTCATCATCATCATCATCAATTTTCATCATTATTCACGCGGGTGAAACCGCGGGGCGCAACTAGTAATATTATATTTTTCATTTAGAAAATAGTTTACAGTAATAATACCTATCGAGTCTAACCCCCTTATTCATAATCATTTTTTAAACCTACTTTTGCTCCATTTCATTGTACATAACAAAATCGAACTATTTTTCAAAGATAAATTGTAGATCTACGAGGCGCGGCGCGGCTGGCGACACTGGCTGAGACGCGAAGGTGTGGGATCGATTCCCGCTGCTGGATAAATATTTGCATGAGGTGCAAATATTGGTTTCAGATCTGGGTATATTAGGATAGGTATACTCGTAATCTCGTAGTTCTTGATAACCGGGTCATGCCATTAGGAATCCTAGTCAGGCCGATGGTCAAATGTTAGGTGAGGTATATGATAGGGTGATCGATATTACCGTTTACTCCCAGCGTCCCCCACCTGTCTGGCCCCACTGGGGGACGTTGGGAGAACAAAGTGCCAACGTTCCCCACTCGTGACAACGTGCAGAAATTGAATATTTAACAGTAGGAGAACTTTTTTTTCTGTTTTTAAGTGTCCATTATGATGATCACTGAACACGATTCTGCTGTCAGAATTGAAAATAGTTGCCGCGATTTTGAACTTTTTTTTTTGTTTCTTTGCTGTTCGATTGCTTTCAAAATCGATATCTGAGGATCCCTGTGATCACCGAACAAGAATCAGCTGTCAGAAATTAAAAAAAGTGGCCGCCATTTTGAAATTTTTTGTTTATTTATAGGAGGCAACGTGGACAACGGGGCTGGTTACTCTCATAGAATCAGTGTGTTATTTTAGTCCTATATTAAGTACTATGCGAGTGTAATTGTTTGTTGTCCTAAATAAATAAATAAAAATAGGAGGTTTAGCAGACCTTTAAGGTATCTTTTCCTGTTGTGTTAAAATACCTTAGAGGTAGATACATCGTAAGGTTGGATAAAAAAAACAAGTAAAGATCTTGCGTCATTATTTTGGGGTTCCATACTTAAAAAAGGAACAAAGGGGCAATTAAAGGATCTCTTTGTTTTCTGGGGTGCGATTTTTGAATGTCATCTAGTGACTAAATATCATCAAAAAGGCCGCAATCACCGCAATCGATTTTCAGGAGATGTACTGGAGGCACTTGTATTGATATCATAGGTATAAGAATTTTAGTTATTAATGATGTTTGGGTATAAAGGGATTTGGAAATCGTGGAATATACAGTAATTTTACAGTCACTCAAAGACATTCAAAAATTGCACCCCTGTACCACCTTTTCCCAGGAATGGCTAGATTATAGTAAAGATATAGTTATAGATTTATAGTAAAGATACGCTTGACAGACTAAACAATAAAGCAATGTCTCCTTATAGCAAAATCAGCGCCATCTCTCGGATTAAATTATAACTACGTTGAAATGAACACAAAAACCCGAACGCCATAACCTTCTTGCTTATTGGGAGTCCGGTTATTTACAACCAAGAAACTCGCACGCGTATCAATTAACATCCTTACAAAGTTATAGCGTTTTGCTTGTATGGCGTCTCTTTATTGAATTGGAGAGCGATTTACCAAGGAAATAAAATTGTTTTCTGTAATTAGGGAAAGTTCAACATACAAAATTTTGCCATACCGATGATAAGAAATGCCATATTTTTTTAAGCTACACTTTGCAAAGTTGTTTCTGCAGCCTTTCACCACTCAATACGGCATTTTGTGGCCGAAACGATCGCGCGCGGTGTACGTCACCGACTGATTATCGTGGTGTCAGTCAACTGATTTTTGACACCGGTTTATTTGGCGGTTATCTAGCGAGCGTCCAACGTGTCCTTAGTGTATGTCTATGACAGATACAGTGTATTTTACTCACTGACTGACTTACACTGAAAAATAGGGTACTTTCCGTTCGGCATGAAGAAAAGAGTAATTTAGTAAGTAGTTGCTATATTATTGTAGTAAAGGAAAAAATCTGAGATATCTACGTAGAATGATTGATTGACAAACTTATTTCTAAATTCCTATATAACGGTACGGAATCCTCCGGGCACGAGATATTCTCGTTCTGTCCGTCTTTTTTATCACATTATTACATCGTAGGTTACCTGTACAAATTGATCGATCCTTTCTGATTTTGTTGCTGATTAAAGCCGTAAGCCAAATCATTATAATTAAGTGTGCAGGTATATGAGAATTCCCATCTTTTTGTACCTATACAATTTAAGAGGAAAATACAGATTTTAAATATCAGCGGATGCGTCTTGGCCCCTCGCGTCATTGCCATAACGTAAATAGGTACCTACACTACTAGCGTATAAAAGTCATCATCATCATCGTTATCAGCCTGTGGAAGTCCATTGCTGGACATATGCCTCCTCATCGGTTCTTTGGTGTACCTCTACTTCTATATCCATTGACATTGTTATATTCACATCTCGTTACATGTTCCTTTCGCATGACAATGTTCATACCACGCTTAGCTATTTTTAACGCTAATCTTCTATTCTGGAGAATTTGGAGTGCGAGAGTTTCACTTCGAGAACATCTGGGGTGCGATTTTTGACCGAGTGACAAACTGTCATAATAAGTTTTTCTTGAAAAAATATTTTTCAAAACAACCTTTTTGAACGAGCGAATTGAGTTCTCTGAGTCAAGTTGGAAGAATCGGCGTTTGTATGTATGTATGTATGTTTGTCCAATGAAAACTTCCCAACCGTTAATCCGATCTTCATGAAATTTGGTATGGGGGTAGATAGTATTGGTACAATTTGTAGGTAAGGTACGAGGTTGAGCTATATCGGTCAGGGGGTTGCTGAGACATTGGGGTCCAAGAGGGGGTAAAAAAAATAAAAGTGAGACATTCAGATCAAGTGGGAATGAAAGCGCTTTAGTTGGACATTTCAAAACTGTTTTTAATAAGTATTTAAACTTAGTAGTTTCCGAGATATTAGGGAAAATAAAAAACGCAAAAATCAAAAATTCTAGGGTACTTCCAGCAGTCCCACAATGCTGAAATTTGGCTTTTGTGTCACAACTACAGGGAAAAGTCTGAAATTGAAGAAATTAGAAACCTGAACCTTAAAAAACAATAACCAATATAACATCCATTGTTGACCCCAAATTCCTAGGAATTTGAATGACATTGGAGTTTTATGTTTTCGTCAAAAGGACGTTATCAATTAATTCAACAAGTACTTTAAATACTAACAGGTATGTAGTATTTTCGCCCTGTTGCTTAGTCCTATTCAAAGGCTATTTCGATGATGTGTAGAAATTACCTATAGAGGTTAATTTTTTTTCTCAAAAAATGTTTTTAGAAATCGGTTGAAAGGGTAAAGAAAGTAATATATGCAAAAAAATATCTCGAAGATACTTCAAGTTCTCCAAGGTAGGTAATGCTGAAATTTATTATTAAGTATATTTTGTTCTACGGGGAGAAGTCGAAAATTGAGGATTTTTCTTTGTAATATCCATTTTTAGAGTAGAAAACTTAAATCTTTAAAAATTAGGTAGCAAAACTACAACTAGATGGCACTGCTTAATTAAAAAAAACTTTTTTCTTGCTCCACAAAATCTCTTTCATATTAGAGAAATTGACTCGATATTTTTAGATTTTCTGATGGATCATCCATACAAACATACTTACATAGCCGTTAAATACAAAACCCTTTCTTCCCCTCTTAAATTATTCGGGCTGATAAAGGTGTCATCGCGAGGTCTCCGTTCGGGGCGGACCACTAGTTATTAGTGATTGTAACCGTGATCTGATCAAAATGAGTCCAAACACTGCACACTTTACAGGTATGCAAAATTTCAGCTCAATCGGTTAGGTGGAACTGGTTCAAAACTCAGTTTCAAGATTTCACCCGGACAAACATACATTACATTGCAAGTTAAATAATAACTTTTAAAAAGACCGTAAATCACCGTTTCTCAGGAGATGTACTGAAGGAAGCACTTGTATTGATAACATAAGTATACAAATTTTAGTCATCAATGAAGTTCAGATGTATAGGAATTTGGAAATCGTGAAATAAACGGCAATTTTACTGACATTTAGTCACTTATGATGACTTAAAAAAATGGCACCTCTGTAGCCTTCTAGTTATTGTTAAGTCATGCGACTCCTGGTCCCCACCAATAAGGTAAGAAAGCGACTAAAACAAAGGTCTTTGGATGCAACAGCAAAAACTACGACTAAGATGACCGCTGAGCCGATGAAGTGCGAAGGTCAAATGGGTGACGTTTGGACAGTTTTTCACGCTTTTTGATGCAGTTCGATGAAGATAGATTGGGTCATAATTAGCTGAAATTATTGTTTTGTTATTTACTTCCTTATTCATAATAATTTTTTAACCCTATTTTAGTTAAAATAGCTTTTGTTTTGTTCTCTCTGATGTAAAATGACATATACGCCAAAACAAGACAAAAACAGAAGCGGGATATTTACCATGATTTTTGAGGTTTTTTTTTCGTGATCACCCTTGATCATGGCGCATGCAACTGTGCCGAAATATTGAGAATTAATAAAGCTCAAAAATCATGGTAAATATCCCGTTTCTAGTGATAATTATGTTCATACCCATATTAATTATCACTAGAAACGGGATATTTACCATGATTTTTGAGTTTTGTTGATTCCCGATATTTCGGCACAGTTTCATGCGCCATGATCACGGGTAAACTGAAGTCTTTGCGAGTAGATTTTTATTGTTATAGGTAGCCGTAACGATCTACCCTCTTTCTCACTCTTTTATTACTACAAAAATCATGGTAAATATCCCGTTTCTAGTGATAATTATGTTAATAACCATGATAGTTTCAAAAGTTATACCCATATTAGTTTTAAAAGGCTAAGGGTATGTCTCATAATCATTCTCTAAACCTATTTTAGTTAAAATAGCTTTTGTTTTGCTCTCTCTGATGTCAAATGTCATACGTCAAAACAAGACAAAAGCTGTTTGAACTAAAATTGGTTTAGAGAATGATTATGAAACAGGGGGAAAAGCTATTTTAACTATCAAAGGTAAAAATTGATTATGAATAAGAGGGTTAGTATTTCAGGGGCTTTTACCACCTAAGTCTTAAAGACACTAAACCTAACTCAGACAGGTGACAATACAGTAAAATTTGACGCAAAACATTATTCAATCATTTATACAAACATGATAATTAAGAAACGTCAAGCCGTACCTAGAGGAACGTTATATAATTGCCATGACGATCGGAGATACTTATTTAATAAACGTGGTGATCATGGCAAATCCCCACAAAATTGCATTCTTAATTACTAGTACCCGAGCTTAGCTCGGATAACTTGGAAAAATGCGTTTTCGCAGAGATTAAACCTAGCTAGATATAATTTTTGCCCTCTACCACCGTGATATAGCAAATTTAATTGAAATCGTTTTTGAGACGTCAAAACATCCTACTAATATTATAAACGCGAAAGTTTGTGAGTATGGATGGATGTTTGTTACTCTTTCACGTAAAAACTACTGAATAGATTTGAGTGCTGGAATGGAGATACTTTACGCCCTGGATTAACACATAGGCTACTTTTCATCATCATCATCATCATAAATTTTCATCATTATTCACGCGGGTGAAACCGCGGGGCGCAACTAGTATAATTATATATGTACAAATATTGCTTGTTGTGTAGTATAGGATTCATGAAATCCACATACACGTTCATGAAAGACGCATATTAATATTTCGTTAAACTTTAGCTAGACCTTCATGATGCAAGGCTTAGGGTGTTCGGAAGAACGTTGAACATACGAAAATGGGGGGTAGGGGGGGTGGTCTGCTAACTACCTATCCCAAAAAATTTCACCTAGGTCTCAAGATTTTTTTTTAAATATTTTTTTTTTATATTTTTGGAATTTATCGCTTTTGTACCTTTAAACCCGTCTAACTTTTTTTTTTATGGCCAGATCTAAATTTTTTTTTATTATTACAGTCTTAGTGGTTGGTAGGTCCCTTTTAATTAAAAGTTATAAATTGCACATTGCTAGAAACAAAGTTATGGGCCCTCAAACATAAAATAAGAGTTTAAATAAATTTTGAAACCCAACTTCGCGTAACATTTAAAAAAAAAGTGATGGATGACTTCTGATTTGTTAAAAACATCTCTAAAGTGTGAGCTTTCTAACGATAGATAGTTTGTTTTGATAGCTTTTTTGTAACCAAAATTATTCGATGTTTTCTACCAAGGCGGACCATTTGGACGGAAATCTACTTATGTGAAAACTTAAATGTTTTGCGAAATTTATCAATGTAAAGGTTGAAAAAATTAAACGATTAGTTCAAATCTATTCTTTATTTAAAATCCAAATTGACGTCCCTCATTTGCTATGCCCCTGTATATACCGTAGATTTAAACAAACCGGTTTGTAAGCTCTCAGCGTTTGCATGCTTTGTACATAGTTAAGCTTTATCTACAACGCATGTATCTAAAAAAATATATTCTTTATATATTATTATGGATATATAAGGTATATTTAAGGCGTATATAAGGCCTCCTCCAGCAGTGGACGTGTACTGGTTGTTGATGATGATGATGTAATCTATATATCGATCTATTAATTACAATTTTAATTATACTCATTTAATTATATTTATAATTTTACTAACGTATTTAATATGTAGTATTATATTTTTGTCGAATCACGTTTCATAAGCTTTTGAATGACTAAAACCTTAGAGAATTACTAAAACCAACACTACAGAAGTATACTTGTTTTGAAAGGTATATTATCTAAGCTAAGTTTATACATAATTACAATACTCATACATACTATGTACATACATATATATATATATATACATACATACTAGTAGTTGAAGTGGCAACGGGGTTATAGCTCGAAGGATTGATAACCGTTGGGAAATAAAGGTTCTCGAGTGGCGACCACAAACCGGACAACGCGGAAGGCCCTCCACTCGATGGACTACAGACATTATAAACGTCGCAGGAAGGTGGATGGAGGCGCCCCAAGACCGTTTATCGGGGTTATTCCCGCTCGTCCCCACGTCTCGTCCCCACTGGGGACGAGCGGGAAGTTTTTTCCCGCTCGTCCCCGAAGGGGCGAGCGGGAAGGTTTTAGTAGCGATCGTCCCCACTACGATATTAAGAGGGCTATTTTTTAATTAAACCACAATAAATACCTAGAATAACCTACAATTAACTGTTTATTTATTTGACTTTATTCATTTTAGTCATTTTAGTCACTTAAGCCACTTAAGTCATTTAGTTCATTTAATTCATTTTATTTATTTATTTATTTTATTTATTTTATTTTATTTTATTTATTTTATTTATTTTATTTATTTTATTTATTTTATTTATTTTATTTATTTTATTTATTTTATTTATTTTATTTATTTTATTTATTTTATTTATTTTATTTATTTTATTTATTTTATTTATTTTATTTATTTTATTTATTTTATTTATTTTATTTATTTTATTTATTTTATTTATTTTATTTATTTTATTTATTTTATTTATTTTATTTATTTTATTTATTTTATTTATTTTATTTATTTTATTTATTTTATTTATTTTATTTATTTTATTTATTTTATTTATTTTATTTATTTTATTTATTTTATTTATTTTATTTATTTTATTTATTTTATTTATTATTATTATTTATTTTATTTATTTTATTTATTTTGTTTATTTTTTTTATTTTTTTTATTTTATTCATTTTATTCATTTTATTCATTTTATTCATTTTATTCACTTTATTCATTTTATTCATTTTATTCATTTTATTCATTTTATTCATTTTATTCATTTTATTCATTTTATTCATTTTATTCATTTTATTTATTTTATTTATTTTATTTATTTTATTTATTTTATTTATTTTATTTATTTTATTTATTTTATTTATTTTATTTATTTTATTTTGTTTATTTATTTTATTTATTTTATTTATTTTATTTATTTTATTTATTTATTTTAATTTTTTTATTTTGTTTATTTTGTTTATTTTATTTTATTTATTTTACTTTTTTTTTTCTTTTTTTTTTTATTTTTTTATTTAATTTAATTTATTTATTTTCAACTTTGAAGAATCGGCATTTGTATGTATGTTTGTCCAATGAAAAATGTTTAAAATTCGAAAAAAAATTACAAACATCTTTTCCTGAGCAGCCATTACAGGCAGGGAATGTCACGTTTATTGCTCTGTGGTTGCTTGCTTTATTCTTTCGTTGGGAGTAGTGAGAGGGACAATTTTAAGCAGGGACAGAAGTCCCAGAAGTTAAATCGTAATTATTTATTTCCCTTTCTCCAAGACCTTGCAGCCAAGACGTGAACAAAATGCAGTTTTGGTCAAAGTTGTCAACAGCTGTCGAAACATTTTACCACAGATTAAATTGTATCCGCCCCGCCATATTGTTTTGTCTTGTGTTGCTCTCCGTGAGAAAGAAATTTTAAGAACCTGCATTAAATGAAGCGAAATAATCAAAAAAGGATAATAAGAAAAGGTTTTACATATATTTAGCCACGTTTACACAAGTGTTCATCGACAAGGGCTAGGCTCCATACATCTTGGAACATCACCTTTGGTATGCTTATAGCTTTTGTGTCACAACTACAGGGAAAAGTCTGAAATTGAAGAAATTAGAAACTTGTACCTTAAAAACAATAACCAATATAACATCCATTGTTGACCCCCCATTCCTAGGAATTTGAATGACATTAGAGTTCTAAACTAGTAGAGTAGAGTAGTAAACTATTTATTATTAACTATTAGTTATTAATTAATTCGTCAAGTACTTTAAATACTAACAGATATGTAGTATTTACGCCCTGTATGTAGTAGACTAAGCAACTCCTATTCAAAGGCTATTTCGATGATGTGTATAGCCATAGTCTGCCAAGAGAAATTCATTATATTTTGGCGGTACTTGCACTTCTTCCACATAGTTGCACTGAAGTTTTGACACTTGCGCTGTTGTGTTTCTATATCTGTACAGCGTTGACTTCATTTTTTCGAATGTCGGTATCTCACTTATAAAATCTATTCCTTTATCTTTTAGCTTTGACACCATTGCATTATATGCACTAGGAATTACTAGGAATACCCGCCGGACTCGGTACGAAACGAAGTGCTACCGAGCCCGCGCGAGCGAGTGAAATAGGAATACTTCAAGCAGCGATTTCGAACCTAATCATCAGCGATTTGTTTTCATAATTGGCGAATATCAAAAGTCAGGGTAGGTACGTACCTAAGTATATACCTTGTAAGTGTTAATTTTTATAAAACAGAAAAATTCAAAAAAAATATATAGCAGTGTGAAAACCTTGTAAATAAGTGTAAATAATACTTAAAACCAAAAAACTACACAAAAAGTAACTAATCTATCTATCTATCTAAAAAGTAAAAAAAAGTGCTTACACATAAAAAACTTTGTAAATAAGTAAATACTGAATCACCTTAAGATATTCACTTTTGGTATAAGTGTGAAGTGAACTTGAAGCATTTGGGGACGAGCTGGAAAAAAACTTTCCGCTCGTCCCCATTCAAATGGTAGTGGGGACGAGCGGGAAAAAACTTCCCGCTCGTCCCCAGTGGGGACGAGACGTGGGGACGAGCGGGAATAACCCGTTTATCGTGGCATACTAAGGGGGAGGCTTATGTGCACCAGTGGACTTCTACAGGCTGATGATGATGAATATATAAGTGAATACTAAAGCAAACAGCTTCCATAATTAGTTAGGAATGGAGGTCCTTGCGTAAACTTAAGTTGGTTTACCTATGCAGTAACTATTCATGAAACTGTAACGGTGCGCAACCTTTCCCTTCAAACAGATTCAAGACCAAGTTGCTATGATAATATTTAATTGAGGAACTAAGTTCTACACCTAATTAACTCGTAGATTGTATTTAAATTAAACCAAAAATACCAAGACCAAAATGACGCAAAAATTATCTTCTGTAAGACTCCATTTAAATTATAACATATAACTTTTCATTTAAAAAACCGACTTCCGCCATAGTATTTGACAAAATATTAGGATGAAAAAAAATGATGAAAGAACCATAGAGGTGAAAGGATTATTATACTTTTTGAATGCAAATGCTTAGTTTTTTGCTGAAAATATCAAAATCACCATATATGCCTACAATATTTGAGGAGTTCCCTCAATTCCTCATGGATTCCATCATCAGAACTGGATTCTGAAAAAAATGGGACCAATCTGGAAGTATATCTATACAAATAAAAAAGAATTTTCCAAATCGGTTCATAAACGCCGGAGAAAACCGGTAACAAACATGTAAAAAAAAAAAAAAAAAATACAACCTAATTGAGAAACTCCTCCTTTTTTGGGAAGTCGGTTAATGACATGTATCATAACACCCAACAGTCACGAACTGATTACGCACTAGGTTTCCCTGTCCCGTGGATATCAGGAACTACGAGTACCATGGTACCACAACACCCAGACTCAGTACAAATATTTACAGATCATGCGAACATTTTGTCCCGCAGCGACAATCGAATCCGCAACCTCTCGCATCTCAGCCGGCAACTCGCCCGCTGCGTCACAGAGGTCGTCAAACTCAGGTAGGTATTTAATAAGATACCTGAGTTACTGACGCATTTACCATGTTCGATGGTTCAGAGAAAGTTATCTTACTTACTGGCAAATAAATGTTCTTATACACTTTCAATGAATTTATGACAAAAACCTTTCAACATTATACAACGCTTCCGATAGTGATTTGGATCAGCTGAGCTATCTTTAGTTTGTTTGCAATGGTTTTTAGATGGTGTACAGTTCTATAGACTGATTATGATGATGATGCATTGTTGCCATTATCTTTATTGAATTTGACATATTTTTTGGGCCGCAAATCACTGTTTTTCAGGAGATGTACTGGAGGAGGCACTTGTATTAATATCATAGGTATAATAAATTTAGTCATCAATGAGTTTCAGAAATACAGAAATTTATAAATCGTGAAATAAACGGCAATTTTACTGACGTTTAAGTCACTCGATGACTTACGAAAATAGCACCATTGTGGTTGATCGGGGTCGGATTTTTCTCTCTACCCTTTTCATTCATCCACTGTTTTACGGCGGAATATTTCGATTAGATTTCTTGACTCATTTGAAATATTTTCTAATAAACATCGAGAAGAGAGAACTGGGGTTGGATTTCTGATCTTAGTCACTTTCGAAACAAGTTTGATAATAGCTCCCTGAGATAAGTTACAATTCAAGCGTAAGGAGTAAATGCATTGAGATCCCGTCAAGCATTTACCGTAAATGCTCTGAGCGTCAAGGTCAACGCATTCCCGTGTATATTAGCACTTTCATTTTATGCTAAAACTTGGATTGCAACTAGTTTAATTACTAATAAGGCCTCTGCCACAGTGACCGTGCGGGCGCAGACGTGGAATTGCTCACGTTGATAATAGATGGCGTTTGTTTGTTGTAAAGCAACTTAAACTTTTTAATTCTGTTTGGGTAGAGATCTGCCCCATATTCCCTAACTGAAAGTCACTCGGTGACTAACTCGTAAAATAACTATTAATTGCTCAAAATTATCGTTAAAAATTGTCAATTGATGGTAATTTTACTAGTCAAAACGTTAGTCGACGAGTGACTTTCACTTAGGGAATAGGGGAGCTGCTCTAGAAACAGGTTAAAACATGCTACTTAGACCCATTGCAAAGCGTATTTAATGGAGATGAAACAATTAATAACTCTCACTCAGAAATAGCCCACAAAGTTCTGAGTTGAGTGGCAATGGGCTGGGCAGGTCATATAGCTCACAGAACTGACAACCGTTATTAGGGAATAAAGGTTCTCGAGTGGTGGTCACAAAGCGGATGCCGCGGTAGAGGAAAGCCCTCCACTCGGTGGACTAAAGACATTATAAACGTCGCAGAAAGTCGCTGGATGGAGGCGGCTTAAGATCGTTCGTCGTGGCATTCTAAGGGGGAGGCCTATGTCCAGTAATGGACTTCTACAAGCTGATGATTATGATAATGATGACTTAGTTACAGTTGCAAATACAAATCATCAAATCAATTGTAGGTATATACTATTCAAAAGGAGAGTTACTGTTAAGCGTGTCTAACAGATGCCTACCAGTGATTGTTAAGTTAGGTACAGTACCATGAATGAATATGTTCTGAAATTCATTGTCAATGTTACTTATTTCGTAGATCGTTATGGTAATTTACGTTTGATTTGCTACGGCCTTTATGTTACGCTCCATTTATGGTATTCTACACGCCTGCTGCTGATTTTGAGTTTCATGACAGAACAATAAACTATATTGGTGTCACAAACAATAATGTAATTTAGGTGCAGAAGAGACTATTTAAATAATAATATGCCGGTAATGTGGCAAATGACAGCCATTTGAACAAACAACCGTAAGTGTCGCTCTTGAACGTTGCTCTAGTGTTGCTCTAGTTAGGAGTGTCGTTTTTGGGCGTAGCGTTGCTCTAATCTCACTCAAGCTTGGAGTGTATTTTTTGGATGTAATATTGCTATAGTGTCACTCTAGCCTGGAGTGTCGCTCATGGGTGTAGCTTTAGTCTCACTCTAGTCTGAAGTATAGTTTATGGATATTGCTCTATTATTATTTTAGCCATGAGTATCTCTTTTGGGAGTTTCTCTAGTCTTGCTCTAGTCAAGAGTGTCGTTTTTGGGCGTAGCGTTGCTCTAATCTCACTCAAGCTTGGAGTGTATTTTTTGGATGTAATATTGCTATAGTGTCACTCTAGCCTGGAGTGTCGCTCATGGGTGTAGCTTTAGTCTCACTCTAGTCTGAAGTATAGTTTATGGATATTGCTCTATTATTATTTTAGCCATGAGTATCTCTTTTGGGAGTTTCTCTAGTCTTGCTCTAGTCAAGAGTGTCGTTTTTGGGCGTAGCGTTGCTCTAATCTCGCTCAAGCCTGGATTGTAATTTTTGGGTGTAATATTGCTATAGTGTCACTCTAGCCTGGAGTGTCGCTCATGGGTGTTGCTCTACTCTCGCTCTAGCCTGAAGTATAGTTTTTGGGTATTGCTCTATTATCATTTTAGCCATGAGTATCACTTTTGGGAGTTTCTCTAGTCTTGATCTTGTCAGGAGTGTCGTTATTAGGCGTTGCTCTTATCTCGTTCAAGCCTGGAGTGTAATGTTCAGAGTTTATTGTTATAGTGTCACTCTAGCCTGGAGTGTCGCACTTGTGTGATGCTCTATGGAATGTGTTGGTTGTTGCCCTAGTCACTAGTAGTAACACTAGGAAGACACTGTCTAGTATCTTCTAAGCATGCCACTAATAGCTATAACACTATTAATATAATAAACTTAGAAATAGTTATAGTCTAACTAATGTATCGCGCAAGTTTAGTGCTGATCTATAACATTGCCATTCTAATGTTGTTCTATTATCGCTCTAGAGCTACTAAAGGTTATTTTTAACGTTTCATTAGTCATAACATATTACATAAATTTGAAACAGAACTCACCAAGCACAAAAGCTGCCGTATAAACACCAGCTCCGAAAGCCGGCTCCAGGAACTCGAAGATCACGAACATATCGTAACCATTTGCCAAGGCGCGAATGAGACCAAACACTCCATTCGCCACCATGGCAAACACCAGGGCTGGTAGTCGGCCATACTTGTCGGAGATCAGGCCAGTGAGGGGGATTGAGACGAAAAATCCGGCGTTGTGCACGGTTCCTACCAGGGAACGCTTCCAGTCTTGGCAGCCGAGGTTGAACTGGAAGCAAAGTTTGGAATGTGAGATACAGGATGTATAATGTCAAGACTATAAAAGTATATTTAAAAGCTAGTTAAGTTAGATAGTTGATTGGCAATTAACCACTGTGAAGATTATCTGTACGATATGCCTAGCAATATTGTTTTAGTCTAACTCTTTCTTTATAGAAAGAATAATACAAGTACCTATTGACGACCTCAGTGGCGCGGCGGGCGAAGGTTCGCCTGCGACGCAGGAGGTTGCGGGTTTGATTCCCGCCTCGAAACAAATATTTGTACGATCTACAGATATTGTTCAGGGTGTTCTGGGTATTTTCTATGTATAATAAAAAGTATCTATCTATGTAATGTATTGTATTAAATATATCAGTTATCGAGTACCCATAATACAAGCTCTGCTTAGCTTGGGGCTAGGTAATGTTGTGTGAACTGTCCAGCATTATTTATTTATTTTATTTATTTATTATAAAAAAAAAACAAAATACAAATTAAACGGTTGAGCTATCTAAAGGTAACTCAAATAATCCAGATCACTACCAGACGGCAGCGTCCCAAACACTGCTTTAGTACCTTTAAGTAAATTAGTACTTACATAAAAGTAATATAGTACAAAACATTTTTTGAAAGTTAATTATAGATCTAAGTGCCAAACCAAAAGCAAAAAAAAAACTAAAATTTATTATGAATAAGAGAATAAGTTTTTAACAACCAATTGCCACGAACGTATGGGGTAGTGTAACACGGATTTTGTATGTGCTCCTAGCGTACACTTTGTGAACCTTATTTTCCATACAAAATCCGCGTAGCACTACACCATGCGTGTCAAACTCAAAGTCATTGGTGGGCCAAATGCTTAGACAGTACAATCAGTGGGCCGCAAAACCCAACCATAAAGAAAACAAACTCATTGCATAGATATACCTAGTAGTACTACTGCCCCCTATTCCCTAACCGAAATTCACTCGGCGTCTAACGTTTGACACGTAAAATTACTAACAATTGACAATTCTTTTTGATAATTTTGATCAATAATTGATAGTGATATTTTTACTTGTTAGACGTTAAGTCACCGAGTGGCTTTCAGTTAGGGAATAGGGGCGCAGGACGCTAATCGTTTATTTAATCATTATTTAATACATAGTAAAATTACACAAAAATATACTTTGTTCTAAAAATTGAATCGGGCTGCAGTCAATTTGTTAAGGGCCGCATCCGGCCCGCGGGCCGCATGTTTGACATGCTTGCACTACACTACACCAATCAATCTTGTTTTAACTCGGACTTCAGCTTTTGTTCGTTATCGTATAATATTTATTTCGCAACGGTTGTCGTTTCTTAGAGTAGGTATTTATGTGTAAATCTATTCAAACATTTATTATCTCGAGGCATTTTATCTCTTCCAAATATTGATAGAATTAATAAGGTGATATCAATCAGATAACCGGAAACGTGACCTTATCAATTTTATGAAATCGGATACGGTTTGTGGCAGGCATTTGTACACACCATTGGACCGTTTTGCAATCATCCAGCATTATGTTTCTAAAACAGGGAAAGGACCGGCAAGTAATTTAATAATAAAGGTAATTATAATAAACATATAAAAATAATAAAAAAAACGGAAGATTTACTCTCATTTAGCAAGAGTAACAAATCACACCAGTTCTCACACATCTTACCCAACTGCGGCGACGCACAGGAGGGCAATATGTTTATCAGCTTATTTATGTATGTTTGTTCCTTTGTAGCGCTCTAGAGACCAAACGCGTGGGTTGATTTTGATGATTCTTTGCAAATGTCATTAAAGACATGACAGTAATCAAAATTCAATATGGCGACAACAGGACAGCATTTTGTGAAAAAATAAATAAGTTAACAAACTATTTTTCACACCACCTGCTCGACAATGTCCAATTACAAATCATGCAACCTCAACGAAAAGTAAAGCATTGTCACTCTAGGGATATAAAGTTGTATGAAACTCCCTAGGGATTAAAGTGATTTGAATTTGGAACGTCAAATTCGTGTGGAGACTCGTGGAAAACTCTAAGTAAAAAAAACCCCATTGGCATTGTAAAGAGGTTTGTTCGAAAATAGAACTGGCCACCATGAGCAGAACTCAAAAAAAAAAAGAAAAAGGTGCGTTTACAAAGAATGCAAACAGCGTGTTTGGTGCTGTGATTTTCAGAAAATTTTATTGCAATATTCATGTTGATAAAAAATTACAAACGATAGTGATTCTACTCCAAAGTTTATCAAAACAGACCCTTTAGAGATTATTGACAATCTACTACCGCGAAAATCAAAACAAGCCCTGGTTTTTTATTGTCTCGCAGAAAGTGTGAAAAGTAGAGTATGCTCCTCTGGAATAAAGCCGGTCTTCGTCTTGGGCAGCTTGAACCCCTCGCTTCACTCAGGACTCTATATAACTCCCTCGCTACACTCGGGAGTTAACTTTAGAGTCCCTCGTTACGCTCAGGGTTCAATATGCCACCCGCGACATAAGACACTGCTTTATTCCCTCAGTGCATAATCTACTATTAATTGTGGTATCATTGAATAAGTATTAAGTATCATCTTTAGGTTTTTCTTATACGAGAAATCATAAATTATTTTTCATTTCGAATGACCATTTAGGATCTATAAAGTAGGTTAGCAACCATTCTTACTTAAATTTTCAATAAGTACTTATATTTAAAGCAGTGATCTAAGTCCTTAATTATAGTCACATAACATATTTTTTTTATTAGCTTTCCAAATGTCATATTTTTTATGATAAATAGTATAATTATCACCTCATATTTTATATGTGATGAAATTTTATAAAAATTTTGTATTGTGTCAGTTTTTTCTTTGTTAATGCAGGTAGGTACTTTAACAATCAGAAATAACTGTAATTGATATGCTGTAAGCGTACCTTTTCAATAATAAATAAAAAGATTATAATTATATACAGACAGATTTACCCCCTTATTCATAATCATTTTCTAAACCTATTTTAGTTAAAATATGTTTTGTCTTGTTTTGACGTATGACAGTTTACATCAGAGAGAACAAGACAAAAGCTATTTTAACAAAAATAGGTTTAGAAAATGATAATGAATAAGGCCCTGAGTCTTTAGCAAATAAAATCGATCTTTTGTTTTTTATCTTCAGTATACTTAGACCGTTGTCAAAAACACGATTGACAAAATGGGGACATATGCCCATTATCTCAAAGGTTCAGAGCCAGTGTGGTAGCCGAACCCTCTACGCAGGATATGCTTCACCAGCTTTCATGTTCTTTAAGTCTGGACATTAGACAAGAGAGAACCTGTTGAAGGCGACCAATAGGGGGCGTAGAAATCGCGTCGCGACTTACTAGTCCAAAACAGTATTAAAACAAAATTGTTATTGATTCGAAAAGAAGAATTATACTTGTGATTGTTTCCACAAGTAGATTACGTTCACTGGTCTCAGTACGTGGTAATGCACATTGTGAGCAAATAGTAACTTAAACAGCACTAAGTAGCTATTAGGTATACTACAGGTGTGTTTGAGAAATCAACGCAATGCAATAAGCAAGTAATGACTTTGAGTACATAGGTAAATGCAGACTGTCCTAAATTCCTACGAACATTAGCTCCGTTGTTCAAAAACTTGGTTTAACCACGGTTTTATGCAAGTTAACCATTCTTTATAAAGAACGCTAAACTGAAACATAGAATAATAATAAAACATTAAGTTTATGTATAACCATTTTTATATCCTACTTCCTACTAATATTATAAACGCGAAAGTTTGTGAGTATGGATGGATGTTTGTTACTCTTTCACGTTAAAACACTGGATTAACACATAGGCTACTTTTCATCATCATCAATTTTCATCATTATTCACGCGGGTGAAGCCGCGGGGCGCAACTAGTTTATTATATTGTCACGGGTATTTATCGCGTGTTAACTTATTATTTATAATTCCCGACGTTTCGAATGCGTTACAGCAATCATGGTCGCGGGCTGACTGAATAAATATGTGTTCTAATCGCGAGAGTTTAAAAAATACTATTGCAAACCATTTTTATGTTTCACTTCTGGGAAGGAACTGACTCCTGACATACAGGTAGCCCTAGTTTAGGAGTCAGAGCTTAATTTTGAAATGTGTACATTGATTTAATCAATAATTGATTTATTATTATTATAGTTATACCTCTATATTATTTCTTTCTCTGATGTCGTCTGTCATGGAGGCTACTCAACTTGATTATGACTGTTAGGACATGCCTATCTCGACAGTCATACCAGTATTACCAAAATAGTATGACACAGAGGAAGAACCTGTCATTTGCATGATAGGACCTAGTGGAATAGAACACCTATTCCAAAACGCTCGGTCAATTTTGTCTCTGTTGTCGTCTGTCATTGCAGGTGTAGAACGCGTGTGTGTCTTATAGTACACAGTGCCCGTTGGGTGTTCGCAGTGATGCTAAGCTAAAGGGATATACTGCGAATATGAACACGTGGTTGCATACAAGGAAGAAGAAAAAAAACATTAGAGAACAACAAAATCATACATAGAAATACTTTTTATTTTTTTTATACTACTTGCCAAGCAAACAAGTGTATCTACGGCCTACCTGATGAAAAGTAGTTACCGTAGCCTATGGACGCCTGCAAAACCAGAGGCATCACACGCGCACTACCGACCCTGAGACATAAAGATGAAAAGTCTCATGTGCCTGGTATTTTCACCGGCACCCGTACCCTTTAAACCGGAACACAGCAATGCGAGCACTACTGCTTGGCGGCAGAAATAGGTACGGTGGTAGTACTTCCCCGGACGAACTCTTTCACTAGAAGTTGTACTACTAACCAAATACTTATCTATCGTTACGTTTAAATAATTCATACTAATTCATACTTCATGCACCTAAAATACCTAAGCAAAATTACAAGCTCGTAATTCACGGCTAGTATCTTAATTTTCGGTTTAAGCTTTCAAAAACTTGTAATTAATAAAAGTTTCACCATATTTATCTTAATTGAAGAGTCTTCAATATTAATTATTGATTTTAACTAAACTTAACGTGTACTAGGTAGGTAAATAGAGCAGAAGTATCTACCCAAGTTCGTGAAGCGATTACTTGTTTACAGATTAAATAAATACCACGTTATAATCAATGCAAGGAATGCAATAATGAATTTAATCTAGGTGTAACAAAATGGATAGGTACTTATTCTTAGCTACGCTACAACAAAAGCGATTGCAAAATTCCAACAATCATTTCCTTTTAACGGTCGATTGAAAATTTAAACGAATTGTTAACAAAAGCTTTTCGGAAAAGGGCATCGAAGTGAGTAAAAGGGTAGCAATATTAAATAGGAAATCAATGTTTGGAATTTCAACGTTCACCAAAGGTCAGTTACAGGGTCTGTTCAGTCACATATCCCATGCTGATTCATTGACGCGAGAGACGTATAGAATGGATTACGAGATATTAGATCTCGTAATACATTCTCAAATACCTTCGCCCTTAATGTTTGAACGAATACATGTTTCTTTGATCCGCTTTGTAGAATGTGTCTCGAACACCGACTCGTGTGCAAATCGTGGTAAATCGCTCCATTGCATACAATGGGAGGCCTCGTTCAGCAGCGGATGTCTACAGGCTGGTGATGATGATGATTAACTAATACTTATAGGTATATTTAGAACCATTGTACAAAACCCATTTAATGCACATAATTTGGATAAATCGCGATTGCAAATTGTCGCCATAACAATTCAGCAATTATATAGGTACTTCAATTGTGTAAATTACGTATAAAAACCTAACATGTGACCTATAGCTTCCTAGCATTAAGTTTGCCTATGTACATGTTTTATTTTTTGTGCAATAAAGAATATTCTATTCCATTCTATTCTATAGCAGAACAAAATTAGATTTTAAAGGTAGTTTTCACCCCTCTGGTCTCCTCTCACGGAAAACCAGTGTGGTGAGAACGTTCAGGGTGTGCTCCACTAGAAGAGGGTAATGCAGATCATGGTGTTTTTCTTCACTGTTTTAATCACGTGGTTATGCGTGGGTGTATCCCACTGGACTACTTGCTAATCGGAGTGTACCTCTTCAGCAGCCTTTAGACGTCCACTGCCCATAGAATGCTATGGAGGGATTTGCCATAATCACCAGCACCACGCTTGGCAGGAGAATTGGTGTTAAGTACTCAGGTGGATGCTGCTACACATTCCCTGGTGTAATCCCATAGTCAGCTTTTACGAAATCCACTGGAGGAGGCAGATGGTCTATTCTTAGGCCGGACACGCCTCGCCCCAGAGTGTACCTTACCAGAACCAATAACATGTTATTGACAATGTTATGGCAATGAAAATTGATTAGTCACAGGTTCACTAATCAAACTATGGACAAAAAAAATCACGGGCAGTTTTTTGTTCATGGTCAGATTAGTATAACAAAGCCAATCTGACCACGGATATCAAACGCAATTTTCAATTTGAACGTAATCTGGCAACCGATACACGTTCGATTTTTTAAATAATCCCCGAACCCAATGACGGTTTTTCGACCGTCTCAAATCATGCTTTCAGCGTTGAAAATAGATGGCGCTGCTCTGTAACTTAGCTGTCAAGACGTGTCAAAATAAATTGAAATGTCAATCAACAACGTAGAAATAATCTTAGTTTCGTGGTATTTATTTTTGCTTCTAAAAACACCATGATATCACTAGCGCACACTCAAGAAGCAAACACAAGCAGAATATCATAACGAATAGCCACAGACTAGTTTGATATAATCTTAGTACGTGTGCACCACCAGATAATACATTTGACTATCTTGACAGCTACAGTGGACTCTGCGCCATCTATCGAATCAATTTGAACTACTTTTTTTTTAATCGAAGATGAAAAGCCCTCATTGCTAGAATAATTTTATCAATAGTTTACTGTGATCCTTGCTAGACCAACCGTACGACATATCGCTCGCCGTGTGAAGGCCTCCGACGTTGTAGTGATGGGACTGGCCACTATTGAAAATGTTAGTGGGGTTATTTAGCGTTACTTACCTCCTGAACAATGGAATGCTGCTCTAAATACACGAAAGAATCGCACTCAATCTCTGTAGAAGTGTCAAAGTGGAGTGGAGAACACTCGCTACTGTTTGAAGCGTCAATCAGTTCACTAATCGGAGCGTAGCGAGCGCATTTCGCCGGTACTCCCTCCTTGTCGTGAGGTATCGTGTAATTGATAATTGAAGGGTCTACGTCACATTCTGGTACTGAACATCTGAAACAAATAAAAAAGCATGTTTAAATATGAGTTCATTTTTGGGAGTGTCTTGTGGTATGGCTGCATTATGTTTACGTCTCAGATTAGAGTGTTGCGTAGACGCTGCTAGCATTAATGCTCGTTTACTCAAATAATAAGCACGCGCCTAAAGCAAATATTATGACAGCTGATATAGGTGATGTTTAAAAGGTTTTGCGGTTTAGTTGAAGGTTACAACGGGGTCATAGCTGCTTTATTATTTCATAGAGCCTAGCTCTACATTGTAAGCCTTGACCCTAGAGAATCTATTGAAGAATTAGGAATGTAGCTCTCTTCTTCCGGATAGGCAAAGATACAGACAGCTTTATAGGCCCACAGTCAAACTAAATTACTCCATACTGAAGGATGTTCAAGGTACTGCTTTACGAAATATCGTTTTCAAGAGCCCAAGAATTTTATCAATGCTAAGAGTTGTAAGTACAGGAGTAATTAAGTACCTCAAAATATACAAATTTAATTAAAACAATATTAGATTTATTCAGAAATAAAGATTTTTGATAATAACATATAACATCATTTTTTTCGGACAACACAGACACATAACAGATAAGACCAAGGCTCGGTCTTTCCGTGTATGTTTTGCTAGAGTAGTATTTCTAAATCCTGTATTAGTCGCAATCGTATTAAACCGGGGGATAGGCAGCAGCACTTACCTGCGTACTCAACACCAATACTGCGATCCCCAATTCACCTACCTAGCTGGATGGTTAAAACAAATCACCCTACACCCCATTGCATTAGATGGAGAAGGCCTCGTCTAACAGTAGACATCTAACGGATCATCAATAGATGATTATGATGATTATCCGCAGGTAATAAAAGTTCAGAAGTAAATATAAGAGCCATCACAGCATCACTGTCACTACTCTACGCAAACCGGTTGTGCCATCCAATCCAGATTCCATAGTACTCGTAGACAGATCATAAAAAAGGCGTACCTATAAATAAAGGCAAGGTTCAATGGACGTTTGATTGTCAAGAACAATTGCGTGTAGGGATGATAAATTATTGTATTATCTATCAGTCATTGTGGTAGTACGGCTCTTTGTACAAGAGTTCGTCTGGTAGGTATACTACCAAGTTTTTTATTTTTTTATTTTTTGTCTGTGCCTATTTTAGACTCCATGCAGTAATGTTCGCTTTGTTGTGTTCCTGTTTTAAAAGTAGCCGGTGTATTCACAAGGTCATACATACAGAGTTATTGATCATATGTTACTGGGAAATACCCAAGGTTTAGCTACGTAATTTCCTGTCTTTTTAAGACGTAGAATCATCTACTTTTTTTGTGAATATTTAATATTTATATCTACATACTAGCTTAAGGCCCACCGATGTAAGGTTGTCACTGTCACAAATATAAACACCGGCGAAACCCGCACTCGTATTCTCTAGGTTTGCAACAGGCGTAAATTAAACAATCAGGGCTGTCAAACATCGCTTTTCTCATACAAAAGTTACCGTTTGACAGCCCTGGATTGCACAATTTACGCTACAAACCTGTCGCGAGATAGAGAACAGCCCTGCAGAGAACATTTTCAATGTCATGGCTACCCTGAATATACTTTTAATTTTTTTCTTGAAACGGTCCATATCGTAACTAAGCAGAAAACCTCATATGGTAGCTCATTTTACAGTTTGTAAGTATGGGGAAGACAAGATCTCGAGAAACGAGTCGAGAAACTCAGGGTTCTATGATGGTTGGATGAGCTTTATCACGGTGCCGGGAAGGGATGATTACTGTTGTTTATTTACTATATTAATGATAAAACCGCGTGGCCTGATGTCGCTGTGCCCCTCGACTGCTAAAATGTAAATTTGCAATATCTGTACCTACCTTTTCACATGGGTTTATAAGGTTGTTAATTATAAGTATATCAAGCGTAGCGTGTGCTATCTTATAAAATCTTGCTGTGATGTTTTTTTACTTTTGAGGTATCCTAAGGTTTTTAAGTTCTCATTTACTATGTATCAGCTTCTCCCTGCACCGAGGCACCATACAGACGTTTCCCAGTGGTAAGACGGATCGTCAAATTAAACCAAGCCGTGTTTGTTGCCTGATTATTTTAGGCTTGGTTGCGTTGGATCAGGAGTAGTTTTAATATATAAGATTCAAAATTATCCTTGTGATTTCAATGATTAAAATTCTTTTGATTTCATTTATTATACACCGCTTCTAAGCTTTAAGCTGAGGCTCTAGTAAAATGTGTACAACATGCTCTACATTTACAGAATCTCTAACAATTCTATTCAAAAACAACAAAAAGTGGTGTTTCATTGTGTATTTTATAGGTACACATATTTATTTTAGCTTGTCTAAGATAAATTTCCCGTTAAGTTGACTGTTGAAAAGACAAAATTGTTTTTTGAAGGTAAAATGATGTTAAAATTAAAGGGGGGGGGGGGGGGTTGCTATTAATCACCACGCTTGGCAGGCAGATTGGTGATCGCAGTATTGGTGTCGAGAACTCCAGGTGGATGCTGCTGCCCATCCCCTGGTGTGATCCCTTAGTCACGACATCCACGGGAAGAAAGGGAGCGGTCTATTCTAGGCCAGACACATCACAGCACAAGTACACGTACAAGACTTATTAATAGCACAGAATGCAATATAAATGCAGGGGCTTTGTACGCGATAATTTTATCTTGGGAAGATTACGAATTATGAAGACTTGTTTTGGAATGGAATGCTCCAAGGATCCACGGGAGGTTGGGATGCCGGGATGCTTTAGTAAGTGGGGTTATTAAGAAAGCTTTTCAGACCGGTTGGAAGTACATTAAAAAAAGTTGGTATGGTGGAATGTAACGTTATATTCTTGCCGTCATCATCTGTAAAATAAGTCCATAATTAGCAGGAAGATTATATAATGCTATTTGAGATTAGCCATTGTTTATGTGGTATTTATTGAAGTAACTGAATAGATCCACCTCTCTATTTATAAAAGGCATTTCTGGCTATCTGTGAACTGATAACTCGAGTTATTTTGCAGGGATATGAATGCTATCACTATCGCCTAGGTATTGCATTTGTTATGGGCTGGGATTACCGTTTAACATCAGCAGGGCGATTCTAAAACGTCGGAAACGTTTCCGATCGGATTTGTTAGTTTTTAATGTCGATGTGGTAAGTAACTAAAACAATTTTCTCTAGTAAAACACAGTAGTATACAATGTTTATTGTTTTTTACTGTGTTTTACTAGAGAAAATTGTTTTAGTTACTTACCACATCGACATTAAAAACTAACGAATCCGATCGGAAACGTTTCCAACGTTTTAGAATCGCCCTGCAGGTGGGCCACATCCACAAACCACTCCTGTAATTTACTTAAAAATTAAAAAAAAACAGGCTGTTGATGATGATGAAAAGCCTTTTTCATATTTATATAATGTTTACTTGAATTATAAAATTAATTAAAACTTTTTGCAGTTATCTAAATAACATCTACCCCGTTAGGGTGTTGGAATGGGTACGTAGCTACGTAGACTACGTAGTACGTACCTACTGATTCACATTTAGGTACCTATGATGCAACATTCAACCACCAGTAGATAAATTGCTCATGGGTTAAACCCACAGACAGATTTGTTGTAGGTATATCAGCTCTTTTGCATTCTTTGCTCTTCTTTTGCTCTTTTATCTTTATGTAAGTTGTAAAACATAACATAACATAAAACCTAACAGTTACATACATAGTTCTGATCCCACACTAGGATTCTGTGTCGTGGGTATCAGGAACTACGAGTGGGTATGGGTACTCGTAGTTCCTACCGTGGTAGGGTTACCATGGTACCATAACACCCAGACCCAGAACAAATATTTGCAGATCATAGGTACAAACATTTGTCCCGTAGCCGGAATCAAACCCACAACACGGCCCACCTGATGGAAAGCAGTTACCGTAGCCTATGGACGCCTGCAACACCAGAGGAATCACACGCGCGCTGCCGACCCTTAGACGTAAAGATGAAAAGTCTCATGTTCCTGTAGTTACACGGGCACCCGTACCCTTCAAACCGAAACACAGCAATGCGAGCACTACTGCTTGGTGGGAGAAATAGGTACGGTGTTAGTACTTCCTCGGACGAACTCTTTCACAAGAAGTTCCACTAGTAACATCAAAGTTCACAGGATCTAAGTCACAGGGACTAAGTCACAGGATCTTAGTCATAGGATCTAAGTCACATGAACTAAGTCACAGGATCTAAGTCACAGGATTTAAGTCACAGGAACTAAGTCACAGGATCTAAGTCACAGGATCTATCACAGGAACTACTCGGACACACCACGACACAATAATGCTGGTATCATTCAATGAATCACGTTTCAAATCATCATTATCAATGAAGATCCAATAGCACAAGCTACCACGCGACACCACATGCATCATTATTTCACATTTACTTAGTATAATTAAGTTTGCCACAGTATCTGATATCCGACCTGTTTAGGTAATGGGAATAACTACAAAGGCACGGGTTTTGTACCACGAGTTCGTCGTTCGTCATTCAGGAATGGTAGATATGCTTTTGAATATGGTAATGTATGCTTCAACTGGTTATATTTTTTTTTTTTTATGGCATCTGAGGATTTTCTCAATTTTGCCAATGTCAAGTTATTGATATAATCAAACAATGTCCAGTCGTCAAAGTCTTCTGTCAAGTCATGTTCTAGTAAATTGATGGCAGTTTACTAGAATGTTCCTGGACAATTTCCACCCCTTCGAAAAGACACGCAATACACTTATTTTGTTTAGATTCACTACCATGTGCTCTTTATGAGCTACACCGGTTAAAATGCCACCAAAATTACACGATATAACTCAAAAAAAAAAACACTAGAAATTGAAATAAAATAAAAAAGGACGACGTCTCCGTTCGAAAGAGCAAAAAAATCTTCTAGCTGGTTATAAAATGATAATCATTATTTAGGCACAAATTATGGCAAGTGAAGTCTTTCATAGATGCAGCGCTGTGGTAGCGCTCAACGTCAAAGTCAGAAGTATTTTATTGACTAAAAGTGCAAAGATAATTTTGAATCGTTTTTTAGGGCAGGGTATGGTCCTATACAATCCAAACAGCCAAAAACAAAAGTAAAATATCCTAACGGCTTAGCATAAAATTTAAAATCACATGAAATCAAATATGTTGACGATGAAACATAATTATTATGTATTCATTTTGAGGGTTTTTTTAATTAATCGAAATATAGAAATCATAGATAATCAAATCAAAATTAATCAAAGAGACAGATAAAAAATGATGAGGTTAGAACTTTAAAATAAAAGTCTAGCTACTTAATTTAAAAAAAAAATTGTGTTGTTACTGTTCAAAATTAAGAGCATCTGAATGCCAAAGCTTTTTTAGGGTGGCAATATGTGCGATTATTTTTTGCAAAACCAGACTTGTTCAAAATTCTGTTCGGTTACAACTATTATTAGTATATTGTTCTACCTACATTATGTTTTGCATCTCATTTAATCTTGTCACGTCGCACTGTGCGTTCAAAATACTATACTTTTGAGATCGAAGGCCTATTACGAGTTTTGCATTGCAACAATCATTTTGCGAGTCGTGAGCTTTTACCGTGACTTACATAGTAACTATTCATCATTCTGTGCCGCGCAGTCGTTATAAACAGCACAGATTCATCACAGGAAATCGGTGGATGGAGGTGGCTCAAGACCGTTCGTCGTGGCATTCATGAGAGGAAGCTTATTTTCAGCAGTAGATTTCTACAGGATGATGATGAAATAAATAAAGCAAATAAGTAGGATCGATATAATTTTTGGAAGATTTTGGACAAAGCAATCCAAAATAATTCAACTAAAAATGAGCTATAAACTAAATATTAAAGCAATTACAAATTCTCGTATGAACGACTATGAATAAATATATTTCCTGCTAGACTACCATTCAAACAGGCTGTGATAATAAATCTATTATTTATAATCTGCATTGGTAATATGATTATCAGAATACAAACTACGAATCTTACATGCATAGAGATTCATTTTGATAGCGCGATATTTAACATCCGGAGAATCAAAATAAAGAAAACATGTATCAACGGGTTCTCCTTGATATTATAGGTAGTGTAGAAGAGGCGGCCGACGCGGGGTCTCGTGATTTTCAACCTAATGTCAAAGATTTTACGACTAGTATTAATTAAGTAGTAGTAATTAAGTATTCGCTATATTCTGACTAGTCTAAAAAAATCGAAGTTCGCAACCAAAGACAGTACCCAGTGTGATCATCGGTTCTTGTTTGCTATGACCGAAGCAAACTATACTATACAGGCAACTTTTAACCGTTCACTGGGGAGGGTTCCCAACGAGTAACACCCAAATGAGTAACAATGTTACTAGTTGGGATTTTTCCATCGAGTAAAACTGTTCCCTGGGGGTTACCCGTTGGGAATATTTCTGGAAAAAAAGTTCCCAACGAGCAACACTAATAATATATTTGTTTGGATGACGCCGAAAATCTGGCAGTTACTAGTTTTGTAAATTTTTTGGTGTTGACGTACCTATCAATATAAATAAGTATCTTAGTATATATGTAGCGTGTGGCTCAGCTACCATGATCTTTCTCAACACGTATTGAGTATTATTAGAGCTTCTAGTGAAAGTGTTCGACGGGAAATATTATCATAACGTTATACTATTTCCGCCACCAAGCAGTAATGCTTGCAATGCTGTTATCCGGTTTAAAAGGTATAGTTACCGGTGAAATTACAGTTACATCTTTATATCTCAGGGTGGCGAGCGCAGTGCAATGTCACGTAGAGTCTTCAGTCGACATGACAGAAAAAAAAATTACTTATAGGTAAGTATTTATTTTCTCGGTCTTATGGTTCAGCGTACGTCAATTTGGGTATAAGCGTAAATATAATTTCAAAGTTAATTGATTTTAAGCTTTTATAAGCACATTGCCACTTTTTTTAAAGATTTAATTTAGTTTGCTGGTTTTTTTTAAATATTAAAACAAAAGTTAATTGACTGCCTAAACTTTCCTCAGAGGCCTTAAATAAAAGAAGAAGAAGAAGAAAGACTACCTACCTAGGAGTAACGGAGTAACTAACAACTATACTCTGATTTTTAATCTTAGACAATTTTTATAAACAAAGTATGTGTAGGTCATGGAAGTAATAAGTACTACGTACAACTAGTACTTATTACTTCCATGGTGTAGGTATATACACATACATGACACTTATACACACATTGGCATATCTTGACATTTCTTTGTTTACAAAAATTATCTAAGATTAAAAATCAGAGTATTGGTACATAGACTACATATTCGTACCAAACATCATGAAAAATAATCACAAAAAAAATACATTAAAATTCTTAATTAGTACAGACGTAAATCAAACAAACCTGTAAAATTAATTATTTATGCCAACCATGTTTTATTAATTTTTAATACCGGTAATTATAATGATCATTGTAGGAAAACAATGTAGTAGCATGATAACCTTGCTAGCTTCGTTTCCTTAAAAATTACACCGCCATATGACGACCGTAATATAGCCAAGACGCAACAAACGTTACTACTCGTAAAATTAATTGTCTTAGAATACATTTTCATATAAATTGGTACCTACCAATATTAAGGTAGTTAAACTAGTGAAATGCCCGCGTTTTCGTCCGCGTGGAGTTTTAGTCAATTAAAACTTCAACACTCCACTACCCCCCTTAAGGGGTTAATTTCGGAAAGTCCTTTCTTAGTGATCTATACTCTGATTTTTAATCTTAGACAATTTTTGTAAACAAAGAAATGTCACTGTGTGTATAAGTGCCATGATTTTGTGTATATACACATATGATACACATACATGACACTTGAGCAATGTCCAGTCGTCAAGTCCTCTGTCAAGTCATGCACACAGTGGCATATCTTGATATTTGTTTGTTTACAAAAATTGTCTAAGATTAAAAATCAGAGTATAGATCACAAATTTACCTTCCTCCAAACTTCAAGTCTTAGGCTAAGCGATTGATAGTCAGTCAGCGACTGAGTCAGTCAGTCAGTCACGCAACGATATATATATTGATTACTAGCTGGTGCCCGCGACTTCGTCTGCGCAGGATTAGTATTTTGAGTAGCTTATATTAGCGTGACGTAGAAAAGAATAAGTAATGTATGATAGAAATGTTTATCTTACATTACTTATGTGTAACTCTAGCGGTTTTGGCAGCGCACGCCAGAATAGCTCGCAGATGGTAGATTTTTTCCTACTTACTTGACACTTATCGTCATATTATGGACAATTCACACAATATCTTTATAAATTGTAGCCTATGTATTATTCTGATGTATAAGCTATATTATTGTAAAGTTTCTTTAAAATCCATTCAGTAGTTTTTACGTGAAAGAGTAACAAACATCCATCCATCCATACTTACAAACTTTCGCGTTTATAATATTAGTAGGATTGATGTCTGGTTTAGAAGGAGGCCCGTCATTAGCGGCTGTAACATAGCGGTGTACTTTTTTAAAATTTCACAACTTATGTAACATTTGACAGTTTTTACGACATCCACGGGAGGAGACACATCAATAGGATAATATTCATAAGCCGGACACAACACGGTACATCTTTATTACGGTAGTCATAATATGACAGTAGTTCTTTTAGAAACCAGAGTTTTACATATAAATTGGTATACTCACTAAAGCAATTGGTTTTTTTCGTGTGAACCGATTTCTTTTTGTGGTTTTTTAAATCTTCAAACTGACCAAAAACACACCGTGTGGACCAACGATGATTTATACTGATTTTGTTTTCGTAAAAACCAAATAACTTATTTTTAATTGGCATTGGAAGACATTTAAATGTTTCCTTTCACATAAAAACAATAAGCTTAGAGCTAAATATATAAAAAACAGTAGTATATGAATCATTCAACAAGCTGCGGTAGCCAATTTGATTTGCCGTCTGCACTTAGACAAAGTTTATCCTCATAAATCATCAATTATGTAAAAGTTTGTGAGGATGAATGGATGGATGTTTGTTACTCTTTCACGCAAAAACTACGGAACGGATTTTGATGAAACTTTACAGTATATACAGGGCGTCCCACGGATATGCCACATGGAGGGAAAGTACCTCGAATATTGTAGATGGAACATTTTACTGAAAGAAGACATTATTTGAATTTAAAAAACAATTTAAACTGCATTCATAGATATTTAAATAATTACATGGTTGAACCGGGAATCGAACCCGTTACACGAGAAATATAATCATTCTGTAGCTTTATCATACCGATCGAAAGGCTTCATCATAAGGATTATTTTTTGCTAAAAAACATAGTGCCAGAAATAAAAGGAAGACCATGAATTTTAACATTTTTATGTATATAAGTTAAGCCTAAGTTTTTTGTGGTTGATTGTTCACAAATTCTGGAACCTAAAAAATTAGTCACATTAGACGTGAAATAAAATAAGCCAAGACGTGTCACGCCTTATTAAGGGTCCCGAAGTTGCATGCCTCCAAAATTAATCTACACAAGTAAGTGTTGAAAATCTGTCTCTGTCTGTTTGTTCTCATACTACCTAAATAAAGTTAGACACATAGCACATAAGGATAAAACATTTTAAAAAGTTTTAACCTGACATTTCTTAAAGGATCCTTAAAATCAAAAGCGCTTAAAGAAAGAGCTTAAAAAACTTAAAGAAACCACAACTTCATTTTCAGAGACCAGAGGGCCTATTACGAGTTTTGCATTGCAAAAACCGGAATGCGAAACGTGAGCATTCAACGTGACTTACCTACGTAGTAAATATTCATCATTCTGTGCCGCGCAGTCGGTAGAAACAGTACAGTTTAGTAAATAGTTACTACGTAAGTCACGTTGAATGCTCACGTTTCGCATTCCGGTTTTTGCAATGCAAAACTCGTAATAGGCCCTCTGTTCAACGACACATAAGACAAGTTGGTGCAACGAGACAGCAAAAAACAATCCCAACTTTGCATAACCTTGATAAGTCTTATCCAATTATGTTTATGAAGATCTGAGTTATAGTTATTACATTAATGAGAAACTTCGTCCACGTTACACCTGGTTTCAGTTTTATTTTAATTTAATATTTACATGTATGGAGGGCGATTACGTAATTCTGTTGCTATTGATTTCAATCGATTTCAATGTTGTTTCTATTTGAAATTACGTTAATGCGTTTACCTAATCTGGTTGTAAATTGCAAGCAAAATTAAATTTAATTACCTTTGTAAGCAAAATGCGTAAGTTGGGTAGTCACAAGAGTGTAATTTCGAATAGAAACAGCATTGAAATCGATTGAAACCGTTAGTAACAAAAATACGTAATCTCACCACAGATCTTCATCAAATTTTTTAGTTATATTGTTGCTTTATGAATCATATCTAATGTGATAATTTGTTAACTAGGCGTGAAAACCACTAATTGTCATTTCCGACGCTTATTTTTTTTAGCTTAAGTTGTTTCTAAATTAAGATGTTGGATTTTCTTAAATAAATAAGTAATTCAGCCGAAAAGATCAACTAAGTTTACGTGGGAACCTTAACTTAATAAATATCGTAAATATAATTTGAATCTACGCATTAAGTTTTAAGTTTCAAGAACAATGAGCTTTATATGCGATGAGAATAAGTAATTTTAATAAACAGTCGCTAATAATACGAAAATATGGGATGTTGATTTTGTTCCATACATAAGCCTTAATCCATAACTCTTTCCATACCCATTTTATCCCGGAAATACGTCATTAACAGTAGTGCCATTAGAAGGCTGCCTGTATGATGTTAGTTCAATTTATTATGGCAACATTTTATTTATCATACGATTAGAGATCCCATAATAATTAGTAGACTTTTGACAGCTACTTGCTTACATGATTAGAACCTATTTATTTCTTATAGTAAATAGAATGTTCGAAAACACGGTAAATGTGAGGTCAGAGTACCTTTTAGACTAGCAAAAAGTACGTAAAGCGGTAGCGGCGGTACTACCAAAATTGATTACTTATAGCAGTTTTTATTGTAAGTTTTTTATGTGTTGCCAATTTTTACCTCTTTTTATTACAGAGCACGAATTAAAAAAAGAGTATTGTAATTGGAGAGGTCGAGACACTACTTAAAGCTAAGTATATAATTTATTTATATATTAATGGTTGATGGTAACATCACCATCATAATTAGCGTATACAATTCCACTGTTGTACATAGGCCTCACCTAAGAGCATATCACGACGAATGGTTATATGCCGCCTTCATTCACCGAGAGCATGTTACCATTAAATGTCGTTGGCCCATCGAGAGGGCCGTCCTACATTGCGTCGCTGGTTTGTGGTTGTCACTCGAGAACCTTTATTCCCAACAGAGGCCCAGTTCTCTAATTTAAAAACATTCAATTCACAATATAATATATAGTCTCGTCGCACTGTCTCGTATACCTAGTGACTATTACATATTATTCGCAAGAAACGCGAAGATTAAGTAATAGTTACTATAAGTGACAGTGCGACTCAGACATGTTTTTAAATTAGAGAATTGGGCCTCAGTTGGTGGTTCTGCGAGCCCAACATACATGGCCTGCCCAATGCCCATTTTCTTTCTTAGTCCAAGGGTCTCATAGTCTTAATAAACTTACCTGTATTTTAGATCCATTGTTTCAAAATTGTATACAGACGAATACATTCCCGATAAAAACACGGGAAATAGTATTAACACATAGCTGAAAATATTAAACTTCCCGAATGGTCCTAATATTTTCAAAATGTCATCGACACTCACTTCTTCACTATGTTTCTTTTCCGGATCCATTTTTAAACACACGCAAAACTATAAACAACTCAATTTATATGTAACGAAACAGTTGAATTTATTTACCTATCCTAACTTTATTTAAGTATCGAATGCGACGCGTGCGCAGCAACGGTCAGCGGACCGATAGTGCGCGGAGAACCGACGACTTATGGTTTTTATCGTTGATGTTAAAATAAACTGAGTTAGTTTACGATAAAAATGCAATGAAAGTTTAAGGGTTTTTTTATTGAGTTGATTTTATTGTATAACATTTGAGTATAAGTTCATGGCTCAGTAGGTAAATAAACGGTTGTGTACCGCGAGGTCATCCGATAGAGTTCGGCAATGAAATAAATCTTAGGTATCATTGAACGTTCACTGCTGTACGAAACCTCCCCCATGAAATAAATACAATGGTGGGGACTGCCATAATCACCACGCTTTGCAGGCAGATTGATGAACGCAGTATTCATGTTGAGTACTCAGGTGGATGCTGCTGGCCGTCCCCTGGAGGCGATTTTCGAAAGTCATCGAATGACTAGACGTTAGTAAAATTGCCGTGCATTTCACATTTCCAAATTTCTATATATCTGAAACTCATTGATGACTAAAATTCTTATACCTATGATATTAATAAAAGTGCCTCCTCGAGTAAATCTCCTGGAAAACGGTGATTTGCGGCCTTTTTGACGATATTTAGTCAATTAATTGATTCAAGCGTGACTTTGCGGAAATCCATTCTACAATATAAAATAGACGAACAAATATATAGTAACAATTCCGCTCCTCTCCAACGAAAACTCTGAAAGAATTCGACATGTGTTTCGCCTCTCAACGAAGCATCCTCAGGAAACAGTAGGCTCAGGCGAACGCCGAACAGAAAGACAGTCTTTCTGTTCGGCGTTCGAAGAGGCAACATGGCTGCGGAGTTTTTGCAGTAGTGTGTCTTTTTCGTTCTAGCACGCAGTGAGCCTACTGTTTCCTGAGGATGCTTCGTTGAGAGGCGAAACACGTGTCGAATTCTTTCAGAGTTTTCGTTGGAGAGGAGCGGAATTGTTACTATATATTTGTTCGTCTATTTTATATTGATATTTAGTCATTCAGTGACATTAAAAAATTACACCCCTGATTTGGCATTTACGACATGTAGGGGTCTATACAACACGGGTACAGAAATCTTGTACTGCACTATACAAATAAGATATCCATGGTTTCAGTCAAATTATTCACCACATTTTTATCCACTACTGGATGATGCACCCCACATAGCATGCATAGCGTGCAATGGGGTGATTTGCGATGATCACCACACTTGACAGACGGATTAGTGATCTTAGTTTGGTGTTAAGTAATCAGGCAGATGCTGCTGCCCATCCCCTGGTGTAATCCCTTTGTCGTCTTTTAAGCCATCTGCAGGAGGAGTTAGAGAAGTCCTAAGTATTCGTAGGCCGAGAATACCACGGCACAAAGAATCAAAAAGGATTCACGTTAACATACTTTTAGTAAAATGTACACAGTTTATGGCAGTGAACAAAAAACCTTCATCATATTTCCAACGGCATAAAATAGTCCAAAACATGGCTTCGATAAATTTTCTACATAAAACATATCTTAAAACGTACCTTTAGAATTTGTTTAAAATACGCTTCTACCTTAAATATCTCTACAACTTAACAACGTACGTTGATTATATTAACAATAGTAACAAATCATAATAATATAAAGAGCCAAGTAAATGTATATTTTCTATTACACAGCAATATTGGTTAAATTATTATTTTTCATGATTTTAGCTTACTCTTCGTTTCGCGAGCGCTATTCTGTCACTTTCTAATAAACCTGAACTTTATTAAGTTAGATAGAGGCAGAATTTGGCTGTTGTCAGCGTCTTAGTATGTACTGTAGACTCTACACGCATATTAATAAACAGCTCTATATATTTTAGAGCTGTTTCTTTTTGAAATTCAGGAAAGGGATACTTTTTAAAAATTTCGTTAAATTTTAACTCATCACCTGAATTAATAAATGCAGCTGAACCAACATTGTGACGCGGCTGGTTAATATTTACCAATTAATTTAATTGAAATTTAGTTATAGACGTAATACCTATTCATTAAGTCAATGCAGGAAAAAGACAAAAAGTATTTTATTCATTGAAATCACAAGGATCATTTTGAATCGTATTATAAATTAAAATTACACCTGTTCTAACGCAACCAAGCCTAGAAGATAATTGAGTCAGTAATACCACCACGAACTAGAAATCATGAGTAATACCACCACGAATCAGCATCCCGCTTAAGTATGAGCTACCATCACGGCGTTACTTGCATGTAACGGGATGAAATGTTACTTTTGTGTCCTCGAAATCAGTTAAGCCGTTACGAACATTCAAGTTCATATTAAACTGGCGTACAATTTTAAATAGAGTCATAAAACAAATTAAAAAATATAATATCAAACGGCATAAATACACTAACTAATGCTATAGATGAGCTGGCTAGAAGAGGGTCGGGAACAACCACAGAGGGCCCATCTCCATTCCTTCCTCTACCCTTTTCTCAGCTACGCACTTGGATGCGGCTTCGCACCCTAAACCAACACAACGAACGTTGGGCACGGATCACGGACTGCAGACAGTCAAGAGCAGCCCTTCCGGCTGTCTCACCACGACTCACGCGTCGTCTACTCAACCTTTCAAGACCAGACCTTCGTACCATCGTGGGGACACTCACTGGCCACTGTCTCCTGAACAAACACCTCTATAACATCGGAGCCACAGACAGTCCACTCTGCAGGGGGTGTCTGACCGAAGAAGAATCGGCTGCCCTCGTAGTCCTGGAATGCATGGAAGTAGCAGCTCAACGTGAACAAATCCTCAACAACCCGAGGTCACTTCGCGAAGCCTGCGAAGACCCCAGGAAGCTTCTGTGCTTCTGGACGGAGTTAGGCTGGCTAACTATCTAGCCAGTTAACCCTCACGCATAATGGACCATACATAGAGTTCGAATGCGGAAAAGGGAGTTCTTTAACATTAACATTACACTAACTAATGATGATAAATTATTGGTTCGTCGTTAACATACACCATCGTTAAATAAATTTAATCGCAGAAGTCTATAGACCTTCTGCTACTGTGCCTTTTTAGTTGCGGACATCACGGAACCAATATTTTGTACTGAATATTTACTTAGTTTAGTTTTTGAACTGAATCGCAGATAGCTCATGGTAAGGCCTCTGGACTATGTTTGTGACTGTTGGGTTGTTATGTTATCCTATCCTATCCTCTACTTTTAGACGAGAAATATTTGTATATAATTATAATATGTTTTGGAATCTCAAAAATGGCTGTAATGATTTTGATGAAATTTTCTATATTGGAGGTTTTAGGGGTAAAAAAATCGATCTAGCTAGGTTTAATCTCTGGGAAAACGTGTTTTTTCGAGTTTTCCTAGCAAAGCTCGGTCATCGAGGTACAGTTGTCAAACTTGTAAAAAAAAAACATTTCATTTAAGGGCAGCTATCCTACTTCCTATCCTACTCCTACTAATATTATAAACGCGAAAGTTTGTGAGTATGGATGGATGTTTGTTACTCTTTTACGTAAAAACTACTGAATAGATTTGAGTGAAATTTGGAATGGAGATACTTTACGCCCTGAATTAACACATAGGCTACTTTTCATCATCATCATCATTATCAAACGCGTGTTTGTTACTCTTTCACGTAAAAACTACTGAATGGATTTGAGTGAAATTTGGAATGGAGATACTTTACGCCCTGGATTAACACATAGGCTACTTTTCATCATCATCATCATTATCAAACGCGTGTTTGTTACTCTTTCACGTAAAAACTACTGAATGGATTTGAGTGAAATTTGGAATGGAGATACTTTACGCCCTGGATTAACACATAGGCTACTTTTCATCATCATCATCATCATCAATTTTCATCATTATTCACGCGGGTGAAACCGCGGGGCGCAACTAGTTTTGCATAGTTTAGGAGATATCTAGGCTCTTCCAAGTTACCCCTTTTCATTGCACGCCAGTTATAACATAACAACCAAACAGTCACATATACTCCTGATCCCGCACTACGATTCCCTGTGTCGTGGGTATCAGGAACTAAGAGTACCATGGTAGGTCCCCAGACCCAGAACGAAAATTAGCAGATCATATAAATATTTAACTCGCAGCGGGAATCGAACCCGCACCTGAGGGCAATAAAGCCGCGTGGCCTGATGTCGCTCTGCCCTTCGACTGCTAAAATGGAAATTTGCAATATCTGTAGTTACCTATTTACATGTTTCTATTAGATTATTATTTATAAGTATAACAAGTGTAGCGTGTGCTGTCTTGCATATTTTTGCTGATGTTTATTTACTTTAGACTACCTTCCTAAGGTTTTTAAGTTCTCATTTACTATGTATCAGCAACTCCTTGCTTCGAGCCACCACACAGGCGCTTCTCACCTAGTGGTAAGACGGACCATTTTTGTAAGCCAAGCCGTGTTTGTTGCCTGATTCTTCTAGGCTTGGTCGCGTTGGAACAGGAGTAATTTTTGTTTATAAGACGATTCAAAATGATGCTTGTGATATCAATGAATAAAGTTCTTTTTGACTTGACTTGACTGCCTCTCGCATCTCACCCGCCACAGAGGTCGTCAATAAATTCAACTATTACAAAATATTCCTATATAGTTCAACTTTCTTGTTATTATTATATAATAGTTGGAATATATAATTAAATGGAACATTTTTGTCCACTTAGTTACTATAATAATGTGTTAGTTGGTGGAGTAGGTAACGAAATGACCTTTAAAATTCATATACCACAGCATTTATTTATTTCTTTTACAGACTTTAATGTATTCAAATTAGTCTTCACGTGAATTTGTTTTGGATGCGCTACGAATACAATATTATTCGTGCATTTATTTGTTTACTAGTTGCGCCCCGCGGTTTCACCCGCGTGAAAAATGATGAAAATTGATGATGATGATGATGATGATGATGAAAAGTAGCCTATGTGTTCAGGGCGTAAAGTATCTCCATTCCAAATTTCACTCAAATCCATTCAGTAGTTTTTACGTGAAAGAGTAAGAAACATCCATCCATTCTCACAAACTTTCGCGTTTATAATATTAGTAGGATTTTTGCGTCAAACAATGGTTAAACACGAGCTTGACTTATCACGAGTTCATGACGACGAAGCCCGGTTTATGACGTGAGACGCACTTGTAAGGCCTCATGAGAAGCTATGTTGTGTTTAATTATAATTAAACACAACTGGTCATCGAAAGATGGCTTAAACCTGAGTTTAGACTAGGTTTATAGCAGGCTTAAGGCAGGATATGATACTATAATCTAAACATCCAAAAATAATTTTTTTATTCAAACGGCTTTGCTTAAAGTTGAAAATCGCATGTCATGTTTTGACGATGAAACTGGTTTGTACTTCAGACTGTATTTCATTTTGAAGGTTTTTGAATTAATCGAAATATATACAGGGCGTCCCACAAATATGCCACATGGAGGGAAAGTACCTTGAATATTGTAGATGAAACATTTTACTGAAAGAAGACATTATTTGAATTTAAAAAACAATTTAAACTGCATTCATAGATATTTAAATAATTACAAGGTTGAACCGGGAATCGAACCCGTTACACGAGAAAAATAATCACCTGTAGCTTTATCATACCGGTCGAAAGGCTTCATCATAAGGATTATTTTTTGCTACCACACCGACCGCGCAAAAAAAGAAAAAAACTTAAAAGACGGCCTTACTGCTGAGCAGGCTTCGCACGAGCAGCAACAGCATCCTAAGCGCGTTCTCGGATCTTTTCGATTGTCCTCTGGTTTGGAAGCTCGTCCAGAGGACTAAATCATTGTTAATTATTAAGTACTAACCTAGTTTTTCGAAAGGAGTGGATAGAACGAGCTAAAGACAGAGAAATCTGGTTGAACCTGGAGGAGGCCTATACTCAAATAGGGGTTCCCATCCAAGACAACAAATGAAACAAACATTATAAAAAAAAAGAAGAAAAGTTATTTACTATTTAGTATTTTACATAAACAAAATTATAAGTAAAAATTCATAATATACATAAATACATACATGTAATACTTAGGTGATGGGAAATTAAAAGGCTTTATTATTATTATTATTAACCTAGTTTTTAGGTTGCGTTTTACTAACAAATTGGACTCAGTTGTCTTAATAAATAAAATATTATTATTATCATTATTTGAATGCCAAAGTTTTTTTAGGGTGATCATTTGTGCGATTTTTATATGCAAAACCAGACTTTTTTCAAAATTCTGTTTGGTTACAACTATTATTAGTGTATTTTTCTACCTATACTATTTTTACATCTCATTATTTAATCTCATCACGTCGCACTGAGTGTTTAAAATACACTACTTTTGAGATCAGTCCACGCTTTAAGCCTGAGGCCCAATTCTCTAATTTAAATACATTCCAGTCTCTCAATATAATCTCGTATCAGTCGCACTGTCACGTATAGTAACTATTACTTAATCTTCGCGTATCATGCTAAGATTAAGTAATAGTTACTATACGTGACAGAACGACTGACACGAGATTATTATTGTGACTGGAATGTTTTTAAATTAGTGAATTGGGCCTTTGAGTTTAGACCAGGTTTATTAGTCTAGGCTTAAATATTATACGAGTTTAATATAAAAGCAGATAGTTGTTTTCCGAAACTAATTCTCGCGCTAATTAATAATTTCCATCGTGCCAAAGAGTTCATCAAAATATAATATAGGGCTTACTAACAATTACTTCATAAGTGCTGATTTATATATTATAATTATGTATAATGATGGGTCTGAATTTTTTTTTTTTCATTACACAGGCCACAAAAATTTACACACAGTGGACATCGAATCCACACCTCTCACATCTCAGCTGGCTACTCTCCCGCCCCCAACCGCAAAGGCTGTCATCTATGTAGGTAGTTAGAACACTGCCATCATATTTGGTTTACCACAACAATTTATTCGCTGCATGCAATGTTCTCTGCTACTTACAGTGCCCGGCTCTTACTGAGCACATCGTGAACAAAGAGAGATTGAAAGAGATCGGTCAAGACGGGATGATGACACAATCATGCAACGTGGCGTAGAACTACTAGGGGAAGAAGAATAAGGGACTTTTAATCTTCATGTTATATGCCTGCCTGTTAAACTGATAGTCCTATGCGTTGGAGCAATCAGGTTCACTGGATTCCTCTGTGAGTGATGCCATCCGTTCCGCAGAAGACAGATCCCGTTGGAGTAACATCGTACATTCAAAGGTCCTGCATAAATATCACGGCCCTCAGCAGTGGGGATATCGACGCAAGAAGGAGGAGGTTATATGCCTGCCAAGCGTGGTGATTATGAAAATACCCCATTGCATTATATGCAGCAGGCTTCGTCCAAAAGTGGACATCTAATGACTGATGATGGTGATGGCGCTATACATAATGGAGTTTAGCCGGATGCATGCAAAGTGTCACAGCAACATCCATGAACCATGAATGAATGTGTATTGGTATCTATAGTACGTATCGATAAAGCTGGTGATTTATGCTGACGTTCTCCGTAATATAGTCATGGATAACTACTATTTGTGTGGTAAGCTTTATGCTGCAATAAACCTTTGTAAGAAAAATTACCATTGCTGTAGATTCTGAACTGAATTTAAGGCGAGTACTATTGTCAATAACCTTGAGCCAGCACCAGCCAATGGCAGCGCGCGACTGAGTTCGACTGACGGACGCCCGTATTGTTGCCCGTATTTTTTTTAAGGAATATTTTAACATATTTCAAAAATGAAAATGTATTTCTACGAAACTGTTCACCTCTGCTTTTTAAGATGTTTTCAAGCTTCTGCACTGGAACGAATATAGTATCAACAACAATGGCGAATACGTCACTCACTTTCGATATACCGACGACATTAGTCATCATGGCAGAATCGCTGGAAGACTTTAGCACAATGCTCTCAATACGGTCTCCCAACAGGTGGGTCTTATGGTGGCACTTCACTTGGCGTATTTGCGTAAATGTTTGCATTATTTTGCCATGGTAAACAACATTGTATTCTGATGGAGTCATGGTTGATTTTGCCTTGGATAAATAACGCAAAAATTTGCGAATATACAACAAGTGAAGTTGCACCATTATAATAAACATGGGCAATTTTGATAAACATTGTTTATCAAAGATGGGCAAGACGAACATCATTTGTCAAATGCCTATGTCACACCTATGCCGGTACACGTTGGGAACGATATTGTCGAATGGTTGGTCGGTTGGTAATAGACGAGTTGTTGACCACTAAATCTATTTGGGTCAGCCAATTCAACTAGGAAGGTCCAACATTGACAAAGAGGTCAACCGACGAATCCAACTCGGATGGGCAGCGTTCGGGAAACCACGCCATATTATCTTCTCGTCACAGATAACGCAGAGCCGCAAGACGAAAGTGCGTGTTATCCAGTGATGAGGAAATACTTAGAAGAACCAAGATCACCGACATAGCTCTCAGAATTATCAAGTTGAAGCGGCTATGGGCAGGTCATTTATGTCTCATGTCTGATGTTATTTATGCCGAAATATCTGGAAATACCAAAGCTCAATAAATCATGGTAAATGATAATTTTAATAACAAGATCAAAAGGTCTTAAACACCTCTGGCATAATAGGTCCACGTATTGTCGATATTGACAAAGCTCTAGTAATTCTACTACACACAATGGGCGGTTTCATTCACCGCCGCACGCGGCTTGTGTCTTGAGATTTCCGTGTTTTATTCCGTTGACGTGCGCCCGCCAGATATCAGATACTTATTGCACTTCCCCAGAACATGCTAGAGAGTTGCCACTTATCGATAAAACATCGATGAAATCATTATCAGCCGTTAGACGTCCAAAACGTCCGTAGAATGCAAATGGGGGATTTGTTAAAATCAGTTGGATGCTAAGTCGCATCCCCTGGTGCTTATTCCCTAGTTGCCTTTTGTGACATCCATGGGAGGAGATAGGTCTATTGCTAAACGTAAACTACGGTGGGGTAACCACGAAAATCTAACGGTATCGAGTCGATAGTCGATGTCAAATATTTGCTAATGACATCGCGGTGCGTGAAATCATTGTAATTTATAATGTTTGTCATTTACAATCGTCTCGATAACGATAGCGACAGATGTTCGTGCTTGGGCCTCTGATGTCTTATTCTTACCATGTAGTACAATATTTATTTAATTAAAACGATGAAATGTCTCTGTTTTATTGACAGAAATGTGATTACTACGAACAGAACATGGCCCGTATTCTCGAATAGATCTCTTCTACAAGATGACGTTATACACATGACGCTTAAAAAAACTTATGAGTTCCATTCGAAGACTTCATATCATGAATGTTATTTTTCCTAGAATCACCCCCTGGTATTACTCTTTGTGCGGAACTTTCAAGCGTGGCCACACCGGCACACGCCGTCCGTGCCGCGCCGGCACGCCGCACGCTGCACGCAATTTGTGTCATCAGATTTCCAACATAAAAATCGTTTGCTGTGGCGTGTCTGTGCGATCAGATGAACACCGAAGTAGCGATATACATTTTCATCATCTAAAAACACCTTCTTTTTACCTCTAAGCTAGCGAAACCCAAAAAAGTACAGACGTTGTGTAGATACTAGATACAACACTTTTTTCTGCTACGCTACGCTACAACTTTATGTATAGGTTAAACCATTGCTTTATTGGATTTTACTAAAATACGTTATTAATTAAAATTAAAACATTTAAATGCAAGTATTAATGTTAGTTATTTAAATTAAATAATAAAATCTAACATTTCTTTATAAATAACATTAGAATTAGTTGACATTTTATTCTAAGTAGGTATATTAAATACATTCGATTTTAATTTTTCGTATGGTTCAAGCCATTGTGTGTCCGTTGTATACCGTGGTGTGTCTGGCCTAAGAAAAGACCCCTCCGTCTCCTCTCATGGATGTAGTAAAAGCCAAACGGAAGGATTAAATAAATAAATAAATAATAAGTAAAACCCATCAGTCATATACATAGTCCGTATCCCACACTAGAATTTCCTGTGTGGGTATCAGGAACTACTAGTACCATGGTCCCGGAACAAATATTTGCAGATCATGCAAACATTTGTCACGCAGCGGGAATCGAACCCGCTACCAATTACTCCAAGGGATGGGCAGCAGCATCCACCTGAGTACTTCACACCAAACTGCGATCACCAATCCGCCAAGCGTGCTTCCCTCCATTGTATTCAAAAGGGGAGTCCTCGCCCAACAGTGGACGTAAACAGGTCACTGATGAAGCGATTAATTTAATTATATACTTACGTAATTTTTTTTAATTTTGACATTTACACGCCAATAATAATGTGTATTTATCATAATAATTTTTAAAACACTATATAAAATCTAACATTTCCATATAAATTATCATTTGATTTCTTGATTTATTAATTTTCATTTTATTATAAGTAGGCAGGTAGGTATATTATATTTTTATAATTTCGTAGGTCTGTCTATCTTTGAAATATTGATTTTATTTTATTCTTCTTTTTAATTATTATAGGTACGTCTTTCAATTATTATTTTTATATAAGTCTCTGAACATACCGTTCATCATCATCATCAGCCTGTAGAAGTCCACTGCTGGATATATGCATCCCCCTAGAACCACCACAAACGTTCTTAAGCCGCCTCCATCCACCGACGTTTATAATGTCTTATAAAATATAAGGTAATGACTGCTGCCTCTTGATAAAGAGTCATCATTTATCGTTTCTCGACCTGCGTGGCGCATCAGGTGAGTAAGCGGCTAAGATTCGGGAGCAAATGTTTGCATGATCTGAAAATATTTGTTTCGGGTCTGGGTGTTGTGGTACCATGGTACCCGTAGTTCCTGATACCTACGACACAGGGAATCCTTTTGTGGGATAAGGACGATGTATGTGATTGTTGGGATGCTATTTGTTAATATACAATACTTATCGACACTACGAGCTTTGGGAAAGTATACAGGAATGCAGGCAGTCGAAGGACGCTTTTTCGTAATTAAATCCGAAATACCCCCGAAAACTCCTCAATCTGAAACGGGACAAGCTACGGCACATCGTTGGCGTCGGCAGGGCTATTCTCTATCTCGCGACATGTTTGCAAAAGACGTAAATTGTGCTATCAGGGCTGTCAAACGGTAACTTTTGTATTAGAAAAACGACGTCTGACAACCCTTATTGCACAATTTACGCCTATTGCAAACCTATCGCGAAAAAGATAATAGCCCAGCGGGATTGTCACAGGTCACATCCATCTAAACAAACATTTATTTACATTGGGACAGTCCACTATGCAGAGGCTGTCTAGAGGAAGATGAGACGCCAGCGCATGTGCTACAGGAGTGCAGCAGCGTGAATCCACAAAAAAAAACTTTCATCTGGACATCGAGGACTCCTGGGCAGGCATCAGTGAGCTGCTGGTCTTCCTGGAGGACATCGGGTGGCTGGACTTGCGGAAAAGAGTCAGCACTTTAAGTAGGTACCTACAAGTGTTATCGTAAAATGTTCGTCGTGGAATTCTGAAGAGATTTATATCTCGCAGAAGATTTGTACGAGCTGATGTCGATGATGACAATTTATCGATAACGATAGACAGCTTTGTCCCAGCACTAAAGGTCTCTATTCACAACGAGAGCTCTTTGTGGGATTGAAACTTTTTGACTCTGAGGGATTGTTATCCGCAAAGTAGCTCCGGATATATGCGCTCCACCTCTCAAGTGCTCGGCCTCAGTAATGCCAGGGATATACTGTGAACCACTCGACTCGAAAACACGCCTTAAGAGAAGGTTACTGGTTGGGCGCTTACGCCCTTTTGTACGCGAAAGAAGTTTGCTTTTTAACCGACTTCACAAAAAAGGAGGAGATTCTCAATTCGGTTGTATTTTTTTTTTATGTTTATGAACCAATTTGGTTTTTTTTTTATTTGAGTAGATATACTTCCAGATTGGTTCCATTTTTTTCAGTTTCCAGTTCTGATGATGGAATCCATGAGGAATTGAGGGAACTCCTCAAATATTGTAGGCATACATATGGCGATTTTGATATATTCAGCAACAAACCAAGTATTTGCATTCAGAAAGTATCATAACCCTTTCACCACTGTGGTTCTTTCATCAATTTTTTTTCATCCAGATATTAAGCCGAATAGGTACTATGGCGGAAGTCGGTTTTATAATTCGGCGTGATCTTGGTTCTTCTATGATTCACCTCATTTCAGATTCTTTAACGTAGTGAAACTCCGAGTATAGCTCTCTCCATAGCCCGCTGCGTGACTTTGAGCTGCATAGAACGCCAATCATAGTCCCGTCATCAATGGCAACACGCATTTGTACTTGAAAAAAACCGTGGTGGTCTTAGCCTAAGAATAGGACTCCTCCAACACCTCCCGTGGATGTTGCAAAAGGCGACTAATGGATTACGCTAGGAGATGGGCAGAAGCATCCACCTGAGTTCTTAACAACAATACTGCGATTCCCAATCTGCCTGCCAGAGCGGTGGTGATTATGGCAATTCCCCCCTATTCTATTGGGAGGCCTCGTCTAGCAAGGGAAGTCTACCAGCTCTTAAAGAAAAATAACTATAATTTCGTAGGCCCTTTCAACACCTTGTATTTGTGTACCTATGTCATTAGAATGCTTTTATCTGCCAACTGGGAGAAATTCCTGAAAGTTTTTTGAAAAATGTAATTTTCATAACAACCTTTTATTAAATTAGTGATGGGAACCGTGAGCTGAACAAAATGAGCCCAAACACTGCCAGGCTACTACTAATTATCAAGGAGTTTCGTTGTCCACCTTCCGTCTCCATAATCAGATCAGCTCGCCGTCACCATAATATTGTATTGTCATCTGAACTTAACAGGTATGAAAAAAATTCAGCTCAATCGGTTGAAGATAACTGATTTAAAATTCATTTGTAAGATTCCACCCGGACAATACATATACAGGGCGTAAAAAGACTACTCCCGAAACCTGAAATTCCTTATAGGTACCTACTATTTATTTTATGCCTCTAACCAACAGAAAAAACAGTTCTCCTACTAATGCGTTGTCACGAGTGGGGGACAATGGCACTTTTTCTGCCAGTGGGGCCAGATAGTTGGGGGACGCTGGGAGTGAACCGTGCATTCAGACCATGAGAAAATATATAAGCTGAAAAAACACGAAAATAAAACTTTTGGGCCGCTTTTTCGTTTTTCTTTATAAATATCCATAAAATACAAAAATCTAATTTCCATCATTGAAAACACGTTAATAAATAAAAATGACAAAGAAAAGCAATGAAAACCACATAAGAAATATTGGCGCTACAGGTCGATCAGCTGACCGGGGAGCGTTGAACTCGCGTGGCTGGAATAAATGCGTACATTGCTGGCTGACAAATACGATACGAAACAAAAAATAGGTTTTCTCCGGTATGAATTACCTCTTCGGCGAAAGCTATTTTATATAGCTATGATATAGGTAGCTTTACCGGTACCTTCAGTATTCGGGAGCCGTCCTTTTACACGCTGTATATACACATTGCAAGTTAAATAAAAGCTTTTAATAAAAAGTGGAATAGTTAATTTTGAACGGTTCTCTAACGAGTTATGTGGCATGAATGAAAAAATAATGAATTAATCTTGCACTGTTCTTTATCGCGATTAGGTACCATGAATGTAAAATTGGTGAAATTAACTTTGAATGAGTGTTTATCGCGATTGAATGAGCTATGTATGAAAAGTGAATGAACTTATTTTGAACGGGTCTTTACCGTGTTAATAGCGATGCGAAGGTATTTATTTATGAGAAAAGGTATTCCTTTAAGTAGGTTTATCGCCCTCGTACATATACTCTTGTAGGTACATGGCAGCGTTGCACGTCCGCTGGATACATTATATTTTTAGGGTTTTTTAAATGTATTATCCTGTTTTTCTGTGGGTATTTGTTTTATATTATTTAACCGAGCGGTAATTAAACAGCATTCTATAGGGAAAGAAAGTTTGAGCGGTAAATAAATTTTTATATGAATATAAACAATAATATGTTTTGTTTTTATATTATTTAACCGAGCGATAATTAAACAGCATTTTAAGGGGAAAGAAAGTTTGAGCGGAAAACTAATTTTTATATGAATATAAACAATAATATGAATCAAAAAACATAATAGTATGATCAATAAACATTGGTTCTGGAATTAGCTGTCTTCGCAGCTCGCTTCGCTCGGCACGTGTGTTCTCTGCTCAAACAATTTTTTTAATATTTTTTTTTAATAAATGTTAATTAATTAGTTGTTGCAAAATTAATTATATTAAATGCCGTATGAAATATATTTTATAATCATTTTTATTTCAAATCAATTTCTTGCATAGTTTGGGTGGTAAGTATTTTAGTTTTTTTAAGTGTCAAGTTATTTTCGCTAATTACAGAATTTTATTTAACGCTCAAAATCTGAATAATATAATGCTCAATTGGACGTTTTATTTCTCAATCATAAATGATTTAATACTCACTTTATTAGTTTTCTTTGTTTTTCCAGCCAGTATTTTAAAGTTGTTTCTGATGTGGCGACCTCCGTGGCGCGGCGGGCGCGTAGCCGGCTAAGACGCAAGAATCGCGTCATGCGGGTTCGATTCCCGTTGCGGGACAAATGTTTGCATGATCTGAAAGTATTTGTTCCGGATCTAGGTGTTGTGATAGGTATCATGTTACTCGTAGTTCCTGATACCCACGACACAGTGAATCCTATTGTGGGATCAGGACTATGTATGTGACTGTTGGGTGTTTTGTTAGGTTAATTATGTTAGTGAATTTTTATACTACGTCTAATAGTACAGGCAAATTAGCAAAAAGTGTGGACCTAAGTGGTGTAGTCGTGGATTCTTATGGAAACGTTAGATGACACGAAAAGAAGCTTATCCTAGGTTTGCACCGTTTCTGGCGCTTACGGAAGGCTTTTAAATATTAGGTACAAACTTAAAAAGGCCGTAAATTTTTAAATAGAAAGAAATTACTTGATGCAAGTTAAATTACGTATAGAGAGACTGTCTTAGTGCATTATGATTTTAATAAAAACCACGTGCATGTAGGGAACACAGTGTTGAACAAATGCATCTTTCGTAAAAAAAAAACCAGTATAAAACTTCCGGCGGATGTAGTACTAATTAAATGAATAAGTTTAAGTCAATTTCCAGAACTACATTAATTTTCCCCGAAGTAGAGCGACAATAAAATATGGAAAAGTGCCTACCGTGAGACGCACCATGGTGCAAACCTGGTAATGTATTTCGAACATTTTTCTGATAAGTCTATCAATTTGCACCGACTACCTTAATTTTCCCGGAGCCGTAATAACCACAAAAAGATTTTTTTGTAAATGTGTTTTTTTGTATGTTCCGTATGTCGGATTTAAAAAATACTTGGTGCAAATGTAGATCATACCGGTTCAAAGTCTATGCCAAATTGCACCGACTACTTCTATTTCCCGATATTATAAGGTTTTCACCCTATTTCACCCTGTTCCGGAGGGTGAAATTACTGATGCTTATTATTAGAGGTGATTTTTAAGCCATACAAAACAATTAGAAAAGTTTTCATGACTACATCTAATTAGTTCCACACTTGTGCAAAAAATCACCTAAATTGACTGTACTATAAATCCATGGGTAGTGCTCAGTTTTTTTTGCGTCCTTACAATGTTGTGTACGATAGTGATCGATAGAGACGTAGAAATAGTCAGTGAGGTCAAATAATATTTACCTATAAGATAGAGAATGTGATGAGGTCACCCTAATGTTTTGTTCGAAAATATGTACTTACCTACCTATTCATCTCAATATTTATAATCATAATAATTAACAAACCTTGATTGATGTTATACGGTATAGGTGCTTGATGACGTAGGTATTGCGTTTGATTTGCTTTTTTATCAATATCTAATAAACAAGACCCTTCTAATTGTATGGTCGAAGGCTCAACACGTATATTTATAGACATCTCAGGGTGAAGAACAAAATTGGATTGCTACGACGACTTAGCAATAGCGTTATAGTAAATTATGATACAAATGTGCTAAGTTGGTTATTATAGTCGAGGTGGGGTTACAGCCCGAGCCAAATTCGAGGGTGTTAAGGAGCCAAGAATTTTGGCAATAATTAATTCAGTGATGCATTAACCTATTGGCTGTCGAGGAAGGCTCTAGATGCAGGTAGCGTATGATTAGTACAATCAGCGTCATAATATTAACAATTTGAGTTATCAAAATATATTTTCTAAGTGTTCAAGACGAAACACGGAAACTTTGCTCAGACTTTTTTGTGAAGAGCGGTGGATAAATATTATATAAATATTATATGTGCAAATACACATATGATACACATACATGACACTTATTACATACTTACATACACAGGCACATACACTTACTCACATGGCATATCTTAACATTTTCTTTGTTTACAAAAATTGTCTAAGATTAAAAATCAGGGTACTTATAGTTATATAACAGAAATGTTTGGGTTGAAATTGTTATTAAGTTATTTATAACTGGCTATAACTGACTCGTGCAAAGCCGGAGATAAGATTTATTCCCACTATAGGGTCCGGAGTCGAAGATCGGCCCACCGGGCCCTCTAGTACTTTAAATAAATGGAGATAAACTCTCGAAGAAGAAATGGTATTTAGCTGTTCTCATTATTGGCACCTGCGGGCTCATACTTTCTTCGTCTAAGCTTAGCCTACGGGAAACTTTTGCACTTTAAACCATATAAGGGTACTTAAATTGTAGCTCATTTGAGAGCCATTTCTCAGAAAAAGGTATAGACGGCAACAACGTCAGTTGAATTATAAATAATTGAGACGTCTGTAGAATTATACCTTTGTTAAATCTGCCTATAATTATATGAGTATAATATAAGAATAATTATGTATGTAAGTTTATAAGTACCTACATATATTATTGTAATATTTTTTTGTAAGTCTTTTAGTAGTTATAACATAACATCATCATCATCACCAACCTGTTTACGTCCACTGCTGGACGAGGCACCAAACTTTGATCACCAATCACCCGGCCAAGCGTGGTGATTATGGCAAATCCCTTCATCGTATACAAGCATAATATAAGTAAGTATAAACATTTAAGTTTATAAGTATATTAAAATAATTATCACTAGAAACGGGATATTTACCATGATTTTTGAGTTTTATTGATTCCCGATATTTCTCAATCAATAAAACTCAAAAATCATGGTAAATATCCCGTTTCTAGTGATAATTATGTTATTAACCATGATAGTTTCAAAAGTTATAAGTATATTTTTGTAAAATCTGCCTGTTTCAAACTAATCTTTTATGAAATTTCACAATAAGTAAACGAAATGAGGCATAAATATATAAAAATAGAAGTAATTGTGATAACAAAACCGTTTACCACGGATTACTAAAACGTTTAATAGTAGATACTTGTATTATGTGTATTTGTTAGAAACAAGGTCAAGCAAAACCGATTGATACCGCGCGAGGAGGAGGAAAGTTACTGAGATACAGTTACGTCCCCCAGTGGCCAGATACGTTGAGGACGCTGGGAATATACGGTAAAAACCAGTTAAGTGTGGTAGCGCGAATCTAAATCTGCCATCAACCACATTATGATTAATGTGTCAAAAACTACTTACTCAGTTGAAATTTTAACAAATTATTGTTATAAATAGTGTTGTGCCTATAATACAATGTACATTAATCTGTCAAAAGTCATAAATTTATGATATTATAACGTAATTATTGGAGTAAACTTAGAATTTATTTGGGGAACCTAATTATTTTTAACTAAATCTCAATTTTAGTACATAAAAAAAAAACTACAGTATAGTGTGACGACCTCCGTGTTGCGGGCGGGTGAGTAGCCGGTTGAGATGCAAGAGGTGCGGGTAAGATTCCCGCTGTGGGACACATGATTGCATGATCTATAAATGTGTTCCGGCTCTGGGTGTTGTGGTACCATGGTACTCGTATGTACCGACGACACAGGGAATCCTGGTGTGGGAACATTACTGTACATGACTGTTGGGTGTTATGTCACGTAGAGCTTTTTGTATGTCAGTGTACGCGTACATTGCTAAATAAGATACGTGATGGCGCTCGACAGGGGGCAGCACTCTTGGGGCTAATTTATACGTGGCTGGGATGTAAGTAAATTACGTGTTGCGCGTAAGTAAATTACAGTACGTACGTAACTCAGTACTTATGTCACTTTTAGGGTTCCGTACCCATTAGGGTGCCAATCGAGACCTTATTAAGCCTAGCCGTCGTCGGTCGGTCCGTCTGTCTGCTTGGATTCTGTGACATGGCATTTCAGCCGCTGCAAGAGGCAGTTTAAATTTTCACAGATTAAGTATTGTGTTGTGTGGGTATGAACCCTAATCAAAAATTAAGATTTTATGTTGTAACTGTTTATTGTCCCTGAATAAATAAATAAATAATATAAAAATGCAAAAAAACAAATACAACACAACAATACAACAACAACACAACAGCAATTTACACCAACAGGATACAAGAGTTATTCAACCCAGGAATAAAACTGATAGCTCATTCTAATCTACTGGTGGTGACATCTAGTCTTGAATTGAGTAAACTTTAAAACTCTAACATTAAGCGTGGTTTGAGAGGACTCGCATGTCAGGTTTATTTTCATATTTAGTTTTTGATCTTGTAGAGATTCTCAACAGCGAAGTTTTCACTTTTGCACTCCAGGGACATTTTTTAGAGAGTACTTAGTTGATTTAGGATAACTTGGCGAAGCCCCTCTGCTGCTCCATTTCCGATGTATAGAAAAGACGCTAAGAGTTAAATTGAATTAGTTACTTTCCATCAGGTGAGATAGTGGTCAAATGCTTAGCTGTAGAACATTAAAAAAAAACAATGTTTCAAATTGATATGTCCATTGGAAGAAGAACAGGAGTAATTTTAGTTTATAAGACGATTCAAAATGATCCTTGTGATTTCAATGAATAAAATTCTTTTGATTTAATTTGATTTGAAGTGGGTTAAATTTTGATTAATTCCTTTACAACCAAACCCATTGCACATTGAAGATCAATTTTTTTATTAAAATAATCATTTTAAACTAAATTATAAACATCCACAAGATCTATCATTACCTAGATTCTCAAATATATAAGCGTGTTAAACAAAACAAGAGACATCAATATCGCTTCGTCTTCTCGGTGATCCATCTCAATGAAGAAGGTTCCGTATTTTAAAACAAAACTCGTACTTTTATAGTTAAATCCTGCCCCATCTATAAAAAACGTATCAAGTAAATCTGTTTCTAATATCATCGTATAGCAGTTTGGACTAGCTTCGGACTTAACTGAAGTTGCTTTTTGATATTGCAGTTTTAACGTAACTTACATGTTACTTTAGTTCATATTACTAAAGTAACCTAAAAGATAAACATAATGGAAGTTTTTTTATTAAAATATATATTTTTCAAAACAAGTTTTTATGAAATTAGTGTTCGGAACGTAAGCTGATCAGAATAAGCTGACACTACTATAAATCCTCAAGGAGATCCGTTGCCCTCTTTCCGTCTTCATCAAGTCAATCTTTGACAAGTAAAATGAACATCTATTGCTCAAAATTAGCATTAAGAACTGTCAATTGATGGTAATTTTATTTGCCAATCGTTAGTCACCGAGTGACTTTCAGTTAAGTAATAGGGGGGCAGATCAGCTTGCTGGCACTATAATATTGTATTGCCATCGGAACTTGACAGGTATGCAAAATTTCAGCGAAATTCTTTGGGACATTTTTGGACATCCATAGTCATCGAATAACTTTAAAAATCTGGTGGTGTTGGGAATTGGGATGGCTCGGCCAAACACCAGATAGCTGCCTTAGACTCGATTGAAAACTTCCAGCTAGGTATGGACGATAATAGTTATTTGTTATACAAGAGTGCAAAGTTGCTTTTTAACCGCGTGCTCAATTTTGATGACCGAGCAAGTGAAGGATTCTAAAATTTAATCACGAGAAAAGCGAGTGATTAAAAAATTAGAATCCTGAGCGTTAGCGAGAGAATCAAAAGAGCACGAGGTGAAAAATCTTTGCACTCGAGTGAAACACGTAACTTTTCATCCCACCTCAGCGAGGAAATTACTTAATGCAAAAAAAAAAACACATCACACTATTGCGCATTTTCAACAGTTTCAGTCAATTCTGTTGGCGTCAAATATACTTCCTCGTTGCTAGAATCACTCATTTTAGGGTTTTCACTTGTTTTCAAGTTTCTTGTTTTTAACCTAAGGTTGTAACAATATGACGTGAAAGAAAATGGCGCGCGTAAAGCAATACACCAAGAAGGTTCCGTCCGAGTCTAAGTTTTTAACAAATTAAAAAAGGTAGTATTCAAAAAAATTAATAATAAAAATTAATAATAATAATATTTATTGGTAAATTCGGCACCATGGAGGTAAAAGTAAATAGGTTTAATGATGTTTTGAATTCACAAACTTAGTGCACACGATGTTCTAAATTCAATTTTACTTTATCCTCTAGCGGATAAAAACGGCTTTTACACTCAGATATCGAATAGCAAAAATACTCTTTCCGAGATGGTGGGATGAAAAATATAAAATCGACCTCCTGTGGCGCGACGGGCGAAGGTTCGCTTGCGACGCAGGAGGTTGCGGGTTCGATTTCCGCCTCGGAACAAATATTTGTACGATCTACAGATAATTGTTCCGGGTGTTCTAGGTATTTTCTATATATAATAAAAAATATCTATCTATGTAATGTATTGTATTAAGTATATCAGTTATCTAGTACCCATAACACAAGCTCTGCTTAGCTTGGGCTAGATAATGTGTGAAATGTCCAGCATTATTTATTTTATTTATTTATTTATATAAAAAAAACAATTTATATAAAAATAACATGCCAAAGACAAGATTATAATGCTGAAGGCCAATTAAAATTTTAAAATTTTGTACTGAATTATTTTTTAACTGAATCGCTATAAGAGCTCATGGTAAGGTTTCTGTTTTGTAATATCAGTGATCCATCTCTTCAAAGATTGTGTACATTGTCAGACGGGAGTGTTTGGACGTTATTCACAGAGTGACATGATAGGCTCACATGTCTTTCAATCATACAAAGAGCCTTTATGCACCACGGTTCAACTCGTAGTGCGGGGAAAAATGGGTTAAGTTAAATATCGATAAATATATTAATAGTTTTTTGTTGAACATGTACTTTTCAAAACGAGCGTTTATATAAAATGGAATTCTGGATGACGATGATGTTGAAATTAGTAATCAGACATTTGAGGTGATCAAAATGAGCTGGTTTTTTCTGACGCCATTTTGAATTAAAAACTAAGGGCTTTATTCATAATCATTTTTTAAAACTATTTTAGTTAAAATAGCTTTCGTCTTGTTCTCTCTGATGTAAAATGTCATACGTCAAAACAAGACAAAATATATTTTTACAAAAATAGGTTAAAAAATTATATATAGATATAGTAACAGTTATAATAGTATCAAAACGTAACAGACGCGATAATTTCATCTTTAGGATCTTATATTTCTTTATTAGCTGTATTGTAATAATTAATTTTAATTATTATTTGAGAGTCAATAATTCATCATCGAATTATCTTATTTTAATTAATCAGTAAGCTACGTCAGTAAGTAAGTCAGTTAACTACTCGCTGTATTGTATTGCTCGCTAAACAAAAAAGGTAATTAAGCACAGCAGCGCCCTCCAATCCCACGACGGGTTTCTCACTGAACAGACTACCAATAAAAGTGAATAATATTTTATCCTTATTTAGTTTTGTTTTCTTTTTAGGGTTAAGCTCAGACATTGATAAATGAAATTGCATAATTCTTCTTTTGGGTTGTGTGCTTACGTTTTGTTATCTGAACTCTAATTTATACCTGCATAAATTAAACTGCAGGTATAAATGAGATAATTCCTTTCTTGAAATATGTATACATCATGCACCAATCGGGCCGAGAGGAAATACATTTTAGTAGGCAAAACTTTTCTTCATCATCCGGTCGATACTGCTGGATGAAGACTTCACAGCATACATAACATAGAACGCATAGCATTCGCACGCTTAACATCAAAATTTATCTAAAAAGTAGGATTTTTTAAATATCTTTGACATTATTATTTTTTAATAAAATGTAGTTTGCACTTTTTACATTAATTTTTACATTTGATTGGACCATGTTGGAGTAAAATCAGTCCCAAGATTTATACTTTATCATCTAAATAATCTGAGATTTTACTGTACGCTTTTCTATAAAGTTTACGTTCGATGTGTTCGATCATGTTTTTCAATTTGTTTATCGATAATTTTAGCACGTTGCTTGGGGTTAGTGTTAAGTACTCCAGTGGATGCTGCTGCCTATCCCTTGGCGTCTCCTTAGTCGCCTTCTACGAAATCCATAAGAGGCGTTGGAGGAGTCCTTGAGACTTTCTTGAAACAGCGTGTAGAGATTGCATGTAAACTTTAAGAATAATGGTACCTCTAAATAACCTGTTGTTGCAAGCTTAAGTTAATAATATAGAAACAGGTAAGGCAGTTGCCTGATGATTATGGATAACTGCGTTGCCTATTAAGGTTTCAACATCACCTTTAACATACTTGTCACTCAAGCCGGTAATAACTTAAATTGCATCGCTATGATAATAATAATTGTGAGAATATGGGTTGAGGAATTTATTACCAATTAATTATGTAGGTTCTCAAGATATTGAAATAATAATACTGAATAATGAATACTGAAAAGGAACAGAGGCATTTGTTGACTTTGCCTTGTCAAAGTCAGGTAAGAATTAATCTTAAAACAAAGTACGTAAGTTTTTAAACGATTTCAAAAAAGGAGGAGGTTTTCAATTCGACTGTATGTTTCTTATGCGATTACTCCGCCAATTATGCGTTGATTTTGATGGTAAGTTTTTTATTTGGTAGGTCATATTTCAGAGGGGGACCCATATAAATTTTATCGAAATTGATTTAGAGCTTTTTGAAAAAAGACGGTTTTTCAAAAAATTTGTTATATGCCTCAAGATTAATGATTAGATCAGTATTGATTTTGACTTTGACAACATTTAATTTGCATAATCTTATCACTTGGGGCCGTTTGTCTTCGGGTTATTCAGTTTTCATACGTGAATGCTAAATGCTGGCTAGGAAGTTTTCCCCGCTAGTTGTTTTAAAATAAGTTTTTTTTTTATCGATACCGTCCCATCTCTAGAAGACGATTCAGAGAAGTGCAATATTTTCGGGGTCTCGCGACGAGTGTCCCGAACAAAGGGGCCGAGTGCGGCGGAACCGTGGTTTTGTTGCGTCTCCATATACCACTCCGCCTCGTTGAGACGTGGAACCATGAATATGGAGATACGGTTTTGTGAACATACCCACTTATTTAATTAACACTGAACCCGGCACGAGGTTCATCCTTCTTTATATATTTTATATTTATAAGCGAAACCGAAAAGGGAGTCACTTTCATCATCAGCCTGTAGAAGTCCACTGCTAGACATAGGCCTCCCCCAGAATGCAAAAGTCTTGAGCCGCTTCAATCTACCAATTTCCTGCGACGTTTATAATTTACTAGTTGCGCCCCGCGGTTTCACCCGCGTGAATAATGATGAAAATTGATGATGATGATGATGATGATAAAAAGTAGCATATGTGTTAATCCAGGGCGTAAAGTATCTCCATTCCAAATTTCACTCAAATCCATTCTGTAGTTTTTACGTGAAAGAGTAACAAACATCCGCACAAACTTTTGCGTTTATAATATTAGTAGGATTTAGTCTATAGTCTATCGAGTAGAGGGCTTTCCACTAACGCGTCGTCCGGTTTGTGGTCGCCACGCCACTCAAGAACCTTTATTCCCAACGGTTGTCAGTCCCGCGAGTTATATAGGCCTGCCTTGCCACTTCAACTTGCTAATTTTGAGAGCTATGTCATTGATCTTGGTTTCCTCATTTCGGATTCTATCATGGAGTCACACTTGAATTTTTCTTGCAAAATCATCATTTCAGACGATTGACGTCCACTGAAGGACATAGCCTAGAATGCTACGATGAACATTTGAACAGCCTCCATCCGTCTTTGATCTATCAAGTTGGTGGCCATCCTACTACTGCATCGTACGGTTCGTGGTTGCCTCTCGAGAACCTTTAATCCCCTACAGCTGATGGTTCTTTAGACATGCAGTCTGAAATATATACAGATACCTAGCGTAGTAAAACATATTGCCATATTCGATTGAAGGTCCATTATCTTCTTTTGTAACTTCTTGTTATAACATATCATACTAACTTCTCAGTGCGCCGCTTTCTGTAGGCCGTTTTCACACTCCAAAAAATACAGTTTGTGGCATCCAGGGCCTTAATGAGAAACTTGGAATGCTGCAAAATGGCGGCTTTGCACTTTTGTTTGTTTTATTCTGCAGAACACAACTTTTTGTGTTTATTTTTAACACGTTTCCCTTTTTAAATGTTTGAGTATTACATTATTGTAATACTCAGGTAGATGCTGCTGCCCATCCCCTGGTGTAATCCCTTTGTTGGCTTTTACGATATCCTCGGGAGGAGACGGAGGCTCCTTAGCGACACATTTCATGCACATTATTTCTTTACGAACATTTTCAATTTGCCATTGGAAATTAAAGACCAGATTTTTATTTAGGTATTTTAGGTTTTTTTTTTATATAAACTATAATTAAAAAAAACTTTGGATTTAAAAAAAAAATTACTAACTGGTTTCGGAGGTAGTGGGAAAAAGCTAAATTAAAACAAGACAAATTTAAATATACGTAACAAGACGTAAATTGGAACATGTCCTTTACAAAACTATACGAAAGAAGTAAAAACTAAGACTTAACCTAGGTACCTAGTTATTTTATATAGGTATAGGTTAAGTCTTAGTTTTTACTTCTTTCGTATAGTTTTGTAAAGGACATGTTCCAATTTACGTCTTGTTACGTATATTTAAATTTGTCTTGTTTTAATTTAGCTTTTTCCCACTACCTCCGAAACCAGTTAGTAATTTTTTTTTTAAATCCAAAGTTTTTTTTAATTATAGTTTATATAAAAAAAAAACCTAAAATACCTAAATAAAAATCTGGTCTTTAATTTCCAATGGCAAATTGAAAATGTTCGTAAAGAAATAATGTGCATGAAATGTGTCGCTAAGGAGCCTCCGTCTCCTCCCGAGGATATCGTAAAAGCCAACAAAGGGATTACACCAGGGGATGGGCAGCAGCATCTACCTGAGTACCTACTCAACACTATACTACGATCACCAATCTGACAATTAAGACATCGCAACACTAGATCGGAACGTGATCAGAACTTTATTTTGACTAATTTTTATTACGTTAAATTAATCGGCTCCACAAACCGATGTGTAAGAACTTAAATAATACCTATTCTATTGAATAAATTTTATGATATAAGACTTGGATATTTAGCAGTACCTAGCCAAACAAAAAAGATTGTTTCTCCTTAAATGTGTTCCTGAATTTCCATTGCGGTTTCCTCGACATACGGACGTTTTCTGGAAGTTTTCAAACCAAAGCTCTCATCCGTACAAAGTTCAACACGTACACTACGCCCTCTGTAGGGCTGCCTGCGGTTTCAAATTCGTACAAACTTTTTCTGAATCCTGCATTGCCCAGTTTACGCTTGAGCTATTTTGGAATACCTTTGCATGAGGGATTCTGTAGGTCATCATCATCATTATCAGTCTGTTGAAGTCTAATGCTGGACATAGGCATCCCCCATAGAATGCCTCAATGAACGGTGTTGAGTCCCCTTCATCTTCCGACATTCTATCCTACTATCCTATCCTATCCTATCCTACTTCCTACTCCTACTAATATTATAAACGCGAAAGTTTGTGAGTATGGATGGATGTTTGTTACTCTTTCACGTAAAAACTACTGAATGGATTTGAGTGAAATTTGGAATGGAGATACTTTACGCCCTGGATTAACACATAGGCTACTTTTCATCATCATCATCAATTTTCATCATAATTCACGCGGGTGAAATCGCGGGGCGCAACTAGTCCTACTAATATTATAAACGCGAAAGTTTGTGAGTATGGATGTTTGTTACTCTTTCACGTAAAAACTACTGAATGGATTTGAGTGAAATTTGGAATGGAGATACTTTACGCCCTGGATTAACACATAGGCTACTTTTCATCATCATCATCATCATCAATTTTCATCATTATTCACGCGGGTGAAACCGCGGGGCGCAACTAGTATATTATAAACGCGAAAGTATGTAAGTATGAGGGATGTTTGTTACTCTTTCGCGTAAAAATTATTGAATGGATTTGAATGAAACTTCACAATAATATAGCTTGTACATCAGAATAACACATAGGCTACAATTTATAAAGATATTGTGTGAATTGTCCATAATATGACGGTAAGTGTCAAGTGAGTAGGAAAAATCTACCATCTGCGAGCTATTCTGGCGTGCGCTGCCAAAACAGCTAGAGTTGCACATTATGTAATGTATGATGGAAATGTTTATCTTAAATAGTCCTACAAAAATGCCCGCCACATTATATTATATAGGTTATATTATTTTCTATGCCACGCTAATATATGCTACTCGAAATACTAATCCTGCGCAGACGAAGTCGCGGGGGGCTAGTTCTCTTCATAATAATTATAATGTCCTTGGTCCATCGAGACCTATGCTTCCTATTGCGATGTCCGGTTTGTGGTCGCCATTTGATAACCATTATAAATGATAAATAAATGATAAATGATAAATGAATTTATTATTGGTAGATCTAGGTGGTAACAATTACTCTCAAACGGCTGTCAGGTCTGCGAGCTATATTACCTGCCCATTGCTACTTCAACTTCTATGGGTACGGATTTCTATTTCCAAAATAGAAATCAGTAGTAAGTTGTCACAAAACTAAAAAATATACAGACGTGAAAATTGAGAGCTTTTAAGAGGTTATTCTTTACAAACCACCGTTTTAAGATACCAGTCTCAGAAACCACGTGCAAAGGAATACATATTACAAAATTCCCAAAATTTTATTGACGTTGAATTCTGAACAATTTGAATTTTGAATGATTTGAACATCTTTTAAATCTGTATAAAAATATATTTATGTTTTTATAGACTGGCAACCCCGGGAAGACCAGTATCCAGATACACAGTGCGGTAAAATACTTTATCCGCGAACATATCCAGTGGTTACCCTGGTTTGCCGGTTATTGAGAGATAGCCCGCTTTGAGCGAGGTATACTGGTACCATCGTGTCACAGAGTGTTTGTGGTTCTACTTCGATTAAGTTTGGTGTTCGTACATCCTTGTTTCGTTTTGAATGCAGTTTTAATGAAACTTAATTTAGCCTTATATTCACATTGTAACATACTTGCCTCAGAAGTCCACTGCTGGACCTACCTACGTCATAGAATGCCCCAACGAACGGTCTTGACTGTTGACCAATTCTTTCGACCTATGTCATTTCACAAAGTTATCCATCCTACACTGCGTGGCTGGTTTGTGATCGCCTTTCGAGAACCTTTATTCACCAACGGTTGTCAGCAAAAAGATAAAACTAACAACTACTATTATTCATCATCATCATCAAACTGTAGAAGCCCACTGCTGGACATGCCTGCCCCTTAGACTTCCTGCGACGTTTATAATGTCTTAAGTCCATCAAGTGGAGGGCCTTCCTGTCCTGTGCCATTTTGTGGTCGCCACTCGAGAACCTATTCCGCAACGGTTATGGGCCCTGATATTCCCTAGCTGAAAGTCACTCAGTGACTAACGTTTGACAAGAAGAATGACCATCATAAACAAAAAATATTATGAAGAATTCTCAATTGATGGTAATTTTACTTGTCAAACGTTGGTCACTGAGTGACTTTCAAGATAGGGAATAGGGGGCAGTTCTCCAAGCTATACCGGGCGTCCCGCGGATATGCCACCTGGAGGGAAAGTACCTTGAATATTGTAGATGGAACATTTTACTGAAAGAAGACATTATTTGAATTTAAAAAACAATTTAAACTGCATTCATAGATATTTAAATAATTACATGGTTGAACCGGGAATCGAACCCGTTACACGAGAAACATAACCACCCTGTAGCTTTATCATTCCGATCGAAAGGCTTCATCATATGGATTATTTTTTGCTAAATAACATAGTGTCAGAAATAAAAGGAAGACCAAGTATTTTAATATTTGATGAAAAATTTTGTTCAGAATAATGAAAACCTGACATTGCCTTGGACATACAACTGACATCATCATAAGTATCTATTACTTATAAAATTACTCACTTGAGAAGAACCAGTATGAAAGTGTCCACGAGCCACAAGCAGAAGTTAGACGTATTATTCTAAATATCCACCACAACAAGATCAAAAAATCGACAGGGAGCGAAATAATCAAAAGAGTGCGACTTTGTATTCAACAGGAAGGGACTCATTTTGAGCATTTGATAAATTGATTAATTTTGTATTAAAAATGTTAAAATTCATGGTCTTCCTTTTATTTCTGACACTATGTTATTTAGCAAAAAATAATCCTTATGACTTATCCTTTTTCGATCGGTATGATAAAGCTACAGGGTGATTATTTTTCTCGTGTAAACGGGTTCGATTCCCAGTTCAGCCATGTAATTATTTAAATATCTATGAATGCAGTTTAAATTGTTTTTTAAATTCAAATAATGTCTTCTTTCAGTAGAATGTTCCATCAACAATATGCAAGGTACTTTCCCTCCATGTGGCATACCCGTGGCATATACAGGGCGTCCCGCCCTGTATATGCCACTTCAACTTACTAATTCTGAGAACTATGTCGGTGACCTTATTTTTTCTACAGATTTCCTCATTTCACATTACTATTATTAAGATTTATAATATCCCAAGACCCAAAGAAAACAACGAGGTGGGGATCGAATCCGCGACCGACTCCTTGATTCTAGGTTTTAATTCTTTTTTTGCTAGTAACCGCACTAAGTTATGTCAGCGCCAAGCCGTGTTTGTTGCCTGATTCTTCTAATAGGCTTGGTCGCGTTGGAACAGGAATAGTTTTAGTTTATAAGACGATTCAAAATGATCTTTGTGATTTTAATCAATACAATTCTTTTGATTTGATTTATTCGAATAACACACAGATTCCCATCAGTGGGAATTTGTTTGTTTACAATCAGTTCGTCCTATATTGTCTTTTCAAAGTTTCCCAACTCTTGTAATTAATCATTGGAGACCATCAACGTCACTCTTTGCATACTTAAGCAGTTATTTGAGCTTAGTTAAATATCTAAAGTTAGTTATGGTAGACACAGCTCAGAAACTTTCGTCTTTTCATTATTGAAATTGGAATTAATTTATAGGCTAGAACACTCAAAAATAGGGTTTTTACAATGGGTACTTTGGTACATAAGATAGTATAAATATTTCGCGTGTAAAAATTGTAAAAACTTACCACACAATAATAAAAACAATAGACAAAAAAACTAAGCAACACGTAAATAACTTTGAGCAAGAATGTTTTATTTCGATTATTTATACTGACTGTGTAATAAATTGTATTTCCATCAGCGACCTTTATAATGTCTTAAGTACATCGAGAAGAGGGCCTTCCTTTACTGCGTCGTCCGGTTTGTGGTCGCCACTCGAGAACCTTTATTCCCCAACGGTTGTCAGTTCTGCAAGCTACATGACCTACCCATTGCCACTTTTACTGGTGGATTGAGGCGGCTCAAGACCGTTCGTCGTGGCATATGAGGAGGCCTATGTCCAGTAGTGGACTTTTACTGGCTGATGGTGATGAATAATAAATAAATTGGAAAATACAATAAAATAATATCAGTTTTTACAGAAAGAATAATACAACTAATACAAACGTAAACAAAATTTAAAAATATAACTTAAATAGTCGAGTTATCTAAAGATTGTTGCGATCTAAAGATAGCTCAACTGATCCAAATCACTACCAGGAAGCGTCTTCAAGAGGCTGCATGCTGGCTGCATTGCCACGTACTAATGCGTTGAGTCAAATAAGAGCTCTCGGGTCTCACATCCAACAAATGTTTTTATGAAAACATAATTTTTTAGGAAATATCACTGGGTAATTTTTAATAACAAATTCTCCGTGAGCGTGTAGTGAGAAGATTTAACTGAGTTGACCTTTTTTTAACAAAAAAGATGTTGGTAAAAAAATGTCGCACCTCCGCCATTTTTTAAGAACGCACTTTAAGTACAGCCCTTTGTAGATTTAGCAAAACAATGAAAATAATAAGAGAAAATAATAACAAAATCACCAGATTAAAAAACTTTATTGCAAAAACGGTATATTAAACAATGCATTTGTACTAAAGAACTTAAGTACAAATTCAGAAGTATTTATGATAGATGAATCAGGCTTGCATTGTGGTGCAGAAATGCATAATTATATTTCAAACACATGGTCGAAAAAAACATTTTGTACGAGCATATACCTACATAGGCAGTAAAGAAAATGATTATATACACTTGTGAAATGCAAAATAATTTTAAATTGAATATAACAAATGTACAAAAGCAATTATTGCCTGCAGCTCCTTATTAGAAATTCCTTATAAAGTGATCTGGAATCTTCACATGAGCTAAACAGAGTTAAGAGACTACAAAACTCATCTCAGCGGTGATCATTCAGAGCTGTAGACTATAGGAGTTAAGGAATAATAATTTCAGATCATATTTTGTAGAATGTATAATAAGCTATATTTTACATTTATATAATGAAATTCATGAAATTTGTGATGTTTTTTCAATACCCTGCCACTTGAAAGTATTAGTAGGTAGCTTCGGACGATAACTTATTGTTTTTGGTCCCATACTAACTCTTACAACTAACTTCACAATACAAAGAGCTACGCTAACAAGGAATCAGTTGTTGGTCCAAATCCTACTAATATTATAAATGTAAAGGTTTGTGAGAATGGATGGATGTTTGTAACTCTTTCGCGCAAAATCTACAGAACGGATTTTAATGAAACATTACAGTATTATAGCTTTTTAATCAGAGTAACATATTGGTAATGATTTACAACAGAGTTTCCACGTGGGCGAAGCCAATAGAGATTCCAAGCAAGCGGAGACGCGAGCAAATGCTAGTCCTACTATCCTACTAATATTATAAACGTGAAAGTTTGTGAGTATGGATGTTTGTTACTCTTTCACGTAAAAACTACTAAATGGATTTGAGTGAAATTTGGAATGGAGATACTTTACGCCCTGGATTAACACATAGGCTACTTTTCATCATCATCATCATCATCATCATCATCATCAATTTTCATAAATTTTCATCATTATTCACGCGGGACAACCGCGGGCGCAACTAGTTTTTCATAAAATAATGTTAAAGTATTTAAAGCTGGTCTTCTTTCCGAGTCAGTAAATTGATGAACAATCGTTAAAGAAAATGCTTTGACTACAACTATTAATTAAATTGAAAGGTTTCACTATCGAATTATACTTTGATTTGAGTAGTTTTAATAATTATTCTTACCTCAATAATACATATACCGGTTTTTATGCTATTATTATTGGTATTATTTCCAGCATGTAATTTATCCTGAACATTTAGTTTTTTTTAAGTAACTCTATGTACTGTAGTTTAGTTTGACCAATATACACTAGATGGAGCTAGTGTTATTGGTGACGATCTCTGTGTGTGCGGAAACGACCTCTGTGGCGCGGCGGGCGTAGGTTCACCTGCGACGCAGGAGGTTGCGGGTTCGATTCCCGCCTCGGAACAAATATTTGTACGATCTGCCGATATTTGTTCAGGGTGTTCTGGGTATTTTTTATGTATAATAATAAAAATATACATCTATGTAATGTATGGTATTATGTATATCAGTTATCCAGTACCCATAATACAAGCTCTGCTTAGCTTGGGGCTAGATAATGTTGTGTGAAATGTCCAGCATTTATTTATTTATATGTGGAGAGCTAAGCAATGCGAGACTTCAGCTGAACATTGATTGTTTGGTGATAATGTAAGTGTTGAAAACGACTTACATTTATTTCTATGGTTGGACCAACAATTGATTTCTGCGATACACAAAATGCATAATTCATAGATATTGTGTAAAACTAACTAAAATACTGTATAAGTAAATGTCTCGGAAGGTATCTACAGTTACAAGTACATATCGCTAATTGTAAGTATTAAATTAAGTAGGAATTAAGTGCAATTATACTTTTAGTAGGTACAATAAATAGTAAAAAGCTAACATAACACATAGCTAGCTCATTAACACAGTAAGTAAACCTATGCACCTATGGATACTAATAGCACTGTTGTAATGTTTAGCGTTTGAATACAGTATAATTAGATTTTTTTTTCGTAAGAAGGTAGGTTCCATAAAGTTTTTATTTTGGTTCTATGTTCGAATATTTTTTAAAGGAACAGTTGTGTAGACGTTTACGATTTGAATAAAAATTTTGGTATATTTTTACAGAACATAAAATATAGTATAAACATTGGAAATCGATCAATGGAAGTGATTTTACTAAGCAAAAATATACAACAATATTATTGAAAGAATTTTGCTTCACAATGGGCATCTGGAGAAATCTACTAAAATTAGAGCCATTTAAAAAAACTATCTAATTTTAAATAAATTGTATATTAATATTCATTTAAAGGTGAATCTTATGTGATAATAGCAATAGGTAAGTGCATGGGTAAACTTTTGTTATAAGTAACTAAGACGTGTTTATCAAAAACAAATACTATAATAAAGATTTTTAAAGTATGAACTAATCGCTTTAAATATTAAAGCTCTTCTAATTTAATCAAAAATTGAAAACTTTGATGATGCAAGAAGTAATGATTGTTTCTTGGCATTAAGACGCTGACGAGAGTCAAATAGGCTTCACCTATTTTTAGCACAATTACATTTTATGGCGAAAAAAATATGTGTCTTCATTATATTTCCAAGAATACACAGTCTAAAATACGATTTCAATAAATGTATTAAGTTAAAATGCACTTTACCGTAAATATCTCTATAACTTTCTAACGTATACATAGGCGTAACAAATGATATAAAAAAAAAAAGAATTAAGTAGATATTTATCTTCAATTACAGAGCAAATATTTGTTTATATATTCTTTTAAGATTTTTGCTTACTTTTCGTTTCTGTGATCTTAACATACCTAAACTTTAATGTGTTAATGTGTAACAGAATTTGACTGTTTGTCAGCGCCTTTAAACTGATCCACATCTTAAAATGTTTTCACCAAACCATTTTAAATGATAAGTTTTTGAATTAATAAAATTGAGGAACTAGCAGGTGGCCAATCTAGTGCTATGCGGTGACCCCTACTTACTACAACTGCAATACCACGATCACCTACGATGTGCCCTACGTAGTATTACACTGCACCCGTCATCCAGAGACATAAAGATAAGTCTCTTCAAACTGGAACACAGCAATGAGCATTACTGCATGGCACCAGATAAGATAGGTGGTATATTATCAGTTTTTATAAAAATGCCTGATCGCAGTGCAGAAGCCCTGCGCAAAATACCTACTCAATTTCTTACTGCTGTCTTTATAATAAGCAAAAGTGCAGTCAAACTACGTATTACCGTGTTATATAAGAATGTGGTTTAGCCACGGTATATTTTTAGTTCCAGTCTAGCGTTCATTCTTCGTGTCTTTCATCTGAGAAACAAAAGGGAAAAAAGAGACAAAAAGCTAATTTTAAAAATGACGTGGGTAATGTAGTTTACCTACTATTTTTTTCATTTCGTAGAATATGTAAAGCTGCATGTTGTTTGTAGGAAATCTTTTATACAGTGTGGCATTAAAGTCTAGTTTGAGTTTTTAGCGCTCTTAGGCAGAGATAAATAGACGTTAATTAGCTTAACATTGCCCCTGTCACTCTCTTACACATGTGTTTGAATATATGTGTAACAGTGACAGGGACAGCTTTAATCATTAGTACGGATTAAGTAACGTCTTATTATCTCGGCCTTAGTTTCTATCTTGAAAGTCACTGGGATTGATGTTTTTTTCAGGCTTTAGGGTCAAGGAATCACAACAACAATTCAACAATGAGGGGTTTTCACGGCCGTTTTATATCATGCTTTCAGCGTTGGAAATAGATGGCGCTGCTCTGTTACGTAACTGTCAAGTGTCAAAATAAAGTTAAATGTCAACATCAACAACGTAGATATATTTTCGTTTCGTGGTATTTATTTTTGCTTACTTCTAAAAACATCATGAAATCACTAGCGCACACTTAAGAAGCAGACACAAACAGAATATCATGACTTAGTTAGATAATAGCTTAGTACGCGTACACCACAGATAATACATTTGACAATCTTGGCATTTACAGTTGAGTCAGCGCCATCTATCGAACCAGATTGAACTACTTTTTTTTTTAATCGAAGTTGAAAAGCCCTCATTCAAATATGACTAAAACCACGTATAGCACGAGCAAATTCACGAGAAAGGTGCAAATTATACGTATTATTATTCAGATTCTGAAAGGAGAAATTTCTTGCTGCTGGAGTTACAATCACAGTTAAACAACAACAGGCTGTAACCTTAGATAACAATAACATTCTATTAGCGATGACAAATAGTAGAAAAGTTCAACAATGTATGATATTGATGTAAGGTCCTAATGTCACGTGGTCTATATACTATATTGTGTTGTATTAACAGTATTCAACTGTAGAAATACAATCGCTTAGAAGCAAATAACGTTTGTCTAGCCCGGAAGGTTCATTTTACTTGTCAAACGTACATTAACAGGTGACTTTCAAGATAGGGAATAGGAGGTTAGTATGGCTAGTCTAGTTAGGGTTTTCGGTTTTGCTCCTCATCCTGGAGAGTTTCTCCGCCTCCTCGATGGTATCAGGGAGCCGCATGTTCCTGGTCTCCGGCAGCATAAGCACCAGCATGCTGGATATTATGCACATGGCTCCGAAGATCACAGTAGGCATGGATTTGTGGTACAGCGTCTGGAAGGAAATTTGATTTTATCTATTTCTGCCAAGAAATGGATTGTATATTTCTCTAGTTCATTATATTTTCTGCAAATATGAACTCGACTGGGCTTTTCCCAATACGCGGATTTATCATACAGAGCCATTTGAAAAATGCGTAAATTGGTTAGTACGTTATTGTATTTTGGGGTCCTTAAATTTTTCTGAAAATTTTGAGGGTATATCTTGTAAGTTTTCTTCAAAATCAGACAAATACGCAGTTCACTGCTGGACATAACGCTCTTTCATAGAACGCCACGACGACGGGAGCCAACTCCATGCACTGACTTCCTGCAACTTATAATCACTCCATCGAGTAGGGGCTTTCTACACTGCTTCGTCCGGTTCGTAGTCGCTATTCGAGAACCTTTATTCACAAACGGTGTATCATCATCATCATCAGTAGTTGTTATACGTCTACTGTTGGACAAGGCCTCATCCATAGAATGCAATGGGGAGATCCGTTATATTAGGTGTATTAGGTGTACTCAGATGGATGCTGCTGCTCATCCCCTGGTGTAATCTCTTAGTCGTCTTTTACGAAATCCACAGGAGGAGACAGAGCTGTCTAGCCTAGGCCATACTCACCACGGCCTAAGAAACGGTATAATTCAACAACCAACCAACGGAAGACCAGCGCTGGGTTGTTTAGGAGGCCTAGCAATTGCTGAGTTTGCTTGCAGCAGACACACACATTATGTCATTGTCATTATTCTTTATTCTTTATTGTTCACACATATACATAATATGAACACAAGACAGAATTAAAGGACATTTACAAAGGCGAGCTTAACCCTAAAAAGAGTTTTTTTCCAGCTCTGAGGCTAGAGTGTGGTGATTATAGAGGTAGGTTCTTGTACACAGATAAAAAGAAAAGTTAGAAACAAAACAATTTTTTTTAAATTAATTAAAAATAAACATACTTAGTGTGTGTGTAATATTTTTGTGGTTGTTTGTTTTTTGTTAAACCATAATATACTATTTTTCTTTATTTAATTATTGTTAGTGAAATCAAGCAAATTATAGCTCACCAATAATGGAGTGACTGGTGCAATTAGCGAGCCGATCCTGCCAGCGGTGGAGCAGAAACTAATCAGCGTCTGCCGCATGTTAGTTGGGAAGACCTCGGACACGTAGATGTAAACCGAGGAGTAGGCCAATGTCACGCTCCACTTGCCGACCAGGTAGAGAGGGATGGACCAATAGTCAGCTGTGCAGACCAAACGGTATCTGTTAGGGAAAATGTCACATGTATGCGCCTGACGGCAGCCAAGATACTTTTTGGAAGGAAAAAAGTTGTGACATTTTTCAGAAGGTATAACTTAAGCTTAGGGAGGCATTTACCCTGGTGCGGGTCACTAAAGATTTATAATACAAATAAAATAATAACATAAACTATTAGATTTATAAATTTTCATTAAAAAACAGAAATCCGCCGTTGAGTTCGGCTGAAAATACCAAAATCGCTATATATCAAAATGCCTATAACATTTGAGGAGTTCCCTCAATTCCTCATGGATTTCATTCATCAGAACTGGATTTTGATAAAAATGGGACCAATCTGGAAGTATTTCCCATCGAATAAAAATATAATATTTCAAATCGAAATTTTATAAAAGAAGAAATTATGAGGTAGAAAAAAAAACTTTTTTTAAAGTGAATATATGTTATTACTAATGCGTGCACGCACTGCTCTTCGTTTCTGTTTAGCTTATTTGTATCTATCCAAAGATTGCCTGGGAGAAATGATTTTCCGCGATAAGGCCACCCATTGGACTGTGATAATTATGTATATTCTTTTGTTTGGTTATAAGTAATTTATCCTAGTGTACAATGAAGTGTTTATCTATCGATCTATTTATCATCGTTCGTTCTACCTAAGAATAAAAAAAAAATACCACTAATTTTGAAGATCATAATTTGAGGACGTCTAGGTAAGAGGTATTGATTTCTATTGAGGCTATTTATTTACTGTCTTCCAGAATTCATCTTATCAGCCATTCAAAGTTGTTAATACCTTTTCACCTTTTTCTAATCGGTCAAAGCATTTATTATAGCTCTGGTGCATAAAATAAATACTTGGTTACGTCAGAGCGACCTAGATGTTGTGTTGTGAAACTAGAACCACGTGTATCGACAATTTATTGTGATAAAGAAACAATTAGTCACGTCTCTCGTATCATAGTATTGCTACAGAGATAATGCTGGTAGCATCTGATAAATCATTTTATCAATTAGATTCCTTATCTGATTAGAAGAAACTAGATAACTTAATTGTCTTACAACAAAATGATTCCTCGTTTATCAGTTATTATCAGTCATTATCAGTTATTTGACGACCTCTGTGGCGCGGCAGGCGAAGGTTCGCCTGCGACGCAGGAGGTTACGGGTTCGATTTCCGCCTCGGAAAAAATATTTGTACGATCTGCAGATGTGTTCTGGGTATTTTCTATGTATAATAAAAAATATATATCACTCTGTACGTCATCTTGACATTCTTCTAATATCACCATTATGTATTATTATTGTATGTAGGTTTATTATTTATCAATAATATATATGTAGGTACTTATATAATTGTGTGTATTATATTATACTGGTAGAATATATTTATTATTTTGTTTTTGAAATCAATTTGTTTTACTAGGTACTTGTCTTTTTGTGATTATACTAAGATGTACGCCACCGTCCTTATTTGTTAAATAGTTTCTGTCCATACAAAGGTTGTCTGCGATCACCAATCCGCCTGCTAAGCGTGGTGATTATGGCAAATCTCTCAATTGTAATTCATGGGGGAAGCCTCGAGCAGTGGACGTCTAAGGGCTAATAATGGTGATGAATCAACCACACAAACTGACACTGCAGGCAGCTTTAAATTGGAATCATCTTTTATACATTTTTTACATAAAGATGAATCAAATTAAGAAAGCGTATTACACTCTTGATGACTATATTAATGATAAAGCCGCGTGGCCTGATGTCGCTCTGCCCCTCGACTGCTAAAATGGAAATTTGCAATATCTGTACTTACCTACTTACATGTTTGTATTAGATTATTATTTATAAGTATAACAAGCGTAGCGTGTGCTGTCTTGCATATTTTTGCTGATGTTTATTTACTATTGACTACCTTCCTAAGGTTTTTAAGTTCTCATTTACTATGTATCAGCAACTCCTTGCTCCGAGGCCCCACAAAGGCGCTTCTCACCTAGTGGTAAGACGGACCATTTATGTAAGCCAAGCCGAGTTTGTTGCCTGATTCTTCTAGGCTTGGTCGCGTTGGAACAGGAGTAATTTTTATTTTATATAAGACGATTCAAAATGATCCTTGTGATTTCAATGAATAAAGTTATTTTTTGATTTTTGACTTTTGACTCTTGATACACTAGAAAAAAGTTACACGAATTAAGCCGGTGTTACCTACATCTTATCCCTTTTTACCCGAGTGCACCCAGAAAAGGAGGTTTATGTTTATTATGTAGTCAATGCTAAATATATCGCATAATAGGTATCAAAGTCTTTTGGTCTTATCCATTCAGTTTTGTGTTCAAAGCATAAAACATCAAAGTCGAGCTATTAATGGAAACGCTAATGCAAAGTTAATGGTGAAGTAAACAATACTACCTAGGTAGTATTAGGAACTTGGTCATATGTTGGTCATTCACTCATTGGCCTTGTGATCGTTATGACGTGTGCCACGTGTATTTTATGTTAATATTCGTGTACTGTTCGTGATATATTTATAATCAAGACACGTTCATTAGATCTGATAATGTAACTACTTATTCTGATTATTACATCAGAAAACTAGCAAGATTAAATTGTTTTAGTGCAGGGATCCGATTCTCTCGCTAATATAGACAAATGACAAACATGACATTTTCATTTGATTAGGAGACAGGATATTTTTTATTTAAGGGGCCAGCGGAGGATAACATGCCCACCCAAACGCAATAACAAAATCATTTGTAATTTAAACATATTTCCATCATATTATGCCGTTTGTCATATCGGGGTAGTATTTATCTACGTACCTAATATTTCTTGTTTCACAATACTTACCTAAAACGAAATGTAAGTGAATTCCATTTTGTATATTTAAACGACATGTTTTCATCTTATTTGTGTCGTATTAAAAACAACGTATTTTCCAGAATTTTGTGATTAGGAACATAGCATATATTGTCAAGTTACAGAATAACAACAAGATATGAAAAACTCATTAAGTTTTCTTTCATAATTTTTGGTATTACGGAATACGACCTTATTTATTACAAATTCCGAACGGCTCGTACACCCATCGCGCAAGCGGGGGAGAGGCCCCGGTGCCAAACAGGGATAGCTGTTTTTTGCACTCGCTTCAAATTGAATTTGCTTACGGCCTTCGCCGGTCCCTTAATTTCAATTTCAAGTGTTTTACTTATCGTGTAATTATGGTGACATTTTAACCGGTGTAGCTTTTAAAGAGTTCATTGTAGTGAATTTAAATATAAGTGTATTGCGTGTTCTGTAAGGGGTGGAAATTGTCTACAAACATTCTAGCAAAACTGCCATCGCTTTATTAGAATATGACTTGAACGAGGACTATAATGACTTGATTTGATTTATATAAGACGATTCAAAATGATCTTTGTGATTTCTTTTTTTGACTTTGACTTTGATAATAATATTGAAACGCCTATTATATACCTAATTGGCATTGGAAAAATTAGAAGATTATCTTCTTCTTCGTTTATTTAATGGCCTCCGAGGAAAACTATCCTCAATTTTGCCAATGTCAAGTAATTATTTTGATAAAGTTAGGTCAAGTCAAAGTCTAAGTCAAGTCAAGTTCTAGTAAAGTGATGGCAGTATCACTAGAATGTTCGGATCGTGGACAATTTCCACCCGTTTGAAAAGACACGCCATACACTTATATTTAAATTCACTACCACGTGTTCTTTAAATAAGCTACACCGGTTAAAATGCCACCAAAATTACACGATATAACTCAAAGAAACACTAGTAATTGAAATAAAATAAAAATGGACGACGTCTCGTTTCGAAAACGCAGAAAAAGTCCTAGAAGATTATCCTCAGATGTATACTTAAAAAAAAGTTAGATTCAAAGTTTTGTCAATATCTACTGACTGACTTTGCATAAAAATTTCAAGTTTGACATAATTATGGTTACAATCTGAGAATTGGCCGCCAGAAACTTTTTTATTTGCTACAAGTTTTGCGACAGAACTTTCTCGTCTCATGCCTTCGGTGCACTTAGGGTCCAGCGATAACGGGGAAGTATATTGTGTATGTCGGAGAATTCATACAAATATAATACCTACTCATTATCAAACTAATGAATGCAGCTTTGCTAGGGTCAAGGCTGTCTTGTCAATGTGTTTACACATAACTACGTCATCATGGTACTACAATATTTTATGTACCTAACTAGTTGAATTTCCATGACTTCGACCGTGAAGTTTTTTTCGTACAAACTTCAACACCTTGCTCGTTCTTAGGGAGTGAATCTTGGATATTCCTTTCTTAGTGCACTCCTAAACCATAAAACGAATAACTTTTCATTTAAAAAAACCGACTGCCGCCATTGTTTTCGACTAAATATTTGGATGAAAAAAAAATTATGAAAGAACCATAGTGGTGAAAGGATTATGATACTTTCTAAATGCAAATGCTTGGTTTGTTGCTGAAAATATCAAAATCGCCATATGTATGCCTACAATATTTGAGGAGTTCCCTCAATTCCTCATGGATTCCATCATCAGAACTGCATTCTGAAATCTGACCAATCTGAATTCGGACCAATCTGAAAGTATATCTATTCAAATAAAAAAATAATTTTCCAAATCGGTCATAAACGCCGGAGATATGAGGTAACAAACATAAAAAAAAACTACCGAATTGAGAACCTCCTCCTTTTTTGTGAAGTCGGTTAATAAAAGACTGTACCTACTCTCAAAATTTTATATATCAAGGTCTAACGGTTTAGTGCGTTGTCATTCAATGAGTCAGTCATTTCATGTCAGTCCGTTCAGCCCTTTCAGCCGTTTAGTCGTGAAAAGGTAACAGAGTTAACTTTCGCATTTATAATATTATTATGGATTATGTATTATGGATATGGATGGTTGTTAGTACTTATTTAGACTTGAGTGAGATATTAAACTCAACAAATCGATATAGGAAATTGTAAATCTATAAAGTTGAACCCGCAATGATTGTAAATCATGACAAATAACATATTCATATAAATTATTGCTTTATGTGCTATTATTATTATACCTTGTAATTTTCTATGGATAGTTCCAAATTGAACGTTACATATTATAATATGTTAGGTACACATATAATGTTTTCAACAATGTGTGGTTAGTTTTTATCATAATCAGTGATCAGGTTATGTGGTTTCCACATGAGTACGCAAATTGCAGTCAGTTGAAGGTTGTTTTGCACATAACAAAGTTGTTTATTGTTGTGAGTTGTCGAGACAAATAAAACATTAAGAAAATGGTGTTTGTGAAGAGTCATGGAGTAAGAAATAAGATGAGATGAAGATTATTTAACCTACACCTATACATAAATGGTATAACAACGCTCATTAAACCATTAAAAACGTAGAAGAACTTTTGATTTTGAAGGGTTTAGGCGCGGGCCAGACAGAAGAGACGTAAGACGAGGACGGGGCGCAGACAAATATCTCTTCCGCGTCCTTTTCATACAAAATGTATAGAAGCGTCGCGACGCAAAACAAACAGAAAAGACGGGGCGCAGGTGTAACGCTTTTACCTCTGCTCTGCTCGCGACGCGTCCTCATCTTACGTCTCTTCTGTCTGGCCTGCGCCTTAGAGTGAAATATGATTATTTAAAAGGCACAAAAAAGGATACTTACATCTTGGCAAGAAAGCAAACAGCAAACTCATAGTTGCACAGAGCACATAGGTTGTCACTAAAGTCTTCTTCCTTCCATACTTGTCCAGCACAATAACCACGACAATGTACGCCGGTATCTCCACCAGGGTCACTAACATGAAGCTTACATACTTATTGCTGCTCAAAGATACAGCATTTATGGATAAGCCATAGTAAACTAGAGAACATGTCATCCATAGGAACGAGCATATCATCAACCGTTTCCAGATGATCGAGGATCTTACAGCTTTGTAAAATTGTGATTTCTTATCCGTCGTCTGGTTTTCCGGTTTCAACAACGGGTCTCCCAAAGCATCCAGATCTAATACTCTAGGGTCAAGGCGGTTGATTTTAGCTGCTTTCTTCAGAACAGTGATTGCCTCGTCTCGTCGTCCTTTGCTGAGGAGCCAACGTGCGCTCTCGTTCATGAACCAGACGTAAACAACGACGATAGTCGCTGGACAGTACAGTATGAGGATGTAGGTTCGCCAGTTCTCGACACACCAGGCCAGTAGGGCAATGAGAACAACTCCAATCACAAAAGTCATGTTGCACATGGCTGAGACAATGACCCGCTGCTTGAGGCCGACCAGTTCGACAACTAAAACAAAAAGAATAAAATTAAATTTTAATTAATTATTTATTTCTTTGTTGTTTGTGTGTGTGTCTTTTGTATTTTCTCGTGTCTTTTTTATGATCTGCATCATTGGCACAAATAAATGCTTTTTATTTCTTTCTTTCTTTCTTTCTTTAAAGTTTCCTTCAGAGGTAGGTACCTAATCCTTTTACGACCTCTTTGGCGTGGCGGGCGAGTAGCTGGCTGAGATGCAAGAGGTTGCGGGTTCGATTCCCGCTGCGGGACAAATGTTTGCATGATCTGCAAATATTTGTTCCGGGTCTAGGTGTTGTGGTACCATAGTACTCGTAGTTCCGGACTATGTATGTGACTGTTGGGTGTTATGTTATGTTTTAAATACCACTTGGTTCACTCTTAAATCTTGTCGGAATAAACCAAAAGACACGTTATATAAGCTGGTGACTTAAATATTATTTTGGACTGTTCGAACAATTTGTTATATTTTGTATTGCCTAGGCAGTCCCCTTCGTCTCCTCCCGTGGATGTCGGAACAGTCAACTAAGGGATTAAATCAGGAGATGGGCAGCAGCATCCACCTGAGTACTCAACACCAATACTGCGATCACCAATCCATCTGCCAAGCATGGTGGTTAAGGCAAATCCCCCCATTGCATACTATGAGGGAGGCCTTGTCCAACAGTGGACGTCTAAAGGCTGGTGATGTGTAATGTGATACATAATTAACTTTATCTAACTATCATAACATTCATGCAAAGTATAATCAACTTTGTTAACAAGCCAATTTCTGTGTATATTTTTAATTGTTTCCATTTAGCTGTTTTTCATCTATTGTTAGGTGAATATACCTATAATAAACTATTCTGGTAGCCGTATAAAGTTCGTTTATAAAAAGTAAATTATTTACTTGCGGGCTGCAAATATTATAACCATTTATTATTACCTATTCACTACGTAAATTGTCAAGACAACTAGATTTTTTGTAAAAAAAGGGTAACATGATTTTTACAATTAGACACATTTTCTAAATGAATATACCTGTCAAAGTGAGGAAGTTGTTCAGTTCAAAAACTGGTAGCTGGGTTTCTGTGCGAATTATTTTTTTTGCAAAATTAGCTAACGGATTCTACATTTACTGAATTACCCCAAAAGTTTACGCCATAAGGTAGATTAGGTCTTTACTTACTGAAAACATACGCTGAAGGGTATAGCCCTCCTCCAAACCCAGCCTCCAAGAAATGCAGTGACACGTACGTCATGTAATCCGGCGCGAACGCCCTCGCAAACCCGAATATAAAGCTGGCAGCAGACGCAAACCCAACGGCCCACTTTCTCCCAAAGCGATCAGAGATGGCGCCAGTGAACAGCATAGCTAGGAACATTCCAGAGTTGTGGATTGTTCCGACCAGAGCGCGCTTCCATTCTTGACACCCTAAGTTGAACTGCAAAACAAATTGGGCTGTCTTAGTAAGTCTACTTACTGTTTGTTTCTACTCCGGCGCAGACGGAAGGAGCGCGCAGTATCACGTTTTGTGACCTTGATCCCTGTTGCTTGTTGGATCCTATCATGGACTGCTCCATGATAGGATCCAACATTCAATCATTGTCACATTTACCTTTTATTGGTTTTAAGTGTGTCACACACGTAGCAGATGCGGTAAGATATCTGTATCTAAGCGCGTATCTTACCGTATCGCTCTCTATACCTACTAAACTCAAGGAGCAACACACACGTAGCAGAACACTTATATTTTACCGTCAAGCATCTGTAGGCACCGACATAATATATCACAAGATGGACAGATGATATATGTGTATACAAATTGAAATACAATACAGTTGAAAGGTTTCCGCGTGAATGTATCATTTTCGTATATTATCGTATCTGCTACGTGTGTGATACCTTCAGATGCGATAAATACGCATATAAAATGTTACTGCATCTGCTACGTGTGTGATGTACTCAACAGATAGTTCTATTATAAATTTAAATACAATGCTGCATATTTCTAAAATATGATTAGATTATTCAGGCTGTTTATGCTGGCTGGTAGATTGGAAGTCTAGTCATACCAATTATGAGCAAGAAAGTGACGTTAGCTGGGCTAAGTTCAGCTGAGAGCGTTTTCACACGTTCCCTGGGTGATAAATTACGCCTCTGCGACATGAAACTACACAACGTTATTCAATCAAAGCCGAAATAAATCGAACATGTCTCATTTCCACAATGTGCCAAGCAACTGCCGAGAACTGTAATCAGGCTTGAACTATTTGCAATCAGCGTAATCAAAACAATCGCGTTAAAGTGTGAAAGCACGTGAGGTTACTGATTGATTTTTCATCTATCATCAGTCACAAGTGATCTCTTCACGGCTATTAGCATACTTATTACTTTAAAATACGCTTACCAATGCATGTTTAATGTATTTGTCACACACCTGAACATAATTAAACAGCTATATATACTCTGTATATAAGTTATTTTACTAACAAAATGCATTTATGCGTTTTTGCCATATCTCAGCCTAGTTCTATAAAGTCTCGAGTGGTCTGTGTTGAGTTTTCACACAGCCAAGAGTAAGTCTGAACTGAGTTCTAGCAGCAGAAACTATGGGCTGATAATGATGAGGGTAACATTCCGATAGCTTTTCTAGACTTAAGCGAAGAATTTAAACATTCGTGGTTGGGAATCATTTTAAAATATGGCTACAAATATGCTATGGTGGTAAATATTACCACTGTTTCCAGTCATTTTGCTGACGTTTCGAGACTGAGTTCAGAAGCCTCTTCATCATGAGCACCGCCCACGACCACGTTCGACGGTAAACCGGTGAATACGGCGGCGGTATTAGGTTCGTTGCGCGCGCTACGAACCTAATATCACCGTCGTTAATCCGCGTTTTCCAAATTTATATATAATATATATATATATTGAAAGTCAAATTAAAATTATTATACTTATAACATCAATACAAGTGCCTCCTCCAGAGTACATCTCCTAAAATACAGCCTTGTGGCCTTTTTATAGCTGTATTGCTTACCTCTTTGACCAAAGATTGTTCGTTTTCATAAATGTAGGTATCACAAGCTATCGTGTTATTGCTGAACTCATCTGCGACACACTGATCCACCGTAGAGTTGACCAAGGCATATCGTTCACAAGCCGCCGGCCGGTCTTTCTCCACGTTTGTAGGTATGGCGTATTTAAGCCACGAAGTGTCATTGAACCTCTGTTCACAGCCGGCCACCTCGCATCTGGAACAAATAGTCATTTTGGTATGACGATAACCGTATAGGTAGAGATAAGAATGTCTCAGGGTTTCATGAGGCGGATCTGTGCTGTCTCGTCTAAGATTGTTGTCAAGTTGAAATGTATTGATAAATATTTCTATATTATATATTTTTTGACGACCTCTGGCGCTGTGGGCGAGTATCCGGCTGAGATGGATGAGAATTAGATTCCCGCTGCGGGACAAATGTTTGCATGATCTACAAATATTTGTTCTGGGTCTGGGTGTTGTGGTACCATAGGTACTCGTAGTTCCTGATACCCACGCACGACAGAGAATCCTAGTATGGGATAAGGATTATGTATGTGACTGTTGGGTGTTATGTTATGTAATTCGGTTTTTTGTCTCCAAGCCCAATTTTGTAGCACTCGGCACATAATAATTCATTTTAGATATTGTCGACACTCAGATCCACGTATAGTAGTTATTTAGTTTAGTTCTGTACCTGAGTCTAAATAAGCGCGACGCGGTGTTTAATTTAGCTCCTTGTCAAAGAGTACATTCGGGACTCGGAATAACTACGACAAGAACTATTTTTGCCTCCTTGCGATGCTTCTATTACTGCGTTTTGGTTTGATGGGCTATATAATGGACTAATGAAGATAATATACTTATAACATTGGAGTATGGACACATTATTTGTTTTTTATTGTTCACACATATATATACACATAATACACATAAACACAAAACAGAATGAAAAGACATTTAACTACTCACTTTTAAATAAATAGCTAGGTATAATATAGTTTTTGTTGTAAGTTATTAAACTGGAAATAATATCTAATGTGTAACAGTGTTTTTTTGGCTTTAACTAGCTAATACGGATTTTAAATGAAAATATCAATGAGCGCCCCTAGCGTACACTTTGTGAACCTCATTTTCTATACAAAAAATCGTGTTACACTACTCCATACGTCTGTGTTAATTGCTCGCTAAAACTCGGACTGCGGTCTCTTGAAAAAGAAGTTGCAACTAGTAACAGTGAGACTCGTTTAGAACTCTCCGATATAACATAACATAACACCAAACAGTCACATACGTAGTCATGATCTCACACTAGGATTCCCTGTGTCGTAGGCATCAGGAACTACGAGTACCATGATACCATAACACCCAGACCCGGAACAAATATTTGCAGATCATACAATCAATTGCCTCAAAGTGGGAATAAAACCCGCAACCTTTCACATATCAGCCGGCTAACCACCCGCCACGCCACAAAGGTCGTCGTATATATTACAAGCACAAGTGACTTTTAATCTTTATGGGGGCAGATGGCACAATGCCTTCGAGCACCACGGAAGGGATTAGCCACTCGCAGCGTTCCCCTCTGTCAAACTACAAGCGAAAGTAGGCATATGCGTTCAATAAAACTAGTTGTTATTCTGTGCAGGGTTTGTTAGTGTGAGTGTCATCATTACAGTGTTGTATTTGGATGTGTATATGCGGAATTGCGCTTGTGTGCACATTTCCCCCCGCAAAAAATGACAGAACTATTTGAATGGTAATATATCGCTAAGGCCTTCCGGCCCGCGCGGAAGTCCGTGTTGCTCGAAGCACAATGCAATGGCTGGCAGGAATATTATGAAAATAACGATAATAGATAAACAGTGCCGTGGTGTGTCCAGCCTCAGAATAGACTCCTCCCTCTCCTCCCGTTGATGTAGTAAAAACCTTACTAAAGGATTACAAAATCCACCGGAGAACTTATCACCAAACTACTATCTCTAACATTAGTTAGTGTGGCATTAGCCAAGCGTGGTGGTTATGGCAATTCCCCCCCATTGTACTTTATGGGGGAGGCCTAGTCAAGCAGTGGACTTAAACAGGCTGGTAATGATGATGATGATATAAACAGTTTCGTTAATTACTCAATAAAAATAAAAAACCAAAATTATTGAACTTTACTCTGTTCTTAAAAGCTTTTTTTGCTCCTGATACTATTACTGATAAAGTGCATCAGCCCATACCCATGAAAATATTGATCTACCAACACTGATAAGACATGATAACCGATAACATTGTAATTAACCTTTCTATAGCTTTATCTTGCTTTGATAAAACGATGGGTTTTGATACCTAATGCAGACAGAATTGACAACCGCGGTGTTCTCAAGTAGCGATCACAAACCAGTAAACGCAGAGTAGGATAGCCCACACTTGATGGATAATGGATCCGACATTGTAAAGGTTGCAGAAAGTCAGTGGATGGAGGAGGCTCAATACTGTTTGTCATGATATTTAAGGATACCATAGATCCTGAACTAAATTTAAATTTGGATTAACCTAAATTGGATCTCGGTCTGAAATAAAGTTATTTTATTTATTTATTTTTATGTCTAGCAGTGGATGATGATAACGATTTGACTGGTTAATCAAATAAATTAAAATGCATTTAATGGAAAATGGAAAATTCAGAGAAAAAAAAACCTCAAAGTGGAAATTGGGGACTCTACTTTCACAAAACTCTACAATTTACAGTTGAGAAAGTATATAGACTTTTTTACGGATTGGCCCCCTACGATCTTTTAAATCCTTGGACAGCGTTGTTTGTATTGTTTCGTGCTACTAGAAACAAGAACCTTGCGTAGACTTTACTAGAAATTAGAATCTTGCGTACACTCTACCAGAAACTGGAATGCTGCGTAGACTCTACTAGAAACTTGAAACTTGCGTAGAGTCTACTAGAAACTTAAAACTTGCGTTGACTGTGCTAGAAACTTGAACCTTGCGTAGACTCTACAACAAATTAGAAACTAGCGTAGGCTCTACGAGTACCTTAGAACCGAGTATATTAGAACCTTGCATAGACTCTACTAGAAACAAGAACCTCGCGTAGACTCTACTAGAAATTATAATCTTACGTAGACTCTACCCTACCAGAAACTAGAATGCTGCGTAGACTCTACTAGAAACTTGAACCTTGCGTAGACTCTACTATAAACTAGGCCAAGAAAAGACAAGAATGACAGGAGTATTTGTTTCTGGAATAAGTTTTCCAATGGTCTAAAGTTAAATACGAATGAGGAACGCGAATAACAAATTATTAAGGATCCTGATAAAAAATAAACATAACATTTTGACTTTCATTGAAAATTGGGAACGACGATCATAATAGGAATTAACGACAGCATTAAGCCTGTAAACACCGGTTATTGAATTCCCATTATGTATGGAGCAAATAATGTACAGGAGTATTATTTCAATGAATCGGACGACGTAGTGTAGGAAGCCAGCACTCTAGGTAGACTGGCGAAATTTTATAGGTCGTATAAAGTCGGTGGATGGAGACCGGTCGTTGTGACATTCTATGAGGGAGCAGGCTGCTCCCATTAACATAATGACGTAATTTTGAAAAACTTCCTACATTTTCCTTCTTTCTGCGTGTTTTCATGCAGGAGAAAAGTTAAACACTGGATTGAATTAAGAATTACTAGGCTTCCGTGGAGTGTCGGTTAAGAAGCCGACTGAGACGCGAGAGGTGCGGGCTCGATTCCAGCTGCGGGACAAATGATTGCATAATATTTATTCCGGATCTCAGTGTTGTGGTACCATGGTACTCGGAAGGAATTTTTATATTAATGGGTACTCGTAGTTCCTGATACCCACGACACAGGGAATTCTAGTGTGGGAACAAGACTATGTATGTCACTATTGGGTGTTATGTTATAAAAAAAATGCAGTACCTACTAAAATAGTAAGTCAAAAATTCAGAAAAATGTATTTGAACCCGCTTCCTTGACGTTCTAACCAACTTCGCAACGGTTCGATCTGACACCAACTCGGCTAGGCGCGTGCCAACTGAACCGCTAAGTTTGGACTTATTATTAGATGGGGCTCTACCAACTATTACATAGAAGAATAAAGTTCTAACTAGAGTAAGTACCTATCAGCTTAGAAACAAAACTGAAGATCTAATGACTTTAGTTCAGCATTCAGCAACAAAGGCGGAATAATGGATTGAAAAGTTGAATAAATAGCTTGTCGAATCCACAGTTTGGAAAATGAATAGACAAAGAGGAAGTCAAATAAAAAAAAAAGTTAGTATTGTTTGTCAAAATTACACATTCAAAGTCAGTTTAAAATAACAGTTTGCGAGAACAAAGCTTGGTAACCAAAATAGCCTAATAGCACAGTAACTAGTAACAATAGTTTATTCTGTGTAGTGGTTATCTTTTCTATGTCAGTGGGAACGGTACGCCTTCCAATAGCGTGGGTGTGGAAACCGGTGTCATATTAAATAGTATTCTTTGCAAGTAGTACATAAACATATAGCATAACACCCAACAGTCACATACGTAGCCCTAATCCCACACTAGGATTCCCTGTGTCGTGGGTATCAGGGACTATAAGTACCATGACACCCAGGACCGGAACAAATATTTGCAGAGCATGCAAACATTTGTTCCGCAGCGGGTATCGAACCCACAACCTCTCGCTTATCATTATTGGCCCGGCCCATTAGTTTTCAATAGTGTGCCACAGAGGATTAAGCATCTAACTTCCACAACAATTAACGGGTTAATTTTAATTTACAATCTCACCTGTAAGCTTGCTCCTGAGCTTCAAAAATGAATCCACACTCGAAAAAGCTGCTCAACAATATCGGGTACAGCAGCAGCACGAAATTCAATAAGTTGTATCTGCCGTGGGGTCCCAGAGACTCTAGCACGGAGTCTAAATTGATTTCTTTCTTGCCCTCCTCCATCCTCAAAGGGGCTTCCAGAAAAGTTTGTTCGTGCTCTGAAATGGATTGAAAAGTTTAACTTTGAAATGGTGGACAGTGGACACTACTTATAGAAGCGATGTTTTTGGGATCGTATTTTGAACAAGGTTTTTATTCAGCGATTGTTCAAAGATTGAGTTATGTTGGTGTTAGTTGCCAGAGGCCTTACCATGAACTCTTATAGCGATTCAGTTCAAAAACTATTCAGTACAAAATATCGGTTCGTCGTTGACATCCTTGAATAACTCGCAAAAGTCTATAGACCTTCTGCTACTGTGGTTTTAAATATAGCTGCGGACATCACGGAACCGATATTTTGTACTGAATAGTTTTTGAACTGAATCGCTATAAGAGCTCATGGTAAGGCGTCTAGATTCTTCTGGGCTTGGTCGCGTTGGAACAGGAGTAATGTTAGTTTATAAGACGGTTCAAAATGATCCTTGTGATTTCAATGAATAAAGCTCTTTTGATTTGATTTGATCATTTTATTTTAATGTTGAATGCTACTTGAACACGGCTTCCGGATGTAGCACTTGACCCGAGCATAACTTTGTCTGCTACTTTGCATTCTTGATGATGCACCCGTATTTAGATACAACGTGGTTCAGTTTAAGCTTGAGAGATAATCCAAGTTTGAACAGTATTTAAGCCAAGTTTCTAGTTTAAAAGTTCAAGGACGAAGTTTATAAACTAAATATATCACCGAAATATATATAACTGTCATCATTAATTAATTATTTTAAATAATATAAATTTGACATATGTGGTGCTCCTTGTTTCAACTTATTTAGGTAGTTATTTAAATCGCCTCAACCCATTTTACTAAATTTAATTATGTGTGGGATAAAACATGAATAAACATAATATGGGTTGAACCAATATACCTTTTGGGATAAATATTTGTGGGGACAAGAAGCAATCGAAAAAACAGTTCTTAAGTCTCATTGTTATAAAAAAGAGCTACTGTTAAAATATAATGTTTCTACCTTCAACAGGTAACTTCTGTGCGAAGGAATCTGCCTAAGGACCTGTTCTTTTATAATTATAGTAAGAGGAGAACCGGCTGTGCGCTTAAAAATTAAATATGGCGAAGCTTAGTTCTGCGAATACTCTAACTGACCTTCGAGATTCCAAAAAGGTTCTGAACCGCTTTAGTGTGTCTTGTTATAGTATTTTGATGGGAGCTAGGTAGCTGTTTTTTAATTTAAACTTTAAGAGGAGAGGAGATTGATAGCTGCTTACTTACGCCCTTTTGCACCCTTTTTTAATAAGCCTTTGTAGATTTATCTAAACAGATGAATACGATTTGATTTGGAAAAAAGCGATGTCTGTTCTCAAGTTCTTGAGAGTTTCCGTCGTCCTCAATGAGGTTCTTCATTCACGAATGTAAGTAATATTAAGTACCTTACAATGTATTCAAAACACGCAACTTATTTGACATCAATCATTTGCTTATTATCACACAAACAAAACAATGCCGGTTTAGTCATAACATCCTCTGTGAGATGATTGTTTTAAAATTGTGATCTAAAATACCTACGTGGTAACCCGGAAACTACAATCACACAACATAAACACCCAAAAGTCACTTACATAGCCGTGATCCCACACTAGAATTCCCTGTGTCGTAGGTATCAGGAACTACGAGTACCATGGTATCATAATACCTAGACCAGGAACAAATATTTGCAGGTGCCGCAGCGGAAATCGAACCTGCACCTTATGCGTCTCAGTTGGCTACTCAGCTATATCTTAAGGCACTTTATAATTACTCTGGTAAGAGCATTTCATTTTGAATTATTTAAATCTAAACCGTTGTTATGTTAAAAGTAAATGTAATAGATTACTGATGTATTTATCTATGTAGTTCGTTTGTACTACCATAGTAATAATAAAGTGTTTTATTTATGGCTAAAAATATGCGATGAAACATATCAAACAAAGAAACGAAAAACGACTCGTAGTGTATAGCACTGGAAATAATGTATACTGAACAAATATTTGTTAATAATTTATTGAACCTTCAATGGCTTTCATTGTATTTTAATCTCATGACTCAATAAGCGCATGTTACTTAAGAATAAACGCAAATAGTTAACTGTATTAATATTAAAATTGTTTTAAGAAATCCAGTTGCATGTTTATGAAAATTTTATTGGTTTTTCGAGATAGGTAGGTATGCTGGGATACGACCTACAGGCCCCATATTCCAACTGCCCCGAAAAAAATTACCAAATACCGCGGAGGACATCAAATACAAATAGTATAATAGCCTTAGTAAAAGAAGCTTTCGAAAGCGATATGATCTCGATGCATTTAAGCTAGGATAGGTTTAAGGGAGCCAGCAAAGAATGGAAAAGAAAAAGAAAAGAAAGAAAATTTATGAATTTTAGATAGGTATTTATGAAAATTCATAATTCATTTATTTATATAAATATGTTTTTCTCTAAAGAACACAACATAAAAGTAAATAATAGTATCAGTTGAAAGAGTTTGGAAATGGAAGCGTTTGCCCAGCAATGGGACAACATAGGTTCTATAAAGGCGGAAAACATACACAATTAATTGCCAAGATAAACGTAGCCAATCCTCTTATCTTCTAATTGACTGAATTAAAGGTACTTTGTCTATTAGCGAACATTAGTCTTGGTTAATTAATTTGACCTCTTAATCTTATAATGGGAATTAATCTTATACCAGGTCAGACTATTTAATAGCTGGTATACTACACACACAGAGGCCACAGACAGCACTCTCTGCAGGGGGTGTCTGACCGAAGAAGAATCGGCTGCCCACGTAGTCCTGGAATGCGTGGGAGTAGCAGCTCAACGAGAACAAATCCTCAAAAACCCGAGGTCACTACGCAAAGCCTGCGAAGACCCAAGGAAACTTCTGTGCTTTCGGACGGAGTTAGACTGGCTGACTATCTAGCCAGACAGCTCTCACGCATAATGGACCACCCATAGAGTTCGAATGCGGAAAAGGGAGTTCTTTAACATTAAAATTATTGGTGTATTCTCACTACGTAGCCAGGGTACTACGCACGGAAGGTGTATGTACCAGGGGATGAGCAGTGGCATCCACCTGAGGTTTCAACACAAATACTGCGATTACCAATCTCAATTCGGCAATTCTCTCCATCGTATTTTATAGGGAGGCCTTATCCAGCAGTAGATGTCTAAAGGCTGCTGGTGTTGATGATTCCCACCAGATTTACTGAATAATGCAATGGGTTTTTTATTAAATACCTATAAGTGCATTTCCTCACTTATATAATCAGTCAATTGAGCAACTTTATAAATGCCTTATAAATGCATGTTCTCGGAAGCCCTTAAGGTGATTGCTCTCGCATGTGGCGCGAAATTCAAATTTTATTGCGTTTTTGCTCATTACAGCTCATCAACACTTCTTGAGATAGTAAAAACTGATTTTGCGAAAACTAGGAGACCTAACACACATGTTTTAGTTTATAGTTTCACATATAGATCATTACTTCAGCTACGAATACTCTTCAATGATTTTTACAGTGTTTTTTTGGTTTAAAGGTATGCGTAGCTTAACTAATGACATTTATGAGATACTATCAATTAAAACATGTGTGCTAGGTCTCCTAGTTTTCGCAAAATCTGTTTTCTCTATCTCAAAAAGTGTTGATTAGCTGTGATTTACAAAAAACACAATAAAATTTGAATTTCGCGCCACATGCGAGAGCAATCACCTTAATTTTGATGAATACTGTTGGGGGTTTGATAGATCCTTGCTGTCAAAAATTTAGTGTTTAGATCTTAGTCAATACATGCAGAGCTCGGCCGTATTTACGCTGATGAAAGTACATTATGGCTGAAAGATAGAGTCAGCTTCATAACACTGCATATCAACAGCAGTATTCCATTCCATCACCACGACTCGAGCCAAGATTATGAACGTGCGTGCGTCATCGGTAATGTATGAACATGGCTGTTCATTTAGCTTAGACTCATTGTCCTATATAGGGTATAATGACATTCTTTCTTACATGACCTTCCTGCCTGACTGTGTGCTAGGGGACTATTGTATTCTAAGAGTTATTTCGTCAATTGATGTTAGACAACTAGTTAAAAGTTCAACCCTGGCAGGGAACCTAATTCCATCTCAAGTATTCTCTACATTGTCTTCTTCTTTTAATTCTCTCCCTTCTTCTATTCTTTTCTTTTATTCTTTTTATTGAAGTGAAACTTCTAATGCAACTTCCAACAAGGTTGCGTTAAACGTTTAACGCTACCATGGAGGGGATATGTTTTCATTTCCACATTACGAAGTTTCACTTCTTTCGCGCGGAGGGACTCCATGCAATTTTTTTTTAATCTTTAGCCTCTGATGGAAGTTTTCTCAATTTGTACAGGTTAAGTAGGTATATTATATTGATAAAATTTGGGTCAAGTCATTAAAGTGTCAGTCAAGACATTGTCTACATTCTTTACATTGTACTCCTGAAACTTATTGCGAATCCTTTTAGGTATCATTAAAAAAAAAAAATGATCTTAATCCTGAATACGTACTGCTCGGCAGCCACCTTTGAAAAGTTCAATCCTGGCTGTCTGGGAAGTCCGACAGCTTTCAAAGAGGCAATCCATCATGTAGAGATTACTAATCATCATCATCATCATCATTGGTAGCATCAGTTAGTCTCCTCCATCAAATACAATAAGGGAAATCCCCATAATCACCACTCTTGGCAAGCAGATTGGTGATTGCAGTATTCGTATTGATTACTGAGGTGGTTACTGCCCATTCCCTGGTGTTATCCCTTAGTCGACTTTTACAACATCCGAGAAGAAGATGGATGGGTCTATTCCTACCTTAGAATAATGACTAGGTGCTGTAGTCATTATTCTAAGCTTAACTACTACTAAAGCTACTAATAGCTACTAATACTATAATTATACTACTTACTAGAATAATAATAATAGATTATTAATAGCTTTTGCATAAACATTTAAAGATACTATGATCATACTCCCGATGAGTGCAGTTGACTAGATTTTAGAGTTGGCTATATTGATCTCGGCATTATTATTATACGACTGTGTGCCTATGTGAGAGTGATGGACTGATTCAGCTATTCTCTTTAGCTGTGCTGAAGATACATAATGAGGACTCTCCCATCACAATTAACTTGTGATTCATTTCTAGTGGGCGTCTTGTAGGTATATCTACCTACGTTACAGATTAGCTGTTGGTAGCGGGATCGGTAAGTAAACGGATGTTGAGACAAGCTTAGGTTGTTACTTTGTGAACGAATTGACTAACGTTTTCCATGAAGTTGTATGGATGTAAATTGGTAGGGTTATATAAGTGAACCATAGTAGATATTGTTATTACCAAATGGTGCCAAAGAAGGGCTTGACAATGCTTTGGTCAACATATTCTGTTTGTCAAAATTCTCGTCAATAATGTGGAAAACCCTGAATTTGGAACTTATCGCTGATACCTATTGACACAATCTACTATCACAACTGTCACATTAACTGCCTGCCTAGACAATAAATAATGATAATAATGCTAATATAGATGTAGTAACTAAACTTCGACTTTTGTCGAAATTATAATGTCATTGCACTTAGAATAAATAACTAATTTATATCCTTATTAAAATGGATCATACAATAGTGGCTGAGTGAGGTACTCACAGTCAAACCTGTCTGAGAAATCCCTCAGTATGATTGATAGGATTTCAATATTCTTACGTTCGACAGTTTTAAATTTAAATACTATCCTTTTCCTTAACCTAGAAGATTCAAGCTATTTTTAACTTTTATGCGTTGCTATTTTTAACTAGATTTCAAGGCAAAATGTGGCGTATGGAGGCAATGAATTAAAGTAATGTGTGTGTTTCCTTATAAAATACTGTATGCATTCCTAGAATTTGTATTGTGTACAACGCTGACAATACCATAGTTCCTAATGCGCAGTGAGGCATGCTTCCTCACTGAGCCTCGGCAAGGTCAGGATCAGTTTACACTGCTGTTATATCAGTCAGTTTTTTATTATGAAAGAAGAAATAAAAGTAGAAAGAAGTGAAAGGAAGCGGTTATCGAGACAGAAATGAAGGAAACAGCTGTAATCACCTAGTTCTTGATTAGGCATACAAAGCTTTAGATAATAATATTGCGCTTCATTTAGATAAAATATAATCAATCAAGAATGTCAAATACTGCCAATTCTCGTAATTATTTTAAAACTACACTGAAAGTTATCCGAAACAAGCCTGAATTGTGAATTGACAAAAAATTGGTATTCTGCTCCCTCATTATACCAATTTAGTATCTATACATTCGATTCATGGGTGACCGTAGCAAGAGTAGAGTGATAGTGATATATGTAATTGGAAAGAGTGAAAAGACGTCTCTATTAAACTCAAATTCTAACCAACATTCTCGGAAAACTTTAGGAAGATTGATAGATAGTTCATTAGCGTTCAAGATTTGGTCACATATCGAATCACATTTCCGTGTTGTATTGTCAGTTGAGGAGAACATAATATAATATGGCCATTTATGACATACTTAATATATTATGGCATCGACACTAGGTTGAAACATGATACAAACTTTATTCTGACTATTTTTTATTACGTAAACTTGCCATCTGATTTGTTACGCAATCAGGGTCTTAAATTTTGTAACCCCACAAGGGTTACAACATAGGTGCTGGCACCAACTATATACCGCTTTCTGTAATACTCGTAATGCTTAAGATTTTTGTATTCTTTGAAGTGTTCGATCTTATCCTAGAAGCTGATGTATCTCATTCTTGTTTCTGAATAGCTACTTAACATATTTTAGGGATTCCAGCACACCTAATAGTTGAATTTAATTTTCTAGTTAGTAAGGAAGATTAGGCAACTTTCTACCACTAATTTAAAACAATTACATATACTTACTGAGCATAATGGTGGAATAAATAATTCAGTAGGTATATTTGGAATGTTATTTAACATGTGACAGTATGGAGAAGTCAGGAAGGATATTATGTGGGCGTCACCTTGTTCAAGGAGTAAGGATTCACACGGCATGACTCATCTATTAAGAATTAGTTAAGTATAATGAATGTCTGATTCAAGGCGAAGCATAATGTGAATTTGTGTGGCTGATAATAATGATCTATTATTTTAATTTCATAGTTCGAATCTCAGTACCTTACGTAGCATTTTAAATGTACTTATTCCAAAAACATGTTCAATCTATGTCTGGGAATTATTCTAAGGGCATATCTCAGTAACCGTATTGTAACATTTCAGAATTTAATTATTATTTTCAAGAGCTTATCTAAGTGATATAGCCTTTAGAAATTTAATCATTCGTTTAAAAGACTAAGAGCCAATTTCACCATACTCTGTTAGTTAGTAAATGTCTTGTTAAATCTAACCATTGGTCAAGGTGACAGATAATCTTTGAAAACACCTGTCAATAAGCATTGGTTAGACAAAACAGATGTTTAACCGCCTGTTGTTTGTTGGTGAAATCAAACCTTATCTTAATAATGTAGCATTTCAGAATAATTTCCTTCAAGAAAATAATTTAAGTTAGTAAATCCAATCTTATTAACGTGGTTGGGTAACGGATAGTTTTTATTATAGAAAAAACGACTTAGCTTCTTCGGTAAAAAGACTCGTTTTTATTTTAAGCAAATCGGAACCGGGCCTTTATGTTTAACTCGAACAAATAAATCAAAACTGGAAAGCCGATGTTCATCTCTCAAACATTACAAGATAACCTACATTTAAAAACTGGAAAAACTACATTGTTTCACGAATTTCTAGAAAATCCTTGACCTCGAATTGCGATGTGTTATCTACAGTTAGCGACAAAAAAACATTTCGAGATCTTTAATGCTCATTTTTGACTTTCTTCAACGTTTTTAAGGTTTTTGATCTAGATGCTACAATCTTTAGAGTTAAAGGTTTAATTAACTTTTGATTTTTGTCAATGCCCGTACCAAACACACACAAGACTCGTGATCAATTTATTTGATTCATTGATTCTCAATGTGCGGTTATTTATTTCTGTTGTTTGATATTACTTTTATCGTTCTAATACGATAGAAAATCCTTAAGGTTTTTCCCAATTTTCTTTATCTCTACGTATAGTGCGCTTATCCATATGGATAAGAAGACTTTTAAAATGTTTTACCATTAGGTATAATGTATTAATGTAAGAATACAATACAGTAAGTATAATAAGTACAAATATAATGGGAAGGAAATAAATATATAAAAAATATACGAATTGGGAAGCAATAGCCCAAAACACAATTTTGTGTACATAATAATGTGTGTAATAAGTATGTGTGTCTTGTATAAGTGGTCTAAATAAATAAATGAATTTGAATAACTCTGCTAGATAGATTATCAAACAATAATAAAAATTAGTAAGTATATCAGCAATATTAGGTATTATGCGTGTGTAAAACTCAATGCAAGTGCACAAACAATAACACTTCCTGTTATTTCTATAGGTCAAGTCAAGTAGGAACTAGTTTCAAGCTTGTATAGTCTATGTACCTAAAGTCACAAGTTCATTAACACTATACCTACTCAGTAAAGTTACGAGCGCATTATAAAGATGCAATGTTATCAAAGTAAGTATTATAAGTGTAAACCAGACTGATGCTGATTAGAGGTTAAACTTAAAATGCGGGTTAAAATGCAACTGGATCGGAAATTTTAGGTCCCATTTAAAAATGATAATAATAATAATAATAACTTTATTTCGTAACATAACTTAAAGATATTTACATAGTGCATATTATTCAAACAGAAGAGACAAACAATTATTACGACTAAAAATTGCATATACACTATGAGGCCTGGGAACATACCATGGATACATTCAATACTGATGAGGGCTAATTTATTTAGGAGCTGTATAGAAAAAAAGCGATGTTATTTCAAAAATATAAGGGACCGTCCATTAATCTCGTGTGACTTGAAAGGGGGGGAGGGGGTTTAGAAAAAATCACGAAATATCACAAGGGGGGAGGGGAGGGGGTTGTTGTAAGATAGCACGTGTATTTATTTTTTCGTCAAACGTGCGATTTCCAAACCGAAATGCCTTAATTTCGGAATAACATTAGATTATACTTTATACCTGTATTTAAAGGTAATATTCAACAAATTTTAAGATTCGTACACTAATTAAAAATTTATTTTAAAACTACACGTGATTTTGGTTGGGGGGGGGGGGGTTAGTCTTTAACTTCACCACGTATCACCAAGGGGGAGGGGGGGTTACAAAATGCTAAAAAAAACATAACGTGATTCATCTACGGCCCCTAAATGTCTTTATAGGTAAGTATTCACATTAAGTATTCTTGTGAAATAGTGTAAATACAAGTTACATATTGCATTTGAATAATACAAAGATAAACCTATCTCCTAGTCTATCTATTACTATCGATGTTTTAAGTATAATCAAGATCTATCTCCCAAACTTCCACTTATCTTTAACTATCAAAGTTGATACCTAATGAATTACGTGCTGTAATTTTGAAAGTGATATTTACTTATCAGAATGACAGCTGTATTTGCATATTTTATTATATTAAAAATAAAAAAGTTTTTTTTTAAATTTTATAATTAAAAATACAAATGAAACAGTAGTAATGTCTAAAGACTGTTACAAACGATCTAAATATAGCTCACCTGATCTAAACCACTACCAGACGGAAGCGTCTCCAAGATGCTGCGTTGAGCCAGATAAGAGCCAGCTCTCGGGTCACGCGTCGAAATTACATTGATTTATACCAACTCACGCTGGTTTTATGAGAGCTTACAACAGAGCAAAAAAATAGTGTACCTATGTAACTGCTAGTGTACCTACCTATGATGTAGGTACATAGTATATTTAGTTTAGTTAAGTAATTCAGTCATAATATAATGTTAGAGTTATAAGGGTGATAAATAATATATAAGCTTTTTAGTGTACTTATATGTATTAGTCATGTATTTGAATGGGGAAAAATGTAGTCAATCCCTACATTTTTCTTATATATATATATTGTAGGTAGGCTTTAGAGAACCAATAAATAATCAGTTGCCTACCTCGGCGTTTCATTGATTGTACCATATACGAATCGAAGTTTTGAGCAATTTAGATGCTTTTAGTCATGAGATAACTGAGAGGCGTGCCCTCCGCGTCGTGCAGTTAGACCACCACTCATACATGACTTAACTACTTGAAACCTCGGGTCGTATACTCGAATAAAACCAACGTAAGTGATGTGGTGACCAAGCGACAAAACCATTAAAGGAGATGTTTCATGAATGTATGGAGCTTGGGCCTGCACTATATGTACAGTATATATAAATATAGCTAAGCAATATAGAAACCATTTTTTATTGTTTATTTTCCATAATATTGCTTCGTGTTAGTGTAAATTCAAGATTATCTTCGCCAAAGAGAGCAATCACACACAAGGAAATCACACAAGGAACCAGTTTTGTTGAGCGTCAATGACACTCGACAAAACTGTCAGTTGTCAAAGTCACTCGACTGTCATGGCTGCTTTAAAAATCGGGTGATCATATTAAAAAACTCATAAATAAACATTTTTGTACCACTGTATTATGCTTCAAATTAATATAATTGTATTTTTATGAAAATCCCCTGTTTTTTAAATATTTTTCTGTGTAGTGTACTTAGAGCAGGCCCAGGACGACACATCTCCTTTATTTAAAAAAAAAACCAGCGTATGTTAAACCGGTAAAAATTAATGTATAATACCACTAACGAAAGTTTTTCTTTATTAATAAGTATAAAGTAAAGATTACTGGCTAGAAATAATTAATTATTATAAACAAGAACTCTATTGATATCTCCATTTTTACTGATATCAACGACAAAGAGTATTCACAATCTGCGGTAGTTTAACCGACTTGTGGGGAGTAAATCATCGTTCTAACAATAAATTCATTGTAAGTGCCAATAACTTTGGAGTATGTAATTGAGAGAGTTCATTTGAATACGGTTTAGTGATAGGAATACAAAGTTGCCTTTAATAGGGTATTTGGATTCACAAATCATTACTTGTCTATTATACGTTATTTTTCCGGTTTTTGGAAAAATAGACACTTAAGTGCATCACACACGTAGCAGATGCGATAGTATTTTATATGCGTATAAAAACTTATCGCATCTGAAGGTATCACACACGTAGCAGATACGATAATATACGAAAATGATACATTCACGCGGAAATCTTCAAACTGTATTTCAATTTCTATACACAGATATCATCTGTCCATCTTTTGATATATGTCGGTGCCTACAGATTGAGCTTGACGGTAAAATATAAGTGATCTGCTACGTGTGCGTTGCTCCTTGAGTTTAGTATAGAGAGCGATATGGACAGATACGCGCTCAGATACAGATATCTTACCGCATACCTTATCTTACCTATCTTACTGCTACGTGTGTAACACACTTTATTGTGATTGTGTATCTATCATCTGTTATCTATCTATCGATCTACCTACAGTTTTTGTCTCGTTTTTAATGTCGAAGAGGTTATTTGAATAATGACCTAAAAAGAGTGCAAAAAGCACCAATTAGGTAGGTACATTGTTTTTTGTAGAGGTCGATTATTTTATCTGTATTCTAATCTGGGAATCACGATCACGACACGATACTATGTATTGTCTTCAATGACGTTACTAAAATTACCTATTGGATAAACCAAGGTGTAATTTAAACCAACATTATGAAAAGATGGTTGTCAATTTATTGGCTATGAACTTTTAAGTGCCGTGATGGTCTTAGGATATTTTTAAAATATTCTTCATAAAATTCATTAATATTTGATCAATACCTTAGGTAGAATTGAAGTTATCGTGGCTTGGTATCTTCGCGCGGAAGCCCGTGAAGCTTGTTATCATAACCAACTTAAATAACGTTATATGTTATAACTTGGTATTTTGGTAACGAAACGTCAGCAGGAGAATAGTAAAGTACGTGGTGTATAGTCGTATTTTTTCTAAAATACCTTAGGTAAGTTAAGTACTTAATTTTTCCATAAATCCTTGGGTTCAGAGACCGGCACTAACTTTTTTAATGCATGAATTTATAGTGTGTGGCATCTGTTTGTATTGAGTATTTAGTATTATTTAATACTCGCAAAATTTGCTAAAAATACTCAATTCTTGGTATTTAAACATTTTTAACCAGCCTTGACAAGTTCATGGTAAAAAATTCCAATATAGACAGACTTGTCGACCTTTAAAATTTTACCATAGAAAATGAAGATAGGGGTGACCCACAAGGTCGCTATGTTCTTGACCTTAGTGAAAAAAAGGTGCGAATTATTATTTTTTTGTACGTATCTACAGCTAAAATTAAAATGTATGTTGCCAATATCAAATTGTTAGGAGGAAAACAGCTGATAAATCGTCTGATTCCTTGCACAAAAAACCAGCGCATTAATAATGAATCCGACTCATGTAACGCGTTAGACTAAATGAACAAATGGAAATACCTAATCCTACTAATATTGTAAATATAAAACTTTGTGAGGATGGAATGAAACGTGAAACTTTTGTATTAAGTATAGCTTAGTACTGGGTAATTCGAGCTTTGCTCGGAAAACTCGGAAAAATGCATTATCCCAAATAAACCTATAAATAACCAAATAAATTAACCTAACCCATATAAATTTTATCGAAATCGTTATAGTCATTTTTGAGATCTCAAATCATACAAATATATCCACACAAAATATTGCTCGTTTAATAGTTTAAGATACATCAGAATAATATTGTCAAGCTTCTGGCTTTATCCCCAACGAAGTTACAAGGGGGTCCAAAATGGCTCGGATGGCTTCAAGAAAAGTATAGTACGGCTGTGCCCTTTGATCGACTTGGCGAGGGCACTCCGTGAACCCAGATAGGCTATAATATATAATCATCTATAACAGAGGTTCCACACGGGTGGATCTATTAGAAGTTCTACGCGGGCGGAGCCGCAATCAAATGCTAGTCAGCAATACATCACGGATGGCTAGTCACAAAGAGACCGTTCTGCTTGGTTTGCACGTAGCACACAGTTCAAGTTCAAGAGGAATCCACGTTTACTGTAGAGTGCATAGATATCAAATATACCTAGCTGAAAACAATGTTAAAGTCAAAGTCAAAAGTATTTTATTCATTGTAATCACAAGGTTCATTTTGAATCGTCTTTTAAACTAAAATTAATCCTGTTCCAACGTGACCAAGCCAAGAAGAACCAAGGCACAAAATATACAGCGTGTAAAAGGACGAATACTGAAGGTAAAGCTACCTATATCATCATAGCTATATACTACATAGAATTCGCCTGAGAGGTGATTCATACGGGAGAAAACCTTTTTTTTCGTTTCTTTTCGTATTTCTCAGCCAGCAATGTACGCATTTATTCCAGCCGCACGAGTTCAACGCTCCCGATCTGCTGATCGACCCGTAGCTCCAATATTTCTTATGTGGTTTTCTTGACGTTTTCATTTTTTTTTTATTAACGTGTTTTTAATTATGTAAATTAGGTTTTTGTCTTCCTTTAACGATATTTTATGGATATTTATAAAGAAAACACAAAAAAGCGGCCCAAAAGTGAGCATTTTTTTCCGTGTTTTTTCAGCTTAAATATTTTCAGAATCATGGTCTGAATGCACTGTTTCAGGTTTCGGGAGAAGTCTTTTTACGCCCTGTATAATAGCAGAAGGCCAGCTCAGTACGACAAGCGAGAGCATAGATACGCGCGTACCCACGTAGAACTCGCACGACTCGGACTGGCGTTCGACCGAGATCGTCGTGGGTACGCGTCTATGTATATACGCGGCGTATACACACGTACCCAAGGCGTATGATACGCCTGTTACCGCTTGTTGTACTGAACTTACCTACTAATATATTTTGTGACCAAGGCAACAAATACGGCTAGAATTGATTTGATGATCCCTCTTACTATTAGGTGGGAAGCACCTGTGTGCTGCCTCGGAGCAGAGAGAAGCCGATGCATAGAAATAGGGAACTTAAAAACCTTAGGTAGATCATAACAAATGAGAATCAGCAAAAGTTTATAAGACATCATACACTACGCTTGATATACTTTTATGTAACAACTTAGAGAAAAAATAACAGTTCCTTGTTCTACATACGGAAAAAAGAGCATCACATTTAACTCATAAAAAAAACATTTATAAATTCAAGTCTATGTCGGGGTATTCAGGCCCAAGAGGACATAATATATTCGATCAGTCAGGGATTACGACTTATAAACTAAAAACGACCAATCATCACACTGAATGATCATCACCAAGCATAGCTCTCTCTATAATCCGTTGCACGACCTTGAGTGACTTTAATGAATTCCTTATTACTATTGAAAACGACCATTTATCTCATATACGATCATTCACCTCATGACTTTACTTTTGGCATTAGAGTTGTATGATCTTTATAACTTATTTTATTGGCATGCCAATGTGAATTGCACTCTAATGTAAATGGCAGAAGTAATATTATTGAAAATTATTTCGATGACCTTCTATGTAGGTACCTAGTAGGTATGTCTTGATAATATGAATAGAATACACGACCACACGTATGCCTTGAACCTTGAATTAATTACGCTAGGGAAATAAACAACCACTATATAGTATTATTCTTTGTTTTAATTCTTCATCTTCAATGATAGTGATTATGGGATTGCTGTTAAATTTATTTAGACGCAGGCAGGAGGTTGTGGGTTCGATTCCCGCCTCGGAACAAATATTTATATGATCTGCAGATATTTGTTCAGGGTGTTCTGGGTATTTTCTATGTAAATTTAATAAAAATGTCTATCTATGTTATGTATAATTGTATTAAGTATATCAGCTATCTAGTACCCATAACACTAGTGGTTCGCAACTGAGACCTCGCGATGACACCTTTATCAGCCCGACTACTTAAATGTAAGACATTTCCATAATTTCCATTTTTTTTTTATTTTGACCTCGAGGTTATTTCCTACACATCATCGAAATAACTTTTGAATAGCACTAAGCAACGGGGCTTTCATACCACCAGAGACAAGTAACTTGTCTCTGATACTACATAAGTACCTGTTGCGAATTAATTGGTAACGTCCTTTTGACGAAATCATAGAACTCCAACGTCATTCAAATTCCTAGAAATGGGAGGTCAACAACGGATATTATATTGGTATTTTGTTTTTTAGGGTACATGTCCCGAAATTCTTCAATTTCAGACTTTTCCCTGTAGTTGTGACACAAAAGCCACAAGCATACCACATTTCAGCATTGTGGGATTGCTGGAAGTACCCTAGAATTTTCGATTTTTACGTTTTTTATTTTCCCTAATATCTCGGAAACTACTAAGTTTAAATACTTATTAAAAACAGTTTTAAAATGTCCAACCAAAGCGCTTTCATTAGACAACCCACTTGATCTGACTGCCTAACTTTTATTTTTTTTACCCCTTTCTTGGACCCCAATATCTCAGCAACCCCCTGACCGATATAGCTCATAACCTTACCTACAAATTGTACTAATACTATCTACCCCCATACCAAGTTTCATGAAGATCGGATTAACGGTTTGGAAGTTTTCATCGGACAAACATACATACATACATACAAACGCCGATTCTTCCAACTTGACTCAGAGAACTCGCTTCGCTCGTTCAACAAGCTCTGCTTAGCTTGGGACTAGATAATGCTGTGTGAAATGTCCAGTATTTATTTATTATTATATATTTACTAGATGCTAACTATTTCCACTAGTTTATTTGTAACCAATTTTCACTTAACCTCCGATGTTTAATAATTTATAACTTATGATGTGGTGTGTCCGGCCTAAGAATAGACCTCTCCGTCTCCTCTCATGGATGTCGTAAAAGCCGACAAAGGGATTACACCAGGGGATGGGCAGCAGCCAGCCAGCAGGGATCCACCTGAGTACTCAACACAAATACTAATTCGCCTGCCAAATGTGTTGATTATGGCAAATCCCTCCCATTCTATTTTATTGGGGAGACCTCCCAGTAGTGGACGTCTAAAAGCTTTTGATGATGATGACGTTTACACCACTAAACAATTTGAACACGTAAATATGGGGCATGGTTTTTTTTCAACTGTGTCTCCTAAGTAGATTGTCTTTTCATTCCGAAAACCCCCTATAGTGTAAATTTTATTGTAATATCTGTTTTGTAACGGTTTGGTATTGAAAACTCGACAAACATTAATGAGAATAGTCGGATATAAATACTGAAATACAATAAACATGTGGATTCAAAAACGAATAGTTAGTATAACATTCTCTTAAAATATAAGATACATAAGCATATGCTCACGTCTTGAACCCACATGGATGACATTCTCAGATCTTATTCAGATCCTACTTTAGGGTGTAGGCAATACAAGTCCAAATTACTGACTCCATACGTGACTGATGACATAAACCCATCTATCAAGCCACAAGATTTACTTACACTAAATAGTGTTTTGATGTCAAATTCAATATTACTGGCTTTAATTACGCCAACAATTAAAAACAATAACTTTTCATTTAAAAAACCGACTTCCGCCATTGTATTCGACTAAATATTTGGATGAAAAAAAAAATGATGAAAGAACATAGTGGTGAAGGAATTATGATACTTTTTGAATGCAAATGCTTGGTTTGTTGCTGAAAATATCAAAATCGCCATATGTATGCCTACAATATTTGAGGAGTTCCCTCAATTCCTCATGGATTCCATCATCAGAACTGGATTCTAAAAATGGGACCTATCTGGAAGTATATCTATTCAAAAAAAAAAAGAATTTTCCAAATCGGTTCATAAACGCAGGAGATATGCGGTAACAAACATTAAAAAAAAAAAAAATACAAACGATTTGAGAACCTCCTCCTGTTTTGGGAAGTCGGTTAAAAATAACGGAGTGGTAATTAGTAGATACGTTAAAATACTTGTTGTAGAGATGCAAAAAATAGACGCCATGATGATTGAAGATTAAACTTATATTATTTATGGAAGTCTTATGGAAGTACATAAATAAGTATTGAAAATATGTGCATCACTGTTATAAGAGACTGTGGCGAGCGCAGGTAAAGACGGTGACAATAGGATGGGTCTTTCTTTACCACTGCGTATTTATAGAATGCTAGATATACAGCGAACACCCAACCCGAACGTTCCAACGTGTTCAAGTTTTCTGAAGTACTAGTTTCTATGAAGGCATGAATGCTGGCTCGACGTGGCCGCCTTACCTGAGCTCTTATAGTGATTCAGTTCAAAAACTATTCATTACAAAATATCGGTTCCGTGATGTCCGCAGCTATATTTAAAAGCACAGTAGCAGAAGGTCTATAGACTTCTACGATTAACGTTATTCAATGATGACGGATGTCAACGACAAACCGATATTTTGTACTGAATAGTTTTTGAACTGAATCGCTATAAGAGCTCATGGTATGGCCTAAGGTGTTCACAATACGCACGCCTCCATAGAACCTAGGTACTTCAGAAAAAGTGTTCAGAAGTGTTTTCGGGAAGAGTGTTCGCAGTATATCCCTAGCATTACTTATCGATTGACTTTAGGGTTCAATAACCGACAGCTGCCGATGAACCTTGCAAAATCATTATAATGATTACATTCTCAAAAGACAAGTTGGGAAAGGAATTTAAAAGGTTTTTTATTATTCCAAAAATTACCAACAAGGCGAAGGTAGAATTCAAGACCGTCTCCTTGATATGAAGAGGTGTCCTCTGTACCACTAGTCATCTGGACATTTTTTGGGATATATCATAAGATATTAGTATTTCCCATAAGTATGGGTTAACATTTAAAAAACCAATAAGCAAGGAATGTATACTTGTTAAAGATTTTTATTGAACTTAGTCTAGACTTGTTTGTTATAAACGCATGTCATAAATCATTAACTTGTTGTAGGTCCGTAAAGCATGACGGTATGCAATAAACCGATAATAAATAAACTGCTTAATAGGGTGGACGTAATTTTTTTGATTTTAGTTTTTTTTAAATATTATTAGAATTTTCTAATAGTATTAAAAAAAACGAAAATAATTAAATTAATTAATTAAATATTTATATCGTAATATTATTTTATAACATTAGATTCTTCTACGTAATTAAAAAAAATATACCTCTATAAATACAAACTAAGTGCCTTATTCATAATCATTTTTTAAACGTATTTTAGTTAAAATAGCTTTTATCTTGCTTTCTCTGATGTATAATGTCATACGTCAAAACAAGACAAAAGCTATTTGAACCAAAATAGGTTTAAAAAATCATTATGAATGAGGGGGTTTGAAGTACTTATATAAACCTTTTTTTCCTCGGTAGGTTATTTCATTAGTCAACTCATTGGGTTTTGTCATATAATACAATGGAGTGTAATTACACTTTATTGTTGTAACACACTTTTTACTTGGAGGAATTCCTCCAAGTAAAAAGGACACAGTAAACAGTTTGACAACGTGTCAAAAATCTAGCGTTGTACCGTTTCATTTCCTTGTTGTTATAATATGAGCTAAACGAAGAAGCACAATGGACAGTAATCAAAACAATTGGACCGTTATTGGTGCAAGTAAGTAATCTAATGCGATCGTAAAGACTACACTTCTAATAAATGTTAACAACTGTTGTATCGTCAATAAGAAAGTTACCGTACCGTATGGTTCATTTTTCTCGCCGATACATGATATTATTTTGTCAATTTTAAAAGCTTCACAGGTTACTTGTGTGTAAATTAACATATTTAAATTTAGCGAATACTTACAGCACTGCAGTAATACCACGGAATAAACGAATACAGTACGTATTCTCTGTTCTGTGTATAATACCATGACCTATATCATGATACGCTGTTGGATCCTCTCTAACCTCAAAGACGTCACGTGTGCACTTTTACTTTTCAAAATTGTATTGATAATGTTGCAATTTTTTTAAATTTTAATATATTATCGACGAAACCGGCCGGCGAATCGCGTGTTGTGCGCACGGAGTATCGTACGGTATGACCGCATTAGAAGACTGAGACTGGCCGCGCCGACGACGCGACGCTAACATGTGCCGACGTCATTTTTATCGCGCCACGCGCTTACGCCGATACATATCGCTATGCGAAACATTTTATCACACAGCATACATTACTAGCTATCTTTTTAATGCGTGACAGATAGTCTCATCAAAGCCGCATTGTATGTTGTCTGTATTGTTTGTTTCTTGTCGCATATGTTAGGAATGATGTCGGTTAGAGAATGCGCTTTGGTGCAATTTGTATGCGTTCTTCGAGATAATCTTGAATACAATACAATTGTTTATTTACCTAGAATCGGTGACAGTTGGTCACGATCAAATGCTGATTGCTATGTGGTGAGCATTAACCTTACTTAATGGTATGTTTATTCATTTGTAAACGTAAGTAGGTAGGTAATTAATAGATTAGACTAACCTGGATTTTTGTGAGTTTTTCACTCAGATAAGAGTTTTCAATTATATTTTTAAATATGTTTAATGTAGTGAAAGTAAACTATTTGCTAATAGGAAAAGATACAAATACGAATATGGTTCATCACATCAGGTAGACACTCATCATCATCATCATCCGCCTCCCCCATCGAATGCAATAGGGGGATTTGTCATAATCACAGCGCTTGGCAGGCGGATTGGTGATCGCAGTATTGGTGTTGAGTACTCAGGTTGATGCGCCCATCTCCTGGTGTAATACCTTAGTCGAAGTCCCTTACCAACGGTACCATGATTGGATCACTGCGGTGTCAGCCCATCTATATCTGTCTCTGCCTGTATGTCTGTCTACTGGATCAAAAAAGTTGAAATTTGGTACATATAATATAAAGTAAAAGTAAGTGTACAATATAAAGTGACCCGATTGCGAACGTATAAACAAATTCTGATCTTTTCTGATTTGGGGGTCAAACTAAAAAATAAAAATAAAACTTGTGACATAATAATGTTTCATGTTACAGCAAATGAAAAGAGGTATTTTTTTATAAAAAAAATGCTTAGTTTAAAAAAAATAAAAACATGACCCAAAAAAATTTAAAAAAGTACATTTTGTACATTGCGCCGCACTCAAAGTTAACAGGAAAACCTACATAAAAATGCGTTTATGTATATATGTGTACCAAAATATATTATATTGATTGATTAATAAGTTAAATTGGTTTAGTGGTTACTTTATGGTGCCCACATACGGAACTCTCTCTACATGAGTCCGACACGCACTTAACCGATTTTTAGTTACTTTACCCAGATAAAGTGGATAATAGAACTTAGTTACACACTCTGCTTTTCCTTTCGATTGCGAAGAAATAAAACGGGATGCTGTGACATTGTAGTACGTGAATGCCTCTAATTATAATTAGGTACTTACAGTTTTTAATTTTTAGGCATAAGTATTTACAGTATGTTTGAAGTTGTAGCTTTGTAGGTAGATGATATATTCTGAAATTATGATTGCTCCGACGTCACGATGGGTATTGTTTTTATTTGATTAAGTACCTATGCAGAACAAATAAGGTAAATACATGTCATGAACGTATTTACCCGAACTTGCTAGGCATTTTTCGTTGGTATAAGATTCGTCCTGGCTGTTAGCTTATTTAGGAGTGTGTAATAACTGGAAAAAAGCGTTATCCAATTTGGTCGTTGAAAGCAATGGCGGCGATGAGCTCACCACCCAACACGTCCATATTCCAGCGATTGTGTAACCCATGGTGAAAAGAGGCTCTTTGAGGCTCTACCTACCCTTTTGGGAAAAAAGACGTATTTTTATGTAAGTTTGTATGTAAATATATCGAAATAACAAGATTTTTGTATGGTATTGTGTTTGGGCTGTAAGGCCTAATTGCCTTAGTCTTAAAAGAAGTATATGACAATAAAACATTTTTATGCTTAAGAGCATAAAAAGCACTAATGATTACGGTTCAAAAGATTCTTCACTCACTTTTGGCATGACTTAAACGTGATAAGTCCTCTGTGCTACTGTAGTTCGACGATCCCGATAACCACCATCTGTCATAAAAAACACGCCAAAACCAACCTTATTTATAATGTATTTAAGGTTACAAATTAGTAAGATTGATGACGGGCTATAAATAGTGTGGGAGCTTTACTTTTTATCGATAACGTTGAACAAGTTATCATTTGTGACGCATAATTTTATTTAAACTAATTAATAACCGTGTTCTATTTTAAAATAACTATGTATCCAAATTCATTTTAACATGAATGACTCATTGGTTGACCTGAACTAAGTCAGCAAACACTAGCTCATTCAATGATTTTTATCGAAAACAAAGCATGATAATCTACATACTTACTCACTTAATCTGTCTGATTTATGTAAGTATACATAGCCTAGATATCCAATTACATGTTATTAATCAAATTATTACTACCCAAAACTAATTCTTGTCTAACTATCGATAAACAATAGAAGAATAAGTAGAAGATATAATTAACCTTATTTTTCTTTTGTTTATCCAAGCAAAATTACCTTAATTCTTATATTTAAATTAGGAACATTTAATTTATTTTGGCAATTAAACACAATGACCTCATCTCTAAAGTGTTGCATGTTACCTATGAACATTATATTTATGTGTGTGTAGGTATTTGTCTAGGCACTGTCTGTGTTTATTTTGAACGCCTTAGAAACTTGTATATAGCAAAATACTTAGTTATTCAAGAACAAACTCGGCGCCTTAAAAGCATTTGTAGGCAACCTTCAGCGTGCGCGTATGTTAGAATTAGTACAGGATTTATTTTATCTGGTCTGTACAGATCTTTCTATTCTTTACAAGTTTTATATAGTTTTTATCTTGTTTTGTTACGTAGATTGTGTGTATGTTTATGTCTTTGTAGGTGTATATGCCTATACATTGTGTAGTTCAAGCTTGGAAGCCGGTTAGAACCAGTTACCGTTATCTATTATGTTGAAAGTAAGATGATCTGAAAATGACAATGTACTACGGAACTAATAGGAAATAACTATAGATACAAAAAGAATAATACAACTATTACTTATACAAAAGGTAAAAAATGTTATGAATTATCAGTTAAGCTATCCAAAGACGAATCTAAAGATACCTCAACGGATACCAAATTTAAAGGGTATACGGAAGATACCTCAAAGGGTACGAGTGCCGATGCCGCTGAAACTACAGGCACATGAGACTTTTCATCTTTGTCTCAGGGTTGGCAGTGCGCGCCCGGTGAAATTACAAGCACATGAGACTTTTCATCTTTGTCTCAGGGTTGTCAGTGCGCGTCCAGTCAAATTACAGGCACATGAGACTTTCATCTTTGTTTCAGGGTTGTCAGTGCGCGTCCAGTAAAATTACAGGCACATGAGACTTTTCATCTTTGTCTCAGGGTCGGCAGCGCGCGTTTGATGCCTCTCATGGTATTGCAGGCGTAAATAGGCTACGGTACCTACTTTCCATCAGGTGGGCCGTATGCTTGTTTGCTTGCCAAGTAGAATAAAAAAAAAGAAACATTTGTAGGTACTTACTATCAACTTATCAACTAGTGGAATGCCCGCGACTTCGTCCGTGTGGAGTTTTTTCCATACAAACTTCAACACCCTACTGCAACTTCTCATGGCGTAAATGTCGGAAATTTATTCCTAAGTGCACCCTTAGACCAGAGAAAGAATGTAGGTAACCCTTAAATTTCGAGAAATTTCTTTAATTAAGAGATCTGAGATGCACAGCTTAAGCCGTTAGTCCTAAAGGACTAATGACTTAAGCTGTGCGTCGGCAGTCAGACAGTAAGTCAGTCACGAAACGATTTTTTATATATTGATAATGGAACAAGCCATTGAGTTGTGATAGGTATATAAATGGAAGAAGCTATAACATCTAGTTCTTCAACACGGAACACAGTTAATAATGCAAGAATGTCTGCTTGTCAACAAATAGAGCTAAATGGATTAAGTAGGAACTATCTAATCAGTGATCACAATAAAACATAGCTGAGCAAAAATGTTCTTTATTAAATGCATCCTTATATATACAAAATGACAACTTGGTTAGATGCAACGTAAAATATTGAAGTACGAGACATACCTTGATAAAAATACTATTTTTAAGCTATTATTATCTACCGTATGTATCATGTGCAAAAGTAGGCTTTCAGTCATTGGCTTAACTTAAATATTTTAATGATTTGATCAACACTTAAGTTTTGAGCCATTACTTATCTCATAATAAAAATTGAGATGCTATATTATATTATTTAAAAATAGCTTTTTGTAACTTTTGTGATAAATCCATGGCATTTAGAAGGTTAGGTTCCACTTATTTAACTAAGTATCTTTGTTTATTCTATTTACCACATAACACATAAATACCTATTAACCACAATATTGAAATTTGGTGTATTTCTATGATTATTTCTTAGCGTGCAATTTTAAAATGATAAAACTATGGAAATTAAAAATAATATACAAAATGAAAGCATCATCGTGCTTTCATGATTTCGATGATGTACAATTTGGAAACTATCCAAGAAAAGTACCATATCAAAAGTTACACATATTTTAATTGTATACTGATATATTGGTATAATTTATAATATATATATAGATATATATATTATATATATATATATAGATATATATAGATATATATATATTATACATATACGCCACCAGTCTACACTTGATAACTCCTTTTTGATAATATTGATGTATTACTTGAGTATAAATTGACCATCCATACTTACCTGAAACAAAATGTCAGCGATTTGCATTTTGTTTATTTTTACGATTTTTATTTTTTTTATTTTTTTACCTGTTTGGCACCGAGGCTAATATAAGCCTAGCAAAAGCGATAGCAATAATATAGCGGGGATAGCTAAAATTAAGGCCGATTTTTGCACTCGCCTCAAATTTAATTTGCGTACGGCCTTCGCCGGCCCCTTAACCAGTATAAATATATCTACGATAAATTAATATGAAATAATTAAATAAACGAATTAATAATATTCATATTATTTAATATATCTATCTAGTATAATTAGCCACGATAATTTAAATTCTGTTATAAATATATCTGTTTATAGATGTACTTAAAAACAACTTCATATCATAGGTATGAACATTCATAATTTACATGCATAGATTTGTGGCACGAATAAAGAATAATATAATTAAGAGGTTCAGAAGCAAGTCCATTATTGTATTTGGCACGCACACGTTTTGCTATAGTACTAAAATTAAACAAACTAGGTACTGATCTACTATTAAAAATCTACAAATACTATTCGAGCATAACACCGTAAATTATGGTTGATCAACGCTCTCCTTTCTACCCCTTGAAAGCATTTCGGCTTCTTCGATTGTGTCTGGTAAAGGTACGTTGATGGTTTCAGGCAGAGTGAAGACTAGGAGACCAGCTATGATGGCCAACGTACCGAAGAATATTGAGGGCAGGTTGTCATAGTAAAGCGCCTGGAAAGTAAACGATAAATGGTCATCGTAAGAAACGTAGAAATGAAATGAATGAAATTAAATATTTATTTATTGTGAAACTAGGTTATAAAATGGTGTTAAACAGTAAAATATGTGTCCACTAGTTCCTACCTTAAGGTGTACAAAACATTAAAATGAAATAAAAAATTGAAGTTAAACTCATTAGATCATACATACTAACTAATCATTAAATATAAAACAAAATTCAAATTAAATTAGATGTCATGCAAATGATATATCCTTCAAAAATTCGTCAACAGTGTAGTATGCCTTTTCGATAAGCAACTGGTTGAGGGCATGCTTGAACTCTGTATGACTTGGTTTATTACGAATTGTTATCGGTATTTTATTATAAATTATTAGTGCCATACACAGCACACTAATACGCATAAGGCGTGTTTTACTGGAGCGATGATACAAACAACCCTCACGCCGACTGCCAGTGGGGTACATGGTGAAAAGATTTAAATTACTTCTCACAAAAATGGCAACCTCAATAATATACAGCGAAGGTAGTGTAAGAATCTAGAGAGAGAGTAGAGAGGAAGGAATCACGCGGTAGATCTCCAACTAGATGGACTGACCAGCTTTGAGAGGGGAGAACTAAGTTCAATGATATGGTGTGGATGGCTGCCAATAGGAATCGCTGGAGACAAGCGGTTCACTCCAGTACAGTAAAGACATCATAAGTGATCACGATCTTCTGTCATAAAGTACTGACCATAGATAGAGAGACAATAGATAACAAGCTAAATTTTTCAGCAGGGTTTGCATTTCGTAAAATCTTTTCTTAATATGGCAAAAAGAACATTCAAGCCTAATATGAAGGTTTTAATGTCTCGAAGATCTGAGAATGATTCATAATAAGAGAAAAGATGCAAGATTCGGAAGACGTATTCTTAAATAAGAAAAATGAGGTGAATGTGATATTATTTCGTTAAAATGTTTTGGTTAAAAACACAATAATAATTAAATAAACAATTTTTAAGAGTTGACCTCGTGTTAAAAAAAACCATATTAAAGCAGTGTAAAAAAATAAAAAATAAAATTTAATCAGTCGAGTGTACTAAATGGAGATACCCCCCCCCCAATAACCGCACTGAACGGTCATCTTTCGCATTTATTTTGGCATTTATTATAGACTCGATTATTTAGTTAAATAAGATAGTAAATTTAGAAAAAAGTCAAACAATAAAAATTTAATGATATAGAAAACTACTGTGCCCAGCAATACATGATTTTGTAAGAAAAGATTGAACAGCTATAAAAACCACGTTATGCCGATCACAGATTAGAATTAGGGAAGAGAGTGATGATGATAAAATTAAATTCTGAAGATTGTAAATTATTGCAATGAGTCAACAGAGAAATTCCATTACGATAAATTTCATACGAAAAACAAATATAAGTTCCTTACCAACAAAGGTGTCAATGGAGCCAAAGTAGACCCAATCCTGCCAGTAGATGAACAGATTGCCAGCAGAGACTGCCGGACATTCGTAGGGAACACTTCGGACACGTAGATGTACACTGAACTGTAGGCAACTGTGATCGAGAACTTGCCGGAGAGGTAGATTATGAGGGACCACCAGGGGTAACCTAGTTGAAAATAATAAATAACATTTAATTTTATACTAAGCTCAAACTTAGATCTCTTCTAATCTGGGCAATTTATAATCACTAGATTAGATGATAATCCAACATCCCAATTATCACAAATCAAATCCCGTCCAGCGTTAACTTGAAGTTCATTCATTTATTCATTCAATGTTTACTAAACAAGCCCCTTTCTCCCTCTTTCGCCACTTCAAGTTTTCTGAAGCCGCAATATTATTAATGTTTTATCTATTGCCTTCGAACGAGCGAGAGTGCTTCTGAGTCGACTTAATTTGAATATTTCATTAATTTAGTCTGTTATTTAAACAGTGATTACTAAATAAACAGCGGTCTCGCAAAATTCCGAGTAACGTCGTCAACTCGTAACTTTGGATTATCCGACTCATCTTTTGTATCGACAAATTATGTTTGATTTCGAGATTTACCCAGATGTTATTTTGAGCAAAGTTTGATAAATTGTTTCGTTAGCTTGCGAATTATAATTTCAGTTTGCTTATTCATAAATGGTATGGTAAACTTGACGCAAGCAAGTTTATCATTGTGTTTGGAGAAGTACTTATCATTAATTTATTTTACAAATAAGATATTTAGAGCCTCACCTTTTGGAAGGAATGATAAGCTAATGCAAAGAATAGCGCTCAACATGTACATTATGATCATAACTTTTTTTCTCCCATATCTGTCGAGTACTGCCAGGCATGCGAAATTTGCAGGAATTTCTATAAAGGCTACCAGCATGAAGTTTATGTATTTGTTCCCAGCCAATGATACTGAGTTGATCGAAAGACCGTAATAAACAAAAGTGCATGTGATCCACAAAAATGAGCACACGACCAGTCTTTTCCTTATTATGCTTGATTTTATTACTTGCATAAACACCGAAGGCTTATTATTTGCATTTATCGCTTCTTTAGACTCTGATAATTCTCCATCATCAGTCTTTTCAGATTCTTGCAAAGGTGCTAAGTCATGTGGTGTTAGTATAACTTTATTAATCTTTGCTGCTTTTTCCAGGATAGCAACAGCTTCTTCATTTCGTCCTTTGCTGAGAAGCCATCTAACACTTTCATTCAAAATCCAGAGGTAAGAAAACACGAGACATGCTGGTGCGTATATAATCCTGAGAAGCGTTCTCCAGTCTTGTAGGATCCACGATAAACCAGATAGTGTCATGAGACCGAACACATAGATCACGTTGATTAGGGTGTTGCCGAATACTCTGCCTTTGGGGCCTACTAATTCCATAGCTGCAAGAATTCAACAAGGTATAGTGTCGATCATGATGCTTATAGCAAGAAATTAATACCAACACCATTCTTTTATAAGAGAAAATAACATGTTATAAGAACCAATAGACGCATACATAGTCTTAATACCACACTAGGGTTCTGTGGGTCGAAAGTATCAGTGGAGTAAGCACGAATATCTAACAGTATCCAAACATTAGCAAGACGATGGTCAATGTGAATTGGCCAATGACATCGCGGTGACTTGAAATCTTTGTAATTTGATTGGTTACAATTATTTGTCAGTTACGATCATCTTGATAACGAATAATGTTCGTGCTTGGGCCTCAGGAACTCTACGCGCGTATCTACCATAATAGGTACCACAACACCCAGAGCCACGAGTATTCATTATTGGGGATTGGAAGAAGCTGATCTGAGTTTCAGTGTGTGAGTTTCAGTGCAAAAAGTTTCCTTACTAGAGTTTCATTATAAAATCAATTTTCTTACCCAAAACAAAGGCTGTACTATACGCTCCAGCTCCAAACCCAGCTTCCAGGAACTCAAAGGTTACCATCATGTAGTAGTTTACAGAAAAGGAACGCAGGAAGCCGAATACACAATTCATTAGCGACGCTATGGACAGCGCCACCTTTCGGCCGAACCTGTCTGAGATAAAGCCCGTGAGTGGCAGCGACAGGAATAGCCCGGCGTTGTGGAACGTGCCTATTAGTGTCCTCTTCCCATCCTGACAGCCTAGGTCGAACTGGAATAATTTCGAATGGTCAAGCAAGACCAATCAATTAGGCCCAGGAATGCTGACATTATTTACTTATTTTCAAATTATCATCATATTTTTTTGGTACCGTGGTATGTCTGGCTTAACCGGAACCCTCAAGGCGCGAGTCTTGCTCGAACTTGTCTGTTTTATTTGCTAAGAAGTGGAAGCAACACACAATAAATAGTTCAAGCAGACCAAAGAAATTTGGTTTTTAAAATTTTTTACGACATATTTTGTAAGTAGGTTGAAAAAATTATGTACTCTACACTTAAGTTTTTCAACCTAAGGTCCTGAAAATATTTTAATCTAACAATAAAACAGTGGGACAAAATTTTACTACGTCGAATCAGATACACTGAAATCTGTCTAAAACGTAAAGTGTATTTTTTTACACAGAAAACGTTCCCATTACGTTCCAATTTAAAGTGTCTACTACTATTGATTTCTGAAATAGAGTGCATTTTTACATTTAAAGCCCTTTTTGGACCCCTTGGACGACGAATTTTCCAAATTCCTTTCTTAGTAGGATTTTCATAATTTGTTGTTCTAATCCTCTTTCAGAGGACATATTATTAGCGTGGCTCGAGTATATTCCTATATAGATCAGCATGTGTTGCTCTCGGTATGTTTAAGCCCAACGCTCTCGCTGTGTCATTGAGTAGGTATGTACTTATACAATAAACGTACTTCAATGAGTTGGGCACTCAAAATTCGAGCGTGTTGAATGAAATGTGTCAAATGATAAAGGTGTTTTTTTTGGTGCCTGATAAAATGCTTACTTACTCGGCTGGTTGTTTTATGGTATTTTGTCGTTTTATCATGTTTTCTGGATAATTAGCCGGTTTTGCATGCATAAGCCTTAAAAATTGTACGAGACTCGTACATAAATGCGACACGAGCGTGACGCATATTTTGTTTGAGTCTCCACATCGAGTATAATAAGCATATGACGAGCTGTCATATGACTTTGAGAGGTCTCTAAGTCGTATGAACGCTATTTCCATTTTAAAAAAGTGGCATTCAAATTAATAATGTATAGCTGTATTTGATCCAGTCCCTTCTGAAATATTTGCACGAGGTCTTATGAACTTTTCTGGCTTATTGTTCTTAAAACAAAAGTAAATTTCGTTCCTTGATAAGTCTTAATTCGAATAATCATTGGATGAAGATCTGACTTGTAGATTTTAAATTGCAAAGAAACTAGGGCCGTTTAATCATAAAATGTTGTAGATAAAATAAGATAATTATGTCAAATCAAAGTCTTAAATTATCTTTTCAAATCTTTTGTTTCCACGGGATTTACAGCTTTATTTCACGTTCCTTATAAGGGCCTAGCTAAACGGCATTCGCTTCGAAGCGATTCCATTTCTACAGTCGTAATTCAATACAAAATACCACGTGACATATCGATAGCTAACGTCAACCCCATACATTTTGGACTTTTCTACTGGCGTCATCGCTATTGGAATGTTACTTTGTCTACGGCCTCTAGTTTCGTATGAAATTACCATTGAATGCAATTGTTTTCTAGTGTCACTGTTTTTTCCTTGGTCTTGCCCTGAAGTACCAAGTTTTGATTGAAGGAACTAGTTTCAGTAAGACAAAAATTTATACTCACATCTATAACCGCTGAATCTTGATCACTGTACACAAACGATGAACACGCTTCGATTCTTGAAGTATTAAATAGATCTGTGCTACAAATTGTTTTGTTGTCTAAAGCTATGCCGTCTCTATACGAGTATCGACTACATTTTGAAAGTCCCTTCTTATCCTGAGGAATTGCGTACTGTGTCCATATTATACTTTCGTTTGGGGTATATTCACATGCACTTATTTTGCATCTGAAACAAGGAATGAGAATGGTTATAATTAAAGTTCCGTACACTTCGTCGATTTTTTCGTCTGAATTAAGATTGATCCAGTCTGCACCGCTTAACTCAAGCGCGTTTCGGGAATTGCGTTTAAAGCTATTCAAGTGAAAATGGTTAATTACAACGCGCTGTGCTATCGTCGTCAATTGAGACATTTCAGTCTGCACCGCTCTTCCCAAGTGCGATTCAGTAATTGCGTTTGAAGCGATTCAAGTGCAAATGGTTAATTACGACGTGCTGTGCTATCTTCGTCAATAGCGTCATTCCAGTCTGCACCGCTTGTCCCAAGTGCGTTTCGGGAATTGCGTTTCAAGCTATTCAAGTGCAAATGGTTAATTACAACGCGCTGTGCTATCGTCGTCAATTGAGTCATTTCAGTCTGCAACGCTCGTCCCAATTGCGTTTCGGGAGCTAAAACATGGAGTGCGGCCGATCATGATTTAAATATGATGGGACAGTCCTAAATAAGTAGTTTAGTGCGTATGACATGGATTATAAAATTCCCACGTACCTTCGTCGAAATTTTTAGTTGAATTACGTTTCAATCCAGTACCTAAATTTATTATTAATTAATTTTTCAAAAATCTAGTATTCGTATACTCCGTACCTTGATATTTTTTACACAATAATGCATACAAAATTTGATGAAAATCCGACTAATAGATCTTTAGAAAGGAAACTATAGCCAGATGAACGAAAAACGTAGTTTCTTATTGAAAAATTATCATGAAACAATGAGTTGTGTAATTCAGCTGGCAAGTTCGATGAGGTTTACGTGAGAATTTTAAGTGTATGCATAAAATGAACCTCCCTTATCCCGTTCCTCTTTGTTAGACGACGGCTGGTTGGACGAACGGAAATACACAGAAGCCTGTGTATTATCGTTACCTACATAACACGTACTGTCCCATTAATCGAAAATTTATTCCCGATTGTCCCGCTAATCATTTTTATGGGAATAGTTTTATGTACAGACGGCAAAGCTAATTGGTTACCTCCAGTGTGTTTGAATTTAAAGATTGAAGTAGAAATGAAACGATTTATATTTTTCTGTACTTTATTATCTCAAGTTGGTCCCACTAAGGCAAAGCGATGTTCCAACCATTGACACAATACCTACACAAATACTAATATAGTTTTTTTTATAGGTGTAAGCAACTAAATATTTGTTTTTCGTACTTATCGTACAATGCCACGTGTAATCAGATGATAAGAATGAAAGTGATAGAGGCGCGGACAGTCAATGATTTTTTTGTAAAGTTGTAAGAATAAACACTTTCATGATTTGATTAGATATCTGTAATATCATGTACTAAAATAGACAAAAATATGTATTTCAATTTGTATACACAGATATAATCTGTCCATCTTTTGATATATGTCGGTGCCTACAGATGCTTGACTGTAAAACATAAGTGATCTGCTACGTGTGTGTTGCTCCTTGAGTTTAGTATAGAGAGCGATATGGACAGATACGCGCTCAGATACAGATATCTTACCGCATATGCTACGTGTGTGACACGCTAAACAAGTGTCGCATCTATCCGTCCAGAGGAGGTATCTGAGGCTTATAAGAAATAGGTAGGCTCAGTTCTAATCCAGATGTTCTAACCCACTTTCCTCCCACTGGTAATAGCAAATTTTCTCCTACCAGGTACATTTCAATAAAAGTTAATTCCTCTGTAATTATACTATCTAGTCAATTTTAGTTCACAAGTAATACAGAAAATTAATCTCGTAACATCAGCTGCAAGATCGCATGTTCGACAAGTTTCATTGCAGCTTCTATATCACGCTCCATTCACAGTTCAAGAAATCTTTCTACAGTGATAATGACTTGGAGTTTCAGCCGATACAAAGTACACTTGCGGCACACGCCACGCAGTTAATTCCCTGGATGATAGCGTGGTCGGACAGTCGTGATCTTTTATCAATGCTCTACTTATCGTCTCTACTATTCAGTTTATTGTTGTTTTCACAGCTTATGATAAAGGTGTTATGGTTAAGAAGCTTCTTGTGTAGTTAAGTTCCATTACAGTAATTGAGCAATGAATCAGTATCGACGATCTCCATAAATATTTTTGATAAATAAGGTGATTTAATAAGGTATTGAAGAATAGTTCAAAGTTTTAGTCTAAATCAAAAGTATTTTATTAATTCAAATCACAGGGACCAACTACAAGTACTCCTGCTCCAACGCGACCAAGCCTAGAAAAATCAGGGAAACAAACACGGCTTGGCTTGCTTTGATGATCCTTTCTACTACTAGGTAGGAAGCGCCGGAGTGGTGCTTTGAGAACAAGGAGAAGCTGGTACACAGAAATAGAGAACATAAAAACCTTAAGGAGGTATTATAGTCAGAAGTCAAATGTAAAGAGAATCAGCAAAAGTGCCTAAGACAGCAAACTACCACATAAAACATAAAAATAACATCCAAATAATACCATGTACTTACAGATATTGCAAATTGTAATTTTAGCAGTCGAGGGGCAGAGTGACATAAGGCCACGCGGCTTTATCATTAATACAGTCATTAAGGTTGCGGTGATGGCCGCACGCTAAATCAACTCGAGAATAGCGCAAAAGTCGGCCTGCATATTGCTGTCCCTGTTTGGCTAACGCAGGCGCGCGCGGGGCACAGCCGAACACTTATTTCTATTCTGTGGCCGTTACCATTCATAATTCGAAGCTGGTATTTATTTTTTATGCAAACTAGCATTTGACAAAAATATTTTTTTGGCATATTTGGCATTTGTCACAAACTTTTTACATTTATATATCTAGCAATAAAAACTCCTTGGTACCTAGTTCTGCGAACAGTTAGAACTCGCGAGCACAAACTTTTTTCCAATAATTGTGATCAGGGTGGTTATTCGCTATGACCTATGACCAACCAGGCTTTCCCTCATGTGCCTTCAGCGAGTCCTTGAATACTTCAGGCATACAGTCAGAGAGTGTATTAACAAGCTATAGAAGCTCTTCATTATTGGCAAAATATATATGACTGGTAGGTAAATATGGCTGGTTGTAATTATGAACCAAACAAATCTATAAGCAACAAAACTTAGTAGGAAAACAAGATCTTTATCTCAGAAAATTACATGTATACCTACCTAGATACCGTACAGAGAACACAGTTAGTGCAAGTACCAGAACTGGTATAATCTCGACATTAGACGCTCGAACAATAATCCGGCTTAAGCTATATCTGCTGCCTACGTGACTGTTAAGCAGGAAATTGTAGTGTGAGGACGTTAGATGCCTGGATATCCGTATAATCATATCTGCACTCGTATCCGTAGCAATAAAAATTAAGTTGAAAGAGAAAGACTTACTGAGGACTTACCATGAGCTCTCATAGCGATTCAGTTCAAAAACTATTCAGTACAAAATATCGGTTCGTCTTTGACATTCGTCATCATTAAATACCTTTAATCGGCAGAATTTTTAGACGTTCTGCTACTGTACCTTTAAATATAGCTGCGGATATCACGGATCCTATATTTTGTACTGAATAGTTTTTTTAACTGAATCGCTATAAGAGCTCATGGTGAGGCCTCTGATGGCTTAGGCTATATCAGTTGCCTATCATAATGAGGAAGGATACGAGGAAGTTGAAATCTCAGTGTGAGGACGTTTCCTAAATAAACGTAACTGAAGGCGGAAATCTACGAAAAATATATGACGTGGGTGTTGCATAGGATGAATTTAATATATTAGGTATTCTGTTAAGAGATTTGACAGTCTAGACCAGTGGTGGGCAAACTTTTTTAATTGGGGGCCGGAAAGTTTAATAAATTTCAGAGGAGGGCCAGAATTATAGGAAAAATGCATTTTGTGTTGAATTTTTAACCGACTTCAAAAAAAGGAGGTTCTCAATATGGTAGTATTTTTTAATGTTTGCTACCTCATAACTTCGTCATTTATAAACCGATTTGGAAAATTCTTTTTTATTTGACATTACTTCCAGATTGGTCTTATTTTTATAAAAATCCAGTTTTGATGATGATAGTCTAGCTGTCTATTAATCTACTAAGTACCTAGAATCTACTCACCGGACTCACTCTACGGAACGTCAAAATATAATTATCGCGGGCCATATACTATTCATGTCGAAGGACCGTCGGCGGGCCGGATTAAATGTTTTCGCGGGCCGGAGCTGGCCCGCTGGCCGTACTTTGCCCACCACTGGTCTAGACGCTACGGGCGTGCAAAACACACATTATAAATGAAATACAAGAGAAAAATTAAGAAACCAACGCCTAGACGTTATAGGGTTCAAGCATGATAAGGTTTAGATTCTTAGTAGTTATCCGTATTTGCGTATGCATCTAAATAGTCTAACACATTATATGTCGGAAGTCGGAACCATAGTCTGTACGAGGTTAGACGCTCCAATGCCTTTATGAGGTAAACAAAGACTATTTGAGGTGAATCCATCTGGTTCTATATATTGAAGGACTTCACGCTGGTAAGATTAAATACATTTTTTTTTCTTTTTCTTGTATTGTTGTAATGAGTTTTGTAGAGTTCATTCAAAATACATTTTTATTGTCTCTTCTCTTATTGTCAACAAAGAAATACCAGCAATAAAAAACTAATACTCTTTAACCGGGCGACGCAGTAGAGGAAGGCCCTCCTCTTAATGGACTTAAGACATTATTAAAGGTCACAGAAAGTCGGTGGATAGAGGCAACTCATGACCATCGTCATGGCATTCTTAGGGGGGGGGGGGGGCTTATGTGCAGTGGACTTCTGCAGATTGATAATAATGATGATTAAACGAATCTGGCAGTAATAAAAAAACATGCAATAATCCCTGCACCAAACGAAATGCAAATTTATGTAAATGCGAGAACTGACACGAGACTGCGATTTTCAATCTACACTTTAACAGAAGGCTAACTTCTATTATAGGAACTACGACCCACAAGTGAGATATATTAAAACTAACTAAAGTCAGTGCTTTACAGCTTTCCATCCAGCAGGGCTACTCTTAACGCTCTACTCGATCCTAATTCAGGATTTAGTGTTGTCGTCAGAGAGTACTAGATTCCTTGGTCATTTGGTAATCTTGAATTCAATACTAGCGCACAATTTGGAGTGGAATTTTATGGAACTAAGTGAAATCGACTTTCTGTCTCTGTTGTTCTTCGTGCAAAATCAATCGCGTGCTCTATCTCGATTTCAAACTCGATTTGGTTCAAGAGTGCCAAACAAGCGTTGAAACTGGATTGAGATTGGAACTGGATAGCGATTGGAACTGTTTTCAAGAGTAGCCCCACAGGCAACCTAGGATATCTACCAGAGTAGTTTGTTAATCATTTTAAATATCAATCCTGAGTGAGAACGATATTTTTTCAGCTTCGCAAATGTGAGGTTGTATCAAGTTTCCGCGAAAGTTTATACAGCATGTACCACGGCTGTTGCATTATCTGCGGCGTCGCATTGAGGATTAGTTGTGAAGACGCGATGGTACGGTGGCTTGAGGTCGTCGTTTGAATTGGAGATGAGTGAACAGGCTTTTCGGGTATGATTTGTATCAGACTGTGAAAAGGATACCTACAATACCTAGTTAACAATTTTGATATCATCTTTTTTAGTTCTTAGTTTTTTTTTTGCAAGGGGCTTTCGAAAGATCACACTGACTTTGTACAGGCTCTATTGTTTTCTTGAACCATTGTGTCTCTATCTCTAAACACGAAGCCCTTAGCTTTACTGAAGCTGCAAAAACGGGTTCTAAAGAACCCCTTATTTCTTTGACTGCGACGCAAGAGGTTGCGGGTTCGATTCCCGCCTCGGAACAAATATTTGTACGATCTGCAAATATTTGTTCAGGGTGTTCTAGGTATTTTTCTATGTATAATAAAAAATATCTATCTATGTAATGTATTGTATTATGTATATCAGTTATCTAGTACCCATAACACAAGCTCTGTTTAGCTTGGGGCTAGATAATGTTGTGTGGAATGTGTCCAGCATTTATTTATTTTATTTTTTTATTTCCAAATTTCTATGAGTAGGGATACATTACATATCAGTTTGATAGAAATATATAGTTAAAAATGTAGTTCATGAGCTGATTGGATGAAACTATTTAAAAGTGACGAAACGGCTATTAATAACTCATTTTATCTTCTCAAGAACATGCGTTACTCAATATTGTTTACACTATAACTACAATGTCAATTATAACAACAGTTACCTCACCTTGTCAACTGACATCTATTTCAGCCACCTACGAAGATAGTATAAACTAAAAATAAAACTTCTAAAAATAAAAAAATAAAGTAGCTACATGATTTTGTTTCGACTTAATAAATTGCAATTTCGTTAACAGATCAAGGTTACCAGTAAACCGTTTGCATGTTAAAACTAAATTTAAACCCATTTTTTATTGTTATATAAATATGTAATTAACTCAGGCGAATACAATAATATTGCATTGATAATCATTTTAAAGTCTTAATATAAATTACATACGATTTTCTAGGTTTACCCACAATATTTAATCTAGAGTTATATTTTTTGTGGTTTTAGATAAGGAACACCGATAAGATTATTTTAGTTTTTATATGTACACATAGTATTTTTTTCAAAAACATTACTATACTAAATAACGATAACTAAATCAATACTCAGTACTAAATAAAACAAGCAACATTACAGCGTCACGGATATTTTTGTTCATGAAATAGGTTACACCACTGTCCTACTTACTTTGAATAAATTCAAGGTTAGGAGGGCTCATTGAACACTCCAGTGAGACCCTCGCCCTTCAAATTATGTTCACGCATGCGCTTGTTTGATGAGAAGTGGCGTGACTGCTGCAGACCAATGGGAACCAAGAAATGCATTGAGAATGATCGAAAAATGCAACTGGTTTTCAAATAAACTTTTTAGTAACGGTGTGCATGAAGTTTTGCAGTTAAAATTAAATGTATGTATTTATTAACCCATAGGTAATTCTAGATATAATTTATTAAAAATCTATTAATAAAGTTATGATAATTTACCTGTAGTCGACATCCGAAGCTTCGAAAACAAACACGGATCCATACATTCCCGCCAAATACACAGGGAATAATAGAAGTGCATAATTCACTATGTTATACTTCCCGAAGGGTCCCAACTGCTGCAGTATAACGTCCAATCCCACGACCGGAGTTTCCTTACCCATACTGTTTTATTCAGTCTTCATAGGAACACGTAAAAAAAATATAAATATTAGCAAAAAATCTCGTGAAAATCACACGTTTCCGTCTGTCGCGAAATTGTCAGCTTTGACGTTTGTTACGCATGCGTACTATAGCTGAAATTTTTGTGACGATACTTCTGCATTCTACTTTTTTTTAACTGACTTTTAAACAATAAGGATTCAAAAAATAAAGAGATACGCAACTAAAGTCTGCACACGTTTGCGCCTGAACACAAACAAAAATAAATTAAATAGTCAGGTTAGTATTATATCAGCCAGATAGAGCTCAGACATGTATGAAAGGGAGAGTAGTATATACGCTGCCTGTATTTCTACTCGAGTGATAAGGACGTAAGTATTTCGCGTGACGTTATAACGATAATACTCTACTAAAATATTTAAATGTGTCTTAAACTATTTATTTTAAAGAATCTTCGTCACAATTATTACAAGGTAGCACGTGTCTTCGACACAACACCCAACAGTATCATACATAGTCATGATCCCACACTAGGATTCCCTGTGACGTCGGTATCAGGAACTACGAGTACCATGGTACCACAACACCCAGACCCGGAACAAATATTTGCAGATCAAGCAAACATTTGTCCCGCAGCGGTAATCGAACCCGCACCTCTTGCGTCTCAGCTTAGTAGCTTAGTTTAAACTACTTTCAAATCAAATGGAACATTACATTGTTGAATTGAAATCTCTGAAATAACAAATAAATAAAATAAATGAAAAATAAATTAATTAACTAGTGGTTCGCCCCGAACTGAGACCTCGCGATGACACCTGTATCAGCCCGACTACTTAAGTAAGTCATTTCCACACTTTCCGTTTTTTTTAATTTTCACCTCAAGGTAGTTTCCTATACATCATCAAAATAACCTTTAAATAGGACTAAGCAACGGGGCGTACATACTACATACCAGTATATCAAGTACCTAACGAATTAATTGATAACGTCCTTATGACCAAAACCCCCTGACGGATATAGCTCATAACCTTACCTACAAATTGTACCAATACTATCTACCCCCATACCAAATTTCATGAAGATCGGATTAACGGTTTGGAAGTTTTCATCGAGAACTCGCTTCGCTCGGTCAATTAATTTTTTAATTAAATAATATTGAATTCAAAAATACTTATTAGCTATGTTTTTACAGTTTAACACGGTTGATGTTATTATTAGCACACACTGTCCCACTGCTGGGCAAAAGCTTCCGCAGAGTTTATAAAACCTTGCGGTATAACACCAATGTCCATTGATTGTTAACTGAAGGTGCCAAGCTTATTTCGCCATAGCTTGCGTGGTCTGCCACTACGCTCGACCTTCCTGTCACAGGGCTCCAATCAATGGTTGTCTTGGCCTGCAATACAATACAATATAAATACAATTCTTCAATAACCTTTAGAAGACGTTCACTGTTGGACGAAGCTTCCCCCATAGAATGCAATGGCGGGATTTGCCACAGTCACCACGCTTGGCAGGCGAATTGGTGAACGCAGTCAGGTTCGCAAAATAATTATTAATTAATAGGTATATCTATGTTCTATATACAGTATATTATGTAAAATTCAAAGTCCTGACTGATTGACTGACTGACTGATTGACTGACTGACTGACTGACTTATATAATATCCTAAACCGCTGGTCTTAGAGACATGTTAGAGGGTGTGTTCCTTTTAGGATGTAGGGTTTACACTAAAGGACACACAAGAAAGGAATTTGGAAAGTTCGCCTTTTAAGGGATCCAAAAAGGGCTTTCAAAGTAAAACAAAAACGCTCAGTATTTCGGAAACCGTTGGTAGTAGATACTTACATGAAATTTCACACGTAGATTCCTCAAATAAAATTAACAAACACATGTTTCAGCGATACCTGAAAATTTCCTGAAAAAAGGTAAGGGAACGTTTTGCATTACCATTTAAAGATGAAATGAATGTGGCTGCTCTACAAACTAATGTAATAATAATAATAAGTAATAATGAGTTTAATCAGTAACAAACGTCAAAAATACATTAAAATGAAAGTACATAAACCTAGTTCTAAAAAAAATATTCCTGGGTACAACATAGGTATCCAAACTCTTAAAACTCCAGGAAACTTCTGTGCTTCTGGACGGAATTAGGCTGGCTGGTTACCTAGCCAGATAGGTCTCAGTCATAATGAACCACCCATAGAGTTTAAATGCGGAAAAGTAAAAACCTTGCGATGGCATACATATGCCCTCCGCCGGGCAATGTTAGAGCAGCCTGTACATGTAGATTACCCTAAAATTACTCTATTGACACATGCGTTACCATAAAGTCGAACCAATTCACATGCTTGTTTAGTCATCATAATTAATTTTCAGTTTGCCCGCATCAAGTGTTTGCTTACAAAGCAAATATGTATATTGCCACAGAACTACAGGGCAAACTTTACACGTGGTTTGTAGATAGATAGATAGAACATTATTTATTGCACAACTTAAAAGTATTGCATATAGGCGAACTTAATGCTCGATAGCATTATCTTCCAGCTAACCTTTGTGTATGTGGAAAACAATTTCAAGGTAGTGCACAAAAAAACAAAAGTGTATAGTATTATAAACATATTTTGAATTGGTATATACTAATACATACAGCAGGTAATTTTTTTAATAATTATTTTGTACACAAAACAAATTACACATTTTTACACATAACATAAAAACTATACATTAGACAGCATTTACATAGACACTTAACTTTAGTATAGATAGGTACTTACATAGACAATAAATGTCACGGATAAATATTAGGAGACCAATTTATTATCTGTAGGATTCGTACAAAAGAGTGAGGGTAACTAATGATTATATATTTTGGATCTGAAAACTTCAACAGAGGATACCCCACGATATTGGTGTTTGTACTTGATAGAGATCAGAAAATGTTGTTTTGAAATAGTAAGGCAATTGCCTTACTATTTCTGAGGCTTCCTTCAGCATATGATAGAATAGGATGCTACCCGCAACCAGAAAGGAAGCCTCAGTGAGGTGCATTGAAATTCTCTCACCACCCTAACACACTTTCAGCATTGGTCACAAAGTCTTTTACTAGCCCTTTTCGTACCTTAAACTGGTTTATTATTTAAAACAGGATGACCAAGAAAAAACCAGTGATACGAAAGATTGTATGTTATGTATTGTAAGTATTGTAAGTTTGTATTGTTGACGACCTCCATGGTGCAAAAAGCGAGTAGCGGGCTGAGATGCAAGAGGTGCGGGTTCGACTCCCACTGTGGGGTTTGGGTGTTGTGGTACCATGGTACTCGTGCCATGCAATGCCCTTTATTTCAAATATAACATAATAGAAAGAAAGAAAGAAAGTACATTTATTGACACTAAAACAAAACAATAACTAGCATACAGAACAGAAGTAGAATAGGTAGGACATACAATTAAGTATTAATAACTAAATGAAAAAGTTAAATGTCCTACGCACTCTCTCTGTCCCACTCCAACCGTCCAAAAAATTGCACCAAAATGGCATAGCCTGGCATGGACTTGCTTCTTTGAAGAGTTTCTTTAGGTGTAATCTGCTAAAATACGTAATCTAAAAAAAACCTATTGACTAAATATTATTTGAATTTTGACATGTTTCTATTAGATTGTTATTTATAAGTAAAACAAGCGTAGCGTGTGCTGTCTTGCATACTTTTTGCTGGTCTTTATTTACTTTTGACTACCTTCCTAAGGTTTTTAAGTTTTCATTTACTATGTACCAGCAACTGCTTGCTCCGAGGCACCACACAGGCGCTTCTCACCTAGTGGTAAGACGGACCATTTATGTAAGCCAAGCCGAGTTTGTTGCCTGATTCTTCTAGGCTTGGTCGCGTTGGAACAGGAGTAATTTAATTTTATATAAGACGATTCAAAATGATCCTTGTGATTTCAATGAATAAAGTTATTTTGATTTGATTTGATTTGATTTGCCTCCAAAAACTCAAATATTTCGTATATGTTGTTTATCTAGCAGAACATCAATTTGTATATAATTGGGGTTTTCTATAAGATAACACTATATAACGAAAATAAACTCGTTTCACACTATATTTTTAGACGATTTAATGTTTTTTCCCAGTAAATTATGAAAAGCAACATTATTATTTACTAGTTGCGCCCCGCGGTTTCACCCGCGTGAATAATGATGAAATTGATGATGATGATGATGAAAAGTAGCCTATGTGTTAATCCAGGGCGTAAAGTATCTCCATTCCAAATTTCAATCAAATCCATTCAGTAGTTTTTACGTGAAAGAGTAACAAACATCCATACTCACAAACTTTCGCGTTTATAATATTAGTAGGATTTATTATAACCTACTTTTTTATGATTGCTAGTTTTGACATGAAAATAATATTAATTGCTGTCAAAAGTCACCTCATGGTACGCTTTGAGTGAACGATTTAAAGGGACGTCACCGAAACTGCTCATCAAGGATAAAGTAAGCTTACTTTAAGGACGTCAAGGTACGAAATTTCATAAGGGGTGGTGATTCGGCCCTTGATCTAGACACACTTGAGCTAGGCATCCGTGAAGTATTACTAATATTGATTTGGTATTTCCCATCGTTCATTTAGCGTAATGCGTTACATGAGTCGGATTCATTTTATATGCTGCATATTTCAATTTTCCTGGCGTCCTCCTTCTGATAACTAAAATGTATTTTAATTTAGGCAGTTTATAGTTTAGTCCCATTTTTCCACAAACATCAATAATAATTATCGCCCCTTGGGTCATGCATTTACCCTACGGAAACAGACGCATTAAAAAAAAAACCTGTTGCTAGATACCTATTTGATTTCAAAATGTTTAAACTTTTTAAGGTGCAGTCAAAACTAACATATTTTATAGGTACCTGGATATTTATTTTATCAAAATACTTACCTAAAATGAAATGTAAGTGAATTCTATTTTGTATATTTGTACGACTTACCTATACCACCTTATACCATAAAATTGCCTATACGACATGTGTTTTCATCTTATTTGTTTCGTATTAAAACAACGTATTTTCTAGTACCTACTGTTTGATCAGAAACATAGCATGTTTATATTGTTAAGTTACAGAATAACAACAACATATGAAAAAATATTAAGTTTTTACAAATAACTTTTAGTATTACGGAACATGATCTAATTTATACAGTAAATAATAAAATAATAATTACTTACTAATTTATTCTGAACGGCTCATTATACCCATCGCGCATGCACGGGGCGGATGCCAACCGGGATAGCGATATTCAGGCTGATTTTTGCACTCGCCTTGAATTGAATTTGCGTGCGGCCCCTTAACTTTAATAATATGAATTACATCATTTCTAAATTGACTGCTGAGACCATTTTTGCTCAGTATGAAGACAGGACACGTTTATTAATCCATTAATTCTGGATTGTTCTGTCACATGACTTGTAACTTTTTTGATTCATTTAGTTGGGCATCACAAGGGTCAATTAAAAAGACTCCTAAAAAGGTACCTTATATGCTATGGGAACATGAACTAACTCATTAAAAGTAATTTCGTTCTAAAAATAAGCTTGACTGTTGCTGCCTATCTTTGCTCATCACATTGCTAGTACTTATGTAATGTATGATTGTATGGTACGGTTGATCACTAATCAGCCCTCCCAGAGGCTGATTGATATTCTCCGAAACTTCTCGTAAGTGACACGTCAAATCTCGATTGAAAGTCATAATTTTGTATGTTCATACGAGCTGTGACATTTATCACATGGACGAGATTTATCTGAGAATACGGTCTCTGAAATCGTCATGACATTTTCTTTCACTAATTTTAGAACATGCATCAACGGGGTTTTTAGTTCTAACCTTTCAATCGAAAGACATTCCCAATTTCCAACTGAACTAGGTACCAATATTTGACTTGATTTTAACAAAGTAGAGAAATCGGTTAGTGAGTCTATTGTAGAACTCACAAAGCAAGCATTTATCAGACAGGTATGAAAGTGTCGTCGGTGTCGGTCGAGCAAGCCGAAACAGTGCAAACCCTAGCTCAGCCAACAGTATGTATTAACATAGGACAAAGGAGGATTATCTTGACCCACAAATAGCGTCGACTGACGGACCGCAGCTGATAGGGGTAGTCAGCTACCTGAGGCCGGGTCGAGACACTAGCCACCAAGATCGTATTGTTAACTTTGTGTTTAATTAGAACGGTAATCCTATATTGTTAAAAGTTTTTAATATTTTGGAAATAGATCATCATCATCATCATCAGTCGTTGACTTCCACTGTTGGACGAGGCCTCCCTTATAGAATAAAATGAGAGGAGTTACCATAATCACCACGCTTGGAAGATGGATTGTTGATCGCAGTACCGGTGTTGAGTACTCTGGTGGATGCTGCTGCCCATCCCCTGGTGTAATCCCTTAGCCGGCTTTTACGGCATCCACGGTAGAGCGTCTATTCTTAGCAGAGCACACGGCATCTACTTCTAAATTAAATACTTTGTTAGCTATCTAAGTACCTATTCCTCAAAAAAAATGTGCCTAAAGTTTAAAATATGTAGGTATCTAAATAATGCCAACGACAATATTTTGCTCATAGTATTTTTTTTTATTCTACCTTCTTATTAATTTATCAACCTTCCCCCGTCTGGAAAAAATGCGTGTGTTTTTGTATGTATGTAATTATATTTGATAAGAATATACAAAATAAAAAGGGGGATTTCTAAATTGTTTTTTACGTTAGGGTTCAGTTTTTCCCTCTAAGGGGGATTCCTTCAAGGGGGAAAAGTGGAATAAGCCAATAATAATATGCAAAAGCTAGCAATTAATAACAATTCTAACAAATTACAGTATTTGTGGTGAGCTTAATCTGAATAGCAAAAGGGAAGTCAAATTTTCTACACAGTGGTGTCGAGGGACGTGTGCCCTCATTTGCGTGTTCTAAATGAATAGAGACTTGATTGTGCGCGCTACGTAGAGAGACTCAGTGGATTCGTCGATATACGCATGGCATGGATACACGGGCCGCGCCTGGCGAGGCAGGGCTTGAACGGCGCCGCGAGGAATGTGGCACTCGGTGCCGAGGTAGGGACAGGCTTGGCGCGCTGTGACCCCGCTGGAATGAGCAATCAGACCCCCAGTAAATTGCGTTCATTCGAGGGACCGGGATTTTGGGTAGCTCCCCGATCCAATGCACTACTGTACTGTGTAGAAACGGACTCCCCCAGGTGATATTCATTTGCAGTCGTATATGAGCTACCTGGCCGAAAAACTTCGTAAGCGCGATCTAGGATTCCATCATAAAAACTTCAAATAAGAATTAAATCATGTATAATTTCTAATTATTTTTACACAGATCAAAAACAAAGAACATAATACATTTTGTAAAGCAGTTTTCGTTAAATGAATTCAGAAATAACAATGTTGGTTTTAGAGTAGTATGAGACGGAGGATGCTAAACTAATATGAAGGACAAGGACAACAACATTTTAAAAGGTTAGTTACTGCCACCCTGTCGCCATCTAGTAGCTAATGGAGGAACTTAAAATAATAATAAAGAACGTAATATAATATATTATTATGATAAAAAGGTGGTGAGTGTTGTTTATACTACTGTAATAACCTACAATACATTGTTTGCCCTTGACTTTGAAACCGTGCTATGCTATGAGTGCATTTAGAAATAGCCTACTGTTTCAATGACAGGTGGAGTTGTTTGGTTGCAAATAAAATTACATTACATAATCATACACATTATTGAAATTCTCATGGCTTGGTAATTAGGTATAATTTTAATAATCTAAGATCACACGATCACGATTATTATTGTTATTAATATGTAATTATAGTAATTTATCTGAACATTAACCCAATTAACAGAATAAGGTACCTACCTGCTCTTCCCGAGATCCTGAAAAACCTGTGTTTATTTATCTATGAATTTTAAGGTTAAAAATTAATTTTTATTTAAATTGACCATCTTAGGGGATGAAGCAATATTGTTTTAACTTAATAAGGTTATTTTGCCTAACTGCCTACTGCCTGTGTAAAAACTGTTCAAAGCTGATGCGTGTCTTTGATTATATATATATATAATCAAAGATGCGTGTATGCCATGTTAACTGTCAGTGCACTTTAAATGTTAATTCAGTTTATCTTTAAAATAGTGCGCTTATCGAAGCCAGTTCCAGTCACTGACGACACGGTTGGGAAGACTGTGCTTTCCTAGATTGCTAGTACCTACCTACCTGGCCGACTCTGCAGCTTCAGCGAGCGTCCTTTCAGTGTCGTCTCCTGTGTATGTTCCTATGATATTAAGAAATCACTTTAAGCGATAACACCGCCTATTTGTCGTTTAATTATTATTTATTTTATTTTGTTAAGTTTTTGTATTTCGTTATCACAAGTGAAATATTTGAGTTGTGACGAATTTACCCTATACATTTTCTATGATTAAATTATTCTATGACGAAAATCCCCTGACCAGTTGTTTTGTCTGTCTGTCTGTTGGCACGACTCGTTACCAGCCTTTATTTTTAATTTGATTAAATCACAAGTCCCTGAGCACACAATGGTGTCTCAAAACTACCTTGTAAAATTATTCCTTGTTCGTTATAGGTATTTTTTGTTGAAGCTTAGAATTTATCCTGTTGCTTTGATAATTTAATTGGAACAATAAGCATCTTAATATTTTTTATATTGTCAACAAATACAACAAGAAAGGAAAGTTATTTCCAAGTTTACGATAGTGGTACGATAAATAGAAATAAAATATAACAAGGAAGTCTAATAGAGGTGGAAAAGTGGCTGATTTTCTTGAAACGAAACAGATAATACCGACGAGAATTGGTGTAAATCGTGCACAATATTGTACTTGTTAGTGTAGCTAGTTAAAAAGAAAAAATAAAAATTGGTACCTACCGTATATGTATAGTTTGTTAAGGTGAGAAACATTTTAATTGATTAACTTATGCTATTAAACGAGCTACCTATGTTTGTGTATATGTTTTGAGATCTCGAAAACGACTCTAACGATTTCGATGAAATTTGCTAAGAGAGTTTTTGGGGGCAAAATCGATCTAACTAGGTTTCATCTTTGGGAAAACGCGTTTTTCCAAGTTTTTCGAGCCAAACTCGGTCACCGAGGACTATATTTACAAACTAAAACTATTAAAAATGATCAATGCAAGACGTTGATGTTATCCATATTATGATTATTCACCCCAACCTCTCCCTCTTAGCTATAGACAAAATGCAAAGCATAAGTATTAGGTATCTATAGTTGTAATTACTGTAAGTTGATTGCGTAAAATACCTGACACTCATAGGCCCATCTCCACCTAGGACGCGCCCTAGGTACTTCCAGAGACATAAAGATGAAAAGTCTCATGTGACTGTAATTTCACTTGCACCCATATCCTACATATAAACATCACGATTTTAATCCCTTTTGTGGATATACTGTTATCTATACAAATATGAAAGGTATTTTTAAGTTTTTTTATCACCCATACCGTTTGCGTACCCCCTAGTAATTTCTAATCTAAAGTAGGTATAGCTGCGTGAAAAATACAATTTGAGTGATTCAAGTCGCACTTGGCTGGTTATAGGATTTATTACAAAGAGTAGCTTTTTTGTACATGTTGCTTTGGGTCAGTAACCGGCTAATAGTAGTTGGGTAGTATGGGAATCAGGGTCCCTCTCACTGCATCATCAGTGCTTTCGTGCACGCGTTGGTTTATTGCAGAATTAAGCTGTCTGCGAATTGTTCAAATGTCCAAGATGCTGCTGCATCTTTTTAAACTGTGGCCAAATGATGATAATAATAATAATAATAGCGATAGCGCCTTGATGATAGAGCCTTGACCAACACTTTAGAGGCTCTCACTAAATGGTTGGATCAAGGGTCAGATTCAGAAAGCTGTACTCCTAGCCTCGGCACGCATAGTGAGGAGGTTCCTCTCTATGCAGCCCTAGCCTCCGACCGCTTGGGCCTTGCTTCGCAGCCGGAGGATTCCCGTTTTGAGATATATTTTTTGATTATAGTCAAAAAATATATCTCAAAACGGGAATCCTCCGGCTGCGAAGCAAGGCCCAATGTTTTTTATACTATTATAGTTCTTTATAGTAAAAAAAGTACTTTTTTTAACGAGATTTAAAATAAATTAGTAGAATAATAATATTAATACATTTATTTATTCGAATAAATTAGATCCATAAATGACAAAATTTGATTACAAGAATATACAAAGAAAAAAGGGCGACATTAGGTACTTAATATTATGTAGGTACATACTAAATAATGAGTGTACCATATTTTTATAGTAAACATCATAACCATTTTACGATGAGAACCGATATAAGCGGGCAATTTCAAACGAAAGAAAACTCAATTTTTGTCATCTTCTTGAGCTAAGTTGAGATGGAATTTTTCTTAACCGCACTTTAACGGTTAAAATTCCATAATGCCAGCAACCAGAGATTTTATTTTAAGATTAACTGAAGAGAAAAATGTAATAGACTCTCTGATAAGAGGCTTATGTGTATAGAAATCCATTTTTATATGTGCTAGAGAGTTTGGATAAGAATTTAGAAATTGAGTCTTTTCGTTCAGCTTAAATTTTCGATATCTAGATAATATTTGATACAATAAAATTAATCATTATGGTACGTACGTAAGTAACAGTAATCTATTCTCTTAGCGTAAAATTTAAATTTTAAACTTAAAAACCAGTTTAAATTGACATACTTTAAACTCAATACCGAAATTTAAAAATGGAATCATATTATTATAACACTTTTTCTCTGACAAAATAATGTTATAAAACTTTTTTTTTTACCATTACGATAAAGGATTTGAACAAGGAGATTCCAATAGATTATTTTTTTATAATGGAATGCATGCGAGGCGCTCCATTTTTAAAGCATTACAAAAAAGTTTTGATTCCATATTTTACTTGTCTGTGCCAGCTTTTAATGCTATGCTGGGTTTTGGCGCCATTTAAACGTATGTTTGTTATAAGTACTGAATTTCGTGAGATTTTTTTTATTCCTACTGAATATAGTCTGATAGAAGTGAATGTGAAGAAAATTTTACGCCACCCGACATTTTAGATGCGGCAACGGAAATGACTTTTAACTTTGATCTTTTTATTTAGTACCTGGGTTCAATCGCAATGTATGAGAGAAAAAAATATAGTGTATGAAACTGCTCATAAATAGGTATTAAAACAGTCGTGTTACTATTTAAAACCTCGCCAAAATAACCCTTGTTATGTACCTACAAGTTTCAAAAACTAAGTACCTACTATTACATGCAATCATAAGTTACTTGACACTTGTTTGTTTTATGGAACTTATAGCTACCTAATGCTAACCTTATCAAGAGGTCAAGCATGACAAGTTGCTGACTTGGTATTTGATGTTGCGAGTACAAAGCAGTAAATCACAGGGAGCTGTTATCAGCACCTACCACGCGTCAGCACGATAATGCGTAAGCTATCGATCTGATGTAGGATGGAATAGTGATTACATTGTACATACATGTACTTAAGGGGGTAGATGCAACGTGTGCAACGGTAATGCAAATTGGTAATTATCACCAATTAAGAGCTACATGCCGTAGTGTATTCGGCCTAAGAATAGACTATCCATCTCCTCCCGTGGATGTCGTAAAAGCTGACTAAGGGATTACACGAGGGGATAACCTCGCATCCACCTGAGTACTTAGCACTAGGGTTGCCACCCGTACTTTATAATAAAGTATTGTACTCTATTTTGGCCAATCGTACTTTATATGTCTTTACGAGCGCAGTAAAGCACGTGATTTTTTTAAATTTTTACTTGTGAAGATTTTTTTAAATGGACTGCTGTTTTTTACTTGTAACGGAACGGACTGATTTTGCACGTAACCTAATACGTCAATGTCAATATCATGTCATGACAACTTGTAATTTTTGCCGCTGCTGTTGTTTTTATTTTCAAATATTTCTTGAATGTTTCTTGTAGAAGTAACAAAAAATATGTATGGTAGAGAAATAGTCTGGTAAATAAATAGTACTTTATTTTCAGATGTTGTACTTTTTTTTGCCTAAAAAATTAGATATACTCTATTTGCTTAAAAAAAAGGTGGCAACCCTACTTTGCACCAATACTGCGATCACCAATCCACCTGCCAAGCGTTGTGATTATGGCAAATCATCTCATTGCATTCGATGGAAACGGCTTCGCCCTACAGTGGACGTTTTGCGGCTGGTAATGATGATGATGATTCCTTCTGAACTCATAAAGTTGAGTAGTTACTAATAGATCCTGTAAATTTTTAGGCAGTTTTCGAATTACTAATGCTTCGATCCTGTGACGAACTTGCTATTGAAGTATACAGGGTGTAAAAAGACAGCTCCCGAATACTGAAGGTACCGGTAAAGCTACCTATATCATAGCTATATAAAATAACTTTCGCCTGAGAGGTGGTTCATACCAGATTTTCGTTTCGTATCGTATTTGTCAGCCAGCAATGTACGCGTTTATTCCGGCCGCGCGAGTTCAACGCTTCCAGTCAGCTGGTCGACCCGTAGGGCCAATATTTTTCATGTGGTTTTCATTGCTTTTTCTGACGTTTTTATTTATTAACGTGTTTTTAATGAAGGAAAATAGGTTTTTGTGTTCCTTTTACGATATGTTATGGATATTTATAAAGAAAACACAAAAAAGCGGACCAAAAGTGAGCATTTTTTTTTGTTTTTTTTTAGCTTAAATATTTTCAGAATCATGGTTTAAATGCACTGTTTCAGTTTGCGGGAGTAGTCGAGTCAGTAGTAGTGAGTGAGTTACCTACTTTCCGAGTGAATCCAGGGTGGGTCGGTTACTAGTCAACTATAGAAACTTTACCCATGTTACGGCGTGTCATGGTGGTTATTACGTTAATTACCTCACCACAATTAATTACAGCTACGTGGGCGACTTGCCACAACTATTATGTAACGGCTTACAAAATCTTGTGCTCTCACTAAAAATTTTAACACATAGTTGTATCATCATCATCATCATCAGCCTGTAGAAGTCCACTGCTGGACATAGGCCTCCCCCTTATAGAATGCCACGACGAACGGTCTTGAGCTGCCTCCATCCACCGACTCCCCGCGACGTTTATATTGTCTTTAGTTCATCGAGTGGAGGCTTTCGTCTATTTTTCTTACCTCTACTACATAGTTGTATATAGAATAGAATAGAAAATACTTTATTGTGCACCTTAAGATAATCAAAAATACACAAAACTTAACATGATTTAAAAGTAGAATGGACGGTCTTATCGCTTTGAAACGATTTCTTCCAGTCATCCTTGGGATAGAGAGAGATTGATTTTTGTTAGTAGTAGAACTTCTTGTGAAAGAGTTCGTCCGGGGAGGTACTGCCACCGTACCTATTTCTGCCGCCAAGCAGTAGTGCTCGCATTGCTGTGTTTCAGTTTGAAGGGTACGGGTGCCGGTGAAATTACAGGCACATGAGACTTTTCATCTTTATGTCTCAGGGTCGGCAGCGCGCGTGTGATGCCTCTGGTGTTGCAGGCGTCCATAGGCTACGGTAAGCACTTTCCATCAGGTGGGCCGTATGCTTGTTTGCTTTCCAAGTAGCATAAAAAAAAATGAAAAAAAAAAGATATGTAAGATTAGAAGAATGGCTTACGTACATTTTACAAGATTAAACGAAAGAAGTAATATCTAATACTTAATACCTATAGAATAACAATTGAAATAAATAAATAAAAAGGATCTACTACATAATACAATACTATCTCAATACAAACCTACACACATACCAATCGTCATTAGACTGATTTGAGCCTGTGATACCATCCCACTGCTTTGGCCAATTGTGCATCTCCGTATCAAGGAGATGGTTGCGGGTTTGATCCCCGCCTGGTTTATAATTTTTGGGATAGTTTAAAATCTTATGTATTTAGTTTCTTAGTTTAATTGGTCGCACGCACTGTAATGTCATGGTAGGTACGTCAGATACTAAATATTAATTTGGAACCTAAAAAAAAACGTCTCTGGGTGCAATGCAGTGCCAAAAGGGGCGCGTCCTAGGTGGACGTGACCTATGAGGTATTGCATTTGTAATGAGCTGGGGTACCACTTAACATCAGGTGGGCCACTAAATAAAAAAATACAGTAGAGGTGGGAAGATAGAAAATTTCTATAATAATAATCATAATAATAATAATAATACTGTGATACCGTGGAGCCTCATTATTTCCTGGGGTCAACGGAGACCCCTGACCCTCGGCTTGCCTTAGCTGGCTGACCGAGGGTGGAGGCGCAAGAGCGATACCTGTATGCTCCAAGGGTGGAAGTGTTAAAGGCATAAAGCCGGGAGTAGCGCTTAGTGAAACTGCAGCAGACCTCTCAACACCCTTAAGCCGTCCACACCAACGTTGCCCCTTACGCTGCCTTCATTGGCGGCACATTTAAGGGGCCCGTTTAGTGAACGGCAAGTCACCACCTGCCTAAATCGTTTTTAATAATTTATAATTGGTAGGTGCCGTTTCTGATATTATAATAATGCCCAATAAACATTCAATTAGCATGTTCTCCTTACAATAGCACCAACTTTCCATTTACACTATAGTTTAATCATCTGTCTTCCATCCACCATAACAAGAATGTTTTTATATCCTAATTGTAAAAGGGCCTCGTACTGTTGGCTAATACGGTCCCAGTAATGCCTCATAAAGGTCCAGGTTAAGCCTGTGTTAGAAAATAAATGACTGAAATAATAATATTAAAAGCGTTTATTATCTCTCACAAAAGTCATATATAAGTAGGTTTGAGAACAAATCGGTAGGTTGAACATAATAACTTTTCATTTAAAAAACCAACTTCCGCCATAGTATTCGACTAAATATTTGGATGAAAGAAAATTATGAAAGAACCATAGTGGTGAAAGGATTATGATACTTTTTGAATGCAAATGCTTGGTTTGTTGCTGAAAATATCAAAATCGCCATATGTATGCCTACAATATTTGAGGAGTTCCCTCAGTTCCTCATGGATTCCATCATCAGAACTGGATTCTGAAAAAATTAGACCAATCTGGAAGTATATCTATTCAAATAAAAAAATAATTTTCCAAATCGGTTCATAAACGCTGGAGATAATGAGGTGACAAACATAAAAAAAATACAACCGAATTGAGAACCTCCTCCTTTTTGTCACCAGGTCAATAATCGACTTATCTACTTTTTTCAGGGTACACTTTAGTTTATATACAATGTTTGTATTGAAAGATCTACTTAAAAAAATCTAAGTACAAAAATCTTACAAGGAACTACTAGAATTTAGCAATAACCATAATTATTGGCATCATTTACACCGAACAAGCGATCGCTCACAGATGGTAGGTTAATTTTACGCGTAATTTGCTTTATTGGGGCGAAATTCTTATCGCCGGGTGTTATTGATCAATCGTATAGATTAATGTTTTGGCAAATGGGACGGATATTAGAAATGTAGCTGAACGTTAGTATTTCATGACAAGTGATGGTTATTTATGATCAAGCGAACTTCTTAAAGCGGTGTTGAGACTTTTTTCTGCTCTTTCGAACGGAGACGTCGTCCTTTTTTATTTTATTTCAATTTCTAGTGTTTTTTTGAGATATATCGTGTAATTTTGGTGGCATTTTAACCGGTGTAGCTTATAAAGAGCACATAGTAGTGAATTTAAATAAAATAAGTGTATTGCGTGTCTTTTCGAAGGGGTGGAAATTGTCCAGGAACATTTTAGTAAACTGCCATCAATTTTCTAGAACATGACTTGACAGAGGACTTTGACGACTGGACATTGTTTGAATAAATCAATAACTTGACATTGGCAAAATTGAGTAAATACTAAGATGCAATATAAAAAAAATAAAAAAAATAAAGCGGTGTTTGATCTTCTTCTTCTTCTTTTATTTAATGGCCTCTGACGAAAACCCTTTGTCGTGGTATTCTAGAGAGGCCTATATCCAGCTGGGGACTTCCACAGACTGATGATGATGATGATAATTTAGTTTAACTCCATAAATCAGGACCTGCTAAATTCCTGTGCATATGCTATGATTAAATTCCATCATGGTATGTAGGAACGTATTATTACAATCACTAGAAATTCGAATATATGCTCGAATAGCTTCAGAATCATCAGATCTCCGTGCATCTATGCAACAGACAATAGGGGCATATCGTCTTTAATGTAGATTGAACGTGATTGAGTAATATGGCTCAGATTTCAAGCCGATTAACCCATTGAATTTGCTGTATTCCGCTATTCTTTCCTGCCCTATTTATCAAATCAAATTCATTACAAACATATTTATTACCAGCGGCCCGCACGCGACTTTGCCCACGTGGTCCTGGTGGTCAATAAGTGTTAAATAAATTATAGCCTATATAAAAATTATAATGTATTATATTAGATAATTATATTAATTATGATATAATTATAATAAATTACATATTATTACAATTATATTATTCTTTATCTTAGTCGTACACTCTTGACATCGGTCGTGGTTACGTAGGTCTTGCTTGAGTGGCTCTTGCGATGCGTCTCCACTCGGCTCTATTATAGCATTATTATTAGCAGCATTGCGAGAACATTCGGTCATGGAAATTTGTGTTATGGATTTTATAAGGTCTGACCACCGTGTGGGAGAGCGACCCCGTGGTCTCTTACCCTCCTGAAGGCAGGATGCCTTGCACTACAAGACGCTCCATTGAGCCTTCATTGCGTGTTACATGACCAAAGAACTATAAAATACGTATTTGAACAGTCGACGATAATCTTTCTTTAATTTTAAGTTCTTGTAAAATCGATACATTTTATTTACGATTACATATTATTATAATATATTAAATTATGATACATTATGTTTAAACAATAATATTGTTAAGTTTCATCAAAATCCTTTTAGTAGTTTTTGCGTGAAAGAGTAACAAACATATGTGAGATTAGTGAGAAGTGAGATGAGATTTTATCATCAGCCGCGTTAGATTAATTAGAATGGGAGAATCGTCATAATCACCACTCCTGGCAGGCGAATACCTAGTCTAACACGAATACTCAAGTGGATGTTGCTACCCATCCCCTGGTGTAATCTCTTAGTCCGCTTTTACAACAATATTACATTAGTTGTATGTTTTACAAATAATATTATTATGTTATGTTACATACCTATGTATAATATGTCATGTTTCAACATTAAAATTCTTTCAAAATCATTTAAATGCGTACGAAACCATTGACACAAACTTTGTAGGTACAGCAAGCAGAGTAATTTTCTTAAAAGGTTCCAGAATAATTTGATTTTTATAAATGTCCAGCAATTTTTGTTCGATCACTTTAAGAGAAAAAATATTATTTGAGCACTTACGATACGAAATATCGCATTTCAATCTTTATTAATTGATACCACTCAAATAAATTGAAGAATTTCTGAATAAATCGAGTCGCGCGAAATATTGAAATCTCGTCTCCACCTCTGGGGAAAAAACTCATTAAATTAATGTTTTTTTTTTGCAAACGGGGCAAATTGCGTTTTTATTTGCTTAATAACGCTATCGGAATAAAAATAGTATTCCGGCTCACATAATGTAGCTATTTTCTATGCAAAATTTCATCCTAATGGATTGAGTCGTACACTCATCATTGAGTAAAAACTAGCCAACCAAACTTTATAACAAAAACAAACAAATAATGGTTGATTTCAAACAAAGGTTGTCTGGAAAAAAACAATTGTAAACGATAAGACCGTCCATTGTTTTTTTAATTATCATATTGAGGTTTGTTTTTCTTATCACCTTTTAGTATTTTCTATTCTATTCATTCGTTATTTTGAAATTAGTAGATGTCACAGTTTGGCTAGCGCACGTATATTTTTTCGAGCGGAAAAATCAAATCAAATACTAAGGTCTTATTAATAATCATTTCTGAAACCTATTTCAGTTAAAATAGCTTTTGTCTTGTTCTCTCTGATGTTAAATGTCATAAGTCAAAACAAGACAAAACATATTTTAACTAAAATAGGTTTTAAAATGATTATGAATAAGGGGGTAAGTAATTATACTAATTTGAAAGAAAGAAGAAAGAAAAAGCATTTATTTGTACCAAAAACACAAGAATTACACGGGAAAAAGACACACATACAAACAGAGACTAACAAAGATTATTAAAACTACACAGAAGCAAGCATTACATTAATAAAAATAGTGTGCCTCTCAGTACCTACCAGTCATACAACACTGGCACAAATTGGCGTCCAGCTCAGCATTTGTTGTGTTGTGGCAACACAACGCTGATCTTCCGCTGAAACCATACGGTGAAAACACGGATGTCTGCTTCACAACTATGTAATATATTATATTTAATTTAAGAATGAAATAACGATTATGAAATATATACAAAAATAATAATAATATAGAAGTATAAGTTAAAAGTTATTCAAAAGTAGTACGTCAACAACGTAGTGCAGTTGAAATGTAGGTAGACGTAAAAAAACAGGATTACCTAAAAGCAACGTATGAGGAAACAAAAATGTGAAAAAACAATGAATAAGAACAAAACACAAAAGTATTTTATGAAAACGTTGGTCATGACTAATAGAAGTGTTGGGGAAAAGAAAAAAATAAAATAAAAAATAATAGTGCAAGAGATATACAGAAACTATGCGGCGAGCGCGGGCAAGCAACAATTTAAAATAATTTAAATTTGCTGAATTTTGTTTCAATCATCTTAAATTGTTTATCACCAAACTCTGTCTCGTTACCTTATCTCATCATCATCATAATCATCAGCCTATTTACGTCCACTGCTGGACGGAGGCCTCCCCCATAAAATACAATAGAATTGCTATAATCACTTTGGCGCTGAGTACTCAGGTGAATGCTGCTGCACATCCTCAGGTATTATCCCTTGGTCGCTTTTACAAAATCCATGGGAAGAGATGGAGAGATCTTTTCTTAGGTCGGACTCACCACAGCGACCTTAAGTAATTTAATTAAGAGAAGGTAGGGTTCCGGTAGGGCGCTTTTGTACGCGAAGGACACCCTTTTGTACGCGAAGGACACCCTTTTGTACGCGAAGGAAGTTTGCTTCTATTTTGGCTATTATTTCATCAAACTCCATGAAATTTCGTATACATGATCAGTACACTAATAATTATCTAGAACCGTGGTGAGTCAGATTTTTTAAAAATGTTTTTTTTTTATATTTGATTTGGTAACCATGTAATTTTATAAGAAACTAGCGCCCCACGGGTCTAGATATTAGTATACTGATGATCGGTACAGTAGTGTACAAAGTTTCATGGAGTTCAAAGAAATAATAGCCGTAATAGAAGTAAACTTTGTTCGCGTGCAAAAGGGCAAGCGACCTTCTCTTAAATTGACGACCTCTGCGGCGCGGCGAGCGAAGGTTCGCCTGCGACGCAGAAGGTTGCGGGTTCGATTCCCGCCTCGGAACAAATATTTGTAGAATCTGCAGATATTTGTTCAGGGTGTTCTGGAGTATTTTTCTATGTATAATAAAAAATATCTATCTATGTAATGTATTGTATTAAGTATATCAGTTATCTAGTTCCTATAACACAAGCTCTGCTTAGCTCGGGGCTAGATAATGTTGTGTGAAATGTCCAGCATTTATTTAATTTAATTTTATTATTATTTTTTTTCTCAAAAATCTTAAAATGGTTTTGTTGGTAAATTATGAGGCACGCAACCCTACAAATTAATAAATAAATAAATGTTGGACATTTTACACAACATGAAACAAAACAAACCAATTAGAATCTTAAATGCTCTAAGATAACAACACATGTTTTTATAAAAAATAAACGAGTTTTTTGGGTTTAAATTTATTATGAAAAACGGCCTGTCAGTCGTCCATAAATAAAGCACAATGAAAGAGATGTCCGGGCTAAATCTACAAGCCATCCATTTGAAGAAACCTCCAATTAGCGCAGGACATTGACACTGGCAGGATCACAGACAGGCGTAATTGCGGGAGGAGGGACTTTGTATAGGACTGAGGCCGTACCATGAGCTCTTATAGCGATTCAGTTCAAAAACTTATCAGAACAAAATATCGGTTCTGTTATGTCCGCAGCTATATTTAAAGACACAATAGCAGAAAGTCTATATACTTTTGCAATTAAAGTTATTCAATGATGACGGATGATCAACGAGGAATCGATATTTTGTATTGAATAGTTTTTGAACTGAATCGCTCTAAGAGCTGATGGTAAGAGCTCTGAGTCAGGCATTTGTCACGGACTACGGGATGCATAGAACGTGATGAAACCACCATTATGTTTAGAGTTCTTACGAATACAATGGATGTCATATAAACACCTTAAGTATATTGACGTGACAACGTCTTATAATTCGATAGAGCCGGCTGCACGCACGAAAAAACATGACTCATGCGGCGTTACCTCGCTCTGAGGCGTTCCATGTAAGGCTTGAAGTGCAAGTGAGAGCGCGGAACGAGCGACAAAGAAGCACAATCGGCCACAATCGTCAATCAATCGGGGATCGGGCAATCGTTGTCACGTTCAACTATCATCAAAAAAGAATCATCATCATTAAAATTAGATCCCGTAAACCATTCTCAAATACCTTCGCCCTCAATGTCTGTACAAACAATACATCTTTCTTTAATCCGCTAGTTAGAATGTGTCGTGAATATAACGATTTGTTAATTGATAATAGTAGCTCCGTTGATATTTTAAATAATAATTTATACAAATTTAAAAGGACTACTTTAGCCGCTCTTGCAAAAGAGTGATGAGAGTTTCCTATATGTGGTCTTATTTTTTGTGTTATTTAATTTTTTTTTTTTCTTTGTGTGTTTTGTTATATATTAACTGCTTATGAAATCATGATGTGTACGCATGTTTTGGAATACCACCTAGTTCAAAAAATGTATTATGTACTTCAAACATTTTCTTTTTCGGTTGTGTTCTGTTTTGTGTACCATAGGTTATAAATAAATAAATAAATAAATCAGTAAACCGACTTTACAGACAACCGATTTTTTTTTTAAGTAATAGACATCTCCATCTACCTCCGTGGATGTCGTAAAATCGGACTAAAGGATTACACCAGGAGATGAGCAGCAGCATCCGCCTGAGAACTTAACACGAATACTGCGATCACCAATCCGCCTGCTAAGCGTGGTGATTGTGGCAATTCCTCCCATTTTGTTTTATGAGGTAGGCCTTAGGGCCTTGCCAAACGGCATTCGCTTCGAAGCGATTCCATTTCTATAGTCGTAATACAATACAATAGATCACGTGACATATCGATAGCTTACGTCAATCTCATACATTTTGGACTTTTCTACTAGCGCAAAATAGCGTAATGTTACTTTGTCTATGGTCCCTTATCTAGCAGTGGACGTAAACGGGCTGGTGATGATGGCTTATTCCACTTATAGCCCCTAAAAATCCCCATTAGGGGGAAAAAGTGGAATCTAGAAAAAAGTATAGAATTCCCCTCTGATAATCTCTTTTAAGGAGGAAAACTGTGATAATAAAGAATCCAACACTGTAACAACACACGCGTAAGCATAGGTATAGGCCAAGTGATAGGGTATAAATAAAAAGTGATATTTTCCATGCTTTTTAGGGTTCCAACCCAAAGGGTGCCAGGGGGGCCCTAATACTAAGCCAGCACTGTACGTCTGTCAATATGAATTCTATCACAGGTGTATAACTTGGTAGCCGTAAGAGTTATAGCCAGTTAAAATTTTCACAGATTGTGTTGTTATGGCATAAACTTTATGCAAACAATTAATATTAGCAATGAATGTGAGCATTGCTGTATGACTTTTTATGTTTATGTCTTAGGATGATGGACGCAGTCCATAGACGCGGACCTTAGAGGTATTTCATTTGGAATGGACTAGGTTTATCGCTTAACATCAGAGGCCCAATTCACTAACTAAAAAATAGTTAAAATAGAGTTCGGATCATGTTTCAATCTTGTGTCGATGTCTTAAATGTCAGAAATGGTATTCTTCTGACATAAAATACAACACTGTAATGTGATTATATCGAAATGTGACCGAAACTTGAACGATTCAAAGTTTTTTCGTTAATTTTAGCATAAGTAGTTGGAGTCTCTCTTTACTCTTTCCAATTATATATATACAACTATCCTACTCTAATGGTGGTCACCATGAATTGAAAGTAGACTAAATTGTTATTTATGAGGGACCAGAAATTCAACTTTCAGTCAATTTACAATTCAGTCTCGATTCGGTTAACTTTCAGTGTAGTTTTAAAATAACTTAGAGAATTGGGCCTCAGGTCGGCACATACCAGTTTTTGAAACTATATGAAGTTTCGTTTCCATCCATACATTTTCAAAAACCGTTCCAGCCCCCAGTTCCGTCATATAGTAAAACAAATATATGAAAATTAACTCTTGGGCCACAAATACCTTATACGTAATCATGCGATTATGTACTTCTATGAAATTTTGTTTTATCTGTGCAGCCGGTCTGAGCTCGCGAATTTCGATTAAACCTTCAAACGTCTCGGGTACATTTACTCTGAAGTTAGTTTCGAATCGAGTTCGCAAGTTTATCATTTGGCCCTACTATTGGCACTTTTCAAATAATTTGCTACTGTCAGAAAAATACACGTTTGGTTAATATTTAAGAGCAACAATTTGTTGCGAGTTGGTAATAAGTAGGTACCATCTCTGTTAACATCTTGTTGTCATAAGAAGAGTGTATAATACGCTTAATTAAAAAATAACCTTTTACTAACGTATGGTAACTTATATATAGTCTGTACTTTAGTACTTTACAGACTGTAAGAAATAAAAAAAGGAAAAAATTCAAAAAATTTAGTTTACTCTCGGATTTGAGGTTCATTTAATATGCACCGGTAAGAAGGGTCCTAGCTTTTTTTTTAAATGGTTCCTACATTCATCTTCACCGTCTTCAATGTGCCTACTTCTAAAATAGTGCTCTACACCATTAAGGTACTCCTAAACGAGCCACATTTTCATGACAATTTGCGGTAGCAATATAGTTGCCAGCATCATTGCCAGTATTATAGCAACACTATGCATTATTCACCAATATTTTTGATATCACTAGGAAATATAGGCAAAAACTTGTGATGCATTTTTATGTGGTGTCGACGGGACCAGGGACGGTTGCCCTGCAATCAAAAATGCTGAAATATTTTCCGGTTATTATTTAACTTCACTGTAGTTTATCTCTTTCTTTCTGACGTGAAGCGAATTGTTTCTTAAGTTATTTGCATTGTGTAGTTTGTTTAGGAGAAAAGATGAAGTATGGCATTTATTTGGCTCTTGCAGTATGATCCAGGTATATTGCCGAGATATATATTTATGTTCCAGCCATATTCTGCAAAATATTTATCTAATGGCTGGGCTATAATGGCCGAAATTGTAGCCACATACTGTCGTGAAAATGGCCCGTTTAGAAGTAGCTTTAGATAGGAGACAGTTCTGTCAAACGGTTCATATAATAATGTATTATGTTAATTTTTAATTGAAAACAAAAAGAGGTATATAACTGTTAATGTTAATATTGAATATTTATTCCAATTAAAGAAATACAAAAAACTACTCGAACCTTAACTCTTTATCCACGAGAACTCATAGTAGCTGTATCGTCAAGAAGTTAAAGAGTCGTCTCTGCGGGACAAGTCGTCCCGGTGGGAATACGTGACGCATTTAAATCTTTAAGGCATCGATTATGTCCCGTGAGGAAAGAGCTCTCTGTTTTCGAGGAAATTTGTGTAGATTGATTCGTGTTGTTGATAACTTTTGAATAGGTATTTTGCAGAGCCGGTTAGCCACCCGTTGATGCATGTTGGTGAACTAGTCTTAAAATTTATTATTAGTTTTAGTTTTTATTTTTATTTTGTATTATATGTCTTTTATTTTCGGCCTTGTGTGTGCCTAAAACACACGTGCAATAGAGGAAGGCCCTCCACTCGATGGACAATATTATAAACGTCACAAGGAGTCGGTGGATGGAGGCGGCTCTAAACCATTCATCGTGGCATTCTAAGGGTGAGGCCTATGTCCAGAAGTGGACTTCTACAGGCGGATGATGATGATGATGATGATGTGTGTACTTAATAAACGTTTTTCTTCTTTCTTGAGAACACAGTTCTTAAGAATCTTTATTTTACAACTTATTTACTCGGAACAGGAATCAACTTGAAGAACTCTGTGGAGAGTTTTATTTATGAAATAATTATGAAAGATTGTTACAATGCTGGACTATAAGAACTTTACACTAATAACAAAATTGTTACAATCATCACCATCAATAGCAGCTTTTAGACGTTTTCTGGTGAACGAGGCCTCTCCTAAAGCATCGAATACAATTGAGGGTTTTTGCTATAATTACCTTGGCGCTTGGCATAATAAAGTATAAGGTTCAATTAATTTATGAAATCTGCCATTATGGCTTTAAGTAGGTACCTACATGTGAATGTTCCACACAAAAAAAACTACTCATAGTCAGCGAAAAATCCCGAACAGCTGACTAGAGCTTTTCACATACCGAAAATGGCAGGAAAAATAGCGAAAAACCTGCCACGCTAACGAAGCTCTTTGTTACACCTGCCCGGTCGTGAATTTAGGAAATACAGTACGTACTTTACCGTAAGCGTACGACTATAATGTGTTTATTTGGTAAAATATTTAGGGGCTGTTTTATGAAAGGAATACTTTTTTCTTTATTTCCTAGCAATGCATTATGTAAGAACACGAAAAACTTTACTGTGAATCTGAAAGGTTGTTTAATCAAATCAAATCAAATCAAATCATTTATTATCAGACAACAAATAGTCCATTGTGTTAGTAAATTGAATTACGCTAGGTTAGTAAAAATAAATGAAAGTCTAAATTTAACTAAAAACTAATTAATTAATTTGTTCAGGAGTCATCCCCCCATCAAACCATGATCTGAGATGACTCTCTGAACAAATCGTACCCAGATAGGGGAAAGGCAATTCACTGCCACTGTTTTAAGAATGCTGTTGTGACTGCCCCGTACTCTGCTCATCAGAGATGCGGTTTTTTTTCGAATGATGGCGTGGAAACCGTCAGTTCTACTCTTGGCAAACATCTCTGAGGCACTACAAAAACGTAGTTTACCTACTACCAATTCTTTTTGACTGATATTTTATAAATAGCGGCCAGCGTATGATATGCAATAACTATTTCTTGTCTGCAAGTAGGGTATAGCTTTTCACGAGTTACTTGCCCTAATTCTTCTAAGCTTGGTCGTGTTGAAATAGGAGTTTTTTTAGATAAGACAATTCAAAATGGTCCTACTTATTAATCTTTAGATAAGTTTTACGTTCAAAAAATTATTACTTTATTACTTTTATTCAATTCTAAATCGGAACCGCGCGTCGCTGATCAAAATTAGCCCAAACACTGCCAGGTTACTATTTATCATCAAAAAGTTCCTCTATCCACGTTCCGTCTCCATTATCAGCGTGCCGTCACCATAATATTGTATTGTCATCTTTTCTGAAATTTCAGCGCAATCGATTGGGTAGAACTGGTTCAAAATTCAGTTTAAAGATTAGCCCACACTAACATATTTACTAAGAGGTAAATTTATGTAAAAAAGCTAGTAAAAACTAAATTATCTTTTCAAAAAATTATTTAATTTGATCCACGGAGTAAGTATCAATGTTTCCATGACGAAAACACTCCATTTGAATCGAACTTATATCGATTATCGATTCGATTCAAATTATATTGCTGTTGCACTTTCAAAGGACTATGAAATAAGGCATGTTCAATGGCAGTCCAAGTTAAGCTCCCTATTTACTATACCATCTTATTACACTAGGTCCACGCCCATCATTGCTTTAGTTTAGAATCGTTATTGAAGCTGCTCTATTTATGAGTTTTAATTGATTGCAATGTAGATAAATTAGTCTATTCAGCGGCAACAGCAGCAGCCTAATTGGAGCCAATCCCACTTTCAAACTCCGTGTTTCTTTTATGTTATAAGGTTTCAAGCAAGCAGACGGCCCGTCTTAAAACAGTCATCGTCACCTATGTTCATTTGCAACAACCGCGGTATTACAAACGTGTTGCCTACGACATTTCTCTTAAATTTACCAATATTGTAGCTCTGTGGGAAGACATCTGACGCGAGGTCATTCCACACTCTGCAGCGCGAGAGTAACGAGTGCGCGAAACGCACAATGCGAGACCTCAACGCATCCACAATGTCTGGGTGGGCTCGCTGATGATTGTTTCAATGAGAGTGTAGTAACTGTTTGGTGCACAGCTGGGGGTGTATACTTTGATTTTTAATCTGTAATTTTTTGTAAACAAAGTTTCACTGTGTGTATAAGTGTCATGTATGTGTATCATTATGTGTATAATATACACATAATGATACACATACATGACACTTATACACACAGTGGCATATCTTGATATTTCTTTGTTTACAAAAATGTCTAAGATTAAAAATCAGAGTATAGTCATGTAACACATACATAACATAACACTCAACAGTCACATAAATATTCCTAGTTGCACACTAGGATTCCCTGTGTCGTGGGTATCAAGAACTACGAGTACCATGGTACCACAACACCCACTGTGTGTGTGTGTGTGTACTGTGGGGTGACTTTTACTGCGTCATGCTAATCCAAAATTGGAACGGCACTTTTGAGGAAAGGAATTGGATTCTCGCGTTTGCAAGTTTTTACACTTGAAACTTAATTTTATTGTTACAAAGTTTTGATATCAACACTGGCTTCAGAATCGGAGTCCATAAGGCAAAAGTGGTGTTACATAACATAAAACCCAACAGTCACATACGTAGTCATGATCTTACATTAGGATTCCGTATGTCGTGGGTATCAGAAACTACGAGTACCATTATACCATAACACCCAGACCCGGAACAAATATTTGCAGATCATACACAAAAATTTGTCCCGCTGCGGGAATCGAACCTGCAATCCTCTTGAATACCTCTTGCATCTCAGCTGGCTACTCGCCCGCTGCGCCACAGAGGTCGTCAAAGGTGACCGAAAGGCATCTCCTCATTAAGTGTTGCGAGTCTAATGAGATCTTACAAATTATGGATAGATAGATAAACACATAAATATTACCACTGCGACTAAAATAAACATGAAATGGGAGCATATTATCCTCATACCAGTTTAGATGATATTATTATGTAGTTTCCAACTATAATAAAATGTATTCAAAGCTTAAATATATAGAATAAATAATAAAACGAAGGACCGTCCCTCAGAGATCGTATCTATTCAAACTTCGGGCATTAAGACTATCTATCTCGACCATCTGACAACTAGAAAGTCTGATAACAGAGAAAAAGGGTTACACGTAGAATTGCAAGGTTGCTGACTTGTTTTATGGATAACTTTATAAGTAAATTAAATGTTTTTTGAGAAATATCATCATTGATTTGCATGAAGGGAGCCTACCAGCGCGGTACCTGAATGCTTTCACCTCATTGGTTCTTTTGACGCGAGAGATGAAGATCAATAACATAATTCAGCATATTGAGACTGTTGACGAGTGAGATATGAACAAGCTAAAATATTTATAATATACATACATAAATAACCACCTTTTTCCCTAAAGGGGTAGGCAGAACCTCAAAGGGCCTCTTTTCACTATTGGATGCACAGTCGCAGGAATATAGACGTGACTAGTGGTAAGCTAATAGTCGCCATTGCTATCCACGACCAACTTGGGTACTTAACGCTTTCTTTCAGTAATAATTAACGCACTCTTAATAGGACAAATCTTATACTAACGAAATTTTCTTAACAAGTCTGGGTGTTGTATTATATACGTATGTTAGTATAATATGGTAGACATTACTATGTTTTCATATCACCCAAAAAACCTAAACTAAAACTCTTGGCAAACATAGTTTCACAAATGATTCACAGTCAGAATGACGCGCTTATCACGAGCACTAATAGATGGCGCTACTTGTAGCTAAATTTATTTAATTTTAACAAAGCAAATCACAATCAAAACCTTTATTCCTAAAACTTTGACGGTAAGAAAGACTTTGGACTAAAAACGTGAGTAGTTTTAATAATAATATATCAATACTGGCCTGATCTAAACAAAGGTTTTATCTCGTAGCAAACAGTCTGCTACGAGCCGTCGTAGCGCTTGTACGGTTCTACGGCACCTCTACGCCGCCCAAACAAATCAAAACAACAATGTGGAAACACCGGCGAATTGTGCAAACACTCAAATAACAGCATTTGAGAACAATTTAACAGCAATTTGACTCGACCGGACTCTTGAAAAGTTGTTGAGTGAAGTGAAACCCAAAATAGTGAAAAGGAAATTGTGTTGTAACATTATTTCCGTTTCGAATTGACATGATTTGTGCGGAAGAAAAATATTGACGTACTCACTGGAGGTAAGCAATTTCCATGTTACATTAATGAAGCTATGAGTACTTTGGTATCATTTTGTATTTACTTAAGTGAATAGCTGAAAATCTTTGGTCCATTTGGGACTACAGTTGTTTGATTTCCTATACTAACACTATTCCGATGATTGTTGACTGTATCATCATCATCATTGTTAGATGAGGCCTCTCCCATTGAATACAATGGGGGATTTGTCACAGTCACCATGCTTGACAGACGGGTGATCGAAGTTGGTCATAAGTTCTGAGGTTTTTCCGATTAACTACAACATGCACAGCTTCAAAAAAAATGTGAAAAGGGTCCTCCAAGGCAGGCAACGCATTGGCAATGCCTCGGGTGTTGCAGATGTTAATAGGCGACGGTAACCACTTACCATAAGGTGGGGCGTATGCCAGTTTGTCGAGCCACAAAAATTAAAAAAAAAAATACTCCGATGAGCATCCATCCCCTGGTGTAATCCCTTGATATGGTTGCTACTACATCCACGGGGGGAGAAAGAGGGGTCTTTTGTATTTATTTTTTATACTTAATTTAATCCACGTGAAATCCACGTAAGTATTTACGTAGATTATACCTGTAGTACTTACTTAAATACACAGTCTCAGTGACTATATTTCCCACTAAAGGTTGCCATACATCTTACTTGGATTCGTGAAGATATCTTGTTGGTAGGTACTAGGAGTAAAACTATTCCGGACCTGGCATTCACTTCTTTTTTGTTTTAATAATACTTGACAAGCATCAACTACATCCATCAAGTGGGCCGTATGCTTGTTATACGGCGCATTTAATGGAAAGTAGTTACCGTAGCCTATTCAGAGAAGATGCTCAAATCTTCTCTTTTTTGCTTTATCACCTGGTAGACGTCCTCTTCTGGACGTGGCCTTCGTGTAGAATGGGGGGGGGGGGGGATTCACCAAAGTAAATACGCTTGGCAAGCGGATTGATAATCGCAGTATTGGTTTTTAATTCTCAGGTGGATGCTGCTGCCCATCTCCTGATGTAATCCCTTAGTCACCTTCTACGACATCCACGGGAGGAGTTGAAGGAGCCCTATTCGTAGGCCGAGACCCCACGGCATTTTAGTTCATACTCATAATTAATATATATTTATTAGTGCAGAGTCTATACACTCAAACACATTAAAATTCAGCATCAATTCCGCGCATTATTTAAAAAAAACGTGCTTTCATATTCCCTAATTTATGAAAACCAATAAACTTTTAATCGGATTTGTAATATTTATGGGCTTACCCTAAAAGCCTTAATAATAAATTACAATACGCGTCATTATAATGTAAATTTTTTGTATTGGCTGTTAATTTAAACCGATTCATTAGTGGAGTGTGCATAATATATATTTTAATAAGTTTTGCACCCACACTATTATATATATTATGTATATATAATTATTATATACATATTAATATACTTATCCAAAACATTTTATTACTAAGAAAGAATGATGACATTTACCAATGCGTAATAGTTTTTTCTTTGAATTCGTTTAATGAAAATAATAGATATTATTTTTCAATTCTTTTTGGTGAATACTCTCGTTTCAATGTACATAATAATTATGTTATATGTTTTTCTATTAGAGTTAAACCCTAATTAAATAAACATTTATAAACAGTAATGATAGCAAAAGTAGGCAAATTTATTCTCCGACATAAAAACCCAGTAAAAATATAGAGATTTGATTAAAAAAATGTTGACTTAGGTAACAAATGGATGTTCCCTTTTCAATGTTAAAATTAGGTTTTTTCCCGAAGAACCTCTTTGAATGTAATTACTCTATTGGGTCGGATGAAAGGTTTTTACTTTGGATTTACCACAGTCACGTAGGAACCAGGTGGCTGGCACGTGCCCCGTTTTAGAAATCAGACGTAAATGTGCACTTATGACTCATTACTTTGCTTCTAAGGGCGGTCATAGACCTGCCGGTTATTTTCTGCAAAGAAAATAAATGAAATCAGGAGGCTAGAATGCTATACAAAATGTACCACTCATCACACACCTACCGAACCAACCGGCAAGAATATTCGGTCAGCAAGCAGTCGTCCTCGTAGCCGTAGAACGTTCTGGCAATTCAGAAAGAGCCTTATGTCGTCATACACAAGCTCTGGATTACGACTCGGCGCCAATCAAGAAAGTCCGGCGCCTACTAAGGTGTGTGACGATGAACCCGATTTCAATGAAGGCTTTTTATTCGATTAAAAAGAAAAAAAAGTAGTTCAAATTGGTTCGATAGATGGCGCTGACTCAACTGTATCAATCAAAATTGTCTGTGGTGCACGCGTACAAAACTATTATCTAAGTAGTCTGTGGCTATTAGTCATGATATTATTCTAATTGTGTTTGCTTCTTGAGTGTGCGCTAGTGATTTCGTGGTGTTTTTAGAAGTAGGCAAAAATAAATACCACGAAACGAATATTATTTCTACGTTGTTGATGTTGACATTTCGCTTTATTTTGACACTTTGACTGCTACATTACAGAGCAGCGCCATCTATTTTCAACGCTGGAAGCATGATTTGAAACGACCGTGAAAACCCCTCATTCTGTTCTTTGCTGTTCTAGGTACAACAGAATAGAATTGGCAGGTCTGTGGCCTCGCTAACAGATAAGGTCAATAATCCCACAGCTTTGACCGAGTGCATGCTGTAGGTACTTGCTTGACAGGTGTATTGCGTGACTCTATAGTTTGTGCCACCTGCGACACATCACGGTATGCCTCGACCCCACACGCAGTCACATTACCCAACACAATGACTACCCAAGTAAAGGACCTAGATGTTTTTTACACAGAATTACCTAAATTTATCCATACGTGTATATATTTTTCAAGCCAACTCATTTAGCTCGTAGAACGTTTTGGATTAGGCTGTAAGTTTAGTGAGCATCTATAAATAAATAAAATAATCTAAATTAAAAGTTTACCTGGTCGTAAAAAAGAACCAAGCCGCGTTTAGTGCCTTATACTGCAAGGCTTGGTCTTAAGAAACAGAAGTCGAGTCACCCCAGTTTTTATGACATTTCTCAATGTTTCTTGTGATTTTAATGAACTGATACAATTTGATTTTATTTGATGTATTTGGGAAAACAAACAACTACATTAAATAGTTTAGGTACAATCTGTGTTAGCCATTTTAAGTATGTCTTCTTCTTCATCAGCCGGTAGATATCCACTGCAGGATGAGGCCTCCCTCATAGCATGCATGGCGTACAACCAATAGCGTTTCAATGGGGGGATTTGTCATAATAACCACGCTTGGCAGGTGGATTGGTGATCGCAGTTACGTATGTAGTTAAGATGTACGTTATCCAGATGTTAGTTTTATACATGATACAATGAATTTATTAATAAATAAATAAATGCTGGACATTTCACACAGCATTTCTAGCCCCAAGCTAAGCAAAGCTTGTGTTATGGGTACTTGATAACTGATATACTTAATACACAATAAACATTACATAGATATTTTATATTATATAAAAAAAACAAAAAAAAAAGTAAAATATACCCAGATCACCCGGAACAATTATCTGTAGATTGTACAAATATTTGTTCCGAGGCGGGAATCGAACCCGCAACCTCCTGCGTCGCAGGTGAACCTTCGCCCGCCGCGCCACAGAGGTCGTCAAATTAATGACTTTGGCTTTGAAACCACATTATCCAACATGAATCCGGCAACCTGTTTTCAACGTAAATGAGGCCTCGGCTTTATAATAGGTCAGGTAGGCTTCGATTCTGATACAGATAATAAAATGGTTCTGAATGATTGCTGGTAGCCGCAATAAAGGCAATTTTTTTGTACGTTTGACCAACTTGTATATTCTAATGCTATATTTTGGTTGTATGGATATTTTTTGACGCGACATGTCCGGCCTAAAAATAGACTCCTCTGTCTCCTTTCGTGGATATCGTAATATCCAGCTAAGGGATTACACCAGAGAATGGGTAGCAGCATCCACCTGAGTACTCAACATTAATACTGCGATCACCAATCCAGCCAAGCGTGGTGAAATGCCATGGTAACGTATGTTTTTCCTTCACAAAATAACTAAATAACAATTTTACATAGCAACACGCACGTAACTAGTAGCTTTGTGAAATAGTCTATGAAAGATGAAGTCTCCTTCAATATTTTCTTTACTGGGCTGCAATCATGAATCGTCGGTCGATAAATTTGTCATATTGAATTAAAATATGAAATCTCACGAAACTTCACGATTCAGTAACAAACATAACAACATGTTATAAACAAACTTTAACCATTGAAGTCGAGAGGATCATTGGCATCTTTTATACGTTGTTAATTGATCCTCTGAGGTGCAATGCGCCCTCCTCGCTTAAAAAGAGCAAAAAAATGGTGAAAAATAATCGTTTTTTCATATTTTATCATGTCAATAAACTCTATCGAGCTCTTTTAGTACGAAAGCCGACAAAATTTTTGTTAAATTTGCAAACGTCACCTATGACAAATGTCAAAATTAAGATACATGCATGATGCTAGAGTTTTTGGTAAATTCGGTAAAATTTGTCGAATTTATCAGACAATCGATAAAGTGAGTTCGATGCTACCGATCTCGACATAGTCCCGTTTTGTCGAATTTTAATGTCAAATTTGATCGATTCAGAGATCCATATTTGCAGCCCTGAGGGCCTAGCCAAACGGCATTCGCTTCGAAGCGATTCCATTTCTATCATCGTAATACAATACTATAGACCAAGCTATAGTATTGTATTAGCTAGCGTCAATCACATACATTTTGGACTTTTCTACTGGCGTCATCGCTATTAGAATGTTACTTTGTCTACGGCCTCTGGTTTGCATTAAAACAATATTTTAAAAACATGCCCACTTTTACTTACTTGTCTGGGGCGTTGAAATAAGCAAATACAAAACTAAAAACCATAAGCTATAAAGCGAAGCTGTGTCTGATTCATCATGTCTTTGATACAAAGGTATCAAACATCAAATTAAGAGTGTTCTAGGAAAGTAAAAGAAAAAGTAGCTATTTACAACCATTAGTACTATTATACCTTAATGCGTACAAACATTTTCGTAGTGAGCTAACATATTATCATTCCTTTGATATCCAAGTACGGTAAAGACAAAAACATTGTGCGAAAGACGTAGAGAAATTGAGTTCTCTCCCCACGCGAGAAACCTCAATGTAAAAGCTAGTAATGTAGTTATATAAACTAAACTTGATTGCACATGATAATAAAAAAACTAGCCTTCAAACTTGATATATGGAACGTCGTCATGTACAAATTAAATATTAAATTTTTAGGGTAAACTGTCAGCAACAATTTTGTGCAATACTTACATTATATTTCCTACTTTGTAAGCCACAAAGGCTTTAAATATCACAGAGTCATTGTGGTTTGCCTAGTGATCATCATCAGCTGGTAGATGTCCACTACTGGAAGAGGCCCCCATCTTATACTGCAATAGGGGGATTTGCCATAGTCACCACGCTTGGCAGATGGATTGGTGATCGCAGTGTGTAGAGACTTAGGTTTATCCTGCTAGCCATTCCCTGGTGTAGTCCCTAAGCCGCCTTTTATGACATTCACGGAAGGAGACGGAGGGCTCTTTTCATAGGCTGGACACACCACGCAAATTTTTAGATTAGGAGAATGGTGCACCATGACTCAAAAAAACAACACAACATAACACCCAATAGTCACGTAGGTACATAGGTCTGAACCCACAGTAGGATTCCCTGTGTCGTGGGTATCAGGAACTACGAGTACCATGGTACGTATGGTAGGTAACAAACGTGTTATAATGGTTTCCTCGGGACATTACCGGGCCTACAAATTGTCAGTTCGATCGAATCTGCTGCATTAAACAATTTGCGCCGCTCAGGGCCCATTAGCCGTTTATTTACTTAGCCGATAGGTAATGGATAATTTTGGTGCAGTCTATTTTCTATAGATATTAGAAATTTAACGGTTCATACAGTAGTTTCAAAATTTTGTTGAAAATGCTCTGGGAATATTCTCATAGCCCCAAATACGTAACACAAACTGTAACACCACCTACTGCAGTAAAGTCATAATCTATTGAGGCTAGAGTTGCTAGGCCTAAAGCAAAAAAGCCGAACACACAAAAATGGTGGTAGATTATTTGCAATTAAAGTCTAAAATTCTCTGATCACAATTTTAAGGATCGTTTGATTTTATTTGCTAAATTTTCAGTAAATTGTAAAGAAGCTTTTCGATGCATTTTCAACACCGTACTCAGCAATTTTGGCAATGTAGGTCACGCGAGGCATCAGCGTTTTACCTTGTCAGTGCATATTTGACTAGCGAGCAAGCCGCACTCATTAGCATCATTTAAAATAACTAACTACTATTTACATAGGAATAATATAAATTTTTCCTAAACTAACTAATCAATTCATTCTCTACATCTAAACCACATGTACGGTCGCATACAGAAGCATTGCCGACAATCGCTGAGAAAGGTTTTCTAATGATGAACAGAAGACAAAATGTATAGGATGGCAGATTGACATTGTAACGGTCACAGGAAGTTAGTGGATAGAGGTGGCTCAAGAGTATTTGTCGTGGCTTCAGAAGACCTATCCAAAATGAGGAAACCTGTAGAAGAACAAACAAACAACAACACCTCTGGTGTAGCAGGCTGTGTTGTTGTACTTTCTATCAGATGGGCCGTATGCTTGTTTGCTTCCTAAGTAGTATAAAAAAAAAGATCCTGACCCTAGATCACTGACATAGCTCTCAGAATTAGCAAGTCGAAGTGGCAATGGGCAGATCATATAGCTCGCAGAACGGACAAACAGTTGGCGAATAAAGGATCTCGAGTGGCGACCATAAACCGGACAACGCGGTAAACGAAAGCCTTCCACTTGAAACCCACAATCTTAGGATCCGAATTCAGGGTCACTAACTGCTAGGCCACTAATGTAAGCCATAATTACAATATCATTATTATAAGATGAAAGAAGTCCATTATTGGGCATTAAGGTTCCCACGAGTTCATCGAGTTTGACATTAAGATCGAGCACACTATTGACTTTGCGTGACTCGTGGAACAACAAAGTCAAAATCGCGTCAAAAGTACTAAAAAATCAAGCAAAGTCAATTTCACTTAGTTCCATAAAATTCCACAAATCTCCATTCCAAATTGTGCGCTAGTATTGAATTCAAGAGTACGAAATGACAATAAATCAGGGCCCTTATTCGCTATGACCAAATGTAACATAACGCGGACTCGCGTTGAATCATCGCTGAATCGTATGGGTGACGTCAAACGTTATTGACAAAGAATCTCTTAGGTCATAGCGAATAACCACCCAGAATTGGAATAGAGCGTCAAGAGTAGCCTAGTCCAGTTCGTAATGATGGCATACATAAAGCTAATAATTAAAGCCGGAAAAATTCAATCCCTACTCTCTCGTAACTTGGCTAGCGGAAAGTTTAGCTTCAATCAACGGCTTAATCCACGATTAACTGCGCTAAATCCCCTTTGTATTATAATATTCAATCGCGGTACGTCGCACGCGACAACTGATGGTACAGTATAATGCTTCGCTAGATTGTGGGGATGAGTTGGTATCAGGGTGGGAGGCTTTGAATTCTAGCTAGGTATCAACAGATACTTACTCAGCATTATGCTGAGCTGAATGCCTTTTTGGCATGATTTTTTGGACGGTTGTAGTGGGACAGAGTGAGTGCGTGGGAAAATAAAATAATAAAAGAAGGGAAGCACAATAGGTGGTCTTATCACTGAGAGTGATCTTTTTCAGGCAGACATGGGGTTGACCGGAAAACACTGATGCCAAATCAATAAAACTTTACGCATACATACGGTGTACCGTGGCCCCCCACCCCCCCCTCTAATAATAATAAATAATACCCCTCTCTCTCCTAATACCGTGGTTACCGTAAAAGCCGACTAAGAGAATACACCAGGGGATGGGCAGCAGCATCCACCTGAGTACTAACACCAATACTGCGATCGCCAATCCAGTTCCATTCTGTTTTATTCTGTTCCTACCTCTATTTTTGTGTTCTTAATGTTATAAACATCTCTTGTGCTAAACTGGATTACTTATTCCCTATACTTGGATTTGCTACAGCTGCCCACGTAGGTACTTTCCTACTGCACATAAAGAAATAACACCCCATATACTTAATAATACAGACACTAGGTACGTTCATTAATAAAAAATACTGTGATCCGTACACAAGTGAGCATTTTTCGATGAATAAATGCCTATCTTCCGGCAGAGATGAATCGTTCCTACGTGACACGAGAAAATTCTCGACGACAACTGAAAAATAGCGTCATAATAAATTTAAATTATTTAATGGACTGCTTTTCGATATTTTTCACTGGGACGTTATCGATGATTCACTGTAATAAATATGAAGATAAAGATTTTGTAATATTTAACAGATAATCCTCTGGTATTCCTGACAACCATTGGGGAATAAAAAGTTCTTGAGTGGCGACTACAAACCGGACACGACGCAAAGGAGGAAGGCCCTCCTGTCGATGGACTAAAGGTTCGTCGTGGCATTCTAGGGGGTTGATCCAGGAGTGGAATTCTGCCGGCTGATGAGGATGATGATGATCCTTCAGATCCGTCTGGTCGTAGAGAGTTATTACCAATAAAGGAGTCATCACACAACGTCCCAGCAAACTGCATTTTTGTGACATCTCTCGTACATTTTTCATGCATCACGACGTGCTGACTACAGCTGGAATGCAACCGGACCGTAGCCAGACTGCAATTGCAGTCCCAAATCTGGAAACTGTCTGGAACTTCATAATACTGATGATGAAGCGAGTTTTTAGGTTTCATCATCATCATCATCAGGCTGTAGAAGTCCATAGCTGGACATAGGCCTCCCCCTTAGAATGCCACACAAACAGTCGAGCCGTTAACGGCTTAAGCGATGGAAAATAATTGTGGTCAGAATTTATTTTAATTTTGTCCCTGTTAAAATATCCTTTAAGCAACGTTTTTACAATTCCAGTTGATTTATAAGCTCATCAACATTCTTTATTTCCGTAAAACAATAAAAGCCTCTAATTAAAACCCGGAATCCAATTCAAATAAACTTCTAAACCGAAAAAACCGGAAAGAACATAAAAATGTGAGTATTAAAACGTACTGAAATAAATAATTTAGTACGCTTCCCCTTCCCCTGATAAAACTTTCATGAAAACGCTGAACGAATGGTTTAGATACCGTTCTGTTTACATAAGTATATCTGAGTTATACTGTTTGTTTGTGCTGAGCTTTGGATGTGGTAAATGAGTTTGCGAAGGGCACACATTGATTCACATTGACGGAGAAGTTTTTCGCGGATAACGGAATCACTTTATAGAGTTTCAAGTTTTAAGTTTTCGTTAAGTCATGCATGTTTGAAGTGGCATTGGGCAGGCTATTATAGCTCGCAGAACCAACAATCATATTTCTAGAGTAGCGATCTCGAAACTAGACGACAAAGTGTAGAAAGCCCCCTCGCCCCAATATACATAAAACCATATATGTATATAAATTAATAATATAAATTATTTTAAATAAATTATATAAATATATTAAAAGGATAGAGGTACCTCAAGACCGTTTGAAGGAGAGTATGTCCAGCAATGGACGTCTACTGTCTGATGATCATGATGATGGTGAAAAGTTATTACACTTATTCCGCTTTTTTACTTATAATGTCTTTAGTCCATCTAGTTGAGGGCCGAGGGCCTTCCTCTACTGCGTCGTCCGGTGTTATGTATCATAGGGGTATACAGGGTGTTTTTTTGAAATGGGACAGTATCCGAATCCGAATCCGAATCGAGATACGGGAAAACTGTCTTTGGAACTATTTGCTCATTTTGTATGAAAACGATTTTGGCATAGTTATTTTTTTGGTCAAGCGTGAGTTCTCCATAATAATGACTAGTTTTGATCAAAATTTTTTTTTGTGTGTGTTGTCTCATTTTCATATAAGGATTGTTTCATTGTAGAGGAAGAAAAAAATCTGAGCAGCAGAAGTTAGTCAAATTTAATAAAATGTTTTCTCATACAATTTGTAAGTAATCTAACGTATGTACACGTAAATAAAACAATCGCAAAAAAAAAACAAAATGGCCCCTCTTTCTTTTTTCAGGTACGGGTACGTTTTAGAACACCTCTAGTGGCATTAGACAAAGATGTGTGGTGAATGTTGTTCTACTGCTCTGATGGTTTCGTGAAATGAGAAAAATCAGAGCTGTAGATGTTAGGCAAACTTTAATAAGAACATCTTTGTCTAAGGCCACTAGAGGTATTCTGAATCGTACCCTTACCTGGAAAAAGAAAGAGGGAGGCCATTTTGTTTTTTTTTTGCGATAGTTTTATTCACGTGTACATACGTTAGATTACTTACAAATTGTATGAGAAAACATTTTATTAAATTTGACTAACTTCTGCTGCTCAGATTTTTTTCTTCCTCTACAATGAAACAATCCTTATATGAAAATGAGACAATACGCAAAAAAAAAAATTTTGATCAAAACTAGTCATTATTATGGAGAACTCACGCTTGACCAAAAAAATAACTATGCCAAAATCGTTTACATACAAAATGAGCAAATGGTTCCAAAGACAGTTTTCCCGTATCTCTTATGGATTCGGATATCCCCATACTGTCCCATTTCAAAAAAACACCCTGTATTATATCGGCAGTCGTAAATGGTAGCCGTTTACATTTTTACAGATAATGCATTGTTTGAGTGTGATCCTTACGCAAACAATAAAAATGCAGAAAAAAAACAAATCTCAAGAGTTCTGAAACCAAGGAATAAAACCGATAGCGTGTTCTAATTTACCAGTAGTGACATCTAGTTTTAAGTTGAGTAAACTTCGGAATCCTATCCTACACTATGCGTGGTTCGTGAGGAGACGCGTCTTTTTTTATTCTAAGTAACTCTTACTCACGGCACAGGGAATCCTAGTGTGGGATGTTCAATGTCCACTTCACGAACGTTTTCATTCTGGTCTATGTTGTCCTAATTATGTTGAATGGCACTTATGTCGGGCTCGATATAAAATTCCAATTACTGGCCATCGTTAGAATATAAATTCCCGATATTCTTCGGAATAATCTGGACCCTGATTTATGGTTGCTAGAAGTGTCTGTTATAATTATGACCATTACTTTTGAGAACAACTGAGGGTTGAAGCCAATTATGTGCCTTAGTCGAGACCTATTGTTTATATTTAGCAGTAGATACCTAAATATAGACGGCAAAAGGTTTTTATGATGAAATTGTAATGTAGAGTCTAAGAACGTCGTGAACTACATTATAACAACCATAATTAAGAGCTGGTTTCCTTCTGTTGGCAATTTGAATCATAGACTTAAAAAATAGTTACAGTTGTAATATTATCAAAATGGAACAGACGCGCTATTCATATTTTTACATCACTAAATAACAATTAAAAAGTCGTGTCTGAGTTAAAATAACCTAAAACTAAAAATATATTAAACTTAAATATGTATTGAATTAGGAATAAAATAATAACAAAAATCATAGTATTAGTAATTACATATCACACAAAATAAGCATTGTTACATTGAAAAAGATTTATAATTAAGAGTTAGACTTTATAATTCAGAAAGTCATCGATAGAGTAGAAGCGTTCCTTCTGCATAAGTTGTTTTACATTAGATTTAAATAAAATAAATAATTATTTATAATAAAATAATAAATAACTAAACAAAACACGTAAATAGCACAGATGTGCCCTCAAATCCCACGATAGGTCTCTTTCTGTATACTTTTGGCAAAGCTAGATTACGCCTTTACTATTTGTTAAATTTTGCTCATTGGAAATAGAGGGTAGCTAATTTTGTTTGCAATAGCTTTGTCCTCGACTACTGTCATTTCGTAATCGTTGGATGAGAGCTTAGACGAACTGTAGCACTCAACGATCTTTATAAGCTATCATTTGTCAAATTGTTATCATTCAAAATCCAACAACAAATTAATAAGTCTGGTTGGTTCTAACTGTGTGGGGTTGTAGGACGCTGATAATTTAGTTTTAAATAATTTCGAAGGAGATAAAATAAAGTTTGTTTGGACGCGACCGTATCATGGAGTGCTACCAACGATCTTATAATACACTTGTGAGTTAGGAGATAAAATAAAGTTTGTTTGGTACACTCACAAGTGTATTATAAGATCGTTGGTAGCACTCCATGATACGGTCGCGTCCAAACAAACTTTATTTTATCTCCTTCGAAATTATTTAAAACTAAATTATCAGCGTCCTATAACCCCACACAGTTAGAACCAACCAGACTTATTAATTTGTTGTTGGATTTTGAATGATAACAATTTGACAAATGATAGCTTAAAGTTTTTCATAAGGTACTAACGGGTGAAATTAGCTTTATCTTTACATACCTGACATTTCGCCTCGACATTTCAGTCAGCTGACTAATAATTTAGTTGTCGATATCCAAAATTCAGTAATTTGTATCGAAATACCGGTGTCAACCTGGTATTAATTTTATAGTAAGTAGATAATCTGTAAACCGTTCGTTGAGGCTTTCTATGGAGGTGGGACCTCCCTAGGTCAGTGATGATGATAATGAGATCCTTACTTATTTGAACACGTACATCAATGCCAAGTTCACGATTGTACTAGAGATATTCTATGATAAAATTGCGCACCCCGCTATTTAATTACGTCAAAGCAAAATGTACCTTAATCAATGCAATCACAAGGATTATTTTCAAACGTCAAGTTTGTGTCAAGTTTTATTTTAACGCGCCCTCTACGAGAAATTCCAAAGCATTTTCTTTTTCTAAAAATGATTGTGATGTCATATCACACTAATGAATAAGATGAGTATACAGTTGATGTCGTTAATAGATAACACTTAAGGTGGATCGTCTCGCATGTGGCGCGAAATTCAAATTTTATTGTGTTTTTTGCTCATCACAGCTCATCAACACTTCTTGTGATAGCGAAAACTGATTTTGCGAAAACTACGAGATCTAACACACATTTTAGTTTATAGTATAATATAATATATATATGTGTATAATACCTAAATTGTTTCTACCTATTTACTACCTACCGATAACCAAATGAGATTTTAACCTGTCCTCGAAATGGGCCCGAGAACCTCGGTCTGTCTCGCTGTTGCAATGCCTTAAGCACAGGGTTCATATGAGATAGTACATATTTATATAACTACTATTTGTAACCATGTGAAAGCAATAAATATAACATAACATAACATAACATACAAAACACCCAACAGTCACATACGTAGGATGTGAACACTAGGATTCCCTGTGTCGTGGGTAACAGGAACTACGAGTATCATACTGTACCGAAACACCCAGGCCCGGAACAAATATTTGCAGATCATACAAACATTTGTCCCGCATCGGGAATCGAACCCGCAACCTCTTGCATCTCAGCCGGTTATTCGCCCGCTGCGCCACAGAGGTCGTCAAATATGTATTGAGTATTAGTATTAAAGGTAGGTAGGCTACGAGGCCATTTTCACCAACCATTTCATAGAGTGTAGTGTTTTGCGACTGGAGTTGTACTGTACTGTACTGTAGCTTATAATCTCTTGTATCTCAGTCTGATTCCACCAAAATAATCCCTTTGCCAAATCACTCGTCACATCCAGCCACCCAGAATCCTTGTCATTGAAAGTGGGACTCTAACGAGGCAGAATGTATGCGCATACATTTGAGCGCAATTCAATGGAACAACGTTTCGGTTAGATTTGTGTATTGCGTCAAGTTGCTTTGTGATTCGTCGAGACACTGAAGTGATGATGGCACTGAATGGGATAATTTCTTATACCTTCTTATTTTGAAACGTGGCTAAGCCTTTGTATATCTGCAGTAGATTTTTTCCTTGCCTGTCACTTGAGAGAGAAAAAGTAGAAACACAGAAAACTATAGAAGCTACCATACTACATTATCATCATCATCGACTACAACATGAGCGATTACTTAACATAATGTTGTCATCTACATTCTTGGAGACACTTGGGGTCTCATTACGAATGGTGGTCTGAACCAGAGTTTAGGTTAGGCCTATTATACCAATCCAGATTGAAATATCGACCTTTGGTGTATACGACTTACAAAAGCAGATGGATTGTTTCTAGAAATAAACTCTCCATCTAGATTTTTCTGAAACCAGGGAAACCTCTTAGTTTAGCAATTGTCTACAAATTGTCATTGGTTGAAATTGGTTTGACTACCTCTGAGGCGCGGCGGGCGAGTAACTGGCTGAGAGGCGAGAGGTTGCGGGCTCGATTCCCGCTACGGGACAAATTTTTGTATGATCTGCAAATATTTGTTTCGGGTCTGGGTGTTATGGTACCATAGTACTCGTGGTTCCTGATACCCACGACACAGGGAATCCTAGTGTAGGATCATAACTACGTATGTGACTGTTGTTATGTTATGCTAAATATTTTGTTTTAACGCTTCCTTGATGATGAGGACTCACTTTAGTTTCTTACAAGCCCTGCCCAGGATCAACGCTTCCCTCGTCCCTCTAACATTGATCATGGTCGCTACTCGAAGGCTCGTTGAACCTGGTGGTGGCAGCCATATGGATGATCATGTCCACCTGAAAATTTACATCAACAATTTTTATACAATGTGTAACAAACTACCCCTATAAGCCCGAGGGGAGAGTAATACAGAAGGTATGGCGAGCAACTTTAGTTCTACGACTTTATAAATTTCGAAGTTTTTAATTCATGAAATGCCTCCTAAACTTTCCTCCAGAAATGTCCATAGCACTACATGGAGCTACCCTACTACAGCTGTTCATTTGATCTCTATGTGTGAACTCTGAATGCTGTAATAGGGCAGCTCCATTTTGTGTTATGCACATTTTTGGAGGAAATTTTACGAAGCATTATATGAATAAAAAAAAATTAAATTCATAAAGGCGTAGAACAAAAATTGTTTGCCATAACGTGTGGAATACCCACCCCTCGGACTTATAGGGGTATTTTGTTACACATTGTATAGGTACCAACCTAGTACATCCGCCTATCATAATCAGGAGATATGTTAAAGTCCTCTGCTGGGCATAGGCCTCTCCCAAAGAATGGCACGATGAATGGTCTTGAGCCGCCTTCCTCCACCGATCTCAAGCGGCCGCCGCAAAGTCTTGGGTCCAACGACACCAAGTGGCCCAATTCACCGTATAATGTATAAGCAGTGAAAAATCACAGCCAACCGAATAGCCTGCACTAGCCCATATGGGCTCGCACCCGCTAATATTTCATAGTGATTCGTGATTTATGCCCCAACTGTCCCGCTACGATTGGACAAACAAATTGATTCCATATTTCTTTGTACACAACTATTGCAAACATTTCTGTTATCGGTAGGTCTTCTATCAATTTTGCAGAAAGGTGCTCTTTATTTGTAGTTTGATCTTTTGTGTATTTGTTTGGTTAAAAAAAAAATTTTTGTTCTTAAATCTTATATAAAAACTTTGATGAAGATTTATGTTGTAAGAGCTGGCTCTAACAAATAATGACCACTTCAAAGCTTCGTTTTTATGAAACGGATCTCTATATCAAAAATGTGTTCATGGAACCTCGTAATATTTTTAAAATACCTATTCAATGATATTCCATAAGATGGGGTTTGTGATAAAAAAATACCCACTTGAAATTGCAGGCGAGGTAAAAAAAAACATATTTTAGGAGTTTTAGGCGTCAACAATTTGTATTACCGTGCTAGTCAACGAATGAAATGGCTCTGAATACGGACATGGCGAAACTTAAAGGATTCTTTGTCAGACTTCGGAACCTTTAAAACTGGGGTGACAACTGTAGAGACCCAAAAAATCAAATAGGGTAATTTAAAATTTGGCTTCCAAGTTTCTATGATAGCTACGACAAAGTAGAGTCCTAAATGGTTATTCTAGAACAACACTCAAAAGTGAATCGAGACCAAGTATAGATTTGGTAACAGATTTTAATGAAAAACGTCACTGAATCTAGACTCAAGTATGTACGTTACTATATAATATTTTGTGGCTCAAGTCTCAATTCACGCTTGAGCATAGTTCTGCCTAAGAAACTAAGAAATATAAGCGAAATATCCTACTATAATACATATGCCGACGTGACGTGCCAGTGCAAATGCAAGCAATTCCGTGCTATTGTGATTTGTCACGCACGGTATTCGCACACATCCAAATGTATAGATATATATGCATTCAGTCGCAGCGGGTGTAGATGTGTTTATTGTCGCATACCAAAAACATTTTTCAGCTAAAACCTAAAATAAACTGTACATTAAGTTACTTAACAACCTTACTTGTCCCGTTCTCCAGTACAAAGGAAGCACCCATTTATAACTTCTCAGTATCTTAAACCTATTTTGAATATTTACTTATTCTTATCCATTCCAAGTATCTATTAAATCACTCTTATTATTTCTCGATTCACAAGAAGCCATTATCTTCTTTCAATAAATAATGGTTTTTTTAATGTAAGTTGGGAGGGTATTGCATGCAATCTGTAGTGACGATATACATTGATTAGCAGAATTAAGAACTTAATATTTATTTTTATTTTGAATATTCAAATGGCTTTTCGCAGTCACGTCTCAGTCAATAAACTTCATAATCATCATCATCATTAACAGCCCGTAGACATAGGCCTCCCCCCTAAAATATCACCTCCATTCACCGACTTCCTGCGACGTTTATAATGTCTTTAGTCCAACAAGTGGAGGGCCTTCCTCTATCGCGTCGTCTGGTTTGTGGTCACCACTCGAGAACCTTTATTCGCCAACGGTTGTCAGTTCTGCGAGCTATATGTTCTGCCCATTGTCACTTCAATTTGCTAATTTAGAGAGCTAGCGCGCTTGGTTTTTCTACGGATTTCCTTATAATGACTTTGCTTAATAAATTTACAATCATATAAATAGCCATCCTATCATAGCGTTCCCCTTATTCTTCCCTTGTTCCCCGTACATAACCAAGTTACAAATCCAGCACTGGAAGAGGACAAATAATTCCTATTCCAAAACCGGGTTTGGTAAAGAGATTTTTTTTTTCCTTGTACAAAACCTTCGTTATGGGCTGGTTATGTACTAGTTAAAGAAATTCCTAATACAATACCCGGTTTTAAAGTAGGAATTATTATTGTCTTGTACACAACCAACGTTGAGATCGGTAATGTACGAGGATAAATATTTCCTGCCGCTAAACCGGGTTATGTAGCAGGATTTTCTCACCCTCGTTACAAAACCAAAAACGTGACAACCTCATTTCTTAAACCAATAGTTGTACCATTTGACAAGTATGCTAATATTGGCAACGTTTCGTTCGTAATTTAAAATGTTAGTAGACATATGTAGCGATATGTACAAATTATGAATATAGAGCATTCTAGCTTTAAACAGATTTGGTATATCTTGGATTTCCATCGGACATCCGCCGAACATGCAAGCATTATTTTCTGGCGTCCTTTTTATCATGGCGGTAGTTTTTAGCGATGATGAATGAGGTTCTTGAAAATTCCTTTTATTTTATTTCAATCGATTTCTATTACTATCTGAAACTCGATTTGACAGTTCAATGTCAATTCGGCCAGAGTCAAGACAGAGTAGGCCGACAGCTATTAGATGGTAGATTGAGGTTTTATATGATTGTAATGCGTTGCGTGTTCGCGTATTTGCTTTATTCGGCCAAAACGACTATGTGTACAGGATTCATTTGTCTATTTTGCACGAAAAAGCAAATTACGCAAATACGCAAACACAAGTATACACCTAGTCCATATCCTTTCGTATTATATCGAGGTATAATGAGGTTTGTCACGTTTTTGGTTTTGTAACGAGAGTGAAAAAATCCTGCTACATAACCCGGTTTGGCGGCAGGAAATATTTATCCTCGTACATTATCGATCTCAACGTTGGTTGTATACAAGGCAAAAATAATTCCTACTTTAAAACCGGGTATTGTATTAGGAATTTCTTTTACTAGTACATAACCAGCCCATAACGAAGGTTTTGTACAAGGAAAAAAAAAACTCTTTACCAAACCCGGTTTTGGAATAGGAATTATTTGTCCTCTTCCAGTGCTGGTTTTGTAACTTGGTTATGTATAGGGAACAAGGTTATTCTTACCAATGCCTACGTACTGATGGCTAATAGTCACGTGGGCTTACTCCTCAGAACAAGGACTAAAGCAGTCCTTATTCTGAGTTGTATTCTGTACTGAGCAGTGCTTTAGTCCTTATTCTGAGGCTTACTCACATTGACGTCTAGTAAAAGTTTTATTCCCAAATTGTTTGAATTATGTACACACTCCCTGGCATGACCAAATAAGAGTAGAACGCAATGCGACACGGCATAAACAATTCATTCAGATTTCAAATCACGATACGCGCCGCTGATCAATTTAGCGATTTATTCGTACACATATATTGTAGCGGAACGGTTGTACAAAATAAAACTAAATTTCAGTAGTGGGAAATTTTTATCGTTACATCCACGTTAATAAATCAAAATATAGACAATCATCTAAATACTTGTCTTAGAAGTTCTTCACTGATACTATGTATGTACCTACTGTGCATTGGACCCAATTAGCAGAAGACAAAGATAAAATGAAATGTCAAGGGAAAGCCATTGCATCCAGTGGATCATTAGTATCTAGTGGACACCCGAGCTCTACGCTGTTCAATGATACTCCATGATAAACTTTATTTTACTACATAACTGTCTAATTGTAGAGTTTTTACACGAATTTGGCTGTGAATTATCGGCTTATTCCACTTTTCCCCCCTAGAAATCCCCCTCAGGGGGGAAAAGTGGAATCAAAACAAAAAAGCCTAGAATTCCCCCTGATAGTCTGGAATTTGAAAAATAATATGTCCAGATATCCCCTTTTGCTATAGTAGATATTTATTTTTTTAAACTAGCAGAAACCCGCGACTTCTTCCGCGTTTAAAACTGATACGTGACCGTACATAACGTAAATAAAGGGTGTAACACTTTTTTATCAACCAAAAAAAAGTCTTATCAACCTCCTCACAAAAGTAATTTTAAAATCTTTTGATTAGCAGCTTCATATAACGAAAGGTTACAATGTCTCCAGAGTGATATCTAAGTAACTTTTTATCGCATCAACCGACGTCTTGTACAAGTAAAGTGATGGATTATGAAAATTCCTTTAATATCTGCTGGCGTAAAATACCCGAACTCCGAACTTTGCTATCGACTTAGCAAGGAAATGAAATTCACTTTGGCCTAATGAAAATTCTTTGAGTGTAAGCCGAAATTCGACTTTTGCATATTTTAAGAACCCCCCGCCACTATTTAGTGACGCAGTAAAGTTTTTGTAGCAATAATTTATTCATAAATCGTAAAAGCGTCTTTGAAGACCTTTCCTTAATTTGTTGTCGAGGTTGTAAGCCAAAAAGTTTTATAAAATTGAAAAATTTGTTTTGCTGTACACGAAAACAAGTCTAAAAATGTTTATGAGGTTTTAACTTTATAGGTTTTGAAACTTTGTATCCATATTTTTTTGTTGTTTTTTGTTTATGGTATACAATAAAGTTATAATCTATCTAATCTATCTATCTATACATTCTTGAGTACACATAACGTGCATTAGAAATTCAGAACGCTCCATTTAATCTTCCTATATAGCAAACCAGGGCCACGCAGATTTTTTTCACAGATAATGACCGAAGCTAGTACAAGTATGAAACACTAGTGGAACGCCCGCTACTTTGTCCGAGGGAGTTTTTTTCTACACAAACTTCAACACCCTACTGCGCCCCTTAAGGGGGTAAATATCAGAAATTTATTTTTTAGTGCACCCCTAGACAATAAAAGGAATGTACCTTCCAAACTTTAATCTAGTAATGACAGCTTGGGCTGTGCGTTGATAGCCAACTGACTATACCCTGATTTTTAATTTGAGACAATTTTTGTAAACAAAGAAATGTCACTGTGTGTATAAGTGTCATGTATGTGTGTAATATGTGAATTTACACGTATGCTACACAATCATAACACTTATACTCACAGAGGCATATTTTGAAATTTGTTTGTTTACAAAAATTGTCTCAAATAAAAAATCAGGGTATAGTCAGTTACGCAACGATTTTATATGAATCTACCAACTTATTAACAGTGGATTTCTATAGGCTGATGTTGGTGATGGTGGACATAAAACAACATCGTTCGTGCAAAATCTCAGATTTTATATGTTCAGCCGTCACTTTAAGGATGCTTGGTTATTTTCAACAGTGAAATGTAAGGTGTACCTTCTCATATCATAAATTCATGCCATCGCATTTTCCTCGCGTTTTATTCAGGTACAGTAAATAAATACATAAAGATCCTATTAAACAATCGATTATAGCCCTTATTCCCCGGTAATACGATTTGAAATCTTTGCTCATTCTAGTGCTCTATTGAATGAAAAGAAATATTTTCAAGCAAAAATACCGACACAGCTAGTGAAGTGGGTGAAAGTCGTAAACGTTTACAAAGACTTGGTAAAATATTTATATTCCGAGCGCAACAACCCTAAGAGGGTAGGGCAGGCACTGCCAATGGGAATAAACTCTACAGGGGACATTGTGAAACAGAACTTGAAGTTTGAGTTTCTGTTAATTGAATTCCGTTAGCGAAAGCTGTCTTGTGATGTAACTAAAAGTTGAGCATTTTGTTTCAAGTTAGAATAATATGGTGAGTAAGCTAAAGAGAATTTCAGATTTGCCATTTCAAGTCCGGTGGAATTTGTTTGAAATTGGTTTTGAAGTTCATTTCTCGTAAAATGTGAAAATGTTGAGTTTGAATATTGAGTGGATGTATTGGTCTATTTGGTGAGCTGCGTATTAAACTTTTTTTGATGCATTTCTACCAATTAGTTAGTCGAGTTGGCAATGGACGTACTAGAGATGTTTTTTCTGATGTCATAGGTAAACAGAAAAAATAAACAATTTATTATTGAAGAGTCATGGATCTCTCATTAAATAAGCCTAAAACAACAAATAAAGTCGTGTTTGCAAAATGTTTCACAATATTTTGCTAAACATTTATCACTTTTTCGTAATTTCGGTAAAAATGTTACCGTGAAGTCCGATACCACAACGTCGTGAATAATAAATATTTTTTCCTATTTCTATGTGTATTTTGTCAATCGTCTTTTTTGTCTACTGCCATATCTACCCTTCTAAAATAAAAATAAGGGCACCTTAATCTACTTTTGGCAATAGTTGTAGGCACTCACGCTACGGGCCTTAGAGCCCAGTGTGGGGGCTCTAAGGCCCCCACACTGGGGGCAAGTGTGTAATATATTCTGTTATTCTTATAGACAGCCAAAATGTTACTTAAAATCAAACTTTAAAGTATTTTATTAATTGAAAACACAAGGATCATCGAAAGGCAGTAGAGGACGACCCTCCACTCGATGGACTAAACACTTTATAAACGTCGCAGGAAGTTTTTATTTAACAATACACATGACTCGCACGTAAACTCTCATCTTCGAGAGTAGATGGGTAGGTAATGCCCACTCGAAGCCAGCTATAGTATCGAGAATAGACTCGTACAGCGACAGTGTTTTTGGATTTGAATCCACTTTTGCTGCCAGGCCTATTATGTCACTACAACTTAAGAGAAGGTTACTGTTAAGGTTAAGGTTAGGCCGCTAACGCTCTTTTGTACGCGTTAGAAGAGTTAGAAGATTGCTTCTTTTTTGGCTATTATTTCTTCAAAATCCATAAGGCTTTGTACACAAATGATCAGTATACAATTTATTTTTAAATTTGTTTTTATTTTGTTTATGATTTGGTAACGAAATAATTATAGGAAACTAACGCACCACGGGTCTAGATATTAGTATACAAAAGTGACTAGGTTAATGAATAACTTAAAGAATACTATGATAAGGCGTAAGATATTAATAAAACATGTGAAAATTAATGTACGAGCAACTAGTTCAAAGTAATAAGGAAGGCTGGAGCTTATCTCAGTTAGCTCAAGCTTAAAGTTAGACTGGAAGCGTTTAGTAGACTTTCTATGAGCCATTTCAAAGCCACAAGCTGCAGTTATAAGATCTAAGGGATGACTATTAATAACGAGAATACTAATAACGTGTTTTATGTCATTTAATAGTAAGTTGTCGAAGAAGTGCTTTGCGTGTAAATACTAGTTCGTAAATAATAGAGAACGGAACAAATATCGGAACAAATATTTGTACGATCTGCAGATAATCCGATTCCGGGTGGTCAGGGTAATTTCTATGTATAATAATAAATTATCAATCTATGTAATGTATTGTATTATGTAAATGTATATCAGTTATCTAGTACCCATAACGCAAGCTTGGATAATGTTGTGTGAAATGTCCAGCATTATTTATTTTATTTATTTATTTGTTTACTATAAAAATTAGAAAAAGTGTAAAAAATTGTACAATATTAATTATTGTTCGCCACATAGTTGTACAATCTTTGAGATTAATTTGATACTTGATGATTCTTGATTCACTTGTTTTTAAATCACTGAAATTGATTACAGCCGCATAAACCACGTGTTACAACATATATAATTATTGCTTTTTTATCAAAGAATTATTGGTAGTTTTTTTTTGACACGACTGCCCTATATAGCCTCAAATTATTTTGAAAGAAGTTTTATTATTCTTTGTGATTGTTTTGTTATGTTTGTAAGAAAAGTTTTAAGTTTTTGTATTTGTTGCTTGTGTTTTTTTCTGTGAATCACATCTCGATTATTATTTAATATTATTTACAACACACTTGCTCATAAATTGGCTCTAATTTCACCGCAATTAGGCACATAATGACACCTGTAATCAAACTGTGACTTTTTCATTGCTATTATTCACAAGCGAGTTATAGAGATTTTCTCTTTAACTTATTGGTTGAGTTGCTTTAATCTTAAAAAAGTTTCGATACAAAAAAGATCGTGTTCAATAGAACTAATAAATTAATATACCTATTGCTTGCTCATTTCATGCAACTTCGTATTTAAATAGATAATTTTAACTTGTACGTGTTTAATAAATAAAACTGTCACTCAAATATAACTTTTCTTTTCTCTGTAATAAAGAAAACTTTAAATTCCTCATTTTGTACGTGGCTAAAACGCTATCCGCGGAAAGTCAAAAAAAGAAACCTCATTCCTTTAGTCTATGGCTGATCGCCATTGTTAGATGCGCGCGCATAGGAAAACCGATAAATTTTTCCCGCCATAGCGAAAAATTTTACACAACTCGTTTTCGCTGTTAAAATTATAGTTATTTTCTTCACAAGTGTTTTGAAAAATGTCGTATGATACACGTGTGTATTAATGATTACCGTCCTCAGCTCTCTTAATAAGACCCTCACCTTACGGCTCGGGTCTCAATGGCGCCTCAGCGGTAATCACTAAAATTACACACTTGTACTATAATGTACGATTACACCTTTCTTGCTGCGCCAAGGGATGGGCAGCAGTATCCACCTGAGAACTTAACACTAAACTGTGATCACCAATCCGCCTGCCAAGCGTGGTGATTATGGAAAACTCGCCCATTGCACGCTATGTCTGCTATGGGGGAGGCCTCAACCAGCAGTGGATGTCAATCGGCTTACGATTGGCTATTTCTTGGCAAGGCATATGAACTGCCGCTATTCAACAAGCTGTAATTTGACGAAGCCAAGAGTAAGGAAAATAAATTGAATTGATTTGATGTAGAAACCAAAACCTGAATAAATGCAGCAGCGACATAACCTCAAGACGTGGTCAGACAAAGGCCTGGGTTGCAAATGTTTGCTTAAATACTGGAAAATACCTCCTCGCTATTTTTAAGTCCAATTTATTTGACTCCTAACTGGTATTTATATCTGAGCCAGGGCAAAGTGGAAATAAACAGAGTCCTTCTAAAGCCGCAGACTAGACTGTAGGAATTTCAATAAATTAGACGGGAATCGTCCCAGTCACGCGAGCTTTTAGGAATCAGAAATGGGTTCTATTAAATCAAGACGGTTAAAATAACTTTTTTATCTTGTTAGGATTTTGTGTGACTTTTCGTTTCAATAAACTAAAAAACGTAATAATTCATTATTTTATATCGTGAATGAAAATAGCTTCCGCAAGAAGTACGCTGACCTCCGGTATTGACAACCTTCGTGGCGCAGCGGGCGAGTAGCTGGCTGAGACGCAAGAGGTGCGGGTTAGATTCTGCGGGATAAATGTTTGCATGATTTGCAAATATTTGTTCCGGGTCTGGGTTTAGTGGTACCATGGTACTCGTAGTGCCTGATACCCACAATACAGGGTCTATATTTGTGACTGTTGGGTGTTATGTTATTTTATGTTATGTTGACGTCCTCTGTGGCGCGGCGGGCGAAGGTTCACCTGCGACGCAGGAGGTTGCGGGTTCGATTCCGGCTTCGGAACAAATATTTGTACGATCAGCAGATATTTGTTCAGGGTGTTCTGGGTATTTTCTATGTATAATAAAAAATATCTATCTATGTAATGTATTGTATTAAGTATATCAGTTATCTAGTACCCATAACACAAGCTCTGCTTAGCTTGGGGCTAGATAATGCTGTGTGAAATGTCCAGCATATATTTATTTATTTATATACTAAAGTCTTTAACCATTTCACACGGTCATTTCACCACTGGTCACAAAGGGGCATCAGGGCCATGTACCTCACCTACCTGGTCACTGATCTAACGCATAGTGACCTCAAAAAAACCAGTGTTACAACAAGCAAACGAAAGAACGAATATCGTTCAGAGAAAATGCAGCTCAAACAATGTATCGAACGGTTTGACAGTCCAATTATGAAATCTTGCCGGTCGCGGCTTCTGCTCTCGACATCTAGTATTTTTTTGCCAGGGGAATGATTGCCAGGGAAATGAGAAATGAGACCAGGGGAAATAATTGGTCCGAGTGAATGGATATTGATACTGGCTTTTTTCTTTTAAAACTGCCGATGATCTGTTCGTGTTTTTTAAGTTTTTTGAATGGGACCTTTATTGGTTTTGTGTGAATGGAAAACCATTATTATGGAGACTCAAGTACCTCACAAAATTTAAAATCAAAGAAAAAATAATTAAACCAAAGGCTGGAATTTTTTAAATTTCATGTTTTTTTGCATTTATGACCCTATCAATTACCCTATAATAATATTGACGTTATAAATCAATAAATAAATAAATGCTGGACATTTCACACAACATTATCTAGCCCCAAACTAAGCAGAGCTTGTGTTATGGGTACTAGATAACTGATATACTGAAATACAATACATTACATAGATATTTATTTTTTATCATACATAGAAAAATACCCAGAACACCCTGAACAATTATCTGCAGATTGTACAAATATTTGTTCCGAGGCGGGAATTGAACCCGCAACCTCCTTCGTCGCAAGCAAACCTTCGCCCGCCGCGCTGCAGAGGTCGTCAAACATATCGTTATCATATGACGACCTCTGTGGCATGGAGGACGAGTAGCCGGCTGAGATGCAAGAGGTTGCGGGTTCGATTCCCGCTGCTCCGACAACTGTTCAGCGTTCAGACCAGCGGCCTCTCGTTGTCAAACGTTACTTTGTATTTTTGTCTTCAAGATAAAGTTTACACACCTGCGTAAATTTTGGATGCACTGCTTATTGCTGCTATCCATGTGAATGAAGCCTAAAGAACATTATTCCAACACATGTTTGTTTTACATTTAATAACCAAAGGTAACCTTAGGGTGTAATAGCGAATCAGAACACGGAACATAGAACCAGACAAACATAGGATTTCACATTCGTACCTATTTCAGACACTGCTTCCATGTTCTGGAAACCATTATATGAGTACCAATACAAATCTATCTAATCCATATTGCTACACCATAAAGATCTTTACATCTTTAAGTTTAGAGTTTATATTGGTGGTATAATGTAAGTTGGCAAGTTGTGCCAATCTATTTCATGGCAGGACAGGCAATTTTGAGGTTGTACGTTGTCTGTAGGTTTGTGTTGGTGCAGATCGCACAATCTAATGTAAAGATGTGATTCGGATAGAAAAAAATATTTATAAACATAGGTATATTTAAAAATTAAGAAAATAAATTATATAAAATGGACAATTGCGAGCAAGACTTGCGACCTGAGGGTTTCCAACCCATAAATTATTTCGTAATAGTCAGTGTCCCTTGTCGAGTTTCTACCATTTTTTCCTATAATTTTCACCATAGCATTTTTTTGAGTAAAAATTCGAAATTTCTCATTTTATATTTTTTCGATTTATTTGTGCTTCAAAACCTTCTAGCATTCCAAATTTCAGAATTATGATGTTACCGGAACCTTACAGGTTTTCATTTTGTCGATTTCCATATGAAAATTAGATATTCATTGCAATATCTTGTGTACCTACATACTTATGTGATTTTTTACAGCACTTTAAAATTACAGACCTTTGTATTTGCAAATAAACAAGATGATACTATTAGCTGTTCCTAAGAAAAAGGGACACGAAAGACAGACAAATAGACGAACGGACAAAAAAGTGATTCTATAAGGGTCCCGTTTTTTCCTATTGAGATACGATACCCTAAAAAGGGGTGGGTATGGAATTCGACAAATTAGTTTGACATCACCTTTGCCAGGCATCACGACTATCTACAGTGCGAAGCATATATTATAATATCTATGTATCTTATTAACTCACGAGGGCGAGCTTGAACTCGACACTTGACTTTGAATTCAGTTTTCGGAACATCTTGTTCAACCTGATTCGTTCTGTTTGATTTTATTTGGATTATTTCTTCTTTAAACGGTAGGTTGATCCCTCTCCGTACCCTAGAGTGGTTTTAATCGGTTGCAAATGAGATTATGCCTTTTTATTTTGCTCGTCTTGTTTCCTGTATGCGCATGTTTAACCGACTTCCCAAAAAAGGAGGAGGTTCTCAATTCGGCGGAAGTCAGTTTTTTAAATGAAAAGTTATTTAAATGAAAAGTTATTCTTGTCCAATCGTCGCTACCAATTTGTTTATTTAGCAAATTTATTTTTTGTTTTCATAATATTGGTAATGCCCTTTTCTATGAAATACTGTTTAATTTGTTCCAAATTATTAGTAGGTTGCTGCTGGCTCGCTTCTTAGAGAGGAGCGAACGCGCCTTGACAAATTTTAAGAGCAATCTTCCCTCCTTGATGATGTCATTGGTTAATAATTTATTATTCATTGAAATGCAAACTTTTGTGCTGTCGCAGAATGGATACTTTAAGCAATATAAGTATTTTTTTTATTATTTTCTGCCGTGGTTCTGGCCTAGAATATACCTCATTCTCCTTCAGTGTCGTAAAAGAAATTAAGGGATTACAGTGGGTACACCCCCACGACGATTTCGATAAAACTCGGTCGAAGCGTCGACTGAGTTTTACTGAGGTTATCGTGCATGGGTACGCGTCTATGTGTGCATGGGTACGCGTCTATGTGTGCGTGCGCCTGTTATCACTTGTTGTATTGAGCTGGCCTTCTGTAACTATATATTTTGTCGTTTATTCTGTGACCAGGGTATGGGCAGCAACATCTACCTGAGTGTGTGTGATCGCAGTTGCTGTCACATACACAGGAACGGCACCACAGAAAACCAACGTTACAGCAGCTTCATCGCTATACTGTAACACATGCTGAGTGGTCACCCAATTGTGCTGTCAATTATTGAATGTTTAAAATCTAAAACGCAAAATAAATTTAATATATTTTCTTTCTTATATAATTATATATTGATGTCCTTACATCATTATTCTAATTACTGCGGTACTATTATTACCTATCAATCATGTTTACCTTATTCGTAAGTATTGATACCGTTTGTTGACTGTGCTTGTCGCAGGGCAAATCATCGATGAATAAAGACGAGGGTAATTTTAATGCAATAAATATATTTTCAATTGATAATATACAAATTGAGAAGCTACAGTTATCATTGTGAATTTATTGAACGAGCGAAGCGAGTTCTCTGAATCAAGTTGGAAGAATCGGCGTTTGTATGTATGTATGTATGTATGTTTGTCCGATGAAAACTTCTAAACCGTTAATCCGATCTTCATGAAATTTGGTATGGGGGTAGATAGTATTGGCACAATTTGTAGGTAAGGTTATGAGCTATATCGGTCAGAGGGTTGCTAAGATATTGGGGTCCAAGAGGGGGTAAAAAAAATAAAAATGAGACAGTCAGATCAAGTGGAGCTGACGATACTTCTTTGAGGCTGACGATACTTCTTTAATTTTCAAAGTTGATAGATCTAAATCTAATTACGATGATGTAAATGATTCACTATCGCATGTTCTTGAGTGGTTCACAGTTAATAATCTTTTGCTTAATGCTAAAAAAACTAAATGCATCAAATTCACATAGCCAAATGTAAAACATTATCCAACTAATATTCAAATAAATGGGGAGACACTTGATCTTGTCAAGTCTACCATTTTCTTAGGGCTTAATATTGATGCAGGGTTGCAGTGGGCACCACAAATTGTGGCTCTTGCTGGTAGACTTAGTTCCGCTGCATATGCAGTTCGTATAATAAGGCAGCTTACTGATGAAGCTACAGCTAGGCTTGTTTATTTTAGCTACTTCCATAGTGTTATGTCATATGGTATCATACTGTGGGGTAAAGCAGCAGATATCCAAGCTATTTTTGTCTTACAAAAACGGGCAATACGTGCCATTTATAAAATGAAGTCGCGTGACTCCTTGAGGGAGCGCTTCAAAGAAATCAATATTCTTACAGTAATATCGCAATATATCTATGAAATATTATTACATACACATAAACACTTGGATAGTTTTATGATAAAAAGTGACGTGCATGGTATTAACACGAGAAATAAACACAAACTAAATATACCAAAATTTCGATTAAAGAAAGTAAGTGGGTCTTTTATGGGGAATTCTGTACGGTTCTATAATAAACTTCCAGAAGGTGCATTTAAACTTCCTATTCGAAGATTTAAATCCTACATAAAGATGAATCTAATTAAGAAAGCGTATTACACTTTTGATGACTATATTAATAATAAAGCCGCGTGGCCTGATGTCGCTCTGCCCCTCGACTGCTAAAATGGAAATTTGCAATATCTGTACTTACCTATTGACATGTTTGTATTAGATTATTATTTATAAGTATAACAAGCGTAGCGTGTGCTGTCTTGCATATTTTTGCTGATGTTTATTTACTTTTGACTACCTTCCTAAGGTTTTTAAGTTCTCATTTACTATGCACTATCATCATATACTACTATCAGCAACTCCTTGCTCCGAGGCACCACACAGGCGCTTCTCACCTAGTGGTAAGACGGACCATTTATGTAAGCCAAGCCGAGTTTGTTGCCTGATTCTTCTAGGCTTGGTCGCGTTGGAACAGGAGTAATTTAATTTTATATAAGACGATTCAAAATGATCCTTGTGATTTCAATGAATAAAGTTCTTTTTGACTTTGACTTTGGTGTCTAATGAAAGCGCTTTGCTTGGACATTTCAAAACTGTTTTTAATAAGTATTTAGCCTTAGTAGTTTTTGAGATATTAGGGAAAATAAAAAACGTAAAAATCAAAAATTCTAGGGTACTTGCAGCAATCCCACAATGCTGAAATTTGGTATGCTTGTGGCTTTTGTGTCACAACTACAGGGAAAAGTCTAAAACTGAAGAATTTAGAAACTTGTACTCCGTAAAACAGAAGCCAATATAATATCCATTGTTGACCTCCCATTTCTAGGAATTTGAATGACGCTGGAGTTCTATGGTTTTCGTCAAAAGGACGTTATCAATTAATTCGTCAGGTACTTGTTATATGTACTAACAGGTATGTAGTATTACGCCCCGTTGCTTAGCCCTATTCAAAGGTTATTTCGATGATGTGTAGGGAATTAGAGTTGTTACTGATAGATCCTGTACTGTACTGGTAGACTTCGAGGTGAAAATTATCAAAAATAATAATAGAAAAACGGAAATTACTTGGTTAAGTAGTCGGGCTGATAAAGGTGTTATCGCGAGGTCTCAGTTCGGGGCGAACCACTAGTATTTAGTCTTTAAAATAATACTTCAGCTTTTGAAGAGAGAGATACGAAGTTAAATGATATCATTGGTCCAGTAAAGTTCTTCTAACTAGTGTTTCATTCATATATAACGAAAGAATCATTTTGAATTGTATTAAAACTAATTAATTCTGTTTCATGCAACCAAGCCTAGAAGGATCAGATAGATAGATGCATAGATGAACTCCTTATTGCACTGGAAATAAAAATACAAAAACAAATGAAAAATACAATAATATATCGTACAAATCGCTATCGCTAAAAGCGATCTCTTCCAGACCACCTTTCAGACAAAAGATCAGGCACTAACACCATTTGGTTATTTTTTGATGATCCATCTTACTACTAGAATAGGAGATAGAGAGATAAATACTTTATTGTAAACTAGTATATAGCGCAGTGCAATTTATCCTTATCGCTGAATGCGATTTCTCCCAGGCAACCTTTGATATAAAGGAGGAGGAGGAGTATATGAATGAGGTCTTTTTTGGAAGTGATACGGTTTCACAACAAGGAGCAACCGTATGCGGTGCGATTGAGACACGATTAATAAATCTTATCTCATCCACCTGAGGCCTATGACTTTCAGATTTCTAAAAACACATAGCCACGAGCAGCAAAGAACTGCATAAAACTCGTCTTTATAAATTAAATAAAGTTAAGTATTTTCCAGTTGATCACTTCGCAGCAAAAGTTTAATCATGCGAACTCCGCAAGTCCGCTATTGCTTTATACTTGTGTACTGTACGTCAGCACTTGTAAAGTTTGTTTTAAACTTTCTGAGAAGGTTATTGATAAATGTTTTCAAGAAAATATTGCGTTGGCGTTTGTTTTTTCTTGAACTTGAGATGTTCGAAGCTTCCTATAAAGTTTTGTAGAGTCTGTAAGGTTAGTACGGGTTTTGATAGTTTTTGAAACTTCATATGGTTTTCGAAAAGTATCAAAACCTGTACTAGGCGTGCTGTTCAGCAAGAGAGCCGTCGTGGCCAAATTGTGAACTAACGTTCTGCACTACATTGTTAAAAGCATAATTAGGAGCTGGTCGGGCACATAGTCAACAGCAAGTGAAATTATGGCCAAAAGAAGGAGTAACCATCATCATCATCATCATCCTGTAGAAGTCCACTGCTAGATATAGGGCCTTCCTCCTAAAATGCCACGATGAACGGTAGAAAAGAAAGTCCACCTTAAATAAAAAAAAACTTGTTCCAATTATCAGTGCTTGCGATTAATTGTCGTTTTTTACGTCCTTGAGTAACATAAGGTAATTACAATTAGCTGAAGCATACCGAGAGCGTTAACATCATTTGTACCTACTGAGAACTCAAACCTATGTCCGAATCCAGAGCTATTGAGTGCTAAAAATAGATCCACCCACGTGCAAGCTTCACAATAGATCAAAAGTTGGAGTACTTCAGTATGGTGGGTGTTTCCATGGACACAGTATTTAAGTAATTAGGCAGTAAGTCAGATTTGAGAACTTAATGAATAGAGCAGGTAATAAATGGTTGATGCGATATTACTTTAACTTTGTTATTTCTATAGTGATGTCGGGAAAACAGCCAATTTATTACTAACTATTAAAATGAGTTGAAAGTTCAATGACCCGCCAGTAGTTCTCAGATTTATGTCATCATCATCATCAAACGGTAGAAGTCTACTGCTGGACGAGGCATATCTCAGAGAAAGGCGATTTGCTATAATCACCACGCTTGTAAGGCGGATTGGTGATCACAGCATTGGTGTTAAGTACTAAGATGGATGCTGCTGCCCATATCCTAGTATAATCCCTTAGTTGGCTTTTACGACATCCACGGGAGGAGAAAGAGGGGTCTATCCTTAGGCCGGGCACATGGCACGGCATGGTACAAGTGACGATCATTAAGAAATTCAGAATTTATAAAATATCTATGATTTCCGTAAAAACTCACTCAACAGAACGAAGAAGATTGTTGAAGATAAACTAACATAACACCCAACAGTCACTTATGTAGTCTAGATCCCACACTGAGATTCCCTGTGTCGTGGGTATCAGGAATTACGCGTGCCATGGTACCATAACACCCAGACCCGGAACAAACTATTTGCAGATCATACAAAAATTTGTCCCGCAGCGGGAATCGAACCCGCAACCTCTTGCATCTCAGTCGGCTATTCGCCCGCCGCACCATAGATGACGTCAAATTAACTTGCAATGTTAATGTTAGTCAACCAACTCATGCTGAGGCAGAGCTATTTTGTTACTGGAGTTACACTTCGTATCTTCGGAGTTGTTTCCTCTTAGTCTAAGTTTGTTATGTGTTTCTGTGTAACTCCTGTATACAAATAAATATATTTATTAATTTATTTATTCAAAAACTTTTATAACACCTTTTGGTCCTACTCTGTTAAGAGTAGGACCTAAAGCGATGTTAAGTGCACATGATTATATAAAATAAAAACAAAGAACCAAGCTTAAAAATAGGCACCTACTGCGGAATACCTATAATATTACTAATAGGTACTACTATTCAACTTTCTCCAAAACAAGCTGCGCTATCTCCATGAGTTTTGGCAGGCTGTGATGAAAAATGACAACTTTGTTCTCCGAAAGAACATTAACTAAACGGATGGCAATAAAATAATGAAAAAAAAATGGATAAAAATGGATGATATATTCTATTCTATTCTATTCAATGGATTTGTATATGCCAGTGAGTTGTAATTAGTAATATAGTTCAATGGTATATGCCAAGGAATTTTTAACCTACGTATCTATGGCATATGCTCGTATGTTTGAATATTTGTTACATGGTATCATGCATCCGACCTTTCGCATAGTATTTAGAATTTAACGGTCGGTATAATACCTAAAAACCTCTTTCAACCTTCCTGTCACCGTGACTTTGTCGCCCCTCGCTAGCCAATTACAGACACGCTCCCCTATTTACGTTAATCCATGTGATTATCCTTTTTGCAAGGGTAATGGCGTATTTTTTTGCGAGCCTCCTGGCAGTCTAATGTTCTTTGAAGCCTGTTGCTCGTATGGAGATAGGATTTATTTTATGTTAGTATAGAAAATTATAGCAACTAAACTAATGCAATGAAATAGGATTACTTAGATAAACAACAATACCTCATACTCACTTTTAGTTTAATTATTTTTAACCGACTTCACAAAAAGGAGGAGGTTCTCAATTAGGTTGTATTTTTTTTATGTTTGTTACCTCATATTTCTGGCGTTTATAAACCGATTTGGAAAATTCTTTTTTTTTATTTGCATAGATATACTTCCAGATTGGTCCCATTTTTTTCAGAATTCAGTTCTGATGATGGAATCCATGAGGAATTGAGGGAACTCCTCAAATATTGTAGGCATACATGTATACACACATGTATACGTGTGACATATATATGGCGATTTTGATATTTTCAGCAACAAACCAAGCATTTGCATTCAGAAAGTATCATAATACTTTCACCACTATGGTTGTTTCATAATTTTTTTTTTTCATCCAAATAATTAGTCGAATACAATGCTGGAAGTCGGTTTTTTTAATGAAAAGTTATTTTGTTTAATATACGTGAAGTAATTTTTTATATACATTATTGTATGGAATGCCCTAAGAAATATAATTTAATTTGGTTTTATATTTCAATTTGATATCCTGCACAGTTTGGGAGATGAGGAGGCTTTTACTCGTTGAGAGGTTATAATTAGCATATAAATACATAAAACAAAATAATGATTTAAATTTAGAAATAGAATATTTTTAAATTAAGAATGCTCGATACTATATGTACTGTTTCATTAATGAAATAAAAAGGCTATGTTATATTATTATTATTATCTTGCATAGTTTGGGAGGTATAGTGGTTTTTCTTTGTGACCCTATTTAATTGGACGCTAGTTTATAAAAGTGTACTCGTGTGTTGAAGCACTGGTAGAAATTACAAAGTACAACAAGAAATAAACTCTACAGCATTAATAAACATGTTTATGTTGAAAATAGCCACTGTTATAAGAGCGTAGTGCTGCTATTAATTATGGAGAATGATTTCTTTGTTTGAATGGAATTGTAAATAAAAAATATAATGTACCTATTTATTTTAAACATAGCTGGGTAGTTTTATTAGCTTTCCAGATGCACATTTTTTTAAATTTATTTGCCTGTTTTATTAATTTGCCCTGATGTTAAGAGCTTATTTCTGTTTTTTTTATTCTACTTGGCAAGCAAACAAGCATACGGCCCACCTGATGAAAAGTAGCCTTAGCCTAGGCCGTAGCCTATGGACGCTTGCAATACCAGAGGCATCACACGCGCGCTACCGACCCTAAAGATCATGCTGCGGACATAAAGATGAAATGTTTCATGTGCCTGTAATTTCACCGGCGCCCGTACTCTTCAAACTGAAACACAGCAATGCGAGCACTACTATTTGGCGGCAGAAATAGGTTTGGTGGTAGTACTTCCCCGGACGAACTCTTTCACAAGAATTTCTACTACTAACAAAAGCCCTAGCCTAGTACTAGCGCTAGCCTCTGCCTGTAATAATGCATTACCACACAAGCCACGTTCATCTATAGGACGTGTGCTACGGGGCACTGTACTCCCCCATCTTGAGACAAAGTTTTAAAGTCTCATGTCCCTGTAATTTTACCAGCCTTCTCAAACTGGAACACAGCAATGCAAGCATTACTACTTGGTGGCATTATTCTACAGAAAAAAGATAACTTTTCATTTCAAGAACCGACTTCCGCCATTGTAGTCGACTAAATATCTGGAAGATATTTTGATGGTGAAACAACCAGAGGGGTGAAAGGATTAAATCACCAAATGATATTTTCTGAATGCAAATGCTTGATTTGTTGCTAAAAATACCAAAATCGCTATATGTATGCCTATAATATTTTAGGAGTTCCCTCAATTCCTCATGGATTCCATCATCAGACCTGGATTCTGAAAAAATGAGACCAATCTGGAAGTATATCTATTCAAATAAAAAAGAATTTTCCAAATCTGTTTACAAACGAAGGAGATATGAGGTAACAAACATAAAAAAACAAAAAAAAAGTACAACCTAATTGAGAATCTCCTCCTTTTTATGAAGTCGGTAAAAAAGCAAAACAAAGTAGATACTAATATAGCTTACATAATGCTAATATATTATAAGCAAGTACTAGCGACGTCAACAAAAATTAAGGGCATTATTCATAATCATTTTTTAAACCTATTTTAGTTAAAATAGCTTTTGTCTTGTTCTCTCTGATTTAAAATGTCATATTTCAAAACAAGACAAAACATTTTGAACTATAATAGGTTTAAAAAATGATTATGAATAAGGCGGTAAGCCCTTAAAACGATGAGGCGTAAAGTATACGCTTATTATTAAGCAATTTTAAACGAATCAACACAGATTAACCCCTTTAGCAGGTCACTGAATTTCCGCAAAGGTATAAGTAACACCATCGTTAGTAGTATATCCCGTTAACGAAACAAATCCTAAGGTTTTGCACGATTTTGTTCCACAATACAAATTAAACTTTCATATAATTGTTATAGCGTTGAAATTTGGCTGGACTTGTTAATTTGATGTTAGGCCTCACGCGAGCTTCCGGGGCGTGATTTGTGCTCACAATAATTTGTTACGGAGACTATTATTTTGTCTGTTGAACGGTAATCGTATTTCTACAAGACAATTGAATAAATAGGTATCGTAAATAAATAAATAAATAATGCTGGACGTTTCACACAACATTATCTAGCCCCAAGCTAAGCAGAGCTTGTGTTATGGTTACTATATAACTGATATACTTAATAAAATACATTACATAGATTGTTCATTGAAAAATCACATGTTTTATAATCTATGATGGTATCTTAGTAGGTCACACTTTTGTGGTAGTTTAAGAAAGGTGGTAGCGGGCAACCCTCTCTCTCTTGCGCCCCGGTCAGTGATGTAGTCAGACGGTTATCATTTTCATAAGTTAAATAAGTCAATTTGTATTCAGTAATAAACAGTTTTATTCATTATTCAGTGTGTTTCAAAATATCAGCGGTCATCCAGTGTAAATCAAATCATTCAAACTTTCAATTTCACACATCAAGCCACTAGCGTCGGAACAGCAGCTAGACTGAACTCAAGGGTCTAGCTTGCACCCCAGACTTCGAACACCTGAGGGTTTTGCGCACATAGATATATATTTTTTTATTATACATAGAAAATACCCAGCAGAACACCCGGAACAATTATCTGCAGATCGTACGAATATTTGTTCCGAGGCGGGAATCGAACCCGCAACCTCCTGTGTCGCAGGCGAACCTTTGCCCGCCGCTCTATTGAGGTTATCCAGGAAATGAGGACTGCAAATAATTTACCAGTTAACTGTAACAACGGCTAAACCGATTTTGATGAAATTTGGTACATAGATAGCTTCTAACTTAACATAAAGCTACATACTCCGGCACTGAGCAAGGTGAAGTCAAAGGTCTCATAATATTATTAATATCTCAGGTATATATTATCCAAATAATACATATTTTGTTTATTTTTTTTTGAGAAAATACCCGTACACGGTTAGATGGAAAAAACTTGCTACACATCTTAATTTTATTTCTTTTTTTTTCTTTTTATTTTAAAAAATAAAAAGTAATAACATTACTTAATTACGTACCTATGTATTTTCCTATTATTGTTATAACATAACATAACACCCGACAGTCGCATACGTCCAGAGTGGCGATTACGTAATTCTGTTGCTATTGCTTTCAATGTTGTTTCTGTGTGAAATTACGTTTATACGTTTACCAAATTTACGCAGTATTGTTGCAATCAACCTTTGCAAGCAAAAATGCATAAATGGGTAATTGGCAAGAGCGTGATTTCAGATAGAAACAGCATTGAAATCAATTGAAACAAATAGCAACATAATTACGTAATCGTGACACTGATACTAGGATTCCCTGTGTGTGTGTGTGTTTGTATGCGTGTGTGTGTGTGTGTGTGTGTGTGTGTGTGTGTGTGAGTGTTTGTATGCGTGTGTGTGTGTGTTTGTGTGTGTGTGTGTATTATGAATGCGAAAGTTTGAATGTGTGTTTGTTACTCAATCTCGCCATAATGGCTAAAGCGATCACGATGAAATCTAGGACACTGAGGGCCTAGTGTGAGCATCGCGTTTGCGTGGCAACCGCGTAAACGCGCGTTTGTTGAGTAACTGGTAAAATTAAAGTACACGTAAAAACTACTCGGACTCCGCAGTTTTTACGTATACTTTAATTTTGCCGGTTACTCAACAAACGCGCGTTTACGCGGTTGCCACGTAAACGCACGATGCTCACACTAGGCCTACTGATACACTGTGGTAAAGACATATCTCTCACCTATGCCACGTCTACGCTACGTCTACGCCACATTTACGACACGTCTATGTCATGTCTATGCTAGTCTACGTTACGTCTATGCCACGTCTATGTCATGTCTATGCCAGTCTACGTTACGTCTACGCCACGTCTACGCCACGTCTATGTCATGTCTATACCAGTCTACGTTACGTCTACGCCACGTCTTTGTCATGTCTATGCCTGTCAACGTCACGTCTACGCCACATTCACGACACGTCTACGCCACGTCTACGCCACGTCTACGCCACGTCTACGCCACGTCTACGCCACGTCTACGCCACGTCTACACCACGTCTATGCCATTTATATACCAGTTTACGTCACGTCTACGCCACATTCACGACACGTCTCCGCCACGTCTACACTCCATCCACGTCACGTAACAACACCTATGAAATATTACGTTCAGGTTATTTCAATTGTTTTGTCCCACAAACACGTAAGGTGAAATACTTTACCAATATCCATAACTCTGCGTAACCCAGGGACCGCTGGATGAAGGCATTAATCACGGCGGGTCGCAGGCGGTTAACCGACGGTTGTACCGCGGTACATTCCGTTGTGCTACCTTCATAGTTGCGAATAGCTAGATCGGTGTTTAGATTACATACTTTGAAATTCAAACATAATTTCAGGCCTACAACATAATTATGGATTATGCCGTTCTAAAAACTAGATGGATGGTTAGATAGATAACTCTTTATTAATCACCACACTATAATACAATTAAAATGAAAGGTAATACAATGGACGGCCTTATCGCTAGCAGCGATCTCTGCCAGGCAACCTTTGAACGGAATGGAAAATACAGGAAAAAAGATATTGGTGTGACTAAAAACATTATAAACGTCGCAGGAAGTCGATGGATGGAGGCGGCTTAAGACCATTCGTTGTGGCATTCTAAGGGGGAGGCCTATGTCCAGCAGTGGTATAGCATCTTCTCATGTATTAGTAATTTAGCCAGGTATTTTGTTAAGAAAATAGCTTTACAAATTTTATTTGTTTCAGATATTGGAGCCTTGAAACAGTGAAGTGAAGTGATGAAAGAAAATGTTTGACGTGAAGACAATTCAAATATGAAGATGTACAGGAATATATTTTGGGCGTTTCTTCACTGTTTTGTTCTGCTACCTTCAATAGCTGTGAGAGGTAAGAAAACATTAATTATCATCATCATCATCAACAGCCTTTGGACGTCCACTACTGGATGAATCCTCCCCATGAAAGACAATGGGACGAATTTCCATAATCACCACGCTTGGCAGGCGGATTGGTGATCGCAGTGTTGTATTATGATCGCAGTGTACTCAGGTGGATGTTACTACCCGTTTTCTGGTCTAATCCCTCAGACACCTTTTGCGACATCCACGGGAGGAGATAGAGAGGTCCATTCTTAGGCTGGACACACCACGGCACATTAAGAAAACATTATTAACACTAGTGGTTCGCCCCGAACTGAGACCTCGCGATAACACCTTTATCAGCCCGACTACTTTACCAAGTAATTGCCATTTTTCAATTATTATTTTTGAAAATTTTCTCCTCGAGGTCTACCAGTACAGTACAGGATCTATCAGTAACAACTCTAATTTCTTACACATCATCGAAATAACCTTTGAATAGGGCTAAGCAACGGGGCGTAATACTACATACCTGCTAGTACTTAGTACCTATATCAAGTCCCTGACGAATTAATTGATAACGTCCTTTTGACAAAAACCATAGAACTCCAGCGTCATTCAAATTCCTAGAAATGGGAGGTCAACAATGGATGTTATTTTGGCTTCTGTTTTATGGAGTACATGTTTCTAAATTCTTCAGTTTCAGACTTTTCCCTGTAGTTGTGACACAAAAGTCACAATCATACCAAATTTCAGCATTGTGGGATTGCTGGAAGTACCCTAGAATTTTTGATTTTTACGTTTTTTATTTTCCCTAATATCTCAAAAACTACTAAGGCTAAATACTTATTAAAAACAGTTTTGAAATGTCCAACCAAAGCGCTTTCCATAAACACCCCACTTGATCTGACTGTCTCATTTTTTTTACCCCCTCTTGGACCCCAATATCTCAGCAACCCCCTGACCGATATAGCTCATAACCTTACCTACAAATTGTACCAATACTATCTACCCCCATACCAAATTAAATGAAGATCGGATTAACGGTTTGGAAGTTTTCATCGGACAAACATACATACATACATACATACATACATACATACATACATACATACATACATACATACATACATACATACAAACGCCGATTCTTCCAACTTGACTCAGAGAACTCGCTTCGCTCGTTCAATAAAATATTCGATCGCCGAGGTTGACCAATATAACTTTAACCACAATCACACATGCACATGAAGCTGCGAATGTTTATTGTTCTCTGTGTGTTTCCTGAGTAAAATGTGTTTTTTTACGTAGCTACCTATTTGTTATACTATTAATGTTATTTTTATATATGTAATTCTGTGTGCTGCCTAAAAATGTTTTGGCTTATGCTGTAATGTTTCTGAGTGTGTGAATAAATTAATAAATAAATCACACAGTATGCTGTACACACCAAAGGGCCTAGCCAAACGGCATTCACTTCGAAGCGATTCCATTTCTACAGTTGTAATACAATACAATAGACCACGTGACATATCGATAGCTTACGTCAATCTCATACATTTTGGACTTTTCTACTAGCGTCATCGCTATTAGAATGTTACTTTGTCTACAGCCTCAGGTACACTCAGGGGATTCCTGTCTTTTGGTGACGTCAGGAATGGTCTGATATGCCTTGGTGGTCGGAAAACAGGTTTGATATTATATTTCCTCCTTAAGAAACATCCAATCTTGTCCGTGACTTGTATGAACGAGAGATAGACCGCGCGGAGCATGTGCTATGATTGGTGCTCGTCTATGTTCTTCCACATTATGCAGCGTTAGCAAGAGAATACTAAAGTGCGTGGTGTACAGTCATCATTTAAACGTAACTTTTCATTTAAAAAACTGACTTCCGACATTGTATTCGACTAAATATTTGGATGAAAAAAAAATTATGAAAGAACCATAGTGGTGAAAGGATTATGTTACTTTCTCAATGCAAATGCTTGGTTTGTTGCTGAAAATATCAAAATCGCCATATATTATGCCTACAATATTTGAGGAGTTCCCTCAATTCCTCATGGACTCCATCATCAGAATTGGGTTTTGAAAAAAATGGGACCAATCTGGAAGTATATCTATTCAAATAAAAAAAGATGTTTCCAAATCGCTTCATAAACGCCGGAGATATGAGGTAAAAAACATAAAAAAATAATAAAAAAAAACTCTTAATTCCCACGGGAAATGGAAAATTTTCGTGAAGAGAAATTACGTATAAAATGTTTTGATTGACTTATTAGTTATTACAATTTATTAAGTCTCAGTGATCAATACAAGTGTGCACAATGTTATTACAAGTTTACATGTGTGTATTCATGTGAAGTAGATAATTAGGTACATATCCAAAGTCTTAATGCGCAACAAATCTTAAGAGTTAATGGACCAGAAAAGCAATTACCCAGCTAAACCAAATAATTACAGTGTAATCAACACTCCGTCTCTCCAATTAGAACCCTGTCGCACCAAAAAGCCAGTCCCTTTCCTAACAAAAAGAGAAAAACAACTCTCATTACAAACTTGATTGTTTATTTTAAAAGGCCTTCTTAATTAATTAAAGACGTAAGTCTTTATTTTTTAGAAAGAAATAAAAGGAAACAAGGTTCGTACAGCGAGCCCGTTTCGAATTTATTTTAGAGATTAGAAAAGGAGGGGAAATTGCGAGTTTTTCATTTTGCAAATTAAGTTGGCCGTGAGTGTTGGGCGGGTCCTTAAAATGGATTGTGGTGGGTTCGAAACTGCTTTTGTAACAATAAATTATGAAGAAACTTTGGATTAAATGGCAAAGAAGAATGCATTGGAACTATCTTCTAAGGGTAATTACATGCCGAAGATGAGATAAGATGAGACGCGATGCTCGCGATCACGGTCGCTATCTCGATACCTCAATATCGATACTCGCTATTTCTACATAAAATTCCCAACAGTCGCAGTATGTGATATAACGAACCCTCTTGCATCTCAGCCGGCTACTCGCCCGCCACGCCACGTCACATGAATGACGGTGCCAACACGTCTGTTACCTCGATGTCGATACTCGCTATTTCTACCATGGATGGCGGTGAGAACACTTCGGTTCAATCACTCTTACGAGGTGCTAAGTCAGATTTGAGCTGCCGTCTAGTACAATAGCACCAGGATCATCATCATCATTATCACCAGTCTGTTTACGTCCAATGCTGGACGAAGCCATCCCCTTTGAATACAATGGGAGATTTTCCATAATCACCACACTTGGCAGGTGGATGAGTGATCGCAGTTTGGTGTTAAGTACTCAAAATTAGTGTACTTGTACTTGGTGTAATCCCTTACACTCACGGGAGAAGAACAAGGGGGGGGGGGGTATTCTTAGGCCGGGCAAACCCAGCACCAGGTGCCGCGTCGTTTTAAATTTAGGTCCTAATCTATGTCTGTACAAAATTTGATCAAAACTGCTACATCCGTAGCTGCGTAATTGATAACAAAAAACGTCAAAACTTCCCCTGATTCATTTCAGAATGAGTTCTACTATTTAATTTAATATTAATTGGATATTAATTGTATAAGATTGGTCTTCAATTAGAACTAAAATAGGTATTAAAGAACTACAAAAATGTCTACCGTTAAACACTTTACCTGGAAATACATTTCTAAAATCAAGTGTGATAAAGTTTCCTCCATTAAGTGATATTGATTGACACTCAGCCGAAACGAAGAGAACCAGAGCCATTTTGGTGTTGGATGATCGCCAAACCTAGGCTTTCGTTAGAATTTCTAAGAGCCTTTTCGATAGTATGTGAATGGTTGTGAATAATTGATGAATGGTTATATAGTGCGTGTTTTCTTATTTATTATATGTATTTAAAAAAAAGATAATAAATGTGTAACAGGAGAAACTTTTATATTTCCTAAGATAAATAATTTATTGGTAGTATTTTATATAATTACTAGTTGCGCCCCGCGGTTTCACCCGCGTGAATAATGATGAAAATTGATGTGATGATGATGAAAAGTAGCTTATGTGTTATTCTGATGTGTAAGCTATATTATTGTAAAGTTTCATTAAAATCCATTCAGTAGTTTTTACGTGAAAGAGTAACAAACATCCATCCATACTCACAAACTTTCGCATTTATAATATTACTAGGAAGGATAGGATAGGATTTTCCGCAGTGTGTCCGGATTAAGAATATGCCTCTCTATCTCCTCCCGTGGATATCGTAAAAGGTGACTAAGGAATTACACCAGGGGATGGGCAGCAGCATCCACATGAGTACTCAACACCACTACCGCGACCACCAATCCGTCTGCCAAAGCAGTGATTATTCCACAACCTCGGTTCTCGAGTGGCAACAACGTCTTCCACTCGATGGACCAAAGATGTTATAAAGTTTGAGCGAAGTCAGTGGAAAGAGACGGTTCAGGCCCGTTCATCATGAAGTTCTATGATCGAGGCCTATATGCGGGAGTGAACGTCAACAGACAGAAAATATTATTATGATCATCATCATCTTATGATGATGCACCAAGGATGTTGATGATGATAGAAAAATAAAAGTACCAAATACATACGAAGTCAAACAAACCCTTCAGTATCAATAAGTACCCTTTACGTGTTCTCAAAATAGACAGCGTTCGTGTTGGAAATCGTCTATTTATGTAACGTTAGTCACGGACGAAAATTGATTATTATTGCAAACATGCGTAGCCTTTACTAACGGAATGGAAACATGCTCATTGCTAAGCGAATGGTTGTAGTAGTGCCTACCCGTAGTTTCGGATGGGTTATGAGGGCAACTTTTGTTTATCTGATAGTTCGAGTAAATGGACTGGACAGTTACTACAACTTCTTAGTAGGACAACAACTGGAAGAAGAGTAAAACCCTGGTACTGGCATATTTTATCAAACATGCTTGTATATTCAATAATTATTTAGAGAACCTTCTTTGAAATAAATCGGACTTGGACGACAGCGGCCGGCAATGTTAGTATGAAGATCCGTATCTGTCATGATTATAATTATTACGCCGGCAAAATCACTATGCAAATCCATATCAGTCACGTTATTTTAATATGTAAAGAGGTCTCACTTTGTTTACTCATCAACAGTTTCAGTGTGCAAAAGGGTAAAAAATGCAAAAAATTCTGATATTTCACCGGAATTGATTAAAAAAAATGAGCCCAAGCGAAGAAAGAGAGTCTTTTATCTGACTCTCTTTCTTCGCTTGGACTCATTTTTGAAGCCACCTGAAATTCAAGAGTAAGAACGGCAATGTTACTGCAGCCATAATTAAAAGACAAATAATTAAAAACAAATAAGAACTTTGTTCAATGGAAGTATCAATGAAAATTAACTTGTTTGAATATCCGTACTTTGCCTGAGGATAAAACTAAACAATTCTTGACCGCAATTGGTAATTTTTGAACTGATTAATGTTTCGTCCATCAATGTCTGATTTGCCGGCCGCTGCATTAATATACTATTTCGCTGATTGATGCTGTGTATACGCTCGCCAATCCAATCGTCCTAAATCCTAAAAGAACTTAAGCACAAACGTTCGCAAAGACTTTTCGCAACATTTAATGCTGTAGTAATTCGGCCATGTTGCTTAATCTTAAACAGCTAATGGTGAAAGTAAAAATCGAGGCTTTGAGGCCATGAGGATGAAGTCCCAAACGACGGAAGTGTTACAAGCTCAAGTTCGACGCTATCTTTCAAAAACAATTTAAAAACATGGCTTGTGGATCAGACAATTTATCAATTTCAGGATTTATTTAAAATGAATATGAATTAATTATATGACATTATTATTAGTTTAATCAATTTCAGGATTTATTTAAAATGAATATGAATTAATTATATACATTATTATTAGTTTAACACTGATTATTATTTTTTACCCATACCTATACTTATGAATATGTTTAATGACCTGTAACCGTTTTCGTTATCAATAAATTACTATGACTACGACTATGACTACGGAAAGAGCCGGTGTCTTAGAACCTGGTCAGTCAGCGCGGTTCGCCATCAAATAACTGACAATAAAAGAGACAAAGAGCACCTAAAGAGTCACGATCCTCAGCAATGATAAAACGACGAAGGATGAAGATATTTTTACTTAGATTGTGCAACTTATGGTAAAAAGAAGGACTTTGAGGATCTTCTTACTCCTCATGCCACCATCATCATAATTATGTTATATAATTTTTGCTTCTTGTATATCCACGCATCAAGCAAGATGCCTTCACCATTTGAGAGCACATAATATTGCGGATATTTATTTTCTTTTACATTTTTTTTGAAGACATTTTATGTGTCGCAGAAAGTCGGTGGATGGAGGCGGATCAAGACCGTTCGTCATGGCATTCTAAGGGGGAGGCCTATGTCTAGCAGTGAACTTCTACAGGCTGATGCTAATGATGATGATGATGACATATTCTGCTTCGTGTAATAAGGTTTTGAGCCAGATATAATACAAATTAAATTTGTATACAATGTAAGTATAATACTGTTTCCACAAAACGTGATTTCATTTTCGCTCATAAATCCAGCTTCTGAAAAAAATCCCTAATTGCTGTCCCGATTATATTCCTAATATTCATTATTTTAATGAATCTCTTTCTTTGAGCTTGCGGCGTTTGTTTCGCAAATGAAACAAGGATAATTATCGCTCATTTTGTTTTTAAAAAGTACTTTTTGGAGCTTTGTGGGCGTGAAATAATATTTGTAGACGAACAGACCATTTGATCATAGAGATCTCGCTTTTGTTTGTCCAAGGGATTTTAAATGATGATTTGATAAATAATTTTGTAAGAGCGAGTTCTCTGAGTCAACTACGATGAACTGGCATTTGTTTGTATGTATGGATGTTAGTCTGAGATTAATCTTCGAACCGTAGGTCTTCATGAAATTTGATATGTAGTATTAGTACCTACAATTTGTAGGTAAGGCTATACGCTACATAGATCTAGGGGTTGTTGAGAGATTGGGGTCCAAGAGGGGGTTAAAATAAGTGAGACATTCAGGTCATGTGGGACGACATTATGAAAGGGCTTTGGAACATTTTGAAACTATTCTTAACTTTATTTTAGAATTTGTAGTTTTTGAGATAAGATAAGATAAGCAAAAATGTAACCCTCTAGTGGCTGTAGCTTGTTTAAAAGGTTATATCAATTAAAAGCAGTATCATAATCGGTACAACAAGAACCCCAGACTAAATAAATTATTGAAGACCAAAAACGCAATAAAATAAAATAAATGTATAACCAAAAGTTAGATGATGTTGTTTAAATAAATATCTAAGTTAACATTATGAATAAATGGTTCAATAAATATTAGGGTATTGCCATGAACCGTGTTCCCCTTTGGACCATTGCCACTGACTTGTAACGTAGTTCGGCTATCAAATCGGTAATAACTGGAGTACAGAAGCAGAACTCCTCAATTCTCAAATACTCGATCAAATCAATTCGTCGATCATAATATCCCTGCCTGATGTCGTAGCAATTGACACGAAAGTATGTGAAGTGATACACGGGTTTTTTATTGAAACTGAGGTTCACAGTTTACGCCAGGGGCTTATAGGTGTCAATTTACAAAAACCGTGTTATAAAAAACCATGTCAATTGATTGCTAAAAACATAGACTACGCCTCATACCCTGGCCAGTATGAGGCGTGTATTCCCAATAGTCCAGTGCCCAGTGCAGTCGACTGAACTAGTGGAAAAGTTTTTCTCACTCGGTCAGCCAGCGTTATTACGTCACTGGCCGAGCATAAATAAAAAACTATAGAGCACAAAAGTCACGTGGTAAGTTAACAAATTCGTGCATCTAGAATCTCTACAAGAAGCTAATTAATGAGACTTCTGTCTTGCACTATTATATGGATGTAAAATGGACGCTGGTGGCGTTGCACTACTATATCCTTATGGACGGGGTATCGGAGTGTCACTTCTATGTTAGTATTGCATATTTCTTAGTACTCCTCATGTTTTTGATATAACGTTTTATGGCTATCGTTACTGCTGTAAGAAAATGTGCTTGAATATTAAAATTTTCTAATAAATTTTAAAAAGTTTCAGAAGTTTTTTAAAGGTAGCTCGTTTTGGAACATAATTTTAACATGCCGAGAAACTTCTTTAACGTCTTACTATTTGTCTTATAGCATTTTCAAGTCGTGATAATGATAAATTTATTTCATTGTGTTTTTCTTCACATTCAGTTTTTAGGGTACACAACCCTCCAACAAGTACCCCAAGTAAAGATTTTCGAGTCTGTTAATTTTACAAGTCATCAAGTGTACTTGTACGCGGTAGAGGAATGCCCTCCACTTGATGACTAAAAACATTATAAACGTCGCAGGAAGTCGGTGGATGGAGGCGGCTTAAGACTATTCGTCGTGGCATTTTAAGGGGAAGCCTATGTTTAGCAGTGGACTTGTACAGGCTGGTGATGATGATGATAATCAGACACTTTTCACTTTTATGACTCAGGGTGGCGGGTGCAGTGCAATGCGACATAGGGTGCGTTCCAGGTGGACGTGAACTGTGAGGTAATGCATTGTTATAGGCAGATGTTTACCCTTAACATCAGGTGGGTCATCAGTTTGCTCACAAAAAAATAACTACGAAGTAGTGTGCACGGGGTTTTCATAAAACCACAACCACCTTTAGAACCAATTTCACCATACTCTGTTAGTTAGTAAATGTCTTGTTAAATCTAACCATTGGTCAAGGTGACAGATAATCTTTGAAAACACCTGTCAAAAAGCATGGGTTAGGCTTAACAGTTGTTTAACGGCCTGTTATTTGTTGGTGAAATCAAACCTTATTCGTATAACTTTAACCCATCCAAGTGCATAGATTTAAAAAGTATGCCGCACACCTTTCTAAGCCCCATTTAACTTGAACCGTATCTTCTTACGATAAGGTTGAAATACCTTTACAAGTTCTGAAATGAGAAACAGCTCATTTAGGTAAATGAAGCAGTTCGCGAGCCGCCATTCCTGAAAGAATCTCTCGAACTTGGACAGATGGTATCTGCTAACCGATTTAATTTTCTGGGCTTTTATCAGTATTTTCAAGTTGAACATGTAGTTTTCTCAGGTTTTAGACTGATAGTCTAAACTGGTAGTCTAAACTGATAGCCTAAACTGATGGTCTAAACTGATAGTCTAAATTTATAGTCTAAACTGATAGTCTATAACTTTTTCCGACATTGTATACGACTAAATATTTAAGTGAAAAAAAAATGATGAAAGAACCATCGTGGTGAAAGGATTATGATACTTTTTGAATGCAAATGCTTGGTTTGTTGCTGAAAATATCAAAATCGCCATATGTATGCCTACAATATTTGAGGAGTTCCCTCAATTCCTCATGGATTCCATCATAAGCACTGGATTCTGAAAAATGGGACCAATCTGGAAGTATATCTATTCAAACAAAAAAAGAATTTTCCAAATCGGTTCATAAAAGCCGGAGATATGCGGTAACAAACATGGGGTAATTCACTCGGTGCACTATTTAGTAGACAAAAAAAAACAATACTTTCATAATTTATATTAATTGGGTTATGAACGATATAATATATAATATAATAGACTTAATTCACACAGGTAATTTCCGGGTGCATTAAGTACTGATAGTCTAAACTAATAGTCTTAAATGATACTCAAAATTGATAGTCTAAACTGATAAGTAGTAGTATTAATATGTGTCATGCTTGTGCAATATACCCTAAGAGCATTTAACAAAAATGTTTTGGGAATATACTTGATAATTTGATTTTTACAACCTAGTACGGCTGCTAACAGAACTTAGCTACTATAACATAATAATTTTATGATGTTGGTCGATGATCGGACCAATCCTATTGCTTTTATGAAAGACTCGTGTCTGAAAGCGGCTCCGCTTGCATTATGTATCAATTCGTCGTAATCTATCTGTAAACTATAGTGATGGTTAAGTGATTAATTATAACAAAAAAACATCAAAACTTTCTTATTTTTAATATTGGTAGGAACGTGGGATTTTTTGTATTTATTCAATAATGAATACAGAAAATATCTTTGATATCTTGTTAATCAACTATTTGAATAACAAGATATCAATCCTACTTTCTACTATCCTACTAATATTATAAACGCGAAAGTTTGTGAGTATGGATGGATGTTTGTTACTCTTTCACGTAAAAACTACTGAATGGATTTGAGTGAAATTTGGAATGGAGATACTTTACGCCCTGGATTAACACATAGGCTATTTTTCATCATCATCATCATCATCATCAATTTTCATCATTATTCACGCGGGTGAAACCGTGGGGCTCAACTAGTAAGTTATAGGGATGACGCACCACGGGTCTAGATATTAGTGTACTGATCATGGTGTACAAAATTCCATGAAGTTTGAAGAAATATTAGCCAAAATAGAAACAATCTTCGTTCGCATACAATAGAGCTTAAGCGCCCTACCGGTAACTTTCTATTAATTATCAATAGTCTTCAAAAAGATGAATGAAACAAATTCTTACAGTGTCATAACAATAATTAGTACAATTTAGGCACGTCAAAACACGCACGGCTAGCAAGGCGCCAACACTGACTCACTGCTTATGAATTCCGGTGAACGGATCGCGTGACCCGCTGTAACACGTTTAACTAATCTAGATAATAACTGTTCTGCCCTTTACAGGCACTAATTATACTGGTATGAATCTTTGTCAAACAACATCATTCCTAGGTACACACAGTGTGTACCTATTATGATTTTGTTTGACATAGATTAAAATACAAAATGTTACTGAACAGTCACTGTTAATAACTTTACTGTCGTAGAAGAAAAAAATCCTAGACATCATTATTTCCATTCACACTGTGACTTGGGTCCCACTAACCTCTATACAGGCAATTGTCGTTTTTCGAATAGGTTTGATGAAAAACAATTTAACTGTCTTCATTACGAAATCTATCAGTCACAATTTTACCTGTGTCAGCTTAATGTCGGACCAAACAGAAAACAGAAGTTAATTTTTAAAGAGCTCCTGAACCATCCAAAAATCCAACTCATTTCACAGTTACGTAAATTGAAACGTTAAATCTGTCAGCTTTGGAATTTATGGCATTCACCACGCATAATTACAAAGGTTTTGTCCATTAATGTGTCATTAACGAATATTTAATGGGGGTTTAACATTCCGTTTCACGTAAAGTTTTGAACTCTGTGTTTTACTGCTAATCAAAATTCAAGTATGCTAATTTTAGAAATGAAACACTATTAAGTTCAGTGTGGTTCGCGATTTTCGACATGTTCGGGATGCATCCTAGTTAGTTAATTGCTTTATGTTTCGTGAATTTGTGTCGCAGCTTATTTGGCATAGTTTTGAAATACACAACATGCTCCTACTAGCGTAATCCGCCTCTGCCGCCTCTACACTCAAGCCTCGCTATTTGAAATCAGCGAGAACCGCTTTTAAGAGAATGTCTCCGGTAGCTAGTAAAAAGGCGTAGATGTGTGGATGTAGTAAAAGCGGACTAAGAAATAACAACAGGGAATGGATATTAGCATCCATATGAGTACTTTGCATAAATGCTGCGATCAATAATATGCGAGCGTGGTGATAGTGGCTAACGGTTAGTATTCCAAAAAGCGGCTTTGGGCTTGCCAATGTACAATATATTATTATGTACTAGGCAAAAAGGACATGTTCCAAAATGGCCTATATCGATGTACACCGAGAATGGCGAAAAAATCAGTGATTATCGTAAAAATATACTCTTGCTCTAATTTGAAGCATATACTGCACAGAAAAGTTTAAACAAATTTTTTTTACAATGGTAACATATTTTACCGAGCAGCCATGACAGGGAATGTCACGTTTAATGCTCTGTGGTTGCTTGCTTTATTCGTTCGTTGGGAGTACTGTGTCGACGTAGAATGCGTTGCCTACGCTAGCTTTATTACGATCATCACATCAGTACAAGTTCTTAAAAAAATGTTCGCGAAAATATTTTCCTTGCTCGAAGACCTTGGAGCCAAGACGCGAACGAAATGCAGTTCCAGTCAAAGTTGTCAACAGCTGTCGAAACATTTTACCACAGAGTAAATTGTATCCGCCCCGCCATATTGTTTTGTCTTGTGTTGCTCTCCGTGAGAAAGATATTTTAGGAACCTGCATTAAATGAAGCGAAATAATCAAAAAATTACAATAGGAAAAGGTTTTACATATATTTAGCTACGTTTATACAAGTGTACACCGACAAGGGCTAGGCTCCATACATCTTGGAACAACACCTTTCGTGCTAAATGACAATAGTTTTGTCTTACCTTTGACTGACTACCCTCAAGTGGAATATTCTCATGGATTTGAGTAAGTAGGTATATCCTTCATGAGGATTAATAGTTTGAGATTGTGTAAATATGTGAGATTGTATTTTATCTTGTATCCAGGGGCAAATAAGTGTTTTAATTTTGTCCTAGCTAAAATCTTAATTACGTATGCCGATAGCAACGTATCCTCATCATCATCTATCATAACAGGATCCGACTATGTGTATGACTGTTGGTGTTATGTTATCACCATTTCAGCCACTGATGGGCACGACTAACGCTCTCGAGCAGCCTCCATCCACCGACTTCTTGCCACCATCAAAATATCGTCGGTCTATCGATTGGATGACTGTGGAGTGTACTAAATCCATAAAAAAAATATTTTATTATATATTTATTTACTGTTTAACCTAACCAATGCTTTTTGACAAGTGTTTTCAAAGAATATCTGTCACCTTGACCAACGGTTACGGTAAACGCTCGTTTATATTTGTTCGTGAACTTGGGCCTAAATGTTATTGAATAAATCCATTAGCATCAAATAATTTCTATCCTCATGACAGGACCACACCTCGGGATTTGGGTTGAATTTAATAAATCTTCCACATGTTTCCTTCCCTGTTGAATAGTCCCGGAACCTCCCGAGTCCCTGTTTTCATAACCGTCGGATGAAATGAAATATTTCCATGGCCTCACACGTTTTGACTGGTGTTCAACTTGACGTATGATTTTTCGTCTGCGGAAGCTGTAGAGATGGGTATACCTGTATAGGTACCTAATCTACCCTTTGTTACAGTCGCATAACGTTTGTCAGGAAGAAATTGCTGTCTGTGATAAGACTGCCGATTGTAGGAAGATAAAGAAGAAGATATCTTACATTGTCTCCTCAATAAAGCTGTTATTATTATTATGACATTAATTTATTTTAAATCTTGTTAAAAAATAAAATTTAAAATTTTAAATTCCAGGTCTCTTGGAGTAAAGTAAAGTAAAGTTTGTTGTTCAAAAACAGATTGAATACAATAAAAAACGCTATGGATCCCGCACTAGGGCTAGCCTGTATCGTGGGTATCCGGACTTAGTATACCAAATAAATAACGGAGAAAACATGCGGAGTGCACGCAACGATTTTATAAATATTGATGCTGCTATATTTGGTTGATGAAAAATCTCTTTTATAAAATAATTTTATAGCACGTAGGTATGTGATATGGAGTGCCATAAGAAGATGAATTTTTGATTTTTATAGCCGTACATGAGTTTATGTAATGTGGATTTTACGGCGTCGGGAAAAATGAGTTGCCTGCGTGCTATCGGATGTTTTAGTTGTATTAAATAAATTATTTTGACTTGAAAATAATACACAAAAACAAAGCTAGCTGATTTTAATCGAATAGTATTTTTTTAACTCTCGCGATTAGAACACATATTTATCACATTAAACGTCGGGAATAATAAATAATAAGGTAACACGCGATAAATACCCGTGACAATATACTTACTAAATATTTAATCGAATACCTTCATCCTATGTTCGATGTGCTGCAAAAAGCTGGCAACTGTACCAGAAAGTACAAATTATCTTGCAAATAACGTTTTACCACAGAAGGCAAATAATGTAACAAAAAAAATAATTTGTCCGATCGAGGTAAAATTTTTCATTTCTTTTTATTTCGATGATATATTAGAGTAAATGTAATGTACCAAACATTTGATGAACACAAAAGTTATAAAATCAAATGGAAAAAACCCCATGAAAGTTACTGACTAAACGGTTGCTTCTTGAACCCACGAAGTTCATCCCAATAGGTATTATTGGTATATATTGGTTCAACCCATTTTATTTTATTTTTATTCTTGTTTATTCTTGTTCATTATTATAATACATCAAATATTATATTATAATTATATATTTATTCTTCTTATATTCTTATTTACGAACACTTCGGCGTCACACGCAATTTTAAGCTTATTAATAATGATTGTGTAGATAACTTATTCTACTTTAGGCTTTTCTAAAAGTATCTACTATGCACAAGGGATATTCACATGTTGTAATTACATCACGTTCCAAAGCTTATTATACTAGAGCCCGTTTATACTCTGGAGAACACGAGGTATAGAGATACGTGTAAGTAGGTATACTTTAGGACAGGAATAACGTCTAAGGTGCAAACCCGAAATAATGATAATAAAACAAAAAATATTATAAATGCTAGACATTTCACACAGCATTATCTAGCTCCAAGCTAAGCAGAGCTTGTGTTATGGGTACTAGATAACTAATATACTTAATACAATACATTACATAGCTAGATATTTTTTGTTAAACATAGAAAAATACCCAGAAAACCCTGAACAATTATCTGCTGATCGCACAAATCCAGGCCACAGAGGTAGTCAAAATGATAAATGATAAATCTGCGACTGTGCAATGCACGGCGAAAAGAGGCTCTGCCTACCCCATTGTGGAGTAAAGCGTATGTTTATATATATAAACATAGTCTAGTCTAAAACTCAACAGTAGAGAAGACTTTTTGGCACTAGACACAAGCTTGAAGTTCGAAAACGGTCCTTGTGTTTACGGATTAAGGGATATTTTAGTATGACGTATTGGAATAGCGAGCCATTTGTTTGTTGTTATACTTTATTGCACACAAAAACTAAAAGTAAATGTACAAGTGGAGGGCATAATGCCAAAGTCATTTTCTACCTGCCAACCAAGAAGGTAGTAACAATTAAGGACTAAAAAAATAAATAAATAAAATACATAGACTAAACCATATCAAACAAAAAGAAAACCTACCATAATAGCAATTATATTTATTATGATAAAATAATTAATAATAATTATAATAATAATTAATATTTATTAAGCATAAAATAAAAAACATATATTATGCCTACTACATAAACTAAATAAACTTAAACAAATAAACAAAAAACAAAAACAATTGCTAAAACTAAGACAATAGGCGTTCGGTAGGCCTAGTGTGAGCATCGCGTTTACGTGACAACCGCGTAAACGCGCGTTGGTTGAGTAACCGGCAAAATTAAAGCATACGTAAAAACTGCGGAGTGCGAGCAGTTTTTACGTATGCTTTAAGTTTGCCGGTTACTCAACCAACGCGCGTTAACGCGGTTGTCACGTAAACGCGATGCTCACACTAGGCCTACAGGTTTAGATTAGATCTATCATTGTTTCATCAGCAGCCTTTGGACGTACACTGCTGGACGAGGCCTCCCCCATAAAATACAATGAGGAAATTGCCAATAATCACCACACTTGGCAGGCGTATTGGCGAGTATTCGTGTTGAGTTCTCAGGCGAATGCTGCTGCCCATCCCCCTGGTGTAATCCCTTAGTCAGCTTTTACAATATCCACGGGAGGAGAAGGAGAGGTCTATTTTTAAGCCGGACATAACCCTAAGGACTTATAAACAATGTTAGAGTACTCTGAGTTGTTATAATATAACAACTAAGTAAACACTACTCTAACATTATATTGAGTATTATCGGGTTATTCCTTAAATCCCCTTTAGAATCGGTATGTAGATATTATCTACATACCGATTATACTCAATATAATAGTATTTTTGGTCGTTAGGGTACCTTTGTTAAATAAAAGCTCTAGAGATATCACCGTACGTACGTCACACTGTGCAAAATGGTGCGTGTACATGAATAACTCTTATTGTAAAGCCTTCACAGCCTTCAGTTTTATACGTGAATATTATTACTTATTTTATAGTCACAGTAGTAGTAGTGTTTTATAGTGTATATTCACGTATAAAACTGAAACTAACTTTGACGCAGAGACGGCGTAGAAATTGAAGCGCGGCGGACACATATTTTGTTTTTACGGGCAATAATAAAGCAATTTCACTTCTTAAGACGATATAATTAAAATATTTCGAATCTCTAGTGGGCGGAGCTAGCAGAACTGCAAGAATGTGATAGCGCGATTACTCATTTGACACCGGTAGGCCTAGTGTGAGCATCGCGTTTACGTGACAACCGCGTAAACGCGCGTTGGTCGAGTAACCGGCAAAATTAAATTATATATAAAAACTGCTCGCACTAAAAAAACAAAAACTCTAAAAGTTTTTACGTATACTTTAATTTTGCCGGGTTACCCAACAAACGCGCGTTTACGCGGTTGTCACGTAAACGCGATGCTCACACTAGGCCTATATACTGAAAGAGAATAAGGTATGGATTTGTGCCGTTCAGAAGTAACTGGCGTAAGCCATAAATGATAAAACTTCGTTTTGCTTAAAAATTAGCACATAAATCTTTTCTATTTATTGAAATACTGCGATTAGCTACCAAATATATAGTATAAAAACTAACCGCCAATATTTTCTAGATAATAGCATGGACGTAAAACGGGTTTTAAGAAAACCGATTTAAAAATAAATCCATCAAGAAAAGTTTCACCAATTGTGTTTCTGTTTTTGATCTATTTAGATAAAATCCTCAAGTAATCATTATATTAACATCAAGTTTGTAGCCTTTACCGTTACTGAGTGAGCATGTAACGCAGCGACTCCAAAATTGTAATATATCGCCTTATCGCTTATTATTATAACCTATTTCATGTAGAACGTCAATTGTATTGGTACGCGTACAATATTGGCTGGAACAGGCGTTCAATACATTGTTCGTTCAGCGTTTGAAACATTTAATAGCATATTCCATGGAGGCTGAATGTGTCCACTGTCAATGCAATGTTAACAGAACAGCAATTCAATACGCAATGAGTTGCTGTATTGTTGTGATTCATCATCATCATCAGCAGCATTTAGACGTCCACTGCTGGACAAAGCCTCCCCCATGAAATAAAATGGGGGAAATTGCCATAACCACCAAGCTTGGCAGGCGGTTCGGTGATCGCAGTAATTCATGTTGAGTACTCAGATGGATGCTGTTGCCCGTCCCCTTGTGTAATCCTTTAGTCGGTTGTTACGACATCCACGGGGGAAGATAGACGGATCTCGACAAAATGCAAGCGTTCCACCCGAAAACAAAATGCAAGCGTTCCAACCGAAAACAAAATGCAAGCGTTCCAACTGAAAACAAAATGCAAGCGTTCCACCCGAAAACAAAATGCAAGAATTCCACCCGAAAATAAAATGCAAGCGTTCCAACTGAAAACAAAATGCAAGCGTTCCACCCGAAAACAAAATGCAAACGTTCCACCCGAAAACAAAATGCAAGCGTCCCACCCGAAAATAAAATGCAAGCGTTCCACCCGAAAACAAAATGCAAGCGTTCCAACTGAAAACAAAATGCAAGCGTTCCACCCGAAAACAAAATGCAAGAATTCCACCCGAAAATAAAATGCAAGCGTTCCAACTGAAAACAAAATGCAAGCGTTCCACCCGAAAACAAAATGCAAACGTTCCACCCGAAAAAAAATGCAAGCGTCCTAACTGAAAACAAAATGCAAGTGTTCCACCCGAAAACAAAATGCAAGCGTTTCATCCGAAAACAAAATTCAAGCGTTCTATTATCACCAGCTGTTATAAAAAAACAAAATATACCAAAGCATCATAAAACAGAATACCGATTATACAGAACCAATAAAAGCGTCAAAAATAAAATTCGATATGCGAACACTTTACATGTTATTTGACAATGTAAAAAATATTTTTCATGAATTTATTTGCTCATGAATTTTTATAACAGCGGTACAGTTTAATTCACACAAACATTACAAACAGCTTGAAAAAATCTGATTGGATTTAACACATTTACCACTCCTTAGTGGTAATTTGGTAATAACTCAGACGTGCATAGTATTATGTATTATGTTCAGCCTAGAATAGACCTTCCCTTCTCCTCCCATGGATGGTATAAAAGCTGTCTATAGGATTATACCAGGATTTGTCAGGGGATGGGCAGCGTCAACACCTAAGAGTATTTAACAGCGATACTGTAATCATCAATTCGTCTACTAAGCGGGTGATTATGGCAAAACCCCCCACTTCATGGTAAAAATTCGTAGCATTTTATATAAGGGAGGCCTTTGTCTTCTACAGGATGCTAATGATAATGATGTCCACTCGTTATCAAACAATAAAACAACCTGAATATTGTATAACTTTTCATTTAAAAAACCGACTTCCGCCATTGTATTTGACAAAATATTTGGATGAAAAAAAAATGATGAAAGAACCATAGTGGTGAAAGGATTATTATACTTTTTGAATGCAAATGCTTGGTTTGTTGCCGAAAATATCAAAATAGCCATATGTATGCCTACAATATTTGAGGAGTTCCCTCAATTCCTCATGGATTCCATCATCAAAACTGGAAAAATGAGACCAATCTGGAAGTATATCTATTTAAATAAAAAAAGAATTTTCCAAATCGGTTCATAAACGCCGGAGATATGCGGTAACAAACATAAAAAAAAAAAGAAAAAATACAACCGAATTGAGAACCTTCCTCCTTTTTTGGGAAGTCGGTTAAAAATAAATTATTATTATCCGTGGTCGTCTCGTCCAAAGAATAGGACTCCTCCAACTCCTGTGGATGTCGTAAAAGACTACTAAGGGATTGCGCCATATGATAAGCCGCAGCATCCACCTGAATACCAAACTGCAATCACCAATCCGCTTGCCAAGCGTGGTGATTATGGTAACGCTACATGATGGGGGAGGCTTCATCCAGCAATGGATAACTATGGGCTGACGAAGAAGATCACTATAAAAAAAAAAATTAATTCTTTTTAAAAATTAAATTATTAATAAAATAAAAATAAATAATTTAATTCATAAAATTTTCAAATAGAAATAGAATTTAAACTTATCACTTACTTTTTTTACATAAATTTAATAATTAATTTATTGTAAATAAAAAATTTAAATTAAAAATACTCTGAATGATTTATTTAAAAATGAATAACATTTAATTTCAAATTAATTACCAATCCATCTACCAAGAGCGGTGATTATGTCAAGACCCTTCATGCTTAAGGTTAAACGTTTCGCAAGTGGCGCTAAATTCAAATTGTATTGTGTTTTTTGCATATTACAGCTTATCAACACTTCTTGAGATAGCGAACACTGGTTTTGCGGGAATCAGGAGGCCTAACACACATATTTTAATCGAAAGTATCTAATAAATATCATTAGTTTAGCTACGAATGTCAATAAATGATTTGTATAGTGTTATTTTGGTTCATTGACATTCGTAGCTAACCTAATGATATTTATGAGATACTTTCAATTAAAATACGTGTGTTAAGCCTCCTGATTCCCGCAAAACCAGTGTTCACTATCTCAAGAAGTGTTGATAAGCTGTAATGTGCAAAAAACACAATAAAATTTGAATTTCGCGCCACTTGCGAAAGGTTTCACCTTAACACAAAAAATCGTAGCATTCTATAGGGAAGACCTTTGGCCACTAGAGGACTTCTACAGGATGATGATGATAGTATCCACTCGTTATTAAACAGTAAAACAACCTGAATAATATAAAATCAATAATACTTTATAACACCAGTACAGTTGGTAACAAAACTCGAAAGGGGAACACTTATGCGATATCCGGTAACGTAAACAATGCTTCGTCCGGAATCCGGATCGGAACTTTCGCGATCACGTTCGCGGAAATGGAATTTTAAATCCGCGCGTACTTAACGCGGTCCGCGGCCTATGCTCATGTGTTGGAGTAAGTCAGTTAGCACACCGAGAACAGGATATGACGTATTGCCGTCATCATCAGCATCATCAGTCGGTATACGTCCACTGTTGTACGAGGACTTCCCCATAGAATACAATGGGGGGATTTACCATGCTTGGCAGGAGGATTGGTAATAATGGCATTAGGTAGTTGCTGCTGCCCTTAGTTAGCTTTAATAACATCCATGAGAGAAAATGCGAGGGGTATATTCTTAGGTCACGGCAACTGGGCCTGGAATGGACTTTTTCAGCCCCTGATAGAAAGTATTGATTATTATATATGTATTTGACGAACGTATTGGTTCGATAGTCAGTGAGACAAATTGAGCAGTGGTCAATCGGGGGCTGATTTGAAAAAGTATTCAAAAATTAATGCCTCTTCTAAAAAACCGGCCAAGTGCGAGTCGGACTCGCGCACGAAGAGTTCAATACCATTATCCTATAAAAACAGCAAAAAAAACACGTTTGTTGTATGGGAGCCCCCTTAAATATTTATTTTATTATAGTTTTTAGTATTTGTTGTTATAGCAGCAACAGAAGTACATCATCTGTGAAAATTTCAACTGTCTAACTATGACGGCATGAGATACAGCCTGGTGACAGACGGATGGACGGACGGACAGCAGAGCCTTAGTAATATGGTCCGTTTCACCCTTTGGGTACGAAACCCTAAAAAACTATAACTTTGTTTAGGCGTAGAATGCGTTACAACTTAAACAAATTAATAACAAACAAATATTTTAAGTACTATAAAATGCGCTCGGAAGCTATTTATCTTGCCTACTATTAATATCGCTTTATGGTCTTATTTTCTGAAATAAGCTAACGGATCACACTCCCGGTGTACTCCGGTCCTAAATGCTTTTCTGGCTTACGTATAATACGTGCACTTGCAAGCGCAATGCATAAAACTAAGCAGTGGAAACACTCGCCGCATTCGCGCTAACGCTTCTATATTATTTATTATTCTTTGCGACAGGTATATCCGATTGTGGGGTGTTATGGTTTTACGTGCAATTTTAACGTAGCTTAGTCTGAGTGCCTTTGTCTCCAAGGCATGCTTGTCTGAGTAAGGTTTACTTGTTCGATAAGCCATGATTGCATAAGGCTTTTGTGTTAAAAGACAATGTTTACTTAAAACTAGCATCCTTCTGAAGATTGTTAGTGACAGTTAAAAGTATTTTTAACCGACTTCCGAAAAAGGAGAAGGTTACGCATTTAAAATACGCATTTTGAAAACTCAACACATCACCAAAATCTCCAAAACATCTCACGACATCTTACTACGAATGGAGCGGGGGGTGGGGGGGGGGGGGGGACGAAAAATTGCCTTACTTAATTAATAGCCGGGCGTCCATTACGGCGTGATGTGTAAAAAACAATCAAACATCAACATCGATGTGAAAGTACCGCGAAAGAAATTACCATCAAGTGAGACAGTGGACAAAATAGGTACTTATTAAAATCCGTAAAAAAAAATGGCTATCTATTTTTTGTGCTCAAATAAATAAGAAAACGGATTCTTGCGACCTTCGTTTCCCCGAAAACCTGTCTAGTAATTTTTCAACGGATTGTAAGCTTCACTTAATTTATATCTTAAGACAGCCGACCGGTGGGAGACCCTGACCCTTAACAAGCGGTTTCTATTCGACGATTTGTCTTGTGGCATTATCCGTGCCATAAAGAAGATACGTGCTAGCAACCAGATGCAAAACTCCCACACTAGTTAAATACGCACTAATTGCGAGGCTTTTGACTATAGCTGCCTTTTACGTCACGCAAAACGGAGCTATATACTAGCACGTCCTACAGTGGTACTTATTTTGTCGACATGGATATTTTTTAATGAGTGTCACTTCTATGTAGTAATGATTATTTTATGTTCATCCACTAAGCCACTAGGGTTCTCACTTGTCATATTATTTTTCAGTTTCCATCAAATTTAAGATGACACTTTGTTAAGCCGTTTCTCTCAGTCATAATTTGAGCACATGAGACGTGTGACAATTTGTTTTAACCACCCGCTCGAATAAAATAAATTGAAAATGGGATTAGGTGTCTGAAGGTTGTTAGGGCAGAAAATGTATTGAGAGGTAAACATTTTCTTGTAATAAGAGATCTTTTTTGTAGCTAATTTACGAAAACGTATTTTATTTTTAATCCCCTATTAAATAGAAGGGTGTAATGAGTTTGAGGGAATATTATGTTTGTATACATAATAACCAATAGTCGCATACGTAGTCTTGATTCTACACTAGGATTACCTGTGTCGTGGGTATCAGGAACTACGATTACCATGGTACTAAAACACCCAGACCCGGAATAAATATTTGCAGATCATACAAACATTTGAACCCGCAGCGGGAATCGAACCCGCAACCTCTTGCATCTCAGCCGGCTACTCGCCCACCGCGATACAGAGGTCGTCAAGGTATGTTTGTCATGGTATATTTGACGAGCTCTGTGGCGCGGCGGGCGAAGGTTCGCCTGCGACGCAGGAGGTTGCGGGTTCGATTTCCGCCTTTGAACAAATATTTGTACAATCTGCAGATATTTGTTCAGGGTGTTCTGGGTATTTTTCTATGTATAATAAAAATTATCTATCTATGTAATGTTATTGTATTAAGTATATCAGTTATCTAGTACCCATAATACAAGCTCTGCTTACCTTGGAGCTAGATAATGTTGTGTGAAATGTCCATCATTTATTTATTTATTTATTATATTATGTAGCTTTGTAGATCCTTAAAAGGCGCACTGATTTCAATGTGATTTTTTTAATGAAAGATGATGTTTGATTTTGTTCTTCAATCACTAATTTCATAATTAAAGATTGTGATTAGATATATTTTAAATGATTAAACTTACGTAGTATACGACCCGATGTTTCGAGCAATACACTCATACATGATTAAGCGCATCTAAATTGCTTCGAACCACGGGTCGTATACTCGAATATAATCTACGTTAGTTAAACTGATAAAAATCTATCAAATCATGAATAACAAACCACTTACGAAAGTTTTTATCAAAAAATTAAAGATTGTTTTGAAAAAACATATTTTCAACAAAAATCTTATTCTATTCACGAAGACGAATTACGTGAACGTCTTGTAAATATCTTAGTTCTCGAATAAAGTTTCATAGCTCCGGAATAAGTTTCAAAACTACCTACACATCTGGTTTCACTAAGATTTTCATGTTCAATCCGATACAACACGTCTCAGCAGTCAATTTTGCAATACTCGTAAATTTACGATCCTTTTGCAATATTCAAAAACTTTAAAGTTGAATTTGTATGCTATTTTCCAGGTGATTTTAACTGTAATCTCACTGGTGTTGTAGTTGTATTATTTAAGCGATAAATTGTAAATTTATTTATGTACATAAACTATATTAATCTTTTAATGTTGTAGTCAAAATTTATATAAAATTTCAGATTGTTAGTAATTAGGGTAGGTAAACTAAATAATTATTTTATAATGGGTTTGCTGTGTTATGTCTAAGAATAGTCCCCTCCGTCTCCTCCCGTGGATGTCCTAAAAGACGATTATGGGATCACATCACATGCGCAGTAGCATCCACTTGAGTACTCAACATGAATACTGCGATAACCAATCCAACTCCCAAGCGTGGTGATTATGGATATCCTCCCGTTGCATTCTATAGGTCAGTTCTCGTCCAAGAGTACACGTCTGATGGTTGATGATGATGATGATAATAATGGCTGAATTTATCCTATCTGAATAAGCCATTAATCAGGCACTTTAGTCAAATTAAATAGTTATTTGATATTATTTGCAAAGTTGCTTTTTAACCGCGTGCTCAATTTTGATGACCGAGCAAGCGAAGGATTCTAAAATATAATCACGAGCGTAGCGAGTCATTAAAACATTAGAATCCTGAGCGTTAGTGAGGGAATCAAAAGAGCACAAGGTGAAAAATCTTTGCACTCGAGTGCAACACGTAACTTTTCATCCCACCTCAGCGAGGAAATGACTTAATGCAAAAAAAAAATACAATCACAAGATACTTTTGCGCATTTTTAACAGTTTCAGTCTATTCTGCTGGCGTCAAATAAACTTCCTCGTCGCTAGAATAACTCATTTTAGGTTTTTCACTTGTTTTCAAGTTTCTTGTTTTAACCAAAGGTTTTAACAATATGACGTGAAAATAAAATGGCGCGCGTAAAGCAAATTACAAAAAAGTAATACACCAAGAAGTTTCCAAGTCTGAGTTTTTAACAAATTAAAAAAGGTTGTATGATAAATGTTGTAAGGTTGTATGTACCATGGAGGTAGAAGTAAATAGGTTTAATGATGCACACGATGTTCTAAATTCAATTTTACTTTATCCTCTAGCGGATAAAAACGGGTTTTACACTCAGATATCGAAGAGTAAAAATACTCTTTCCGAGATGGTGGGATGAAAATGTTATTTTATTTATATTTTACTAAAATAACTTTCTTGAATTATATCATTGATTTAGGTATATTTTTATCTTACTTTTTACCTGACAACAGAAAAGCAAAAGGAGGGTTATAATTTTAGCAGTATATGTATGTATGTATTTTAGGTTGATTACAATGTCCCTACGTAGCTCTGAATTTAACAATGATATTTTTTTCTTGTTTGATTCCATATTATGACTATATGTTGCGTATATCCGTTGAAGAAAAAGTAGCTTAAAATTTAATTTGTACAGAACCTATTAAGGTTAGATTAAAACAAATAAGTTTTAATATAAGAGAAAAAAAAACTAAATTTATTAACGCATAGGGTGTATAAGTAATTAAAAGTTACATAATGAGATACAAGACTATTGCGAAAAGTGGGGCAATTATTTACCCTACAAGTAACTTTTTAAAGATACGACCAAAGCTCGCGATGCTCGCGCATATTTCTTCCTTAGTATGGAAATGGTGGTCACTATTAATATCTCTTATAGTGTGGTAAGCACGAATATCGAACGTTATCGAGACGCTAGCGAGACGATTGTAAACGTCAAATATTGGCCAGTGACATTAAGGTACAGTTACACATGCTCATTACTAACACAAAAGCATGCCACTATTTAGCAATTGCTACTTTGTAGTATGTGTGTATATTGCTCATCATTTCGAGTTTGCCCAAAAATCGAAGGTCTTGCGATATTTGGGCATGCTACCTGCAGCTAGGGTGGAAGGGGCGTGCTTTTAGCGCATCTGAACAGGTTTGCTTATTGAGCATGCTACAATGCTATAAAACAACTTGCTTGTTGTGTTGAGAACTTGCTAGAATGTTAAATACCGAAGCTTCCAGCCCGCGCCATTTTATAAGCTTGTGTAACTGTACCTTTAGGGTGGTTTTAAATCTTTGTAAGTTGATTGGTTAATATTTGACGTTTACAATCGTCTTGCTAGCGCCTCGTTAAATTTTCGTACTTGGGCCTCAGGGGCCTGATTCTGAGATTTGACAAACAATTGACACGGACTTAGGGTGTAGCGTAACACGGACTTTTGTATGGAAGATGTGGTTCACAGAGTATACGCTAGGGGCGCTCATCGGTGTCGCTAACTAAAATCCTTATTACACTACTATACGCCCGTGTCAATTGTGTCCTAAAAACTTAGAATCAGCTCTCAGGCTTTGGTTTGCACCAAATACAAATACAAATATTTATTTCTGCAAACTTAATCATATTACATCTCATGGGTTTGGGTCTCGCTCTTCCGTAGGAACTAGCTTCTTTGATAAAATATATTACTTTTAGTACGTAGTTAAAAAAGTTTAACAAATTTAATTTAAAAGTTAAGAAATGAAGTTAAATAAAATAAAACAAAATAAAAAAAAGGTAAACTGTAAATGATCTAAGTTAAGTTGTTTGTGTGTGTGAGGATGTGTCGCGCCAAAAGTTAGTTGTACTAATATTTATTCTGTGACGTTAGTGACAACGAATACTGCGTTAAGATTGGATTAAACAGCGCTTCGTTGAATCGATGAAAGGGTTACCTAGTGAATACTCCACAGAGTGTCTAATTTAGATTCCACTTGTAAGTGAGGTGGGGAGCTCTCTTCACAAAGGCTCAAGGTTTAGCTTAAACGAAATGGAATTAAACCTTGTGTGTTCTGTCCGTAATAGTTGGATGAATTATATTGTTGTATTTATTTAAGACTAGTGTTGACCCGCGTTTCTCTATGTTATTTTCTTGAAGGAACTGAGTTTAGGGACAAATTGTATCTCATATATTAATCCATATTTTACTATGTGTAGCAAATTTGAAAAAAAAATTGGCCTAGTCATTTTAGTTTCTAAAAATCCTTTTTTTACTTGTATTTAATTTAAAAAAATATATAATAATATTTGTATTATAATTTGAATGTTGTTTCAATAATGTGTGTGTAATCTTGTAGTTTAAATTTAATATATAATATTTTTTTTTACAATTGCTTGCCTGTATTGGTGAAATAGAATGGTACTGGTTTAAAAACAAAAATAACCTTGTAAACCTATTTATAGCAAATAAATTATTTGATTTGAATAGATACGTTTACAATTTCTCCGGAAGAGGTAGACATAGTTTCAATGGGCCTTTTTACCGTCCACTCGATCACAGTGGTGAGCTCTTCGTCGCCATTGGCTTTCTCACGGCCAACTCGGCTAACACTTTCTTCCAGAAATAACACATTTCTAAATAAACCAGCAGCCAGGCCAATATTACACCAACAAAACATGCTTAAAAAGTTCAAAATACTCGATTAAAAAATAATAAAACACCCATCCACAATCTATTGGTTAATCTAAACCATACCCAAATGAATCGAAAACACGAAAGTCACCGAAACTAAATATATAACCAGCTATTCCAACGAAACTAAAATAAAGCAATGTTGTAATTATTAATTACCGCTATTTTGTAGCCTCTGACACTTGTTTAATGAATACCTAACACAGACGTAGATAGCTTATAGTGGTCACAGCTTGCTCAGTTCAAGGCTTTTTGACTACCGTAGCAGAGCTAACAAAACAGGCGGTATACCTAATTAACCTGGGGTTTATGAACAAATAATGGGGCAGTATAACCGTAAAGATGACAATTGATGATGATGATGATGAAAAGTAGCCTTTGTGTTAAATTTCACTCGAATCCGTTCAGCCGTTTGAGTGTAAAGAAGTAACAAACTTTCGCATTTATATTAGTGGGATGTGATGTAGACTTATCGACCTTCACAGTTTTATCATAGTATAGATTACCTGCTTGCTTCAATAACTTTTTGAGCAGATTTGAATGATCAAGAAAGCCATGGTTATGGTACGCTTTAAATAAACCAGCTGCTATATTTCTACACTGTAGATTTCTGTTGCGGACAAATTGGACTGTCTAAATAAATCAACACAAAAATTACACGCATTGTTCACGCGTTTTAGTCGCATTTGTTTAATTAATTTGGAGCATTTCATTGTAATACCATAATACAGTACTTAATTGTAATTTTAAGTGAATCAGAATTTGATGATTATCAAAAACTGTTTCCCGTGGTGACACGGGAAGTTTTTTTTATCCGTGTTTACACTCTTAGTCGAAATTGTATAGTTTGACACAAGTCAAAGTGACTAGTGTCAGAGTGACAGATGTCAAACTATGAAATGTTGACTAAGAGTGTAACACGGGAAAATAAACAACTTCCCGTGGTAAACTGGATCGCATGGTAGTTCTACAGGTTTTTTTTACCCGTGTTACTACTGGTAGTAATACTGGTAGTACTGCGGGCAACAAAGGTTCAAATTCTGTCTTTGTTATCATGTTTTGATATTATGATTTTAAGCATCTTCATCATTACTAGTTGCGCCCCGCGGTTTCACCCGCGTGAATAATGTTGAAAATTGATGATGATGATGATGATGAAAAGTAGCCTATGTGTTAATCCAGGGCGTAAAGTATCTCCATTCCAAATTTCACTCAAATCCATTCAGTAGTTTTTACGTGAAAGAGTAACAAACATCCATCCATTCTTACAAACTTTCGCGTTTATAATATTAGTAGGATAGGATAGGATAGGATAGGATGGAGGGGTTTGCCATAATTATCACGCTTGGCAGGCGGATTGGTGATCGCAGTATTAGTGTTGAGTACTCAGGTGGATGCTGCTGCCCTATTGTTGACGACCTCTGTGGCGCGGCAGGCGAGCAGCTAGCTGAGATGCGATAGGTTGCGGGTTCGATTCCCGCTGCGGTACAAATGTTTGTATGATCTGGAAATATTTGTTACAGGTCTGGGTGTTATGGTACCATGTATATTCCCTGTATCGTAGGTATCAGGAACTACAGGGAATCCTATTGTGGGCTACGTATGTGACTGTTGGGTATTATGTTATGTGTTATGTGAATTCCCTTAGTCGGTTTTGACAGCATCCACAAGACGAAGGGGTGTATTCTTAAGCCGGACACATCGCGGCAAATCAACCCAATTATTCATGGTCTCATACGCACTGAGATTATGGTTATAAAGAACCACACCACCCAGATCATTATAAATTATTTACAGATCATGCAAGCATTTGTCCCGCTGTAGGAATCAAACTTGCACTTCTGAAATCTCAGCAGGCTACTTACCACCGCACCACCGAGGTTATCATACGTTGTCCTTTAACTAATTTAAGATTCAACTCACTGGTGAAAGCTTGGCTATATCATGGAATAGATGATTGCTTATTTAGTGGGTTATTTACCTAGTTAAACTACTTTGAACGTTAATGTCGGTTGGCTGTACGGTAACCGGAAATTCGAATTTACAAGGTTCCGTCTCGTACTTGGATTCTTAGTTGGTGTAGTTTCCATAATACAAATAGCTGCATGAATTTTTAAACACTACATAGTAATAATGGTTTGTTGATTATGCTGTGGTAGTCTCGCCCTAAGAATAAGACTTCTCCAACTCCTCCTGTGTCTATGGTGACTAAGGGTTTACGCCAGGGGGTGGGCAGAGCACCAATCTTCCTGTCAATAGTGTTGGTTATGGCAAATGGGTTATTCCCAGTCCTCCGATCGGAACTCCGATTGGTAGGAGGAGCGGGATCTTTTTTTCCCATTCCTCCGATTGAGCATCTAATAATCATTATCAAGTTAATAATAAGTATTAATCAACAGTCAAGTGCAAAATAGATTAAACTAAATTATTATTATTTGATGTATTCATCTGTTCACTATACTTAATCACTGTATTCACCCAGAACACCCTGAACTAAAATTTCTGCAGATCGTACAAATATTTGTTCCGAGGCGGAATCGAACTCGCAACCTCTCTCGTCGCAGGCCAACCTTCGCCCGCCGCGCCACAGGGGTCATTAGGGTCGTCGTTTTTTGTATGGTATTACAGAGTTTCTCAACAACGAGTGCACTACTTAGACTAGACCTAACAAGAAACCGATCACGTCTAGCGAAACAGTCCCGTCTGATCAAGATAACAGACAGGACTAGGTAAACAAAAATTAGGTACTTTCTGATAACGCACGACACGATTTGCGTGTCTAATCAAAAATCATCCCGAATGATGAACGAAAAATATTGAATGAAAAATCTCGAATGAATGACGAATGAGTTGCCTGATGGAAATAATTTTCCCCATTTTTAGGGCAATTTCCAAAAAGTTGGAAAATCAAAATTCTGATGATGCAGAACCATTTCGAGCACCCCAAAATGTTGCCTGATGGAAATAATTTCCCCATTTTTAGGGTAATTTCCAAAAAGTTGTAAAATCAAAATTCTGATGATGCAGAACCATTTCGAGTACCCCAAAATGTTGCCTGATGAAAATAATTTTCTCCATTTTTAGGGTAATTTCCAAAAAGTTGGGAAATCAAAATTCTGATGATGCAGAACCATTTCGAGTACCCCAAAATGTTGCCTGATGGAAATAATTTCCCCCTTTTTTAGGATAATTTCCAAAAAGTTGGAAAATCAAAATTCTGATGATGCAGAACCATTTCGAGTACCCCAAAATGTTGCCTGATGGAAATAATTTCCCCCTTTTGAAGGATAATTTCCAAAAAGTTGGAAAATCAAAATTCTGATGATGCAGAACCATTTCAAGTACCCCAAAATGTTGCCTGATGGAAATAATTTTCCCCTTTTTTAGGGTAATTTCCAAAAAGTTGGGAAATCAAAATTCTGATTATGCAGAACCATTTCCAGTACCCCAAAATGTTGCCTGATGGAACTAATTTTCCACTTTTTTAGGGTAATTTCCAAAAAGTTGGGAAATCAAAATTCTGATGATGCAGAACCATTTCGAATACCCCAAAATGTTGCCTGATGGAAATAATTTCACCCTTTTTTAGGGTAATTTCCAAAAAGTTGGAAAATCAAAATTCTGATGATGCAGAACCATTTCGTGTACCCCAGAATGTTGCCTGATGGAAATAATTTTCCCCTTTTTTAGGGTTATTTCCAAAAAGTTGGGAAATCAAAATTCTGATTATGCAGAACCATTTCCAGTACCCCAAAATGTTGCCTGATGGAAATAATTTTCCCCATTTTTAGGGTATTTTCCAAAAAGTTGGAAAATCATAATTCTGATGATGCAGAACCATTTCCAGTACCCCAAAATGTTGCCTGATGGAAATAATTTTCCCCATTTTTAGGGTATTTTCCAAAAAGTTGGAAAATCATAATTCTGATGATGCAGAATCATTTCGAGTACCCCAAAATGTTGCCTGATGGAAAATATTTCCACCATTTTTAGGGTAATGATTTTAGGGTAGCGATATGTTTTATAACTCATACATCAGAATTTTGATTTTCCAACTTTTTGGAAATTACTCTAAAAATGGGGTAAATTATTTCCATCAGGCAACATTTTTGTGTACTCGAAATGGTTCTGCATCATCAGAATTTTGATTTTCCAACTTTTTGGAAATTACCCTAAAAATGGGGAAAATTATTTCCATCAGGCAACATTTTGGAGTACTCGAAATGGTTCTGCATCATCAGAATTTTGATTTTCCAACTTTTTGGAAATAACCCTAAAAATGGGGAAAATTATTTCCATCAGGCAACATTTTGGAGTACTCGAAATGGTTCTGTATAATCAGAACTTTGATATTGCTACTTTTTTGAAATTACCCTAAAAATTATTGGATCAGGCAACACCTCAGGATACTTGCTATGGTCCTGTATAAACAGAATTTTGATATGCTAGCTTTGGTAAAATTACCCTAAAAATGGGGAAAACTTATTGGACTAGGCAACACCTCAGGGTACTTGCCTTGCCTTGGTCCTGTATAAACAGAATTTTTATATGCCAACTTTTGTGAAATTACCTTAAAAATGAGGAAACTTACTCCTAGGGTTGCCAGCTAAACAATCAAAAAAGTCAAATTTCTTTGTACGGACGGAGACACTGCTCAATCACGATTTTTCATTCGAGATTTTTCATTCGTGATCGTTTATTCATTCATTTCATTGTTGTGTGTTAATATTATCCATTTTGCTTTTTATTTGATCCAATGGCCGCATCGGGTTATTCCCGCTCGTCCCCACGTCTCATCCCCACTGGGGACGAGCGGGAAGTTTTTAGTAGCGATCGTCCCCACTACGATATTAAGAGGGCTATTTTTAATTAAACCACAATAAATACCTAGAATAACCTACAATTAACTGTTTATTTATTTGACTTTATTCATTTTATTTATTTTTATTTTATTTATTTTATTTATTTTATTTATTTTATTTATTTTATTTATTTTATTTATTTTATTTATTTTATTTATTTTATTTATTTTATTTATTTTATTTATTTTATTTATTTTATTTATTTTATTTATTTTATTTATTTTATTTATTTTATTTATTTTATTTATTTTATTTATTTTATTTATTTTATTTATTTTATTTATTTTATTTATTTTATTTATTTTATTTATTTTATGTATTTTATTTATTTTATTTATTTTATTTATTTTATTTATTTTATTTATTTTATTTATTTTATTTATTTTATTTATTTTATTTATTTTATTTATTTTATTTATTTTATTTATTTTATTTATTTATTTATTTATTTATTTATTTTTTTATTTTTTATTATTATTATTATAATTATTATTATTATTATTTTTTAATTAAAACTTTGTAAATAAGTAAATACTGAATCACCATAAGATATTCACTTTTGGTATAAGTGTGAAGTGAACTTGAAGCATTTGGGGACGAGCGGGAAAAAAACTTCCCGCTCGCCCCCATTCAAATGGTAGTGGGGACGAGACGTGGGGACGAGCGGGAATAACCCGTCGCATCTTGACTCAAGATGATATAATATGTAAGTAGGTATCAGTCAGGAAGTAACTACCTAATAAAAATTGATAATTTTATTTCACTGTACCTACTTCACTCACGGTAGGTAGTTGTTGAAGGAACAAAACTGGGCGAAAATCCAAATTCCAATCTGTCCGACAAGTCAGGCTAACAGTTTGGAGTAATTTTGTTCAAACAGTTTGATCATCAAACTGTTGGTAGGACAGTTTAGAATAAACTAAAAATACAGTATATGGCATTGACTGTACTTTTGGCGAAATAAACTAAGTGATAAAAACAAAAACCATTCAATCGGAGGAACGGGAAAAAAAAATCCCGCTCCTCCTACCAATCGGAGTTCCGATCGGAGGACTGGGCAAATCCCTGGCAAGTCTTCCCGTTGTACGCTATAAATGCTATGGGGAGGTCTCATTCAGCAGTAGATGTCTACCGGCTGATGAAGCGCTAATTTATCTAGATTTAAATGTGGATTAATATTTCCCTCCTAAACTTTAAAGTATTAGATCGATTACATAAGCCGTTTTTTGTGATTAGCCTTGGTGATCCCGGGGGCCGTGATGGTCTTATCATGCGATTTAGACTCCTCCAACTCCTCCCGTTGATGTACTAAGAAAGCGACTGAGGGTTTACGTCAGGGTATGGGCAGCAGCTTCCATCTGCCAAGCATGGTGATTATGGCAAATCTCCCTATTCTATGGGGACTCGTCCAAAAACGGAAGTGTATCGGCCGATGGAGAAAAAGAATAGGTTATATTGATTCACGACCTCAGTGGCACGGTGGGCAAGTAGCCGGCTGAGATGCAAGAGGTGCGGGTTCGATTCCCGCTGCTGGACAGATGTTTGAATGATCTGTAAATATTTGTTCCGTGTCTGGGTGTTGTGGTAACATGGTATTCGTAGTTTCTGATACCCACGACACAGGTAATCCTAGTGTGGGATCAGCATGCGGTGTTAAGTTATGATTGCTACCAACTTATTTAGACTTTCATACAAAAACGACACAGCTAAAGAATAGAATAGTATAGAATAGAATATTCTTTATTGCACAAAAAACAAATCATGTACATAGGCGAACTTAATGCTAGGAAGCATTATCTACCAGCTAAATGCTAAAAAATGCTTAATGTATTGTAATTTCTTGCCTCTGGATAGTAGAGCTAACAATTGTATAGGCTACGGCGAAAAGCCTTAGAGAATTCTCTAAGGGGAAAAGCATTTAAGAGACAAAAACCCAGAAGTAAATAAAAACGCGAATCCTGTTGTTGCGTTGAAAATGTTAATTTTCATTGACAAACTCAGTTATATTGCATCATAAATCTTGGCAAGCCTATCTCATCGATATTTACAAGCGTAGATCAGCCATGACACAGGTTTCATTTTCATAGTATAGAAGAGAAATTCCGACCTAGGTAAGCCTTTATCGCATGACACAATACAGTGCGGGTACGGTTGCTTATTTTGCTTTGGGGAATTGATGTAGGAGTTTCACTTCTATTATGTTAGTGTTATTACCTATCTATTTTATGGATCGGCAAGATTCAGAATAACGACGGAACCGCAAATTGGATTCGGAAGTCATCCCGTGATGTGATGCTGTTACACAGATTGGAGCGATGTTTATGGCAAGTAGCAACTATAATAACGTAATTTATGATTTTGAATAGAAAACACGTTTGTTCGTTATATGTAAAAATACAACCGACTAGAGAACTTCCTCCTTTTTTGAAGTCGGTTAATAAAACAACGTCTGTTTGTCTGTATCTACACTAATAAATTTAGTTCTATCAAATGGTTTTTAATGCTTTCTTATAATTTTCTTACAGATTTTAGTTTTGTGTTGGGTCCAGCCTAAGAGTAGACCCCTCCGTCTCTTTCCGTGGATGTCGTAAAAGATGACCAAGAGATGACACCAGGGGGTGGGCAGCAGAATCCACCTGAGTCCTCAACACCAGTATTTATGATCACCAATCCACCTGCCAAGCGAGGTGGTTTCGGCAAATACCCCTTTGGATTCTATGAGGAAGGCCTCGTCCAAAATTGGATCTTTAAAGACGTTAATGCTGATAATGAGTGTAAGATACTCTACCTACACTGTCCAGCATACACCAAATTTGAGATGAAATAAAAAATCACATAACAACTATTCAGACAATTGAAACAAAAATGTCATAGTGTCGTCCTCACCCCAAACGGTTTTTCTTCCTTACTTGCAGTTAGTTATTGTATTGTATTATGTTAGGTATTTAGCCCACGGTGTCTGTAGTGCCAAGAGAACTGAATTTCAGGGGAATTAGTACGGAGTCTTGATAGTTTTTGAAACTAGGTATATGAAGTTTTGTTCCCTTCCATACATTTACTTGCAGCGCACCTAGCGGAAACGAGAAGAAAACTAAAGTCGCTATCAAAACTCGTACTAAGTCCCCAGGTATCCTTTAGATGAAATCCCGTTTTAATATACCTGTGTACCAAATTTAATCAAAGTTGGCAAATCCGTGTTGACGTAAAAACACTACAAACATCTTTATTAAAATCATTGTTCGTTTTACTTTTATATAATATTAGCAGTGATAGGGATAGGGAATTTCTTATAATGTATGGTATGGTTTTTGTTTATTATTCCTAAAAGTCTCAAACACTCCGTTATTTTTCTTCCATCATAGCAATAATATTATCAGACGCCGTTCTTCATACATTCCACATTTCCGGCAAGCCAACATGAAAAACCCATTTGAGCTCGATAAGACCATTAAAAGCGTGTAGAATTCATTATTCCAATCGTTCTGTTTGCTTTCATTATGGCCAGGAACGGAACGTAATTTAGCTAGAAATGGAATGTATTTACAATCCTATTATTGGCACGGAGTTTTTAAACAGTTTGAAAGAAAACTCATTTGTGTACAAAACTGTACTAAATGGCAGTAAAAGGTTAAATTACTTCCTATTTGAACCTGACATCTTGCAATGGTAAATACATTCCTACACTGCAGGAAATTCAGATCACTGGAAGTCAAAGAGCATTATCTGTTATTTAAATAGGAAACTAATTTTTAACTGCATTCAGGGTTGGCAACGCATAAGAAATGCCCCTGGTATTAATGACGACGGTAATAGCTTACCTGCTATCATACGTACCGTGAGCATGTTTGTCACGCCATAAAAAAAGAAGTTAAATATCCGATTTATTAAGTCGAAACCGACACTACTTCCTTATTAAAGTATTCTATTTTATTTAAATGGTGGTAGGTATATACAATGGTGTTCAGTTCTGCGAGCTATATGACCTGCCCATAGCTATTTCAACTTGCTAATTCTAAGAGCTGTTGGTTACCTAAGTTGAGGAATAAAGATTCTCGAATGGCAACCACACAAACAGGACGATGCAGTATAGGAAAGCCCTCCAATCGATGGACCAAATACATTATAAACGTCGCGGAAAGTTGTTGGATGAAGGCGGCGCATGATCGTTTGTCGTGATTCTAGGTTGAGAGGCCTATGTACAGTAGTGGACTTCTACAGAGTGATGTTGATATATGCAGATCATGCAAACATTTGTCTCGCAGTGGGAATTGAACCCGCAACTTCTCACATCTCAGCCGGCTACTCGCCAGCCGCGCCACAGATGTCGACTCCCAAGACAGAAGGAAATATGCCTCTACGATTCCCAAATCCCCTGTCACAGAACCCTACTATTTACCTACCTTTGTTTTCTGTGAATACTTTTGCCACCTTATGTTTTTCTTGGAATATTTTCGCCAAGTGATTGATGCCGGCTTGATGTGTCGCCGACTAATGCTGGTTACGAAGATAGATTGGTCCCACCGTTCCTACGGGATACGGAGCGTGTCTTGAAGGGAGGTAACAGGTGTGGTTTTATTGGAACCAAATTCGGAGTATGGAAAATCTACACAAATCTACCTGCCAAACTTGGTGATTATGTCAAATCCCCCCATTAAATTCTATGGGGGAGGCCTCGCCCAACAGTGGACGACTAACGGCTGAAGATGGAATTTCAGGATATTTAAACACACCTTACTGTATGGCTTCTTGTATCATGTTATCGTTTTCTTCTACTTCCTGCTCTTTTTCAGTGCCCGTGGTCCAACCAGGTGAACTGAGCAGGTTGACCACGGCCGAAGCCCACATATGATTATAGGCCTCCTAGCAATTTGCCGTCAGATTGCTCTATCCTGGGGTTTCGTAGATGCGATGCTGAAAAGAAAGAAAAGAAAGAAAATTTATTTATTTCACACATTAAACACAACACAAGATTACACAAAAAGAAAAAATAAACAGGAAAAAAAAAATAACATTAAAAATAAACATGAAGATATAAGTAGGTATATAGACTAATGTGTTGTGTGAGGTGAAATAGGTCCCTGTCTCAGCATAAGCTGCACCTGACCTGGAAAAGGCGTGCCGTTCCCAGGCCGGCGGCGCAGCGCTGGTTTTCAGACAGAGCCTAGGTGAAGCCACGCACATCAATAACCACCGGGTTGCAATAATTAGGCATACAATAACCTCCCTATGACATCAATGTCTACAAATTACAAATGTCATAAATGACGTTAGTACCTGCAGTGATACATCCTCTATGGCAATTAAATAAATTTGAAATGCGTGCCATGTGAAATACCTATAGCGAGCACACGGAGTGTATTTAGTTCGGTTATGCGTAGTATCCTTTAGTTTGTGGTTCGGTTTTTGTGAAAAGACAAGACAAGACAAGAGAGACTGCATAATTGATTGTATCAAGTGCCACTAATGACGAATGCAGAAGACAAATATGGGAGAAGTCTACCATGCCAGACGTAATTCTGGCTGTATGGAACAAAAATCCTCCCAGGCGAGACGTGCGCAAATTAAAAGTGAGTAGCCATTTGTTTGTCACTACGTTTTACATTTTGCCTGTGGTCAGTTAGCGAGTAGGTTATAACGAAGGCATTTCAAGTTTGGCCTAGTTGCTCTCTGAGGAGCTGTTGTTTGAGCGTTTTCCTAAAAACACTAACCGTTTTCAGAGCACGCACTGGCGGGGGAAGGTCGTTCCAACACCGAGAGGCGGCAAATTTGAAGGATCCACGAAACGCCATAGATTTATGCTTCGGTGTCGCAAACACAAAGGTACATGCTCTGCTTGGATATCTGGAATGGGCTCGTGCCCACTCAAATTTATCATACAGATATTTAGGATATTTTTTTGTAATTACCCCAAACAGAAGCACAGCAAGATGAAGCTTTCTGCGTGCTGCCATTTTAAGCAGATTAGATGAGTTAAGGAAAGGCGAGATATGTGATCGTGGTGGCACGTGAAAACAAAACCGAGCGCAGGCATTTTGGACACGTTGGATAAGTTTAGTGGTTCTACTCAGCAGACATGGCCCAAAAACAACATCACAGTAATTCAGCTTAGACAAGATAAGGGATTCACAAAGATTTATTCGCACTGCCTCGCTGATATATTGCCGAATTTTATAAAGTAGCTTTAGGCGATAGAAACAGTTGCGCACACTCTCGGCAACATGCTTTTCGAAATGTAAGTGGCTGTCCATAATTAGCCCAAGGTTCTTGGCATCAGAAACACATTCCACAGCCACACCATCAACCAAGATATCTATTGGAATGTTTTGGAGTTCTTGCACTTTCTGTCTGGTACCTACAAGCAGAAATTTTGACTTTTTGGGGTTGATGACCAATGAATTGCATTTAGACCAACCAGATATCTGGACCAAGTCAGAGTTAATTTTGCTTACAGCATCAGTAAGATCCAAATGTGGGAAGGAGAGATACAGCTGCAGATCATCAGCATAGAGATGATAACCACAGTGAGTGATGGCCTTAATTATATCTGCACTATACAACACAAATAAGATTGGCCCCAAAATTGAGCCTTGGGGGACTCCTCGGGGCACCGGCTGAAGAGTGGAACGGGACCTGGATCCATCCGGCATAGACAGTTCCACAAACTGATGCCTACTATCCAAGTAACTGTGAAACCATTTGGTAGTCCGCTCATCAAAACCATAGAAAGAGAGCTTAGATAGCAGAAGGTTAATATTTAAGGAATCAAAGGCACGAGAGAAATCAAGAAGCACCAAAATGTTAATCATGCCCCGGTCCTGAGCACCAAGTAAATTGTCGACAACATCAAGGAGAGCAGTTGAAGTACTGTGTCCCTTTCGAAATCCAGACTGCTTCTGTGGAAGAATATTGTTGTCTTCAAGATACTTGGCAAGCTGCAAGCTCACTGCCTTCTCCAGAACCTTCGATAAGCAGGGGAGCAGACTGATAGGCCGTAGATCTTGGCAGGATGATGGATCATTGCTCTTCGGTATTGGCCTAACCATTGCCAGCTTCCAGCTCTCAGGAAAAATTCCAGTCATTATCGAACTATTGATTATTGCAGTAACTGCCTCCAAGGACTCTGGCAAAGTCAAGAGGAGCATTTCCAATGAAATGCCATCCACACCCTGCGCGTTTGATTTAAGACCACGAATTATAGCCATAACAATATCTTTGCTAACAGGACTCAGCGAAAAAGTCTCAGCGCTGTACCTATGGTGCTCGAAGAAGGTGAGCTGTGAGATCGACACATGATCAACACCAGGAACATTCAGAAAATGGGAATTTATAACGTCAGGGTTGTCGAATTGCGGTGGGAGCTCAGCAGCCTGTTTTTTATCAGGTAAAATAGTGTTTTTTAAGTTTTTCCAAAGTTTTTTCGAATCTGTTATGTTATTATTTATGTGCTCAGTGAAGTACGCCTCTTTTTCACTCACAATGGCTGCAATCACAAGATGCTTCATCTGTATGTAAGAATTTTTGAGAGCTACTGTATGAAGTGATCTTAGCCTGTTATGATAATCATTGCGGATACGCATCATTTGCTTAACCGTTTCAGTAATCCAAGGATGGGGAGGTTCCTTAAATTTAGTAGTTTTTAGAGGTGCATGCAAATCAAACAATGTCATTATCAAGTCTGTAAACACTGCAACCAGCTCATTAACATCTGAAGTCACCGAAAAGAACTCCCACTTAACCCTATTTAGGTCATCGCTGAACAAATCAAAAAGTATATTTTTTAAAGGCCTGTAGGTAACTAAGCGAGGACATGGCTTCACTTTTTTGATGTCAAGCTCTACTAAGAGCATTGCATGGTGTCCTAGATCCGGGGTATATTTGACAGTGACATTACGGACACGGGCATCAGTACATGCTATATCTATCAATGTTTGACTATGATCTGTAAAATGAGTAGGCAAAGAGATGACTTGATTTAAGTTAAGACTGTGTATAAACTGGTTGAGGAGCTTAGTTTTCCAGAAGTCTGGGGTGAGAATATCCATGTTTAGATCTCCAACTAATATCAAACAACCATAATTAGAGAATGATGTGACAGAATCCGTTAACGCTTCAAGAACCTGATTAGGGTCTTGCCAGGGTGGCTTGTATGCAGTCCCTATTATGATATCTTGTCCATTCACCTTCACGCGAATCCACATTTGCTCAACTGAGGGTGCAGGAGGGTGAGGGCAGTTACGTGCAAAAAGCCCCTTTTTGACATAGAAACCGACACCCCCTCCGCGACCACGTAGGATATGAAGAGGCCTAGGGGCATAACGCAGCCGGTACCCTGGTACCCTAGGAGCCTTATCGTCCTCATCTATCCCCATCCAGGTCTCGTTTATGGCCATTATATCAGGCTTCATTTCCTCCATGGCTACAATAAACTCATCATGCCCTGTGTTAAGCGAGCCCGCATTAAAAAGACCAACTTTAAGGTATCTTGCATCAATCATAGTTATAAATAAGTGTAAATCTACACGGAAAACACATAATAAAATCGCCAACAATAATCAACTTGCCTGACCAATCATAAAACATTTTTTGAGACTTTAGAATATAATTTACGAAATAGTTTATATAATAAAATTGTGAATAATGATTTAGCAGTTTGAATAGGCTGGATGATATAACTATTATGTTAAAGGAGTTGTAAAATAAATGTATGATGTAGTATATAAATAATTGCATGATTGGTAGTGGATTAAACTGTTTAGTGCGGGCATTTTTCCCCACACAGCACACAAGCCTTTGACAGAATATGACACATAATAGATAAAAGAGCGAAAAACAACATATGTACTTGACGTGAAAATAATCTAAATTACAGGAGAAAAACTCAAACCGGATTGGACCCAAAAACCCGCGAAAGGTCGGCCTCAGACCGAATAGGGTAGGCCGGCTTGCCATCAGCCTGCCGGGCATAGATGCGGCCTCGCTTCGTCCAGGAGAACCGCCATTGAAGCCTGCGGCACTCATCGCGGACCCGATGAAACAGCTGCCGGTTGACACGCGTCAGGCGCTCGTTGAGGAAGATGCGTGGGCCAGAGGTGGCGGCGTTGGCTCGGCCGGCGTCGGCAGCTGTCAGCGTGCGGCGCACGCGCGCTGCCTGCAGCAGCTGGTCACGAAGGTAACGACGTGCCAAGCGCACAACTACTCGACGCTCACGTGGCGCCTCAACCCCGGCGCCCGCGCCCTGCGCTACGCCCACGCGCTCGGCGAACACGACGTCGCGCTCCTCCAACGTCACGCCCAGCTTGGCGGCGAGTACTGTGACAGCATGCAATACGCTCTCACCCTTCTCCTCTGGCAAGTGACCTATCTCAAGGTCTGACTGGAGGGCCTCCTGGTCACGCTCGTTCAACTCGATCTTGAGCTGAGTGACGGTACGCTCCAACTCAGCAACCTCTACCGCAGGCCCGGCGCGCCTATGCTCAACCGCTTCCAACCGCTCCTCAAAGCAATCCAAGCGCGCAGACACGCCCGCGAGAGAAACCCGGAAGTCAGCCATCTCCAACCGAAACTCCCTCATTTCTGAGCACAGGGTGTGAACGTCCTCCTTAAAAGACTTCAGCTCCGTAAATAGTTCCTCTCTAAGCGTCCGCAAGAGCCGCTGAAACTCCATCCCACTGGAATCCACCGCTACACAAAGCGCTGTCTCATCCAGTGCCATGGGCTCCACGCTCTTATTCGTAGGAGGTTCCACGACCGTATAAATATCTTGAGCCACACGCACAGGTGTAGACGGGTCCCTTCCCTTTGGGGTTTTGTTCTGGCATTCTCCACAACGCCAAACATCAGCTACTTTCGCCCCCACCGGAATCCTTACGCATTCATGGTGGCTCTGAGACTTGCACTGCGAGCAAACAACGCCACCTTTCAGAAACTTGCCACAAGCTCCGCATTTAGCCATTTTACTGAGTAAAAAAACTTATGCACGCCACCTATGATTTCAATTCATGCACTTTTAGTAAGCTGGCACCAGTGAAGAGCCACCAACAGATGGCGCGAGCGCGGCGAGAGCTACTCAGCAACAGATGGCGTTAAGGAGGTATCAAGTAGGTAATATGGGTCAATAAAAAAATATATGTCCTCTGATAGCCATAAACCTGGACGATTACACTATGGAAGCAAGGCCCGTAAAGTGTTCACCCTTTCACTAGAACAATAAGACGGTTTATGCAGAGTATAGTCAATAAGTCTTCTTTTTTTGTTTGTAGGAAAGTTAATGAGGGTAAACAAAGACTCACAATGTCCATAAAATATTGTTTAGTTAATAAAACTGTATACACTATTATGTTTCTAGAGAAATTAACACCAATGCAGCACGCCACTATAAACCACAAGCAAATTGCTAGTATAGCACTGAAGGAACTGTTAAACTTTTTATATGATTAAAATAAATAGGAACAACTGTGTGTTCACCGATGGTCGTGACTTCACTCTCGTGACTATGAAATGTATTCGGTAGCCTCTGCCTATAGCATTAAATTACCCTACAAGTCATGTCCACCAAGGACGCGTCCTAAATGTCATTCAAATTAAAATGTAATTCAAATGTAATTCATGCTGAGAGCTTTTACATTCTTCTTGACATTGGATCACCATAAAGACGGGGATCTACCTCTTTCTCTGGGTTTAGTTGGGCTAATACTGATTATCTGTCATCTGTTTGCAGTAGATGGCCATACAAACGGAGCATGTTAGATTTTATGTTATTAGGGCATAATCATTTTGGGTTTCTTATTTGTTTTGAACTAGTACATTCTGGTTTTCTCTCAATGTTATTTATAGTCATTGGGCACGTAGTTTATTACCCAAGTTTAATAATTTTGTACTCTTCCTTTTGCAAGTGGGAAAATCTATTTTTGGACAACTGGATTCAAACCTGAGAATTGGAAGTCAGGGTCAGTAGCTATTTTAGGTTCATCATCAGAACTGAAGACAAACTTCCGATTCTTACAGTCGGAACTGAAACTATACATCCCTATTATTGTGTTTTATCTGATTTTTATGTGTTACTGGTTGTGTTACTGATGAAGTAATATATAACAATTTGTGGAATTATTTCTTAACACTTTTTTTAAATCATTTCAAGAAAGGAAATAATTTACTATGTATTATTTTTGCATTTTCAATGAAATTTTGTATTTATGTTTGTGTCAGTTTTTCTATCTCTTTTTGTTTAATTTCTGTGCTTAGTTTTTTATAGGATTCGATAAAATTTGAGTTCTACTGTATGGATTTATTTTATAAATGTGTTGCATTAAGCATGGTTTTTTTATGAAATGTACAGCAAACTTATTCTACTTCCTCGGTTATACCTACAGTCAAATACTGCGTTTCGCATAATCAATTCATAAATACGTACATATTGCTGTTGTCAACAGCCATGCTGCCAGCAAGTGTAGAGACCCCTTAATGGTTGAACCATAAGCTAAATTTAGTATCGTATCAATATGTATTACCTCCTGTTTCGACAAAATATATACTCGTATTACATCTCAAAGAAGATTGATCTGTAATTCTGACAGATACATTGATTTTCTCATTCACTCTCCCCGAAATAACCCAGATATAAAAAAAAAAATATTAAATTAAAATTTTTTTTTTTTTTTTTTTAATCAATATTTAATTAAATAATTAAATATTGTTTCGTCATCACCCGAATACTAGCTTTTTCTTTAAATTATAATTAATTATCTATTATTTTGGTGCCTAACATAGCTCTAAGTCATACTAACATAATATGGATCTTGTTATCTGAAATAAAATTATTATTATTATTATTATTATTATTATAAAACTCCACTTTCTTCGCGTGATAGCATAAATCCAGACATCTATACTGTACGGGAGATTATATCACGTATTACCACAGCTTATATAGATTACAGCTTGGTTAGACAACCTCTTACGTGAAATGTTAATTTACTTTTTCACTTTCCATAAATCAAATCAAATCAAAATAATTTTATTCATTGAAATCCCTAGGATTATTTTGAATCATCTTATAAGCTAAAATTACTTTTGTTCAAACTCAACCACGCCTAGAAAAATCAGGGCAACAAACACGGCTTGGCTTGATTTGATGATCCGTCTTACCACTAGATGCGAAGCCTCTATGTAGTACCATGGAGCAGGGAGTTGCTAATACATAGTAAATGAGAACTTAAAAACCTTAGAAAGATAGTTATAAGTGTGTTTCCATGATTATAACAGCTTTTAAATCAGAACAGACAACGTAAACGTTTTTCCAAATCCCTAAGTTATCCTACATTAATTTAACTTACTTTGTTTTATTATTTATTTTTTATTTATTATTGTACTACAGGCAGTCATAAAAGCTTAACAATTACAGAATTAGTCTTCGTTGCAAGGAACCAGCTGTATCCCAATAAGCTGGGTATTATATCTCAAGTCTGGCAGTAAAATGGCCGTGTACGTACTATATGGCTAGAGTGAAAGCTTTTAACTAGATTGCCTGGCTGGACGGTCAATTAACTCTAATTTTAAAGTTAATAATTCAAGATGCATCGTTCTCTAAAAAGCTCGACTGCTTCATTCGTATTTTTAAATTGTTTTGTTGTGTTGTTTTTTTATAAATGCTATACATACCTACTAGTTTAGTACGTTAATAAACGTATTTTAGTACTCTGTGTTGTATTAATGACTTTGAAATAAACTTATATATATCTATGTTCAATAAATGAGTTTATGATGGAAATTTATGTTGACAAGTAATGAAAGTTAATTTTAATGATCATTGACTATGCCTTTGTAATAAATATATTTATTCAAACTTATTAATTACGAAGGCTTAGTCAAATAAAAATATTTATCAAAAATTAATGTGACATTAAAACAAATTAATTTAGTTTTCTTGTTGATATTTTAATTTTTTTTTGTTATAATAATCAAAACATTATACATTAAATCAATCATTGCATATCCCACTATTTCAACCAGCCGTGGAGTCCACCATTGGCGCAGTGGCTAAAGCATTTCCGTATCAAGCAGACGGTCGTGGGTTTGATTTCCACATGATTAGTAAGGCCATGAAAGAAATAGTAGACAATATAGTTTTCGACTTTTGTATTTCTTGGTGTTTTCTTCTTCTGTTTAAGAAGTTTTTTCTTGCATGAGAAATGGCTCTGACAACAGACTTCAATTTTAACCTTTGCATTAGTAGAAAGGAACTAGTATGCCGAAAGGTAACAGCTATTTATTATTTATTTCCAGCCTCAGTTTCGTTTAAAACTAATAATATCATCAACCTTACTAAACTTCAAACGACATTACCATCAGGGTTGGGTAAGGGACTGCCATTAGCTCGAGTGCCATCGCAACTTGAGACCTCTTGTATGCCGTAAAGGGTATAACGTGTGAGATTATAATAATTGGAAAGTTAGAAGATATGGTTTGAAGTAGATATTTTTCCATAAAATCAACAAGAAAAATTGCGACCCTTCTAATCTAATTCTTAAGTGTGTCACACACGTAGCAGACGCGGTAAGATATCTGTATCTGAGCGCGTACCTGTCCATATCGCTCTCTATACTTAACTCAAGTAGCAACACATACGTAGCAGATCACTTGTATTTTACCGTCAAGCATCTGTAGGCACCGACATAATATATCAAAAGATGGACAGATGATATTTGTGTATACAAAATTGAAATTAAATACAGTTTGAAGGTTTCTTCTTTAGGTTTGAAGGGGATTTTTAGGTAGGTAGGAATTTGCTATAAATTTTTATTCATTTTAATTTTATAAACATTTGATTTTTTGTTCTGTCTGTGTGTTTCGAATTATTGTATTTTTTCTATGAATTGATTAGTATATCTTTTTATTGAACTCTATTAAAATATTAAAATTGCAGTGTTCTACAGGGTATATTATGCACTAACAAGACCTAAGCCATAAATTATATACATGTTGACAATTAATAAATATAATACAATACAATAAATCATTAGTTTCAATATTTTGTATAGTGTTTTTATTGTGTAAAATACATAAAAAAAATTGTAGAATTTTGTTTTTTACAGTGGGAAGGTATAAACTTCTTATGAAAAAGTTCCATTGCGTTTTTAAAGTATGAACCTCTCAGGGCACGAGTCTTGCTCAAACTATTCCATTTGTTTGGCTGAAATACCTACTTTAGTATGTTATAGCATAGCAAAGAAAAGTAATGCAGGAACAGCTATTGTCGTTAACAACACTAAATGGAATTCATAATAACGCTGGCATCTGACAAACGACACACTTCAAGAGTTTAGGTACTAAAATATTGTTTATGAATATGGGTGTTCATTTTGTAGGATCATAAAGCCCGTTTCTATGATATATAACGAAAATAAGCAAAACATTTTTTTTAATTGCCTCTACCTACTCCTTTATAGATTGTCCTCACAGATATCCTCATTAGTTAAAAGAACATCTTTGATAGGTATATACAATCATGAGTTTATGACGTAAATATGTATGGTGATAAAAAAATTTGCTACCAATAAATTTCTACGGAAATTATTAAAATATATAATTCATAACTATTTGGGCCAGAAAATAAACACAGAAAAGTAAATATATAACAAAACATAAAAAATTCAGCTTGTGTCTACAAAACAGCCCCACTCAGCATTCGCTGCAGAAGGAAATCACTCAAGAAAGTCTTTACCTATATTTAAATAAATATTTCCTCATGATGCTAAAATATCATAAACCCAAGGGAATGAACATTCCATATCTCACCAATTCTCATTTTACCCATAAAACTCAATATTTATGTTTCGCGTCAGCGTTTTTTCACCCCCTCATCAGTTCTACTAGAACATTTCCAATAATAACAGTAACAAAACTATATAAATTCTCTTCATTTTCATCACTGATGAAATCTTTCATCATCTCTTGCTACGTGTTGGCTACGCGGTTGCTACGCGGTTGCTACGCGTATACGCCCATTCTACGATTCTACTACGCTCATTCTACGATTTTGTTTATACATTCTAGAACGCTCTTTGAAAGTAGATAAACTTTCTAAGAGAAACACTTAGTTTAAACAGTGAATGTATATTTCAAATATCTATAACGTAGTAACAATTATCATCAGCCTATAATTATCATCTTTTGTTACACAGATCTAGTTACTACTGGCTTAGTAGCCAGTAATTGTTAATTTTTTTAGTTACTATAATAGGAACTATTTTATGGTAAAAACATAAACAAAACAAAAAACTTTAGTATAACTAAGTCAAATTCATACTTTAAACTGAAATAAAAAAAAGTAGGTATACCCGCTAAAACGATATTTTGTTTAATTTCAATAAAATTGTTGTTACAGAAAAATTATTACTTGGTGTAGATATCAACTAAAAAAGAAACTAAAAGCTATCAAAATTTCTAAAAAAAGTTAATAAAGAATTCTAAGTTCAACTTTAAGTTACTTTAAAAAAAGCTAAGATTAATTAAAATCTTCAAACTCTCCATAAACTTTTCCCATTTGTGCTTTTTTCAATAGTATGTTATATGTTTTACAAAAGTAATTCGCTAATTTAGCCCAACCAGATAAAAACAATAAAATAACGGCTTTGAAGAAATGGCACTTAAAGTACATTTCCTCTCTTTTTCATCGGGTATGAGACAAAACACGATCCTTATGTACGTCCTGTACAACTTGTTTAGTATGGGTTATTTATCCATTGTAAAATGATGAAAATTCCAATTGAATTAACTACAAGGATGTGTACCTAGCCTACATGTTTTCCGAAATAGACTGATGTACAAAGCCGGGACAGATAGGTAAAATATTTATAAAATCCCAGTGAATTTTATGAAATATACGAACAATAGTGTACGTTATCAGCTAAACTGAACGACGTTTTGTTAAAGTTGCTTTTTTTTTCAAATTGCTGCATGCAGCGTCAACCGTTGTTCCACTAGTTGAGTTCGTTGTTCCATTTTGTTTACTGTTCTGGCAATTTGGTATTCAATAGTAACTGTTTGACATTTTTATTGCCGAATAGACTATTGATCATCTCTTTATGTACCTAACGAGTGTGTTCGTTGTAACTAGATCATTTATTTTTGCCAAGTGCGAATTGTTTTTAACCGACTTCAAAAAAGTAGGAGGTTCTCAATTCGACTGTATGTTTTTGTATGTATGTTACGCGATTACTCCGTCAATTATGCATTGATTTTGATGATTCTTTATAGTTTTGGTAGGTTATTCTTCAGAGGTGGTTGTATATAAATTTTATCGATTTTTATTCAGCACTTTTTTAACATTTTGGTTTTTTGTGGTTCCCATTGATGAAACTTAATATATTATATCGAAGTAGATAATATGCCACTCTTGGTTTGCCTGTAGCATCATGACAAGAAGTGTCAGCGCTAAATGGTACTGCTAGACGTGAATATATGGCGTTATAGTAATACCAAAGAATACGTAATAACCACACGGTTACATACTTAATAAGTGGTGCTACCACTTATTAAGTATCATAACTTAACACCCAACTGGTACTCGTAGTTCCCGATACAGGTATCAGGAACTGCGATTACTATGGTAACACAATACCCAGACCTGAAACAAATATTTTCAGATCATGCAAACATTTGTCCCGCAGCGGGAATCGAACCCGCAACCTCTTGCGTCTCAGCTGGCTACTCGCCCTCTGCACAACGAGGATGTGATAGAAAGTGCTAAATTGTGGGCATTTTGAACCGACTGCAAAAAAGGAGGAGGTTCTTAATTCGACCCGTATGTTTTTTTTTAAAGTTACGTTGAAATTTATTTTCTTTATATAAAATAATTGTTTAAATAAAAACCTTATTTACTGAATAACTAAGCACAAAGTTTAATATTCTGTCCAGGATCTACTGTTTGCCGGTGTAGTTAGCGATTTTAATTAACATTGCTAATTAGTCCAGAGTTCGGAAGAACACATTTCCCTGAAACTGTTTGGATATTGTGGAGAATAATAATTATACCGGAAACTTTATTCACAGCACTGTGAAGGTAAAACCATTAAATCGTGTTTTACAGACCGTTAGACAGATATTTGTAAAAGTTAATTTTATAAAAAAATTAAAACCACTTAAGGAGCCGGCGAAGGCCGTAAGCAAATTCAATTTGAAGCGTGTGCAAAAATCAGCTATCCCTGTTTGGCACCGGGGCCTCTCCCCTTGCATACGCGATGGGTGTACGAGCCGTTTGGAATTTGTAACAAATTAGGTCGTGTTCCGTATTACCAAAAATGATGAATAAAAACTTTTTTATCAGCCTGAAGAAGTCCACTGCTAGACATTGGTCTCCCCCATAGAATGTTACGACGGTTTTGAGCCGCCTCCAACTACCGGCGGCTACCGGCTGGTAGTAGGAGGCCAATATTGGAGGCCAATGTTGGAGGCCAATGACCAGCAGTGGACTACTTCAGGCTGATAATGATGAAGATCTCCGTGGCATGGTGGGCTAGTAGCCGGCTGAGATACAAGAGGTGGGGGTTTGATTCCCACTGCGGGATAAATGTTTGCATGATCTGCAAAAATTTGTCTGAAGTCTGGGTTATGTGGTACCATGGAACTCGTAGTGTCTGATACCCACGGCACAAGGTATCCTAGTGTGCTATCAAGACCAAAGATTTAAATCGTAGATACGCCCAGGCACCGAAAAGTGTTGCATTGTATTTGAATATGTGCGTGAACGAAATGCTGACGCACGCACACTAGTGAATAGTTAAAAATCGTGATTTTGCCAATAAACTCAACTGTTGATATTACCATTTCTTGTGCAATCATATTGCACGAACTTTTGTGAAAAAATTAACGTCCTGTAAGTCCTGAAATCGAAAATATGTGCCATTGTCTAAAAAGTGTGCAATCCATGTACGGTCAGCAAACTCATCAGACAACAAGAAAAGAAATAATAATTAAACTGAGAATAATAATGTAACGTCGCGTAAAATTTCCTCAGACTTGCTGGAATTACTCTTTTTTTTTGCGCGATTGCTAATAAAAAGTCTTTGTTTGCATCTTCAGCTTTCACTGCTAATTCGTTGAAATCGTCTTTATTAAAATATTTTCTGTTTTTCAAAGACCTAGACTAACTCTCGCAGAGAAATATTTTTGGATTTTAAATACCTACTTGTTTTGTTTTCTCAGCTTTATAATCTCTCTTCTGCTTTTTTCATTAAGTACTAAATTGTTTTTCAAAATAATTTTTCTAGGTGTATCGAAAATCGAATCTGTATCCGACACGTATATGTCACGGAGGGGTGAACTAGGTATATTTTGATCAGCAGGTAAATCTTGTGATGGTTCCGTGGTTGGCGGAAAAACTGGTCAATACCAGCTTTTCGGCCAACCACGGAACCATCACAAAATCATTAAGTTTTAATTTACGACGACCCAACCACGACCATGAGTGGAGTCAAATACAAATCGTTGTCCTTGAAATGTGCTGAGCAAATTTTGTAGGTAGCCAGCCACTCTTCGTCTCTTTGGTCTACTAGAATAACCTTTATCCATTTTTCCTTAAAAATTGCTTCTTGCGGAAATCTAAAATATTAAATTAAAACAAATGTATAATTTATTTAAATTATTGAACTTCTAAAATATGAAACAAAAAATAAAATTAATAAATGAAATACGCGTTTTTTCAGTGTTATTTAAATTTTCTATACAATTAATTAAATCTCAATGACGCGGACGCGGCGCGGCGCGGTCCGTGACTACGCTCTTGAATCTGCTGACACTACCGAGCATATCGAAACCATAGGTAGATGATCCCTTATAAAGCGCAGCCTCGGTACAGCCGCGTGTCTTTATATATTGGTTTTCGATCGCACAACAAATGAACCGAGAAAATAGTGCTATCTCTTTTTCTCCTAAAGAAGTTGCAAATACTACTTTCTCTTTCATGCACTTGCCATTTTAACTTGAATATTTTGGGCAACGGACAGAAAAAAATAGTTATTTAATTAAATCACAATACTTTCGAGTGAAATGTTACGCCTTTGGCTTTATTTGTGTTTTTGGAGTTGTTGTTGCACTTGCGAAATGTACACGATGGCATTTTGTGACACTTTCATAGAAAATCGACAAAATTACAAGACGCCCAGCTCGCACTGTGTTCAGATGTGCACTGAGTCCAAATGAGCGAGCTATTTTATTTCACGAGGAAACATTACGGCTCGGTCTCTCAACGGTAAGGGCGTATCTACGATTTAAATCTTTGGCTTAGCCTAGTTTAGGACCCTTCGTAAAATCTGTACCTCATCATTGCATGTTATAAATATAAGTATTTATTTTTGTTTTCACTATGTTTGATGTTATAACTAAACTTGTGTTTGTTTTAAATAAACTTATCTTACCTTAATTTTAGTAGGATAATGATTATCACTACTCTTCTACCTGATGACTAACCTGCTTAAGTTAAAACTCGATTCCCATCAGCTCTAAAACTGTTTCACAAACGAGCATTGAGAACGTTCGAAGACGCTTGGCACGAAATCAACTCGTTAACAGCCCTCAGAGACTGATATAGGAGGTTATGGGCGATACAGACTCGAATAAGAGATTTATGAATGAACGTATTTCAAATGGGCAAAGTTTCATTAAAATGAATTGTTGTAAACCTTTTATAAACATCAAAACTTCTATAAACTATTATTGTGCTTGAATTTTTAATCAAACGATTGATTATTTGTTTTCTATAGGAACTGTTTAATTGTTTATTAATTGTCAACATGTACATGATTTATAGCTTAGGTCTAAGAGCAGCTTATGAAAGTACATGTACCCTGTAGGGTGCTGCAATTTTAATATTATAAGTAATAGAGTCAAATTATATCAAAAATTATAAAAATCGCGCCTACCTAAAAAAGTTGAACAAACAAGTCAATCAGAAAAATCTAGGTCAAACTAGGTCCTAAATTAGTTAAAATTACACAGATTATCATGTTCAGGCATGTCATTCACAGATTTATAAATATAGTATGCCATTACAATTATATTAACAATTTATCAGATAAGAATTCGGCCACCGAATAGTAACATTTAACGTTTTTTGTTCAAGTACCAATATAAAACAAATAATCAACTCTCAATCAATCTATAAAATTAATCAATAATAAAGTATTTTTGTACAGGCATAAGTAACTGGCTGAATTCGATTCCCGCTGCGGGACAAAATATTCCAAGGTCGCAAAATAAATTGTTTCAGTTCTGTGTGTTATCATTATCATCAGCATAATCAGCCCACATTAGTCCACAGCTTGACAAAGGCCTCTCGTGCTACTGAGTGTTCCATAGAAACCATGAACTGGTGGAGGACTGGGTGTTATGGCGCCAAGATACTCGTTGTTCCATGAGCTCTTATACCGATTCAGTTATTTAACTATTTTAGTTCAGTACAATTTCAATTCAATTTTATTCAGCACATAATATCGGTTCCGTGATGTGGATTATGTATGTGACAGTTGGGTATATGTTATCTTTTCTTAGTTTTTAAATTAAAAACCCGTATTCCAAGCACGATGTTCATAGTTATTAAAACTAGCACCCAGTTACAGTAGCAACTACTGGTAGCCGATATACATTTCATCGTCTTATTACGTAAGGAAGTCTATAGCCTTCGGTGCTGCGGCTTGGCCGGCGGTCAACTCGTTACCGGCGCTATGGGAGCGACTCTTGGGATACATAGTGTAGGGAATGAAGTAAGAAAAGTGTTAAATACTCTTCTGTTTCTATGTCATAATTGGTAAAGAACCCGTGAGTGTTGGAAAAATTCAGGGTGAAACCAGTTAGGATCATTCTTGCAATTAAATTTCATTTTTTATTCAAATCAGGACGGTGCATAAACCTAGGTCTGCGCTGTAGTTTACTGCAGCATTGTGTTTTGCACGGCGCATTTTTGACAGACTATACAGGCATAATTTAAGACTGTGTAAATTTTACCTAGTTTTGTAATATGGCTGTTGATTACAATAAACTATTACTTAAATTCCCTTACATTTGCATGTATTATTACATATTCAGAGGTTCTGTTATATTTCATTTTATTTTGTCGCAACCTCTTGCGTCACAAAAAAAAACCAGCCTAGCTTCGTCTCAGCTAGGCCAAACAGGATTATTACTAATAGTTCTGCGAACATTTAGACCTCCCGACCACAAACTCTCTTGTACCTCAAAGTCGTTGAGCTCACGTTATAGCTTTTGAATTTTTATTTTTGTGTTTTTTCTCAAAAACTAAACACCGTAGCATATAATACGTAATAACCACAAGACCGTAGTATAAATATTTAAATAGTTGTCGAATGTATAGACATAGCTTTTACTTATGCCACTTCATTTGATGGTATTTAGTGCCACCACAAACATCCCTCTTTTTGGGAGAAATACCCCTGCAATCAAAAATCTCCGACGTCTAAAAAATTATATGGTTTTGTAGAACCAGTACATCAAGTTTCGTCAAAATTAATTGAAAAATGCGACCTGTATGCGAGTATGTACATACATACATTCTTACATTACATACATCCAGACAAACGAAAGCAAATTTTACCATTTATTGCAAGGATTTCGCTCGCTTCGCTCTCGTTCTACTACGTAGTAGTAGTTGAACTACTGTTTTTATTTTGTACTCTGTGGTTTCATAGTAGCAACGGTGATGTACGAGGAGTGTACATGTACCTTAATGGCATTGTCCGCTTGCTCATTCATTTGAGAAATTTATGATACACCGAAAACGAAAACTTTATGATGTTAAAGATATTTTTTTAGTTCCGTTGTAATAACATGGAATAAAGTAAGTAATTTTTGTTTAATGTTTATAGAGTGATATGTTTTAGTGTGAGCTAGATCAGGAATATTCAATTTCCGTCCTCTAGAAAGACTTTATAGACACGTTAATATACAAAGTCAATGTAGGCCGGTCTATCCACCCGTTCGATTTAAGGCTCAGAGGCACCAAAACAAAAAAATTTTTTTTTAACAAAATCTAATTAATTTAAGTCATTTTCTTTTTACCAGAACTTTATAATGTACAAAATTGCCAATAATGTGCCAAATTGCTGCCATTTTTAAATGCTCAGTAAAATTTGGTACATACACACGCACACATAGTAATTATTACAGCCTACTTGGAAAATACTTCTATTGCGGAAATGTATGATGTGATAATGATGTACCTCGTTCTGGTTTTTATTTTGCCAGTTGTAAAAATAAAACCTCAAAATTCATATTCTTAAAAATTTTATCCGCACCTATTCTACACGAATCAAAAGACGTGTTTTATTAAAGTTCTGTAAGTACCTTAATGAAGCCACCGTATATTTGGGGAGAATTGCCACCATAACCACGCTTGCCATGCGGATTTGTGATCGCAGTTCTCGTGTTGAACACTCTGTGGATGGTGCTGCCCATCCTCTTTACCACGAGCTCATATTGCCGTTCAGTTGAAAAAACTTTTCAGTACAAAATATCGGTTCGTCTTTGCCCATCGTTGAATAACTTTAATCGCAAGTATACAGACCTTTTGTGACTGTGCCTTTAAATATAGTTGTGGACATCACAGAATCGATATTTTGTAATAGTTTTTGAACTAAATGGCTATAAGAGCCCATGACCCCCTGTTGCCAAAACATTTTCCATATGTGACATATAGATAAGTCTGAAGGGAGTTAACTTTGCACAGATTTTATAAATTAACTATCCATATTATACAAACGTCTTATAATATCATAGTGCTCTGAGACATTGCATGAACAGAACGGCGTGCCTAAGCCGTGTTTGACCTAGCTAAGTGTGGGGCAAACCTTATTAACGTGTTTAATCCTCTTACTGAGACTTACCTCCCTTCCCTCTCCTGGCTTGAGCGCTTTCTGCTTTTATGTCGCTACTATGGAAGTGACCAGATATTTGTACTGGACAGTACTTGATTGTGATAGTAAACATATCTTCACTATCCTTAACATATTATTATTTTTATTATTTGAAAGTCGCAAGAACTCGGTGGGCGATCGGGCAGTGAGTTTCTTTAGGCTGATGATTATTTTCTATATATATTTTTTTGAATGATACAATATTTATTAACATATTCTCTTAAAATTGGTGTAACGGCAGGTGGATTCACCACTCATCACATCCAGGTTCAATGGAAGGCAAAAAATTAACCTTTGTTTCTCATAAAGAAACAGCAATTATGACTTAGCAGGTTATTTTCCATGTTTTATTTTTTTAGCTTCAAGTCTAACGTTGCCAAGAAAAGTTAGATCTTTATTTTTTTTGTACAGTTTTACCAAAATCTACATTTATAATTGCCAATGGAGACCTGGGACCTCTAGGGAGGAGGTCGGCCTTCTAAATTACCTGTATAAAATATGCAAAGCTAATTCCTTTGTTCTTAATGTTGCTTCCCGGTTTTAGCCTAAGATAACCAAGATAAATTGTAATTAAAAATAGAAGGAAATTCTTGGTCATGGATTAAAATACTTGTAGGTAAAAAAATACCATTAATGTAATTAAGAAGCACTAAGGGATCAGATTTATTATTAACGAGCGTTCGCCCCCAGTATCATGCACGACATTCTCCCTTGGAAACTGAATTTTGGCATAAAGTGTAATGTATGTTTAATTCAAGTTTTAATCTATCTTTGCAGCAAATTTATCAAAATTGATAACCCTCTTTCGCGTGAAACATGACAAATATCCAACCATCTTCATCATTCAATTTCCTTTTATACATAGTATTTGGGATGACAAGAGCGGTAGCAAGATCCTAGTAACAGTGTCGCTAGAACGAAGCTAAAGCGTAGCAATAGCGTAGCACTAGCGTAGCACAAACGCTGCAAGAGTGAAGAAAGAACGTAGCAAAACCAAACCACGTACAGTACAAATCAGTTGGAACTCGAGCGTAAAAAAGCGAAGCAAAACGTAGCAATAGTAAATAAAATTATAAAACAATAATTAAGACCGTAGCAAAAACATTATAGCTTTTACAACAACTTCTATGTAAACCAGTAAAACTTGTTAACAAATTTCTTGTTGAATATACATGCACGCATAAAAATATTTAAACAACACAACATAAACGAAGTAACCCCTCGGAAACGGTTCACACGATAGTTGGTTTTATCTCGATTAAATTTATTCGGAACGATCAAAAGTTTAAATGAACAACAAGCGGTGTTGTTTGGTTTTGCTTGTAGTTCAATCCGGGTTTTATAGCGTGAATAATATTGGTGTTTTTTTGTAGCTTAGTTTACAAATATACAATTTTTTGGTTAGATTATTGTGATGAGTTTAAATTGTTTTGCCTGAGGTCATCATTATCTTTCAAAAGTTTAATTAAGGCCTTAGGTTAGATACCTTGTGATATTAGTTTGTCATTTGTCTACAATTTCTTAGAAAAATGCAACTCAAACTTGGTAAATATTAATATTAATAAGATAATGTAAAACTGCAAATAGCCAATGATTTTAACTACATTTTGCCTTCTATAAGATACAAGGAAAAAAGTTAAACCCCGATAAATTAAATTAGACTTTAAAACCTGATTTGGACAAAGGCTCTATTCACTGGTAATTACTGAAGTTCCAAGGGCTTCAGTACCCAATCTTGACCAGTAATTACTTTAGAGTTAAGTAAGAGCGCTTGGTACACAGATTTAAGAGCAGCAAAGTTCCTCAGCCTCTGAGTCAATTTAAATAAATAGTGAAATTAATCAGAGAGATTTCATTTTTAATTGAATTTAATATTATTTAATATTGCATTAATAAAAATTATAATAATTCTAAAATTAAAATTAATTCAATAATAATTATATTTAATATTTTACTATTCAATCTCAAACATTTGCTGGAAAATTCTTCGTGGTATTAGATTTCTCCTGCTGGCTAATTTTGGAATGTGTTACTATATGGATGAAAGCGTTAGCCATGTTTTAGGTGGAAATCAATGGCGGCGATGAGCTCACTACTGATCATGTCTATTTTCCTACGATTGTGTGACTTTTACTTAAATAAGGTTAATTTAGTTTCTGTCTACCTCTTTCGGGGAAAAACCCTGTGTATAATAATATATCAAATGTAGGTTTTTGGCATTACCAAAAATTCAAGGACAAAATAATAGAGAAGATAATAAAGACACTGGTCACCCAAGATCGTTGTGGATGCCACTTACTAAGTAAAAGAAGCATACCAAGCAGTGGGTGTGAAGATGATGAAAATTTACATGTTGATCAGTTTAGTTGGCAGTTGGTGATTACACATAGTGCATAAACTCTACTAGCTTCTTATAAGAGCAGAGCAATTTAATATAGAGGACACACATATAATAATATGCGAAAATTCTCAACTTAAAGGTTATATACGCACAACTCATCCGAAGTTTTGCTCGTTTGTCTTTTAAATCAATAAAGATGATCAATTATGATGATAAAGCGTACGTGCTTGAACAAATACATGAAAACATCCAAGTTCAAGAAAAAAAAAACGAAAACATTATTATAGGGCGATGTGCATGAAAGGAACTACTCATCACATGCTGAAACGATTTGGTGAGAGATAATACGCAAGGTGACCAAAACAGAACCATTGTCAAAGAGAAGAAGAATAGAGTGGACTAACTATTGCCATTTTACCCAACTTAGAGTCCAATTTTGCTTGTAAATTGGAAAGTTTCCGCCTTGCGATACTAACTTTAAAGTTATTGTGTAAGTTGGTATCGTGATTGTTACAAGATTATCGAGACGTAGTTTTGGAAGTAATGGTCTATTGTTTTCAGTTTAAGAGCCGCTTATTATTAAGTGAGTATTTGGGTAATTGGGGATTATCTCCTGCTGTCGCTCTTCTGACCAATTATGTTTGTTAGTTTGTTAACTCTTTTCAAAATATGGTATTTACTTGATATGCTTCATTCGCTATTGAGTCTCAATGTTTCCTGTCTCGGCTACAAAACACCGTCCCTGCTCCGGTCCTGTCCCGTTTTTTGTAATTGTCTCCGTCTCGGCCACAATTACCGTCAGCTCTAGTTATCTTATCGAAATAGCAGCAGCCGTAGTATCACTTCTACTCAAAAGCTGAGGGGCTCAAAAGGGTTGTACGCCACCGCGCTGACGTTGCCTGTCATTCCAACCACTGCCATCTAGGTTTAAATTGAGCCTTACACCTGTTAGCAGCTGCCTTTCACTTCCAAATGACGCAGTTTTTTTTTGCGATACTATCTTTGCCAGTTACTTCTTTCTCTGGGACGGCTGCTCTGTTTCTATTAAAATATATTTAATGATCAAATGAACTTACCCTGTACGTGAAGTTCGATCGTTATTATATGAGCTCCTTCATTGCGTCTATCTATAATATGTAGAAAATATTGCGTCTCACTGGTTACATTTGTTATGTTGTTGCTGCGATGAATATTAAAATAAGAATTAAAAGCGTCGTGATGGGAAGTCTACGAAAGAGGAATGTTTTCCTCTTTCTTAGACTTCTTATCATCTTGTGTATTATTCATCTCCATTTGGAGCGGTTAGTGGTTGGCTTTATTTACCAACATTCCCCGTTGCTCGGAGACTTGTTTCAGCACCAGCACTTGGGCCTATGTGTTTTCTCTGGTAGATTTTTTACTTTGTCTCGTAAGATGTGACTGATAGTATTTTTTTAACATAAAAATGTCCAAAAATCATGCCAAAAATTATGTAACAAAAATTCAGCACACGTCAAATTTGCTGTAGCAGCTATCCATGGCAGCAACAGCTTGATTAAAGATGTCAACCGCCTTAAAACGAATATAAATAAAAAAATTACACCTCATGAATTATTTATTGCCGCCATGAATATAAAAAGTCTGCCTCTATAAATTATTTTAAAGTCCAATTTAATTGGATACCTACTCTGTCAAAACGGTTTTTAAACTTACATCTGTAACTAGCGATACCGAAAATTCGTTCTTATAGTAACTGGGGTAATATGTCAACCTACGTAGCGCAGTGGGCACGTAGCCGACTAAGACGCAAGAGGTGCGGGATCAATTCCCGTTGTTAGATAAATTAAAAAAAATTTAAATTGCATGGTCTTAAAAAGGTAAAAGCGCCCTTTTGCTAGCTACCGGTGAACCAAAGTCAAAATCAAAGACAAAAAGAATTTTATTCATTGAAATCACAAGGATACTTTTGAATCGTCTTATAAACTAAAAGTACTCCTGTTCCAACGCGACCAAGCCTAGAAGAATCAGGCAACAAACACGGCTTGGCTTACAAAAATGGTCCGTCTTACCACTAGGTGAGAAGCGCCTGTGTGGTGCCTCGGAGCAAGGAGTTGCTGATACATAGTAAATGAGAACTTAAAAACCTTAGGAAGGTAGTCAAAATTAAATAAACATCAGCAAAAAAAAAAATAACCACCTCAGCTCATCGTCTTTCTTCAACCGTTCCAGTTTTTTTGGTCTATCAGACGGGAGCAAACTTAGGGCAGTGTACCAAAAATCCAACCGCGTCAAAAACACTCGACATGGCCCAAATTAGCACTATTTGACACAACCCCCCAAACTTCTGACAGTTGTATCGTTAGTAGTTTGGATTGGGAAAAGTTCCAGTCACACACGCAATTAATTCCACGTAGTGTGACCGAAATTACGAGTCATTATAAGGGCGCATTCACGTTTAAATCAGATTGCCGCTGACTGTTTAGGTACAAGATTTTTGTTGTCCGAAATAAATAAATTATTATTATTACTAGTGGCCCATTCGCAACTTTATCCGCGTGGTCCTAGTGGTCTTGGTGGTCCAGAACCTTCCTGGACTCATTAAAGTACCCACGCGCCGTAGTAACTATCGCCTAACCTTGCCAGCCGCGAGATATATACCTACCTTTGTGCTGTAGTAACTATAAACTAATCTCGTCGATGCTATTTGTTTTTTACTTTCGTAAATTACGTTTTCATTTGTATACCCTATTACAACCCTTTGGGTTTTTTAAAGGGTTTTTCGTAGATATGAAGTATTAGTAGCTCAATCCAGAGTGGCGATTACGTAATTTATACATAAATTTTTTTGATCATAATCCGCCGTGTCTCTAGTTTTTTAGGTCACCCTGCGCCCTAAGGCCCTTGGCCCCATGTTGAAAGAACCAGTGTAGTGAAAGGAAGAGAAACCATTGTAAAATAACCCGACTTTGCGCGTGCGTTTGAACCTAACCTTGCGAGCGCAAATGAGGTTTTCTATTCTAAAAAAAGACGAGTCCCCGGATTTGTGCCAGTAAGCGCCGGCAGACAGGCGCTGGCAATCTGAACTCTATGTGAATGCACCCTAAGGGTTAGTCCGTTCAAACTCAGCCTTGTTAAACACCTGGGCTTGTTACCCGCATAGTGTAAAAGGAAATTTTAGTTTTGTGGCTTTGAAATTCTGGCTACGAACATTACGATTTCAACTGTTTTTAGTTCACTTAAAGTTATATCTCAGTTTTAAAACAATAATAAATGTATATAGCTGTACGGATGATATTTAAAAATGAAGTATTCCTAGTTACTTTGTTACTTTGTTGTAGATGACAAAGCAACAAAGTTGGTGCGGTGAGCTTGACAGTAACTGTTCCTGTGGCCATTGCAGGATAAAAATTACTGAAGGCACTTGAACTCTCTCTCCTTTTACCTAGCAAAAGTGTAATGCATACTTATAGTAGTTTGAAGACCTCTGTGGCGTGGCGGGCGAGCCGGCTGAGATGCGAGAGGTTGTGGGTTCGATTCCCGCTGCACGACAAATGTTTGCATGATCTACAAATATTCGTTCCAGGTCTGGGTGTTAGGGTACTGTGGTTCTCGTAGTTCCTGATATCTACGACACAGGGAACCCTAGTGTGGGATCATGACTACGTATGTGACTGTTGGGTGTTATGTTATAGTTATAGTTTTTAATAGTAGCAAATGAATAACCAAGATATCAACTATACTGTAGTGGATTTTGGTGCAAACAAACATTGGCCACCTGCCACCAAAATTTAATGTGTTTAAACCATCGTGTTCGCACCCTATAGGACCTGAATAGTGATATAGCAAAGGCTAGCATCCATCTAAATTCAAGGTGCGTGGCTTGAATTTTGCATAGAATATGACATAGCCATGGTGAATCCGGCCTAAGCCATCTATAGCGGCTATAGCCTTTCTAACCCGTTGATGTAGTAAAAGTTGACAAAAGAAATATACCAGCGGATGGGCAGCAGCGTTCGAAGGTATTCTCAACACCATACGCGATCGCTAAATTACGTTTGCCAAGCGTGGTGATTATGGCAAACCACTCATTGCATGCTCTTAGGGGGCCCTTATCGAAAGAAAACTCACGTTTTTATTAAGGCTTGCAAATAATCTTGCTCCAAGTCGAGTTGAGCATAAGTAAGACCCATTGAACCCAGGTACATCCAGATAGAAGGCAGCCAGGATAAGTAAAATGCAACTGCTTTTTAAGGAAGATTACTAAATGATTGAAAATTTTACTTTATATTCGAGTATTCGGTATTCGTATTACATAAAAGTTGTATTTTATCCATCATCATTATTATTATTATTTTTACGCTGTGCACTACCGTCCGTTACTGCTTCGCTCATTACGAAGGCGAAACGCCGAAAAGGCGGCTATTGTACTGCTAATTTTAATCAATTCTATTATGTATTCCTTGATTAACAATAAAGTAAATCCATCACCCATCTAAATAAATATATTATATATTATAAAAAAATAAAAATTTACCTAGCACTAAATATCTCAGAGCATATTTCTTTATTAGAAACTAGTTGCGCCCCGCGGTTTCACCCGCATGAATAATGATGAAAATTGATGATGATGAAAAGTAGCCTATGTGTTAATCCAGGGCGTAAAGTATCTACATTCCAAATTTCACTCAAATCCATTCAGTAGTTTTTACGTGAAAGAGTAACAAACATCCATCCATACTCACAAACTTTCGCGTTTATAATATTAGTAGGATAATATTTGTCATTGGTATACTTATCTATAACAATTACCTTCATAAATAAACCTATCCAGGGTCAGACATTCCATTATCCCTGTAAATATTGTTTATTCACGCCTATTATGCTATCTAAATCCACGCTCACCTTATCGACTGATTGACAGGCTATTATTAAAAAATATACGAAATATTTGATGATGGTAAAAACATCTAAAATTCAGTTTTATAGCCCTTTAAAAATCTTTGACGCAATGTTATTATATGCCGAATTTCATGACGCGATAACTCTATTTTAATTTAATTTTGTTTGCTCATAACTTTGGGCCCAATATGCTCTTGATTTTTCCAAGTAGCAGTAATTGTCTCAAATGTATGCCAAAACTTAATTTTCCGAGTTAATTGTTTTAATTAGGGTTACTAAGACACAGGTCATCCACCGAAACGATAGCTAGACGATATAAAAGATTGAGCAAACTACCACTGGATGGCAAAGGCAACCGATTGACTCACGTGGAAAGAAATGGGAGAGGCCGTCCAAAAATTGACATTTGGTGACTCATGATAATAATGACCTAAGCCTGAGTCACGACTGGTGATGGAAGATAACATTCTAATAAAACGTAATATTTTCAGATTTAGTTCTATGCTTTTCGTCTAGTCTACCTAAAGAAAACCCTACACCTATTTTTGTATCCATGTATGATGTATGACATGTGATGGACCGACTACATTTTAAAAACCGCATCAAGTCGGTGGATGGAAGTGTATCAAGACCGGAGGTCATGGCATTCTGTTGAGGAGGTCTGTGTTCAGCAGTGGACTTCTACAGACTGATGATGATGATAACAGTAAATAAAATAAAATAAAATAAAATAGCCTTTATTTCTACTACATCTAAAACAAAAATCTAAAGAAAACTTAATTAGGTACTAACAATTATTTTTCTGTTCTGTTTTTTTTTTATCTAATTTGTACTAAATCTACACTTAACTTACATCTAATTTATATTCAATTTAATCTACCTAATTTAAAGTAGTAGTCGCCTCACTGGCGTAGGCCTCCCCTAAATCCCTCCACACATCCCTTTCCAGCGCCTTCCTCATCCAGTCCAGACCACATTGTTGAACAAAAATATCTCGCCATCTCTTTCTTGGTCTTCCTTGCTTTCTCTTACATTCCAATGGAATCCACTCTGTCACTCTTTGCCCATCTATCATTTTGTGATCTACAAATATGTCCAGCCCAGTTCCACTTCAACAATCTCCTTCTTTCCTTCACACCTACTAATTTCGTTCGTTTCCATATAATCTTGTTACTAATTCTGTCTGAAAATTTTATACCTAATGATGATGATGATAACAGTAGATAGAAAATAATATAATTGCACATCGGTTAAGTACGCGAATTTTATGCTAGATATTCTCTTCCTTCTACTTTTGGAAACGTGGAAAGTTTAAGCTAGTTCTCACATTAGATAGGGTAAGATAAGAAATCTTTGATTTAAAAGTAAAGCATATTATACTAACAGGAAATACGGAATCCTGCCCTAAAGAGGCAGGATTTCCGGTTCTATTATGAAAATAACATTACCTTGACAAGAACAATCATAAAACATAACACAGATTAAGTAGAAAGGTATACAGGTGAATCCATAACTAGCTTAACATTGTCAAAACGGCTGATTTGATCTCCTCAGCCGAGTGCACATTCGCACAACAGTAATTTACTTCACAAACGACTTAACCTTACCTTGTCTTTGTGAAATCGAGTCGCAGCGCAAATAGTGTTAACCAGGAAGGAAACTTTGAACCATGCTTATGAATTGTAATAGTTAAGTCATTACCAACAACTCACTGCTATGAGTGCCAAGTATATAGTTCTTAGCAGAGCTATGTCTTGATCTTTTGCTCTCGTATTGCTAGTTCTTTCTTGGCCATATCGCCTCTGACTAAAAAACTAGTTTTGGTTGTGAATATTGGTGATAAAATCAGTGTGGTGATGGTGAACGTATTTTGGGTGCGCATCAATGATCTGTATTGAAATCACATAAGTCTACACCCTATGTTTGTTTGACTCTTCGCAAAGCCAAACGTTTGTGTTAATCGATTTCTAATGATGGCACTTGGTGTGAGGAAAACAAGATTATGTACCAATAGACTCATGGTAGATTTTACCTTGGATAAATAACGCAAAAATTTGCGAATATACAAGTGAAGTGCGAGCCAGCATTAGATTTTTGGTTTTTTATCCATCAAACTAAACTGAGGTGTAATGAAATACTTAGAAAAACCACAATACCTCTCAAACTACTATGCAAGATATTGAATTGAAATGAAAATCATCATCATCAGCCTGTAGAATTCCACTGCTGGATATAGGCCTCCCCCCTAGGATGCCACGACGAGCGGACTTGAGCCACCTCCATCCACTGACTGTCTGTGACGTTTATAATGTCTTTAGTCTATCAAGTGGAGGGCCTTCCTCTACCGCGTCATCCGGTTTGCTGGCGTCACTAAAGAACCTTTATTTCCCAACGGCTGTCAGTTCTGCGAGCTAATATGACCTGCCCATTGCCAATTCTGAGAACTATGTCGGTGATCTTTACGGATTTCCTCTTTGGTGAACTTTAGTCTTGAGGCTCAGCGGTATCTGTGACGAGAAAAAAAACATATTAAAATATATTTCACACGACATTAAATACAGTAACTTTTGTAAAAATAAATTAATATCTATTAAATAAAAAATAAATACAAAAAATAGTTTGTGAGGTATTGTGGTATTTCTATGCGACCCTTTTTCATTGCACGCCAGTTTATTTAAACTGTGCTAATTTTTTATGGGTAAATGAAACTTCATTGTAAACCGCATACCGTCTTATAAGACACTTCGAAGAACCAGCATCAGAGAACATTCCGATTATAATCTACTGTATCAGAATACCAAGCCCTAGTCTTTGTGAAATACAAGCCAAAACGAAGGACCATGCTCGCCCCGTTAGATCGGCTCCAATTTATCTCTGATTGGACAATCGAACCTTCACTTAATACCAAAGACAAAGCATTAAACATGAACCCTGTCCGATTAGTAGCTTCAGTTATGAACAAACCATCGGAGAGATGAATTCTCACATCACGTGATTAGGTTAGGTAAGACCACGGATTTCCATTAGCTACAAATCTTTTTTGCTTCCTCTAATAAAGGTACCTGTTTTTTCAGATCAAATCAAATCAAAATAATTTTTATTCATTGAAATCACAAGGATCATTTTGAATCGTCTTTTATAAACTTAAATTACTCCTGTTCCAACGCGACCAAGCTTGGCTTACATAAATGGTCCGTCTTACCACTAGGTGAGAAGCGCCTGTGTGGTGCCTCGGAGCGGATTAATAATATATCTCATTATCATCATCACTAGCCTGTTTACGTCCACGACAACGAGGTTTCCCCCATTGAATATAATGGAGGGATTTGCCATACCACGCTTGGCACATGGATTGATGATCGCAGTTTGGTGTTAAGTACTCAAGCGGTTGCTGCTGCCCATCCCCTGGTGTACTGACTTAGTAAGGGTTTACTACATCTACGGGAGGAAAAGGAGGGAGAGCCTATTCTGAGGCCGGACACACCACGGCACAATATATCTACAAATTAATAATGATATAATTAATAGTAAATTAAATTAAACACAAAGCCACTCAAAGTCTTTATACAAATGTAAGAATAAATAACTTTTCATTTAAAAACTGACTTCCGCCATTGAATTCGGCTATCTGCATGTTTTTATTTGCTAAAGGCATACAAAACAATAACTTGTTGCTACAAATACCAAAATTACTATATGTATGCCTATAACATTTGAGGAGTCCCCACAATTCCTCATGGATTCCATCATCAGAACTGGATTTTGAAAAAAATGGGAATAATCTGGAAGTATGCATTCAAATAAAAAAATAATTTTCCAAATCGGTTTATAAATGACGGAGACAAAATGAGGCAACAAACATAAAAAAAAATATACAACCGAATTGAGAACCTCCTCCTTTTTGTGAAGTCGGTTAAAAACTAAAATAATCATAATATCACCGCTTGATTCCGAATATTAACATTGCACACATTACAATTTGTATATTGTATCAAAAAAGCCACATAATATACAATGGGGGGAATTGCCTTAGTCATAACGCTTGGCAGGCGGATTAATGATCGCAATATTTGTTTTCAGTACACAGGTGGATGCGCTTAAGTACTCCCCCATTGTATTTAATGGGGGAGGCCTCGTCCAGCAGAGGAAGTTTAAAGTCTGTGCTAATGATGTTTTGTGTATGAATGTAATTTTGAAACTACTTGACGTGTTGTACAAATGTGGTATCATTTATGAAGTTTTATATGACATCACAAGAAATGTAATAGCGGAAATTCTTTTGATGCTCGACATTGAATAAAAGAATTGTTGCAGGCATGTCGATTCCACGCTACTTAATGAGTATCAAAAGAATGGGGTTGATGAGTGCATTCTAAAAATATAGGACACTAGTTGCGCCCCGCGGTTTCACCCGCGTGAATAATGATGAAAAATGATGATGGTGATGATGATGATGAAAAGTAGCCTATGTGTTAATCCAGGGCGTAAAGTATCTCCATTCCAAATTTCACTCAAATCCATTCAGAAGTTTTTACGTGAAAGAGTAACAAACATCCATCCATACTCACAAACTTCCGCGTTTGATGATAATGATGATGATGAAACGTAGCCTATGTGTTAATCCAGGGCGTAAAGTATCTCCATTCCAAATTTCACTCAAATCTATTCAGTAGTTTTTACGTGAAAGAGTAACAAACATCCATACTCACAAACTTTCGCGTTTATAATATTAGTAGGATAGGATTAACATAACATTTATAATATCACCATAACATATCACTCAACAGTCACCTACGAAGTCTTGATCCCACTAGTGTGGGTTCAGGATTCCCTTTATCATGTGTATCAGAAACAACGAGTACCATGGTATCATAACACCCAGACCCAGACCAAATATTTTTAGGTCATACAAACAATTATCCCGCAGCGGGAATCGATCCCGCAACCTCTTGCATCTCAGCCGGTTACTCACCCACCGCGCCAACGAGGTCGTCAACGCTTTCTAGCTTTTACCGTTATTCTCTGGCAGGCTGTGACAGACGGACAGTCAGACCCTGAAACGAGTGTTCCATTTCCCAAAAACGAAACGTAACACTAAAATACCTTGGAAACGGACAACAGCATTGAGGAGCTTCAGAAAAGTTTTAATTAAAACACTCTTCTGTTTCTTGTACATCAACGTTTGCTCTGCGGAGCGCCCTTTATTTGCCGAAAGAGGAAATGAAACAGTGTTGTAAGCTGAACAAATTGAGAGCCCACTGAAGACCTGCGTCACTCCATGGTATAATGAGCTTTATCGAGCTGATTTAAGATTAATTATGCATTAATTAATAAAGCTTCTAGGCGCTTCTTCGCGGCTAGGTATGCATGTTTTAATAAGACCTTGAGTAAAATTAGCTTTAATAACAAAAATATAAACAAAGTGACATTTCAAAGTAATTTTTTTCTGAAATATCTCCCTACGTGAAGCGGATATGGCAATCAGAACAAAAAGCCAATCAAGTAGAACCCAAAAAAAACCCAAACAATATTGGCTTATATTGGCAATAAAATTCGTGATACTTAACAAAAACAAAATTAAATTGCTGCAAAGATAAACAAAAAGAACATAATTTTTGTATGAAAACGGCTCAGACAGGACTCACTGAGACAATTTTTTAATGAATCATGCCTTTTCAACTTTAGAGTTTAGTATACATAATACACCCAACAGTCTCATACATAGTCCAGAGGCCGTAGACAAAGTAACATTCTAATAGCGATGACGCCAGTAGAAAAGTCCAAAATGTATGAGATTGACGTTAGCTATCGACATGTCACGTGGTCATTTGTATTGAATTACGACTGTAGAAATGGAATCACTTCGAAACGAATGCCACTTCGCTAGGCCCTCAGGGGAGCTATTTTGGAATGTCATCAAGTGACTAAACTTTAGTAAAATAAATCACCGTGTTTCATGAGATGTATTGGAGGAGGCACTTCTATTGATATCATAGATATGTATAAAAATTTTAGTCATCAATGAGTTTCAGATGTATAGATATTTGGAAATCGTGGAATAAACGGCAATATTACTGACTCATATTAATCGCATCCCTGATCCCACACTAGGATTCCCTGTGTCGTGGGTATCAGGAACTATGAGTACCCTGGTACCTCATGTGCGAGCCACATATTCATACTGTTTCTAATTTAGTGTCGTCGACGGAGTGAAACCTCTGTACGCTGGAACTTTTATTTCTTCATTGCCTCAGCAAAGATCTTGTTTGAAGCCTCGTACCTTTTGTACGGGATAAATGGGTAGAGAAAATTGCATTTTTATGCCCATTATAAGCTTGGTTTCTTGTTCTTGAACAATTTGAAGGATGTTTTCCGTGAGCGGTATCCGTTTCCGGTTGGTTGAACTTAATACTGTTACTTCAATGCATTAAACATAATTTTTTATTTTAATAAAGATTAAGGCCCAAGTTCACGAACAAATAAACAGGCGTTTACGGTAACCATTAGTCAAGGTGACAGATATTGTGTGAAAGCATCTGTCAAAACACTGTTAAGGTGAATCGTCTCGCATGTGGCGAGAAATTCAAATTTTATTGCATTTTTGCTCATTACAGCTCATCAACACTTCTTGAGATAGTAAAAAAAGATTTTGCGAAAACTAGGAGACCTAACACACATATATTATACATATTCAACTATATATTGTATACAAATATTCTTCAATAATTTGTGTTTTTTTGGTTTAAAGATATTCTTAGCTTAATTAATGACATTTATGAGATACTGTAACTTCCGCCCCCTCATCAATCGCACTAAGACTAACTATCGCAAAAGATACTACCTACCTTCCAACTAACCTAAGAACATAACTTCCTAATGATGAAAAACTACACGATAAATTCACTAAAATAATACCTATTTATTATGACTTGACTTAAAACTTTCCTTTATATACGGCAACAAATTGTGCGGGAAACCCGCAACATAATAATAAATAGAGTAATAAAACAGCAACCCATAAATTAGCAAAGCACAAAACAAAAATATCAAAATAAAATTTTAGACAAAAACAAAATAAAATAGATGGATAAGATTACTAACGCTTTGTAAATTTTAAACAAAATTAATAAATGAGGACACTAATAACATATCCTGGTCACGGCTATACCATATTGTAACTTCCCCCCCCTCTTTCAAACGCACCCCCCTCTTTATACTTTTTTAACCTACCTCGAAACCTACTAAAACTCTAAACTAAGAACTCTTATATTTAACTCAACCCCAAATTTACTGTTACCCTCGAACTATTACGTACTTACTTTATTGCTGCGGATTTATATTATCATAGTAGGTAATGCATGGATCTTTGAAGTGTGTTATGCTTTACTAGATATGGGTTTTCTGATAAAAGGTTTGGCCAAGGTGATCGTCTAGTTTTGGAGGTAGGACCGTACGTCGTGTGATCGCAGTAATCCGAGTTCTTTTAAGTTATTAAGTCAAGTCCTACACTACCTATTTTATTTCTAACTAAATTTTCTAATAAATAAATGGTACAAAATTGAAAGGTTATTTACGAAAATGATAAAGTAATAATAAAATAAAAGGGTTATACCTAATAAAGTTATAAACTAATATATTACTGTTCAATATTCTTAAAGAATAATATAAATTAAACAAAGAATATTAAAGAATAAACTTTAAGATCGAAAACTTCCTAAGACTAGAATTTTAAAATCCTTATTTAATATTTAGAACGGTAGTAAAACTAGTATATTTATAAATGTTTATCCTATAATTTCCTATTACATCCACTAGTATTCTTTATTTAGAAACTTATTTCCTATAACCTAAATGAATATATTTAGTTTGATATATTTAGTTGAATTTCATAAAATATAAACATCATTTAATAATTAAAACTTTCTACAAGTTTATTAAATATATATATGAATACTGAATCAGGGGGTTGAAAATCATTTTGAAGAAACCAATTTGAAAAGCAAAAGACTCTGCTTTTCAAAACGATGTCTGTTTAGTTCTTTATAGGGACAAACAAAGGGCCGCATAATTACATTTATGCAGAATGTTTAAATCCGCATAAATAAATTTATGCGGGACAGTACAGCCTCCTCCCCACTACTGTCTTTCCAAACCAACGCCAAATATAAATATATTTAATAGTGGAAAAGGAACAAATATTTAATAGATTAGGAAAACTTCAAAAGATATTACCTTTAAAATTAAGGGATGATATCTTCAATTCCCTTTTAATTAGGTAAAATATTTATATCTAAATATATTCATAAATTGAATATTATCTCTATTTTCATACTCGCAATAATAATGTTTACTCTATGAATTCCAACCAAAATTAAACTATATTGGTTTATAATACAAATAAGCTTATTTATATATAAGCTATAAGTTTTATTGTAAAAATATTTCTGGGAATTCTATTGATTCCTAATAGGGATAACTATTTAAGAAACTCTATCTAAGAATATTATAGGATTGTAAATATAATATATATATTTAAATATATTTATTAATTGAATAAAGTCTTATCTTGTAACTTTCTAATTAAGTTTAAACTCTATTGGTTCATAATTCGAATAAGTTCATTTATCTATAAACTGTAAGTTTCAACTTTGTTTTTAAAGTTTCTGGGATTTCTATTGAATCTGAATAAATATAACTATTTACTCTTTAGATGAATGTTCAAACTAAGAATTTCATCCAAGAACACCTAAGAGTTCATGATTAAATAGGTATGTCTATTTAAAAGACAGATGTTGGGATTTCTATTGATTTCGAATAAATATAACTATTTACTCTTTAGATGAATGTTCAAACTAAGAATTTCATCCAAGAACACTAAGAGTTCACTATTAAATAGGTATGTCTTTATTAAATAGGTATGTCTATTTATAAGACAGAAGTTTTCATTTATAACTTGAAGGTAATTTATTCATTTAAGAATAATGTTTAACCTATGAAATTCATCTTAGAATATTAAAGGTGTGTACGTATATAGGCTTGTCTACTTTTAAGGCAGTAATCTCAATTGGTTGCTTGAAATTAACATAGAACTTAAATAGCTAAGAATAGGTACGATTATAACTACCCGCCTCTTAAGAGTTTATAAACTCAAATTGAACTGCAGGCTCTTAATGAATTTTTGATATGAATAGGACTAAGCTCTTTTAGACTCTACGACCTATTTTAGAACCAGTAGCACCATGATTTGATGATGGTAAATATTTATTTATATAAATATGGCCATGATTTGATTTCGTTCAGTGAGCTTAATTGTTTTGACCTGAAGAACTATCGGTGGTAAGTACTAAAATAATTGACTTTGAATATAAAGTAGCATAGAAGAGGACCGACAGTATTTTAATAGATCTGACCAGGTACACCAAAATCGTCCTTCTATTTTAGATAGGATATCTATCTTTGCTACAAATTTTGACACTAAATTATATTCAATTTTGAAGTTAATATTGATTTATTTGACTTCAAAGTAACAATCCAAAATCACAACTTGAGCAAGTAAATATTAAATAAATCTAACTTGTTAATTTAAAAATGAGATAATCCGATCAAAGAAACTTCTGAATTAAATTCAAAATTCAAAACATCTCTTTTAAAAAAAACTTAAGATAGTAGGTATCAGTGTTTGATAAACTCGTTTAGGGACATCAAGGTCCTCCCTCTATTCTAGTCAGGATTCTCTTTGCACGGCTTTTTGCTTGGCATGTGTATAAACGAGGATATCAAAATTGAGTTCTCTTTCTCCTCAATCGATACCACTATGTAAATAATTGTGACTATTTTCACTATTATATGTGACTAATTTCTTTCGAATTCAACACAGAAGTTTTGTAAAAAGGTTGGATTTTAGATTTATTCAATGAATAAGATTCATAATAAATAATAGACTGTAATTCGAATACGCCTGTCAGAAATAAACCCTACCTAATGGTTATTTCAAAGTGTAAGTCAGATTAAAATACTCGACAATAATAATAGCTGGGCTATTAAGAATAAATTCAAATGTTTTTAGGAGTAAAATGTAATCAATAATTTCAGTAGACACCTGTAAAGTCAATTAAATTTTGTTTGAAGAATACACATGAGGTTCAATAAATCAGAATTAAAATCATACGTAAAGGTAGATAGTACACAAAAGATCAGTAGTACCTGTAAAGTCACATAACACAATGGAAGAACTTAAAAATGGAATATACAAATAAAATTTGTCACACAGATGAAAGACAATCATACAAACAGTACGTATCAAAGTCGATAGACTCCAATAAAAATATAGAAAGAAAACACAGGATGAGTTTTTTTTTATTTGTTTAATATTTAATATTTTAACCAGGTGTCTAATGCTCCAACGACCAACAGGTTAAGGTTATACTAATGCATGCATTCCTTAATACTAAAGACTACGGGATGGATGGGAAAGGTAGTGTAAGGATATGTTAGTAAGGTTTTATTCCTTCAAATGGCTATCGAAGCGTTTCCAGTCCGACCACCACTTGTTAGAATAAATGGGAAAGGTAGTGTAAGGATGTGTAGTAAGGTTTTATTCCTTCAAATGGCTATCGAAGCGTTTCCAGTCCGACCACCACTTGTTAGAATAAATGGGAAAGGTAGTGTAAGGATGTGTAGTAAGGTTTTATTCCTTCAAATGGCTATCGAAGCGTTTCCAGTCCGACCACCACTTGTTAGAATAAATGGGAAAAGGTAGTGTAAGGATGTGTAGTAAGGTTTTATTCCTTCAAATGGCTATCGAAGCGTTTCCAGTCCGACCACCACTTGTTAGAATAAATGGGAAAAGGTAGTGTAAGGATGTGTAGTAAGGTTTTATTCCTTCAAATGGCTATCGAAGCGTTTCCAGTCCGACCACCACTTGTTAGAATAAATGGGAAAAGGTAGTGTAAGGATGTGTAGTAAGGTTTTATTCCTTCAAATGGCTATCGAAGCGTTTCCAGTCCGACCACCACTTGTTAGAATAAATGGGAAAAGGTAGTGTAAGGATGTGTAGTAAGGTTTTATTCCTTCAAATGGCTATCGAAGCGTTTCCAGTCCGACCACCACTTGTTAGAATAAATGGGAAAAGGTAGTGTAAGGATGTGTAGTAAGGTTTTATTCCTTCAAATGGCTATCGAAGCGTTTCCAGTCCGACCACCACTTGTTAGAATAAATGGGAAAAGGTAGTGTAAGGATGTGTAGCAAGGTTTTATTCCTTCAAATGGCTATCGAAGCGTTTCCAGTCCGACCACCACTTGTTAGAATAAATGGGAAAAGGTAGTGTAAGGATGTGTAGTAAGGTTTTATTCCTTCAAATGGCTATCGAAGCGTTTCCAGTCCGACCACCACTTGTTAGAATAAATGGGAAAAGGTAGTGTAAGGATGTGTAGTAAGGTTTTATTCCTTCAAATGGCTATCGAAGCGTTTCCAGTCCGACCACCACTTGTTAGAATAAATGGGAAAAGGTAGTGTAAGGATGTGTAGTAAGGTTTTATTCCTTCAAATGGCTATCAAAGCGTTTCCAGTCCGACCACCACTTGTTAGAATAAATGGGAAAAGGTAGTGTAAGGATGTGTAGTAAGGTTTTATTCCTTCAAATGGCTATCGAAGCGTTTCCAGTCCGACCACCACTTGTTAGAATAAATGGGAAAAGGTAGTGTAAGGATGTGTAGTAAGGTTTTATTCCTTCAAATGGCTATCGAAGCGTTTCCAGTCCGACCACCACTTGTTAGAATAAATGGGAAAAGGTAGTGTAAGGATGTGTAGTAAGGTTTTATTCCTTCAAATGGCTATCGAAGCGTTTCCAGTCCGACCACCACTTGTTAGAATAAATGGGAAAAGGTAGTGTAAGGATGTGTAGTAAGGTTTTATTCCTTCAAATGGCTATCGAAGCGTTTCCAGTCCGACCACCACTTGTTAGAATAAATGGGAAAAGGTAGTGTAAGGATGTGTAGTAAGGTTTTATTCCTTCAAATGGCTATCGAAGCGTTTCCAGTCCGACCACCACTTGTTAGAATAAATGGGAAAAGGTAGTGTAAGGATGTGTAGTAAGGTTTTATTCCTTCAAATGGCTATCGAAGTGTTTCCAGTCCGACCACCACTTGTTAGAATAAATGGGAAAAGGTAGTGTAAGGATGTGTAGTAAGGTTTTATTCCTTCAAATGGCTATCGAAGCGTTTCCAGTCCGACCACCACTTGTTAGAATAAATGGGAAAAGGTAGTGTAAGGATGTGTAGTAAGGTTTTATTCCTTCAAATGGCTATCGAAGCGTTTCCAGTCCGACCACCACTTGTTAGAATAAATGGGAAAAGGTAGTGTAAGGATGTGTAGTAAGGTTTTATTCCTTCAAATGGCTATCGAAGCGTTTCCAGTCCGACCACCACTTGTTAGAATAAATGGGAAAAGGTAGTGTAAGGATGTGTAGTAAGGTTTTATTCCTTCAAATGGCTATCGAAGCGTTTCCAGTCCGACCACCACTTGTTAGAATAAATGGGAAAAGGTAGTGTAAGGATGTGTAGTAAGGTTTTATTCCTTCAAATGGCTATCGAAGCGTTTCCAGTCCGACCACCACTTGTTAGAATAAATGGGAAAAGGTAGTGTAAGGATGTGTAGTAAGGTTTTATTCCTTCAAATGGCTATCGAAGCGTTTCCAGTCCGACCACCACTTGTTAGAATAAATGGGAAAAGGTAGTGTAAGGATGTGTAGTAAGGTTTTATTCCTTCAAATGGCTATCGAAGCGTTTCCAGTCCGACCACCACTTGTTAGAATAAATGGGAAAAGGTAGTGTAAGGATGTGTAGTAAGGTTTTATTCCTTCAAATGGCTATCGAAGCGTTTCCAGTCCGACCACCACTTGTTAGAATAAATGGGAAAAGGTAGTGTAAGGATATGCTAGTAAGGTGCAACAGAAATCGAACCTAAAATTCTTGCGTACCAGATGACTATTCATCCATAGTACTATGAGCCATGAACGGATATCACCAATCGTACTCACCAGAAAACTCAACTGAGTAAAATTTTCTCAGTTATTTACACCGAAAAAGGAAGGAACTAATATCACTATAGGTAATTAATAGTTCAGGTTTAAAATGAAAAACCTATGCAATCATTTCATTAATCACTGTAGGTATAGGATCTCAGCCCGCCTATGATTCCCGAAACATCCAAAGACCAACCGAAATAAAAATATTTTTCTTTATTCGGTGGTAAATAATACCTCAGGAATCCCTATGATTGCCACTTTAGTTGGTCTCAATCAGAGGTAATCACTAACAACGAATTACTATCCAGTACCACTTTAAAAGAATTTACACTTCACGAAATGATTCCATAAGTACACACAAGTAGGTAGATAATTACTAATTCTAAGACTCACATTTGTTCTCGTCCACGTTCCGCGTACCAAAAGAGACCGAACATTCGCTGCATCGGCTTTTATCATGCCAATACCCTTCCCCCCTCGTACGTCTCCGTAACTCCCCCCGTCGTCTCCCCCGCTCGCACCGCCTCGTTCCCTAATCGCTCTTTGCCTGACTTGTGCATTTGTTGGTGTTTGTCTACCCACATAAACTTTTTTCTGATGTCTTTGCGGCAATTAGAGTAAATAAGTACTATTTTGCATTGACAAAGATTTATTAAAATCTGCTGATCTGACCCTAATGGATCCTATTTTATTCATAAATACGTAAATAAGTCGCATAGCCTTCTCGATGGTCTATATTACGTTATCCTCACTAAAGCTGAGTGATAAAAGGAAACAGATTTATACCTATCTTGATTAACATGTTTTGTGCCTACTAGCTGTTGACGATCTTCGTGACACGGCGGAGAAAATATTCGATCGAGACGCGAAAGGTAGCAGGTTCGACTCCCGCTGTGAGACATATGTTTGTATGAATGAGCTGTCCTACTACTGAACCAATTCCTCCACCAAGTATTTAAATTTATATTTAAGGTGACCCTATAAATATTTGTCGGTAGATACTACTACGTACCTATTACTTAGAAGACAACGTAATCCCATTATTCTGCCTTACACATAAGATAATTTAGCCTCTTTTCTTCAATGTCAATTGACGACCTCTGTGGCGCAGCGGGCAAAGGCTCACCCACGACGCAGGAGGTTGTGGGTTCGATTCCCGCCCCGGAACAAATAATTGTACGGGCCGCAGATATTTGTTCAGGGTGTTATCCAGTATCTGACGAAAATGACTACTACATCATTTGAATCCCCTCTCATAGTATCAAAATGGGCTAATTAGAATTGTTTCCATCTTCTGATTTAGATAAAGACCCGCGCCGTAGGCGATCCCATTCCACTGAAATCGACAAAATGTATACAAAACAAGTTATTTTCAATCCAATGAGTCTTTTATCAATAAGAATATAGAAGGTACCTTCAGTTTAATCCTAATAAAGTATCCATACAGGTTCTGACTCCTATCTCCAAGTAATTTTGTTTAAAAACTTGGGTTGAAAATTGTTAACAAACTCCTGCTCAAAACCCATGAGCAAACCCCTCTCTCCCTTTCTTTAGGCATGACAAAAATCAAATTATTTTCAAAACTACCATTCCTCTTTTAATAAAAGCACACAGAATGTTTTCCACTTAATTTTAAGGAAGTTTTAATACATATTTTTGCTTCTCTTTTAATCTCTGTTTGATAGGAAAGCAAAGTGGAAATCCACTATCATAACACCTACTTAAATTCTATGAGCAACCTCCTCCGATCTTGCTTGTAAATACTTGAAGGTAAATTGTATCTTCCTTGAACAAAGTATCCTAAAGGTACCTATTTAAGACAGTATGTTACATTAACAATTTTCAATTTTAGATTCATTTTTGCAGTAAAAGGTGAAAGTTTACTGGTCCCTAATGAGATCTTAAACTTAAATAAATTTATAAAGTAAACGAATCTTTGTCAGTACTATGATTAGTTACAGCTCGACCCCCTGCAAATTTTCGCAGATAATTTTCCCAAAATTGTCGAAAGGAAATTTGTCATAAACCAAATTTGTTCACAAAATAAAGATAAAATTTTACACCAATAATCATTTTGACTGAAATTTTTAATTATTAATTGATAATGCTTTAATTCAAATATATATTTAATCTCGAGTGTGTATGGGTGGATGTGTATAATGTGTAAAGTGTTTTTAAACCTAATCTGAAAACAGTCCATAAGAAATTCGAGCTTCAAACGATTTTTTTTTTTATTTTTTAATTAAGTTGCCCTCCCATACCGACCATCTGTTTAATCTAGATTCAGCAAAGGAAGCGGGTTGTGAGTTCCGCTCAACCCTAGTAGTAGAAAGCAATACTTTCCTATCAAAGCTCCTGTTTTGAAGTGAAATTCTACTTCCCCCCTACTTACTCACGACTAACCAATAATGATAAGCTTGACAGGGCACAATAATTAAGTTATTCCCCTGAAGCTAAAACCCACAATGAACTATTTTCAATTCGGCGCATGTGAAGTGTGCTTAGTCCGATCCTTACCACGTGTAGTAGGACTTACAATGAAAGCAACTCGTGACGGAGATATTTTGTCTGCTGACTTTCCTAACACCAAATCCCCTCTTTCATTAACCATCCTTTGTGTAGTCAATGTCATATATAAAATAAAGCACCAGCAACCGTTTCAAACCTTTGACACAGTGGAATTAACTAAGCCCTTCCTACATTTTTTTTTTCTTTTTTAAAAAAAAAAAAAAAAAATCCTAAATCACACATCAAACAGAACTCCTTGCTCACTTTGTTCGCAGTGTTTCACGCTACTTAACTAACCCAACAAGTCAATTTAGGTAAGAAACTTATATAAATTAATAAATGAATCTGAAGTTTAAGTTGCAAAATAATTTTGTGAATGTATGTTTGTAAAACCAGATTATGGGCATTCATACTATTATTTATCATGTCATCATTATTATTATTATCATTTTAGAAGGCTAGCCATGATTATGACATGTTGAGCGTTGCACTATAATGCTTCAATAAAGTAAAATCGTTTAATCCTGTATGATATAAAATGTAAAAATTTATTTACAGAATAATAACTGAATTTAAATAAGGTATAGAAAATGGGAAGACAATTAATAAAATATTAGTAATATAACGCGACAATCACCTACTAAGTACTGATTCTGCATCTCAGTTCCGCGTCTTAAATATCAAGAAGTACGAACGATTATAAATCTGAGCAATTAATTTCTTTTTTTCTAATTTATTTGTGTTATTTTTGTACTATTTTAAGGAATTAATAAGTATCAATAGCGAAAGCGCTAATTAAGTTGCGTTATCTCTTACACTTTCTCCATTTCAATAAATTTACAAGGTTCAAATTTTAAATGCTGTTGAAACACTAGAGACCTCCATAAATCTCAAAATCTAACCCTACATTTTTTTTTGGTGTGCACAAAAATTTTACTTAAAATCTAGTTTTACATGTAAAACTTACTCCATTCATCATTCACGGCTCCTTTTAACATGTTTCATTGCTATTCATACAACTCTAGCTTTCCAACAGCATTACTCAAGTCTGAATTCATGATTTTATTTTAAAGAACTAATTTTTACCTATAACTTTATATGAATCTCACTCATTCAATTTAAGTTTGTCATATCGCAAAATTCATTAAGTTCTTATAAAAATAAAACTTTTTGAAACAAATATCCTTTCTCTCTTCAAGTCAAAACAACAAACTCCTTATGTAATAGCCGTATTACTAAAACTTGTTGTAGGTTAAAAGCTTATTGGAATGCACAATTTTAAATATTCAAGAATAATACTGAAACTGGTCAGTTGTTGTAAAACTTCTTCACGAAATCAAACCATAACCAATGGCAAATAAAGACTAAGGTAATACAGATTATCAAAATTTAACTAGGAACATAACGAATTTATTTATCTAGCTCACATAACAAAATTCGCTTTTCAGAACTTAAAATATTTTATGACCTACAACCACTACTTTGAATTAACTTTAGGAATAAGTAGCTACGAAGTTAATTTGCAATGATGTCAAAACCTATTACGGTACTTTAACTTAAAAGTTCTACTACCTTATTTATATCATGCTATACCTACATTGAAGTTTTTTTTTTTTTTTTTTTTTTAAATATAATTCCTAATTCATGTTGAGTCTAGTATAAATCCTACTCTATTTTATGAATGAGGAAAGTTACCTACTATCTTCAAAATTCATGGTTAGCAAATTTTCTTACATACATGGGCAGTAAATACTATTAACTTTTATTTTACTAAATTGCTTTTTCAAAATCAAAGCTTAACTTAATGTTTTCGAAATGAAATTAATGTAGTGTTCACAGCAATGCCTTAACTCAAACCTCTGAGCAAATCAACATAATATTATATTTTGTATTTGTTATCAAAATATAATATAAATCTTAACTTTAATTTTTGACTTTACATTATTATAAATTCAAAATTATTTGATCAAAGTTACTTACTGAAAATGTTTTACTATGATTCCATAAAACATTAATAACTATAAAAAAAAATAACTATTTGGATAATTTCCAACTATAATCCTATAAAAACATAATTGACTACTCATCTTAATTTAAAATAATTCAGAGATGATTAAGAAAATTCTAAACATTCAATTAAATTAAAATTAAATTTTTAATAATAGTTAAACACCATTCATTCAAATCTTTTGATAAAGGGAATGAATTCAACAGTTAAATTAAAGTCCCTCCTTTTTCATTTTTAGTTTACCTTCCTATCTTTAAATTTATAATAATTAATATAAAATACAAAAATCTTGTAATAAATATTAATAAACACTAACTTATTTTGAAAACCTCATTAACTCTAACGTTTCGCGCATCAATAATGACAAATGGATAAAAGAAAAATAGCAACATGGACAGGACCATTATATTATAATGAAAGGATCGGGGAACCAAAAAAGATAGAGGTTAAATGAAATAAACAAAATTGCTGACACGGCCTGAATTAATAAGGGGAAAGAAAGAGATTATCTAGAATATAATGATAACTATTAAATAAATTACATAAACTTAATCGAGATTAACTTAATTAATTTAAGGACAAATAAAACCATTATTGTTACCTAAGACATTAAATAGGATATTATAATATTAGTAATCTATCTAATTTATGAATTTATTTTTAAATTCAACTCTACAGAATAATTGAAGCTATTACTCTAAAATTTTTTAAGCATTATGATTATTTCTTAGTTATTCATAAAATATATTGATACTGAAAATAAAACAATCTATAATATAGGGGCCCTTATATTCAGAAATTATAAACCAAAATTTTATAAAGTAAGAATCATCAATCATACGAATATACAATTCATTTTACGATTTCCCAATTAAAGAATTACATACCTATTTTCAAAGTTTTTTTTTTTTATAGAAATATTATAGCTTACAACAGTATAATTTGTTTGACGACCATTTCAAGAATTTTAAACCGACTTTTATAAAAGAAGAATTATTATAAAAATATACAAAACAATTCGTTTCATGTCCTCCCCAACTAAAATTTATGTATCTACTTTACAAAAGAAGAATTTTAATAAAAATATCATAGTTTAATAATAAAACAATTTGTATTACGACCCCCCAATTAAAATTTATGTATCTACTTTTACAAAAGAAGAATTTTAATAAAATATCATAGTTTAATAATAAAACAATTTGTATTACGACCCCCCAATTAAAATTTATGTATCTACTTTTACAAAAGAAGAATTTTAATAAAATATCATAGTTTAATAATAAAACTATTTGTATCACCCCCCATTTAAAGAATTATGTATCTAAATTTATTATAAAAAGAAGAATTTCTATAAAAATGTCTCGGCTAACAAACAAATAATTCGTTTAACGACCCCCAAATTATAGACTCATGGGATACCTACTTTTATGAAGGAACAATTTCTATTAAAATATCATAGCTAAACAATTAAATTTAGTTTGACGACCCCCCATTAAAAGAATCATACTATACCTACTTTAATAAGAGAAGAATTTTAAATTTAATGTCATCGCTACCAAAACTATTCATTTTACGACCCCCCATTGAAATAATTATATATCTACTTTTATAAAAGAAGAATTTATATAGAAATATCATAGCTTACATCAAGCAATTTGTTTTACAATCTACCTAACTAAAGAATTATACTATAGGTACCTACTTTTATCAAGGAGAATTTTTATCAAAATCTCATAGTTAGTAACAAAAGAATTCGTTTTACGACCCCCCATTTAAATAATTATGTATCTACTTTTATTAAACATAAATGTTAGAATATCAAAGCTAACATGAAAACAATTAATTTTACGACCCCCCGTTTAAGAAATTAACGTAAACCTACTTTATCAGAAATAATTTTAGATTTGTTATCATAGCTAACAACAATAGAATTCGTTTTACAGCCCACTATTTAATGAATTATGTATCTACTTTTATGAAAGAAGGATTTCTATTACTATAGCATAGCTAACAAGAAAACAATTGTAATCACTTTTATAAAAGAATTTTAATAAAAATATCATAGCTAACAACAGAATAATTTGTTTGAAAACCCCCCAATCAAAGGATTGTATTATACCTACTTTTAGAGAACAATTTATATTAGAATATCATAGCTTACATCAAGACAATTCATAAACGACCCCCCATCAAAAGAATCATATACCTTTTATAAAAATTTCTATATAAATATCATAACTATCAATAAAATAATTAAATTGAAACCCCCGCAATTAAAGGATTATATAAAACCTACTTTTATAAAGAAGAATTTTATTTTATCATCGTAGCTAACAATAAAATGAGTTAAATCACAGCCCCCTTTTTAAAGAAGTATGAACCTACTGCTAAAAAAAGTACCTACACCTTTATCAGAATTTATCAAAGCTTACAATAGAATAAATTGTTTTACGACCCCCCCATTTATAGAATTATATATCTAATTTTACAAAAATATACACCCTCTCATAACAAAGTTTATTTAGAAACTTACTTAACGACCCCCAGTTTATGAAACTTAATACCTAATAAAACGAAAAATACAACTGCTGAGTGGTTAAATCTTATCACTACTATAACTGAATGATAAGCATTTCAAATCTGAAGTATCGAATAAATATTTAGTTCAAATTAATTCGGTAACATTATATCTCGCTATTAATATAAATGTGTTTTGCCTATAATTTAGTTGCTTCGTATTTATAATATTTTGTTCGTTCTTCCTACGATAAATGTCCTAAAATATTGTACCTAGAGTTGAAGTATTAAATAATCAAAGCAGACTAAACTGATAGCTACATATTTCCCCACATATAAATCAAGTTTATCTACCTATTAATTGTAACACTACTTGTTGAACCATATAAAATATTGTTTAGAATTGATGTACGTTAACATAAAAAGATACTACCTACCTTCCAACTAACCTAAGAACATAACTTCCTAATGATGAAAAACTACACGATAAATTCACTAAAATAATACCTATTTATTATGACTTGACTTAAAACTTTCCTTTATATACGGCAACAAATTGTGCGGGAAACCCGCAACATAATAATAAATAGAGTAATAAAACAGCAACCCATAAATTAGCAAAGCACAAAACAAAAATATCAAAATAAAATTTTAGACAAAAACAAAATAAAATAGATGGATAAGATTACTAACGCTTTGTAAATTTTAAACAAAATTAATAAATGAGGACACTAATAACATATCCTGGTCACGGCTATACCATATTGTAACTTCCCCCCCCTCTTTCAAACGCACCCCCCTCTTTATACTTTTTTAACCTACCTCGAAACCTACTAAAACTCTAAACTAAGAACTCTTATATTTAACTCAACCCCAAATTTACTGTTACCCTCGAACTATTACGTACTTACTTTATTGCTGCGGATTTATATTATCATAGTAGGTAATGCATGGATCTTTGAAGTGTGTTATGCTTTACTAGATATGGGTTTTCTGATAAAAGGTTTGGCCAAGGTGATCGTCTAGTTTTGGAGGTAGGACCGTACGTCGTGTGATCGCAGTAATCCGAGTTCTTTTAAGTTATTAAGTCAAGTCCTACACTACCTATTTTATTTCTAACTAAATTTTCTAATAAATAAATGGTACAAAATTGAAAGGTTATTTACGAAAATGATAAAGTAATAATAAAATAAAAGGGTTATACCTAATAAAGTTATAAACTAATATATTACTGTTCAATATTCTTAAAGAATAATATAAATTAAACAAAGAATATTAAAGAATAAACTTTAAGATCGAAAACTTCCTAAGACTAGAATTTTAAAATCCTTATTTAATATTTAGAACGGTAGTAAAACTAGTATATTTATAAATGTTTATCCTATAATTTCCTATTACATCCACTAGTATTCTTTATTTAGAAACTTATTTCCTATAACCTAAATGAATATATTTAGTTTGATATATTTAGTTGAATTTCATAAAATATAAACATCATTTAATAATTAAAACTTTCTACAAGTTTATTAAATATATATATGAATACTGAATCAGGGGGTTGAAAATCATTTTGAAGAAACCAATTTGAAAAGCAAAAGACTCTGCTTTTCAAAACGATGTCTGTTTAGTTCTTTATAGGGACAAACAAAGGGCCGCATAATTACATTTATGCAGAATGTTTAAATCCGCATAAATAAATTTATGCGGGACAGTACAGCCTCCTCCCCACTACTGTCTTTCCAAACCAACGCCAAATATAAATATATTTAATAGTGGAAAAGGAACAAATATTTAATAGATTAGGAAAACTTCAAAAGATATTACCTTTAAAATTAAGGGATGATATCTTCAATTCCCTTTTAATTAGGTAAAATATTTATATCTAAATATATTCATAAATTGAATATTATCTCTATTTTCATACTCGCAATAATAATGTTTACTCTATGAATTCCAACCAAAATTAAACTATATTGGTTTATAATACAAATAAGCTTATTTATATATAAGCTATAAGTTTTATTGTAAAAATATTTCTGGGAATTCTATTGATTCCTAATAGGGATAACTATTTAAGAAACTCTATCTAAGAATATTATAGGATTGTAAATATAATATATATATTTAAATATATTTATTAATTGAATAAAGTCTTATCTTGTAACTTTCTAATTAAGTTTAAACTCTATTGGTTCATAATTCGAATAAGTTCATTTATCTATAAACTGTAAGTTTCAACTTTGTTTTTAAAGTTTCTGGGATTTCTATTGAATCTGAATAAATATAACTATTTACTCTTTAGATGAATGTTCAAACTAAGAATTTCATCCAAGAACACCTAAGAGTTCATGATTAAATAGGTATGTCTATTTAAAAGACAGATGTTGGGATTTCTATTGATTTCGAATAAATATAACTATTTACTCTTTAGATGAATGTTCAAACTAAGAATTTCATCCAAGAACACTAAGAGTTCACTATTAAATAGGTATGTCTTTATTAAATAGGTATGTCTATTTATAAGACAGAAGTTTTCATTTATAACTTGAAGGTAATTTATTCATTTAAGAATAATGTTTAACCTATGAAATTCATCTTAGAATATTATAGGTGTGTACTTATATAGGCTTGTCTACTTTTAAGGCAGTAATCTCAATTGGTTGCTTGAAATTAACATAGAACTTAAATAGCTAAGAATAGGTACGATTATAACTACCCGCCTCTTAAGAGTTTATAAACTCAAATTGAACTGCAGGCTCTTAATGAATTTTTGATATGAATAGGACTAAGCTCTTTTAGACTCTACGACCTATTTTAGAACCAGTAGCACCATGATTTGATGATGGTAAATATTTATTTATATAAATATGGCCATGATTTGATTTCGTTCAGTGAGCTTAATTGTTTTGACTTGAAGAACTATCGGTGGTAAGTACTAAAATAATTGACTTTGAATATAAAGTAGCATAGAAGAGGACCGACAGTATTTTAATAGATCTGACCAGGTACACCAAAATCGTCCTTCTATTTTAGATAGGATATCTATCTTTGCTACAAATTTTGACACTAAATTATATTCAATTTTGAAGTTAATATTGATTTATTTGACTTCAAAGTAACAATCCAAAATCACAACTTGAGCAAGTAAATATTAAATAAATCTAACTTGTTAATTTAAAAATGAGATAATCCGATCAAAGAAACTTCTGAATTAAATTCAAAATTCAAAACATCTCTTTTAAAAAAAACTTAAGATAGTAGGTATCAGTGTTTGATAAACTCGTTTAGGGACATCAAGGTCCTCCCTCTATTCTAGTCAGGATTCTCTTTGCACGGCTTTTTGCTTGGCATGTGTATAAACGAGGATATCAAAATTGAGTTCTCTTTCTCCTCAATCGATACCACTATGTAAATAATTGTGACTAATTTCTTTCGAATTCAACACAGAAGTTTTGTAAAAAGGTTGGATTTTAGATTTATTCAATGAATAAGATTCATAATAAATAATAGACTGTAATTCGAATACGCCTGTCAGAAATAAACCCTACCTAATGGTTATTTCAAAGTGTAAGTCAGATTAAAATACTCGACAATAATAATAGCTGGGCTATTAAGAATAAATTCAAATGTTTTTAGGAGTAAAATGTAATCAATAATTTCAGTAGACACCTGTAAAGTCAATTAAATTTTGTTTGAAGAATACACATGAGGTTCAATAAATCAGAATTAAAATCATACGTAAAGGTAGATAGTACACAAAAGATCAGTAGTACCTGTAAAGTCACATAACACAATGGAAGAACTTAAAAATGGAATATACAAATAAAATTTGTCACACAGATGAAAGACAATCATACAAACAGTACGTATCAAAGTCGATAGACTCCAATAAAAATATAGAAAGAAAACACAGGATGAGTTTTTTTTTATTTGTTTAATATTTAATATTTTAACCAGGTGTCTAATGCTCCAAAGACCAACAGGTTAAGGTTATACTAATGCATGCATTCCTTAATACTAAAGACTACGGGATGGATGGGAAAGGTAGTGTAAGGATATGTTAGTAAGGTTTTATTCCTTCAAATGGCTATCGAAGCGTTTCCAGTCCGACCACCACTTGTTAGAATAAATGGGAAAGGTAGTGTAAGGATGTGTAGTAAGGTTTTATTCCTTCAAATGGCTATCGAAGCGTTTCCAGTCCGACCACCACTTGTTAGAATAAATGGGAAAGGTAGTGTAAGGATGTGTAGTAAGGTTTTATTCCTTCAAATGGCTATCGAAGCGTTTCCAGTCCGACCACCACTTGTTAGAATAAATGGGAAAAGGTAGTGTAAGGATGTGTAGTAAGGTTTTATTCCTTCAAATGGCTATCGAAGCGTTTCCAGTCCGACCACCACTTGTTAGAATAAATGGGAAAAGGTAGTGTAAGATGTGTAGTAAGGTTTTATTCCTTCAAATGGCTATCGAAGCGTTTCCAGTCCGACCACCACTTGTTAGAATAAATGGGAAAAGGTAGTGTAAGGATGTGTAGGAAGGTTTTATTCCTTCAAATGGCTATCGAAGCGTTTCCAGTCCGACCACCACTTGTTAGAATAAATGGGAAAAGGTAGTGTAAGGATGTGTAGTAAGGTTTTATTCCTTCAAATGGCTATCGAAGCGTTTCCAGTCCGACCACCACTTGTTAGAATAAATGGGAAAAGGTAGTGTAAGGATGTGTAGTAAGGTTTTATTCCTTCAAATGGCTATCGAAGCGTTTCCAGTCCGACCACCACTTGTTAGAATAAATGGGAAAAGGTAGTGTAAGGATGTGTAGTAAGGTTTTATTCCTTCAAATGGCTATCGAAGCGTTTCCAGTCCGACCACCACTTGTTAGAATAAATGGGAAAAGGTAGTGTAAGGATGTGTAGCAAGGTTTTATTCCTTCAAATGGCTATCGAAGCGTTTCCAGTCCGACCACCACTTGTTAGAATAAATGGGAAAAGGTAGTGTAAGGATGTGTAGTAAGGTTTTATTCCTTCAAATGGCTATCGAAGCGTTTCCAGTCCGACCACCACTTGTTAGAATAAATGGGAAAAGGTAGTGTAAGGATGTGTAGTAAGGTTTTATTCCTTCAAATGGCTATCGAAGCGTTTCCAGTCCGACCACCACTTGTTAGAATAAATGGGAAAAGGTAGTGTAAGGATGTGTAGTAAGGTTTTATTCCTTCAAATGGCTATCGAAGCGTTTCCAGTCCGACCACCACTTGTTAGAATAAATGGGAAAAGGTAGTGTAAGGATGTGTAGTAAGGTTTTATTCCTTCAAATGGCTATCGAAGCGTTTCCAGTCCAACCACCACTTGTTAGAATAAATGGGAAAAGGTAGTGTAAGGATGTGTAGTAAGGTTTTATTCCTTCAAATGGCTATCGAAGCGTTTCCAGTCCGACCACCACTTGTTAGAATAAATGGGAAAAGGTAGTGTAAGGATGTGTAGTAAGGTTTTATTCCTTCAAATGGCTATCGAAGCGTTTCCAGTCCGACCACCACTTGTTAGAATAAATGGGAAAAGGTAGTGTAAGGATGTGTAGTAAGGTTTTATTCCTTCAAATGGCTATCGAAGCGTTTCCAGTCCGACCACCACTTGTTAGAATAAATGGGAAAAGGTAGTGTAAGGATGTGTAGTAAGGTTTTATTCCTTCAAATGGCTATCGAAGCGTTTCCAGTCCGACCACCACTTGTTAGAATAAATGGGAAAAGGTAGTGTAAGGATGTGTAGTAAGGTTTTATTCCTTCAAATGGCTATCGAAGCGTTTCCAGTCCGACCACCACTTGTTAGAATAAATGGGAAAAGGTAGTGTAAGGATGTGTAGCAAGGTTTTATTCCTTCAAATGGCTATCGAAGCGTTTCCAGTCCGACCACCACTTGTTAGAATAAATGGGAAAAGGTAGTGTAAGGATGTGTAGTAAGGTTTTATTCCTTCAAATGGCTATCGAAGCGTTTCCAGTCCGACCACCACTTGTTAGAATAAATGGAAAAAGGTAGTGTAAGGATGTGTAGTAAGGTTTTATTCCTTCAAATGGCTATCGAAGCGTTTCCAGTCCGACCACCACTTGTTAGAATAAATGGGAAAAGGTAGTGTAAGGATGTGTAGTAAGGTTTTATTCCTTCAAATGGCTATCGAAGCGTTTCCAGTCCGACCACCACTTGTTAGAATAAATGGGAAAAGGTAGTGTAAGGATGTGTAGTAAGGTTTTATTCCTTCAAATGGCTATCGAAGCGTTTCCAGTCCAACCACCACTTGTTAGAATAAATGGGAAAAGGTAGTGTAAGGATGTGTAGTAAGGTTTTATTCCTTCAAATGGCTATCGAAGCGTTTCCAGTCCGACCACCACTTGTTAAAATAAATGGGAAAAGGTAGTGTAAGGATGTGTAGTAAGGTTTTATTCCTTCAAATGGCTATCGAAGCGTTTCCAGTCCGACCACCACTTGTTAGAATAAATGGGAAAAGGTAGTGTAAGGATGTGTAGTAAGGTTTTATTCCTTCAAATGGCTATCGAAGCGTTTCCAGTCCGACCACCACTTGTTAGAATAAATGGGAAAAGGTAGTGTAAGGATGTGTAGTAAGGTTTTATTCCTTCAAATGGCTATCGAAGCGTTTCCAGTCCGACCACCACTTGTTAGAATAAATGGGAAAAGGTAGTGTAAGGATGTGTAGTAAGGTTTTATTCCTTCAAATGGCTATCGAAGCGTTTCCAGTCCGACCACCACTTGTTAGAATAAATGGGAAAAGGTAGTGTAAGGATGTGTAGCAAGGTTTTATTCCTTCAAATGGCTATCGAAGCGTTTCCAGTCCGACCACCACTTGTTAGAATAAATGGGAAAAGGTAGTGTAAGGATGTGTAGTAAGGTTTTATTCCTTCAAATGGCTATCGAAGCGTTTCCAGTCCGACCACCACTTGTTAGAATAAATGGGAAAAGGTAGTGTAAGGATGTGTAGTAAGGTTTTATTCCTTCAAATGGCTATCGAAGCGTTTCCAGTCCGACCACCACTTGTTAGAATAAATGGGAAAAGGTAGTGTAAGGATGTGTAGTAAGGTTTTATTCCTTCAAATGGCTATCGAAGCGTTTCCAGTCCGACCACCACTTGTTAGAATAAATGGGAAAAGGTAGTGTAAGGATATGCTAGTAAGGTGCAACAGAAATCGAACCTAAAATTCTTGCGTACCAGATGACTATTCATCCATAGTACTATGAGCCATGAACGGATATCACCAATCGTACTCACCAGAAAACTCAACTGAGTAAAATTTTCTCAGTTATTTACACCGAAAAAGGAAGGAACTAATATCACTATAGGTAATTAATAGTTCAGGTTTAAAATGAAAAACCTATGCAATCATTTCATTAATCACTGTAGGTATAGGATCTCAGCCCGCCTATGATTCCCGAAACATCCAAAGACCAACCGAAATAAAAATATTTTTCTTTATTCGGTGGTAAATAATACCTCAGGAATCCCTATGATTGCCACTTTAGTTGGTCTCAATCAGAGGTAATCACTAACAACGAATTACTATCCAGTACCACTTTAAAAGAATTTACACTTCACGAAATGATTCCATAAGTACACACAAGTAGGTAGATAATTACTAATTCTAAGACTCACATTTGTTCTCGTCCACGTTCCGCGTACCAAAAGAGACCGAACATTCGCTGCATCGGCTTTTATCATGCCAATACCCTTCCCCCCTCGTACGTCTCCGTAACTCCCCCCGTCGTCTCCCCCGCTCGCACCGCCTCGTTCCCTAATCGCTCTTTGCCTGACTTGTGCATTTGTTGGTGTTTGTCTACCCACATAAACTTTTTTCTGATGTCTTTGCGGCAATTAGAGTAAATAAGTACTATTTTGCATTGACAAAGATTTATTAAAATCTGCTGATCTGACCCTAATGGATCCTATTTTATTCATAAATACGTAAATAAGTCGCATAGCCTTCTCGATGGTCTATATTACGTTATCCTCACTAAAGCTGAGTGATAAAAGGAAACAGATTTATACCTATCTTGATTAACATGTTTTGTGCCTACTAGCTGTTGACGATCTTCGTGACACGGCGGAGAAAATATTCGATCGAGACGCGAAAGGTAGCAGGTTCGACTCCCGCTGTGAGACATATGTTTGTATGAATGAGCTGTCCTACTACTGAACCAATTCCTCCACCAAGTATTTAAATTTATATTTAAGGTGACCCTATAAATATTTGTCGGTAGATACTACTACGTACCTATTACTTAGAAGACAACGTAATCCCATTATTCTGCCTTACACATAAGATAATTTAGCCTCTTTTCTTCAATGTCAATTGACGACCTCTGTGGCGCAGCGGGCAAAGGCTCACCCACGACGCAGGAGGTTGTGGGTTCGATTCCCGCCCCGGAACAAATAATTGTACGGGCCGCAGATATTTGTTCAGGGTGTTATCCAGTATCTGACGAAAATGACTACTACATCATTTGAATCCCCTCTCATAGTATCAAAATGGGCTAATTAGAATTGTTTCCATCTTCTGATTTAGATAAAGACCCGCGCCGTAGGCGATCCCATTCCACTGAAATCGACAAAATGTATACAAAACAAGTTATTTTCAATCCAATGAGTCTTTTATCAATAAGAATATAGAAGGTACCTTCAGTTTAATCCTAATAAAGTATCCATACAGGTTCTGACTCCTATCTCCAAGTAATTTTGTTTAAAAACTTGGGTTGAAAATTGTTAACAAACTCCTGCTCAAAACCCATGAGCAAACCCCTCTCTCCCTTTCTTTAGGCATGACAAAAATCAAATTATTTTCAAAACTACCATTCCTCTTTTAATAAAAGCACACAGAATGTTTTCCACTTAATTTTAAGGAAGTTTTAATACATATTTTTGCTTCTCTTTTAATCTCTGTTTGATAGGAAAGCAAAGTGGAAATCCACTATCATAACACCTACTTAAATTCTATGAGCAACCTCCTCCGATCTTGCTTGTAAATACTTGAAGGTAAATTGTATCTTCCTTGAACAAAGTATCCTAAAGGTACCTATTTAAGACAGTATGTTACATTAACAATTTTCAATTTTAGATTCATTTTTGCAGTAAAAGGTGAAAGTTTACTGGTCCCTAATGAGATCTTAAACTTAAATAAATTTATAAAGTAAACGAATCTTTGTCAGTACTATGATTAGTTACAATACTATTAATTAAAACATGTGTCTTAGGTCTCCTAGTTTTCGCAGAACCTGTTTTCTCTATATCAAGAAGTGTTGATGAGCTGTGATTTACAAAAACACAATAAAATTTGAATTTCGCGCCACATGCGAGACCTTAAGTCACTTTACGCCACTTCAAAGCACATAGCAACTCGAACTGTTTACTTCGACGCAACAATGGATTTAGATGGATACCCACTGAATCCAGAAAACAAATACTCAAACTACCCTCCAATTACCGCTGTATAAACTACCCCAAATTGTTTTACCCGAAGCCCATCACCCTATTGGATGAGCGGTGTGAGTGCCTCTCGATGGAACGTGAGGGTTAAGTATTCACATTCAGCTCCAAAAGAATTGAAAAGTTTGATGTAGGCAATTCACTATCTAATGCAAATGTTAATTAGGTATAAAATCAAGATAGCACTAAACATTCTGGCAATAGGCTGGTAATTGCTATTATTCAAATGCAAGTTACCGTGGTGGTCTAAGGTTTGATTTCACCAACAAATAACAGGCGGTTAAACAACTGTAAAGTCTATAACCAATGCTTTTTGACAGGTGTTGTCAAAGATTATCTGACACTTTGACCAATGGTTAGATTTAACAAGACATTTAATAACTAACAGAGTATGGTGAAGTTGGCTCTACGCCTATGAATAGGACTTCGGAAACTCCTCCCGTGTATGACCAATCTTGGTAACACAGTTGACATTTAAAAATTTATCTGAGAACTTTCAGTTTTTCTCTGCATCTTGATGACCTCCGTGAAGTGGCGGGTGAGTAGCCAGCTGAGACACGAGAGATGCGGGTTCGATTTCCGCTACAGGATAAATATTTGCATGATCCGTAAATATTTGTTCCATAGTACTCGAAGTTCCTGATCCTAGTGTGGGATCAGGACTGTGTATGTGATCAAAGAATTGAAAATATCGTGGCTTGGTATCATTTTAGAAAAATTACGACTATACACCACGTACTATTCTCCAGCTGACGTTTCGTTGACCATTTTGAGGTCCTTCCTCATGAGCACCGACCGCGACCACGCTCGAAGGTCGTGAGACGGGAACCCAAACCAACGAAACGTCAGCAGGAGTATAGTTAAGTACGCGGTGTATAGTCGTAATTTTTCTAAAGTGTATATTGTTGGGTAGTATGTTATGTATGTATGTTATAATAGGGTATGGAAACAAGTATTTCATCTACTCTGGCAGATAGGGAATAGCCCATATAGGATAGTGTTCTAGCGAGAACCGATATCTAACCAATTACCATCATCCTTCCCAAAATGAGTGACGTGAGTGGCTCTCGAACGTGTGGGGTATTCTAATGTGGGCTCAGAAAAGAACTCAAAGGGTGCGTAATTGAAAAATCGTTTCGAATACTGGAATGCTGAAGCGTTTAATGCATGCAGGATCATGGAATATTTCACGGTATGGGCCTGTATTTTTGTAGTACTTTATTTTTAAGGCTTTTATGATAAAACATTTTAAATATAATTCATATAACATTTTTATTATCAGTCGGAGTGTGCTGCTTGGACGCTTAAGCCCTTTGCATACAAAAGCAGTTTGCTCCTATCTAGGGTTAGAGCTACGTATACTGTTGGGTGTTATGTTATTTTGGAAATACCTATCATATAAAACTTCATAAAATTTTGTATACATGTTCAACACATTAAACTTATAGTTTTATTATTAAAAATCAAAATTAAATAGTACTTTATTCATTGAAATCATAAGGATCAAAACAAAAAGCATTTGATAAAGTTCATGATACAACCATGAAACAACCAAACTTCTCATTGAATTAACTAATTAATATTGACCACGTTAAAAGTTTCGCTTGCTACATCGGTTTTCACGAAATTGCGTCGATGGCTGGCCACTATAAGTAGAAATACCCCATACATTATCTATCTCCCATTTTGTATGGAATGTTAGCTGGTTGTACAAAGTTAAAGGTCAAGTTACAATGGTGATTCGAGTTGACCCGGAGGCAAACAATTAGCAGAAGTTAAACATGGATTGAACTAACAGCAGCAGATCAAACAGCTGGTTTGATTCATGCACAAGAGAGCATCACTAAATTCAATTTTCTTAAAACTTATTTAGGTTGTTGTAAAGTTGGACGTGGTGAGTCCGGCCTTAGATTAGACCCCTCCGTATCCTCCCGTGGATATCGGAAAAGCCAACCAAGGGATAGGAAGAGCAGCAGCATCCACCTGAGTGCACAACACCAATACTGCGATCACCAATTATGCCTGCAAAGTGACGTCTTATTTTGATAAATTGTATCATCAGAGGCATTGTATTTTATCAGAGGTGTCCATCAAGTACCAAAAAGGTAAAAAAAACGGTTAGAGTACAGCAGCGCCCTCCAATCCCACGACGGGTCTTTCGCTGAACAGAGGGCATAGTAGTTTTAGAAACTATATGAAGTTTTGTTTTTTTTTTTCCTGGAATTAAATGTATGACTCTCCCTAACTCTATTCTTTTTTTTGACATTAATTCACACCATTTAGAAACATAAACAAAGACTACGCTAATAAAGAAATACTATAGTATATACTATAGTACTTGGATTTAGCGGCCTTATCGCTACGAGCGATCTTCTCTAGGCAGCCTCTGTAAGCTTTTTATATATAAGCCGTTGCTTATAGTAGGGTTCTAAGTTTTACTTTCATGGATGAACCTAGCGGCTCAGTATACCACCTGTGTTCAACCAACAGGCTATTCCTCATCGCCATGATGGCTCGCAGATTAAAGATAAGTATCAAGTGGGTTGTTGTGTGTTTTGAAAATTGATTCTGTTTTGCTACTTGTGGCAAAGATTAGCACTATAATCATTTTTGCTATCATTAATTATGTAGCTTAGATATATATGTTTTTACGAGTGGACCACTAACAGTTTTCTAAAAGGTACCCCGCTCTGTAGGTAAACTCAGCCGTGCGGGTTTGAGATTATTGTGGGGGCAAGATTAATAAGGGATCTCTTCTTCAGGATGAGTGCGTGGGTCGTACTCATCCTGAAGAAGAGAAGGTATCATCTATCTCATCTGGTAGAGGAAGACGCTCCACTCGAAGGATTGAATACATTATAAACGTCGTAGGAAGTCAGTGGATGGAGGCGGCTCAAGACCGTCGTGTCATTCTAAGAGGGAGGCCTATGTCCACCAGTGGACTTCTACAGGCTGATGATGATGATGATGATATACGTAAAAGTAGTTAAGAGGGAGATAAAGTAACTGGCAAAAGTCGAGGTAAATCTGGGCTGCAAGTACGTATATAGGACTCGATTCGATACATTTGACATTAAAATTCGACAAAACGGGAATGTAGAGGTAGTAGTCCCGTTTTGTCGAATTTTTATGTCAAATTTATCGAATCGAGTCCTACGAACTTGCATGACTGCAGTTGTGAGAGGTATGCATCGATAATACGTGCCGTCAGTGTTGGATTTTCGCTGAAGGATAATACAGAAAACTCGGTAAATACTAAACAGTTTTGTAACAAAGAATATTTCAAATAGCTTTACTTTTTAAATAAAATGGACAAGTGTGAGCAAGACTTGCGCCCTGAGGGTTCAGCAGGGCGATTGTAAAACGTCGGAAACGTTTCCAATCGGATTCGTTAGTTTTTCATTTCGATGTGGTAAGTAACTAAAACAAATTTCTTGTAAAACACAATAAATATTGTATATTACTGTGTTTTACAAGAGAAAGTTGCTAGAAAATTGTTTTAATTACTAACCACATCGCAATGAAAAACTAACGAATCCGATCGGAAACGTTTCTGACGTTTTAGAATCGCCCTGCTGATCCGTTAATTATTACGAAATCGTCACCTTTGTCGAATTTCACCCACTTATTCCTTAAACTTTACTATCCACTGATAACTGGGAAAAACTGACGAAATTACTCAAACTTTTATTTTTCGACCTTTTCCTGTATTTATGTGGCAATACTTCCTGTTATTCAAAATTTCAGAATTGTGAGGTGGGAGGTACGAAAGGATTTTCAGTTTCGCGATTCCCATAAAAAAATTGGCATTCAGTGCTGTATCTTTTTAGCCGACTTCAAAAGAAGGAGGAGGTTCTCAATTCGGCTGTATGTTTTTTTTGTGTTTATTACGTGATTACTCCGCCAATTATCAAATTATTTTGATGATTATTTTTTTGTTTGGTAGGTCATAATATTTCAGAGGTGATATCATATAAGTTTTATCAAATACAGCTTCTGTTTTTTTTTCAAAAAATTCACTTTATATTTTATTAATTGTGCTAAGTTGAGCTTGGTTACTTTACAGTAGTATGAGCTAATAACGTTTTTGTTTGGTATAAAGTTGAAGTTGGTGCCTTTAGCCATTCCTGAGACAAGGGTATTGACAAACTGACAGACAGACAGATAGACAACGTCGTGATTCTATAAGAGTCTTATTTTTTCTGTTGAGGTACGGAACCTTAAAAACACCTGCATTGTCACAGAGTCAATTCATACATGCTTGATATAAAATGCAAAATGCTTCATTTCCTTGCATTACTTTTCATGAAAGTACTTTATGGTAAAATGGCTGGATATTTCAAAATTGTGACATTTACGCTTTGTTACGGTATATTTCCACTGTTCTTGGAGAAAACAAACAATCTATTTTAAATTGAATTTATTACCTACTAACAATAAGGACAACTCTGTCTCGAATAACATAACACCTAACATAACACCCAACAGTCACATAGATAGTCCTCCCACACTAGGATGCCCTTTGTCGTGGGTATCAGGAACTACGTGTACCATAGTACAATAATACCCAGACCCGGAACAAATATTTGCAGATTAAACATTTGTCCCACAGCGGGAATCGAACCCGCAACCTCTCACATCTAAGCTGGCTACTCGCCATACGCGCCATAGAGGTCTTCAATACGATTGCAGCGTCCTCACAAGGTACATGATACTAACTGCCAACTAACTTACCTAGACTTAAATTATGTACGCAACCCAGACTTGTTGGGCAATTTTCGTTGGTATAAGATTGGTCCTGGCTGCTGGCTTATTTAGAAGTGTATTATTACTGGGAAAAAAGTGTAACCCTAGTTGGCCGTGGAAATCAAAAGTGGCCATGAGTTCACCACTTGCCACGTCTATATTCTTGCGACCCTCTTTTTTTCTTACCCCCTATATTCTCTATTCTTTTCTCAAATGGCCATTTGAGGCTCTGCTTACCCCTTCGGGGAAAAAAGCGTATTTTATGTATGTATGTAAGAATTAATAAATGAAATAAAAAAAATACGATAAATTTTTGCTTTAGCAATCCATAGACGTGATAGAATCCGTAGGTGAGTTTTTTTATAGCATCACACGAGTGTTTTAAGACCAAATTATGTGCAGTTTCATATACTACTTTATCTAATCTCATGAAATAGGTAATATTATATTTTAAAGTTTTGGTAACATTTATTGTAATACCTTCTAGATTTCGCCGGTACAAGAGGTTCATTTGTTCGTTGCATCTTCGAGAATGTCCGGTGGTGTAAAATTTTCTTCAGTATCGCTACTGTCGTTTTCAGACATTTTTTAAAACATAAACTAATTTTACAATGAAATTTGCGTAAAATTACAGTCTATTCTTAATTCTTAATTCTTTATTGTACACACAATATTACAGAATAATAAACTTACATATAGGACATGTACAAAGGCGAGCTTAACCCTAAAAGAGTTTTCTTCCAGCAAACCTTAGAGGAGTGGGAGAAATTATAAAAGTAGTGGGTAATGTGTAACCTATATTTGCATTTATTTGTAAAAGTTTAGCGTCAAAATCCATACGCGCGAGCGAGTTGCGCCGCGTCCACAGATTATGTATAGAAAAACTGCATTGCAACCTCCTTGGTCTAAGTGAAGTTGTATCGTGATGGAAATAAAGTTATATTATTAAACAGTTGTCCATAGAAGAGCTGTATCGTAATGTAATTTTTTTAATTTTTTTCGATGGCATGTGCATAAAGACTGTCATTTTAGTTTTGTTTTTAGTTTTTAAATCTTAATATTTCAGTATGAGAGTAGATAAAATATATTATAAATATTGGAATTTCCAAGAACAATTGGTGGTAAATGTATAATCATATACCTACCTATTGCTTACAATGGACACGTGCTCCGCGGTGCCAATGCCGTGACTGTCGCCACCTGCCACGACCTGTATTTAAACCTTCCTGCTGTAAATGTAGAACTATAATTTGCACTAGGCAGAGGAAAAACACAATTTGAAGAAAGTTTGACAAATTAAATGCCGTAAAATTGCAGAATAAGACTTTTTTCTTCCAACTACCAAGTAATTTCATACAATTTTTTATGGTCATATAAACACAGTGCATGAAATATGGAAATACATTACATCTCTGTTTCTATTCCATAGATAATACACTATTTTGTTCTATTAGGACTTCTAATAATTGACCAAAAAGTTTTCACAAGTTTTACATTGGCACGAATCGAGTGATTACTAAATAATAAATTATAATTTTATTAATTATACATAATATATATATATAATATGGATAATTATAATATATATATATATATATATATATATATATATATATATGATATATATTATTATCACTATTTAATAGTAAAGTTTTTTTTTTGAGGATTTGCTTGTTATTCCTGTTAAGGAATATTAATCTGCTTTTCCTTCAGCAAGCGTTGCACGGTGTTGCACAAGTGCAAGAAGAATTCACTTTCCACTCAGTGCAACAAGCTACTATATAATAATATAAGAAGCGTTATCTGGCGTGAACAAGTGGCTCTGACGGAAGACCAGTGTTGGTTGCTAGCTTGCTTGTCAACCAACTCATGCTGAGGCAGAGCCATTTTGTTGCTGGAGTTATTACACTTCGTACCTTCGGGTCTGTTTTCTTTTAGTCTAAGTTTTTTTTATGTAACTCCTGTATACAAATAAATATATTTCTTTCTTTTCTTTTTCTTTCTATATGCCTATTACATCATAATTTAAAATTTCATAAAAGCCCAATTTAAATAATGTCTAAAATTATTGCTGAGTTTTGTGAATACTTACATGTGATTTTAATTGAAAACACTAGGCCATTCAAAAAACTCTGCAATCTACAGTATTTACTCAGCAATAGATTTTGAAATTTTTAACGAATTAAACAAAATATTTCTGTTTGTTTGGCGCACGCACCTGGAATAAAAACCCGGATCTATTTTAATACAGCCTTAAATATCTCAATTACTTTTTATTATTGCTAAAACATTCTTATGCTCCTTCTATGCCTTATACCTACCACTCTGTTGGTAAATAATTTCTGCAAAGTTCCCTTTCCCATTCGACAAATTAAAATTTACAATTTGAGCTGTGTTTGTACTTTTGTGAATTCCGTGATTAATGGCCCAAAAGTTCTCTTAATTCGCTAAAGCCAGAGTATCATACGATAGCGGCTCCGTTGTATGTCAAATGTACTTATTTGTAGTCAAAGTCAATAGTGTTTCATTCACCACTTCATGGTAACCAGTTCGCCTGCCATTAGATAAAATAAAACAGACAAGTGCGACTCGCCCTCATGAGGGTTCCGAATTCCGATCCGTAGTTAAATCATTTCGAAATCGTTCCTTTTGGAGGTTCAGTCACTTTTCCAAACAAAATTCACTACCCCATTTGAGGGTTAAAAAGTTGTAATTCCTCAATTTTAGGCTTTTTCCTTTACATACATCCTCATCATGTAACTTAACATCCTTTTTCAGAATTTTTACATTTCTCATTTTCGCGATTTCCATACAAAAAATTGATATTAGTTACCATATATTTTTAAAACATTGAGTTAGTAGCTTGATTTTTATACAGCACTATTAAATAACAGATTTTTATATTTGGTATAAATTTCATCAACCTTTAGCCGTTCCTAAGAAAACTTGACAGTTTTGGTTTTTGCATCTAAATTAGTTTGTGATGTAACTAGAAATTTACGGTTTTCAGATTTTTCCCTTTACTTTTACTATAATAATAATACCTTGCTTCTTGCCAAATTTCATGATTCTAGGTCAACGGGAATTACTCTATGTATTGAATTCCTTGGCGAGTGTTAAAATAATGCGGCATAAACAACCGTATCTTTTGATTGGCTTGACTAAGTAGTTTAATTTAGTTTTGAAAGTTTCACGATGTATAGGTACAGGAGAAAAGTGAGGATTTTTCAACAAAAAATAAATAAATTAAACTTAGTTTCGGGATACGTTGTTCATTTTCGTAGGTATAAATCACCCCTTCCTGGAAAGAATACTTTTTCTGGGACCTTGAACTGCCGTCACATGATGGTACCGCTAACATAGAAACACATGGCTTACCCCTAACTTTTATGTACACTCCGCGTTCAACTTCCGCAGTTTTGAATGTTATCAAGGTTCGAATGATCAAGGTTGGAATGTTTATTTGAGTTTCTATTTTGAGCGTTGAGTGTGTTGTAATTAGATTTATATTTGCAAACAGGCATAGCTTTGTGAATGTAGGAGGGTAGATTACTTCCGTAGTTCTAGCCGATTTTACAATTTTATCCATTCACCAAGTATGAGGGTTGGATATATACAAAGACTATTCCTAAGCATCCTTTAGAAACGGAATAGCGGAATTTTAATTAATCTTATTGTAAGAAAACTCTTACTTAGTCATTGTATCCTATCCATCCATTGATGGTATATTTATTAATGCTCGCATCGCTATGATGTAATTTAATTTTAATTTCATAAATTAGATCACAAGCACGAATTTATTTTTTGTTAAAGCACTCGTTAATGTTTTTGTAATAATCTCTTATTACAAACAAATTATCACCTTCACAAAGTGACCCCGAAAGTAATATATCCGATAGATATCAGGTAAACAGGAAGCTAATCGTTATTCTCATTGCTAACTGTGTGTTCATAGCTGTGTATCAATCCCCCTATACCCCGATACCGGGGTGAGAGGGTACTCCCTGGGCTTGTTGGGTAATTTTCGTTGTTATAAGATTTGTCCTGGCAGAACGAAAATTGATAAGTATTTCATGGGTGGCTATAAGATATCTCGATTAAAATAGGTAAGCGACTATATGAAGCAAATTTAAATGATGATGAAAATGGTACCATCGAACTGATTTGATGATGAAACCGGATATACAACTTTGTATCCCAGCCGTGTTTGGGATTAATGGAATTGTCATGAGATACACTCTAGCTATGAATGATTTTAATGGTAATCGCGCGTTACCGTTCGGGAATAAAGGTTCTCGAGTGGCGACCACAAACCAGACGATGCGGTAGAAGAAGGTCCTCCACTCATGGACTGAAGACATTATAAGCGTCGCAGGAAGTCGGTGGATGGAGGTGGCTCAAGACCTTTCGCCGATGCATTATAAGGGGGAGGCCTATGTCCAGCAGTGTACTTCTACAGGCTGATGATGATCATGATCCCGCGTTTAAATTGCGCTACTTGAGTTGTATCCTTTCAGCATACTGGTTTTTTCAACATCAAAATATCATCCAGATACTTAGTTGAATACAATGGTGAAATTCGGTTTTTTAATTAAAAATTATATTGATTTGCGACTGAGGTCTACAGGTCGCGATCGAAACCCCCATTTACAAGTCATCCCAATATTTTTTACCCGGTTTTACTTTCATTATTGTCGTGTGTTTAGCTGTTATAATATTTATCAAAGTATTAAGGATTGAGGGTTGATTCATGATTTATTTATGTGACGGTAGGGCACCTTCACTTGATGAAAACATTTGAAGATAGGTGTAATATTATTAAGAGGGAAGTTGTCGGTTATTTGTCTACTAACTTACTACTTACTTTTTTTTTTTACTACTTTTTACTGCGCCATGTTTTAGTGTTTTACTAACAAAAAATACAGAGTTTCCTCGCTGACGGTAGACCAACGACATAAAAGGTAGCAGGAAGTCGGTGGATGGAGGCGGCTTAAGACCGGTCGTTCTGGCATTCTATGGGGAGGCCCATGAAGATACACATCATGAGACTTTTCATCTTTATGTCTCATTTCAGGGTCGGCAGCGTGCGTTTTATACCTCTGGTGTTGCAGGTGTCCATAGGCTACGGTAACTACTTTCCATCAGATGGCCCGTAAGCTTGTTTGCTTGCCAAGTAGTATAAAAAATACCCCAATGTCCTCGCAGTGGACTTCTATAGTCTGATGATAATGATTATAATACAAAAACACAAGAAACCGTGTTATAACTAACTTCAGCACCTACTTTGTACACACAGAGTCGTAATAACTTTAACAGGCTGAACATTGCGACAAATGACACACTGCGGCCGCAATGTCAAAGTTTAGGTTGGGCCGTGATTGTTAAAACTTTGCCAAATGTGAGTTTCCCGTAACGGCCCACGTGGAAACTGGTATTTTTGGACGATAACCGACGGGTTATGCTTTTTGTTATGCAAAAGTTGAGTTAATAATTGTTTCGTATAATCTTGTGCCGTTATTAAGTAACCTCTAGAGACCGGAAGGAAATTATAATGGCTCCTCTACACAATCGGCGATGATATTTGATCGTGTGGTCGTCGAGTAATTATGCGGTATCGGCGCGATCATTGACAAGCATCCACACGATCGTCTGGAGTAGTTGTCGAACGGCAAGCGTACAAGATGGACGTGAAATGTGTTGCTGCTGCAACCATTTATTTAATTGCGGTATAAAACTATTACGTCAACGTCAATGATCGGTGATCGTGTGTGCAGCTCAACGCAACGCGCGGCGATTCCCTTTGATGCGTGCCCGAAAAACCGACAATGCACGGATCGCAGGCGATCATAGACGATAATCGGCGAGTACAGCCGAATATGCCCTCAACACGATCGTGCTCGCTCGTAATTGTCTGTAATCGCCGATTGTGTAGAGGAGCCATTAGTATTTCCGCTCAGAGATATATTGCCTTTGTTGCCTATCCACTACAAAACATTTTTCTAGGTGTGTTGGCACTGAGTTTCTATAATGTTTCATTCATTCAAATCAAATCAAAATTTATTTAATTAATAGACTTTAGTTGGATGTTGTAATAGGTGACTAAGGGAGTACGCCAAGGGACGGGCAGCAGCATCCACCTGAGGACTTAACAGCAAACTACGCTCACCAATCCACCTGCTATTCGTGATGATTATGGCAAATCCCCTTGCATTCATGGGGGAGGCCTCTTCCAACAGTGGACTTCTAAAGGCTACTGATATGTGATGAGTTGATTTATTTCTTGCGTTTCTCTCGTGATTGCGTATGCAACTGTGCCAAAATCGAGACAATCGAAGAATAAATCTACAAAAAATCAATATACCAACTCACGTTATGCGAAATATTCCTTTTTATTTACCGTAAAAAAAATTGTGTTACATTTCTTCATTAATCTAGGCTATTTTTCAGAATCCCGCGTGATCAGTCGCAAGCTGACTGAAATGCCTGAATTCGAGCGGCCGATTGGAAACCACACGTTTCATATCGGTAGAGAAGCAGTGCTGGGCTGTTCTGTCATCAACTTGGGGAAGCATAAGGTACTTATCATAATTAGTAATTAGCCCTAATCATCAACATCAGGTTATATAGGCTGATGATGATGAAAAGTGTCTGAAACTCAAAAAACGACAATTTAAAAATAATTTACCTTATTTTTTTTTTAAACTGATTGGCAAGCGTTCATGCTTACGGCCCACCTGATGGAAAGTAGTTACCGTAGCCTATGGACGCTTGCTATACCAGAGGAATCACACGCGTGCTGCCGACTCTGAGACATAAAGATGATAAGTCTCATGTGCCTGTAATTTCACCGGCACCCGTACTCTTCAAACCGAAACACAACAATGCGTGCATTACTGCTTGGCGGCAGAAATAGGTACGGTGGTAGTACTTTCACAAGAAGTTCTACTACTAACAAACCTACGGATCAGAACCCTCACGAGTGCGAGTCTCGCACTTGTCCGTTATATTTTTTTGCGAATTGGTCAACTTGTACATCACTGATGGAACGATAGTAGCCCAGAGAATCCAAGAAACCTTGGTCGGGTCATAAATGCATTTATTTTCTCATTATGTATTCCGTTCAATCTCAACATAAACACAAAACCAGAATTAAGACAAATCCCGAAGGTAATAAAAAGTAGATTACATTCTCACCCGAAGATTCACGAAAACTTCCGATCAGTTTAACGAGACCACGCATAATAAAGGTGCTAGTAGACGTGATTGAGATTTACCCGTGACCCTTCAAGATCCTAAAGGAGCCAATAGACTGAAGCATTCACTTGTAATGAGCGTTCAAAAAACTGTGCATTACTAGCTTAATCATCATTCTTCTTCTTCTTTATCAACCTTTATTACGTCCACTGCTGGACAAAGCCTCCGCCCATTGAATACAATGGCGGGAATTTGCCTTAATCATCCTGCATCAGGCGGATTGGTGATCGCACTATTGGTGTTAAGTGCTCAGACGGATGCTGCTGCCCATCCCCTAATCATCATTATTATCAGCCTATATAAAAGTTCACTGCTGGACATTGGCTCATTTTTTGACAATCAAAAGTTGTCTGGAAGATACCCTTTTAGTGTAAAATTATTTTTCTACTGTTTCGGTATGGTGATCAATAGAGTTATTTTATCTGTTTATTAAAAAAGTGTGTTATTTATAAAACTAGCATATAACGAATTAAAAAAAAAAAAAAAACATCTCTTAGTAAAATATATTTTGTTGACCATACCCTTCGAGCAACACGGAAGGGAGAAGCCATTCGCAGCGTTCCCCTCTGTCAAACTACAAGCCAAAGTAGGCAAATGCGTTCAATAAAACTAGTTGATATTCTGTGCAAGGTTTGTTAGTGAGAGTGTCGTCATTACAATGTTGTATTTGGATGTGTATATGCGGAATTGCGCTTGTGTGCACATTTCCCCCCCGCAAAAAATGACAGAACTATTTGAATGGTAATATATTGCTAAGGCCTTTCGGCCCGCGGCAGGAAGTCCGTGTTGCTCGAAGACCATACCAGACTTGTTCAATTATTAATGACGTGTGTTTAGACGTGAAAGCAACACCCTCACTTCAATGTTCGTGTAATTAAATTTTGCGGGAAAAATTACACACATTTTGATGATTCAAGTATGTAATTAAGCAGCTTTTGAGGAGTGCTCATACGCTCTCAATTTGCTTTAGATAAGAAATTAATTTGAAGTTGAGTTACTTTATTATGTTTGTTATGGTGTTGTGTGAAATGGGAGTTTATTTGTTTTTCATCTTAATTTAATTTGCCTAAACCGAGAGCCACGAGCCGCAAAGCTCTAAGTGAATTCGTTGACTGAAATCCATTGAAGAACCAAGGTTACCGTCATAGCTCTAAAAATTAGCAAGTAGAAGTGGCAATAGACGCCATGTATTTTGCAAAACCGACAACCGCTGGAAATAAGGCCCGGTTTCCACCAAAGCAGAGAGGAGAGGAGACGAGAGGAGATGTGTTTGAATACAACTTTTTTCAGGAATAATATTGTGTTCACTTTTTTTTTTGTTTAATTATTGGTACTTTATTATGTCGTCTACTGTTAGTAATTTTATTCCTACTCATTCTTGCATATCTGCGGAAACTTTTAACTGGCCATCTGCGTACATGTAGCAACTTAGGTATAGCTGCATGTATTTATAAATCACCCTACTCTATTGTATCCACCTAGCTGTAAGTTTTCCCAAAACTAAAAAAAAAACAATCTGATTTCGTTATTTCCACATCTCTTCTCCGCTTAGCCTCGGTGGAAATAGATCAAGCGGAGAGAAGAGGAGATGTCTCATTTTTCTATAGAATTTTGTGCGGCGAGCAAGCAAGCAGCGTGGCAGAGCGGAGAAGTGTCTATTTGGGCGGCCGGGCGGGCTACCGCGCTTTATACGCGCTCGCACACCCGTTTTGTAACGACATAACGTCTTCCTTTCGTAAACAGAACTTGACTGGTTTCAATCGCTCACACACAGCTCACATCTCTGCTACACAAAGCTAACATCTCCTCTCCGCTACACTTCTCCTCTTCGCTACACTCTCCTCTTCGCTTTGGTGGAAATAACCTGCCAGCTTTGCAGCACATCTCCTTTCGTCTCCTCTGCTCTCTCGGGCCTTATAGTTCTGAAGTCCACGAACCCAACGAAGACACATTGAGGACGAACCCCATTTGTTGAACCGATGACATTGTAACGGTACAGGAAGTCGTTGGATGGTGCCGGAACAATACCGTTTGTCAGGGACATTGTCGACCTGATAATTAAAATGATGATTTATAGATAACCACTTTTAATGTCTCCATAATTCATCATAAGCCTGTAGAAGTCTACTGCTGGACATAGACCTCCCCCTTAGAATGCCACGACGGACGGTCTTGAGCCGCCTAAATCCACCGACCTAATAATTAAATCTTACAAAAACATTATTTAAGAAAAATACTTCCTAAATATAGGTAAGCACCCATATTACCCCAAAATCATGTTCTCTCCTGTACATTTATTGCCCTATTGTTGGTAAAAAAATGATGAGTAAACTGTACCCTCGCAGATTCCCTCTTTTGAGGGACATCATTAATTTAATCGGCTGAGTGGTCCTCAAAGTAACGATAAAACTCCTGTAGAGTTCCAATGATAAATGAATTGTGAACATGGATATGAAACCTTGCTAATGGCACACAATTGCATATTTTTATCATCATGAAGTGATAGGCTTTCAATTTGTCATGTATCGAATGCTAATTAGGTGATAATTAGTCAAGTGCGTGTCAGACCACCCATATGTAAACCTTCCGGTCTAGACATACAGTATTCGCTTCAAAGCGATTGTATTTCTATATAGTCGTACATAATATACAATAGACCACGTGATTTCGACAGCTTTCGTCAATCTCATACATTGTTGGACTTAGCTTTAGTTATTGTTCTGAGGTTGGGCTTCTCCTGTAGTGTCTCTAATCACTGAGAAATTTGATTCTCTGATTACTTCAATTAATTTGGCTGAGAATTAGTTGCCTGTATCCACAGTGTAATAAATAACTAGTAGGTAAAGATCAAAAATAAATAAAATAAATTTGTCTGTGTGTTGTTATAAGGTAGATAAAAATATAGTTAAAAAGGTAGATAAAAATTTAGTACAAAGAACCCAAGTGAAAGTAGGTAGGAAGACGTCTAAGTTAAGTATATCAAATTAAGTCTAATTTAATTATTTTAGTAAAAACAATAAATGTCTGCGTGAAATAAGGTAAAGCAGAGACACTGACACCTGACCTCCCCTATATAATGCCATAAGGAACGGTCTTGAAACACCTTCTCAAAATCTTTAGTTTATTAAGATGATCATCCTAGTTTTTTATGTAACTATAATAGCTACATGCAAAAATATATCTAAAGTCCCTCGGCCAATGACCGTGGATATGGCTGGTGATGAGAAGAAATTTTATATAGTTTCTTCATTATTTTCTTTATGGCCCATTTTCTGAGAGTTAGTGGATAAATATTAATAGGATATTTATCCACTGGGGTTGGAAAGTTTTAATGTCTGAATTTCAAGACTTTTTGATAATTAGCTTTGGGTCTTTGACGACGGTAAAGCTTTTAACTTAGTTATGATTTTGTTAAAATAATATAATTAAGTACGGTAAAACAAAGAAACAAGAAATACAAAAATGAAATTTTTCACCATAGTATTTTTTGTAGCATTTTCAAGTAAATAAATTTCCATGTACTAACATGAGTATAGTTAGGAAAATGTTGAGTAGAGAAAATTTTTAACGAAATTATAATATACATAACATAACACCCAACAGTCACATACATACTTCTGACCCCACACTAGGATTCCCTGTGTCGTGAGTATCAAGAACTACGAGTACCATGGTACCGCAACACCCAGACCAGGAACAAATATTTGCAGATCATACAAACATTTGTCCCGCACCTCTTACGTGCTGGCTACACGCCCACCGCGTTACCGAGGTCGTCAAACATATACCGGGCGTAAAAAGACTTCTCCCGAAAACTGAAACAGTGCATTCAGACCATGATTCTGAAAATATTTAAACGGAAAAAACACAAAAAAACACATTTGGTCCGCTTTTTTCGTGTTTTCTTTATAAATATCCATAAAATATCGTTAAAGGAACACAAAAACCTATTTTCCATCATTAAAAACACGTTAATAGATAAAAACGTCAAAAAAAGCAATGAAAACCACATGAGAAATATTGGCCCTACGGGCCGATCAGCTGACCGGGAGCGTTGAACTCGCGCGGCCAGAATAAATGCGTACATTGCTGGCTGACAAATACGATACGAAACGAAAAAAAAGGTTTTCTCCGGTATGAGTCACCTTTCAGGCGAACGCTATGATATAAGTAGCTTTACCGGTACCTTCAGTATTCTGGAGCTGTCTTTTTACACGCTGTATAGTATATAGAAGGATGGAATGCTGAGTATGATACCTGTAAAACAGACTATGATAGAACATGATAAAATATCATAACCAAACAATTAATAATGGATAAAACCAACATTATGAAGGTTTTTCCTAATTAACCCGCTTTATAACCCTATAACCTCAAAGCAAATCCATTTAATGAAACGTAAATAATATTTAATAAAGTATCTCACCGCGTCTAATATATCTTTACGAGGTGATAACCCTTAATATGCCAACGGAAATATGGTTATCATTCCATACAAACATTGGATTATTTTACCAAGGCATTGAGCCACAGTTTAAAGAAAAGAGCTGTGTCAGTACATTGTCTTTATTTATTAACCAACTTCAAAAAAAGGAGGAGGTTATCAATTCAGTTGTAATTTTTTGACTGTAAATATACAATATATTTATATTTATACAATGTTATTATATATAATAAGCATCAGGGTGGTATTATGTAAAGTTTGTAGGAAAAAGTGTCTGAAACTCGAAAAGAGCTTTGACACAAAACTCACGGTGCGAGTCTCGCTCGCACTTATCCGGTTTTTTAACTGACAAAGATAAAGATAAAGATAAAGATAATAATATTTGTTTTGAATATGGTAATTTTACATTGGTGGTCATAATGAAAATGAAAAAAATGAAAAAACTGAACAGACAAATAGGCTTAAAAGTAATTGTTAACAATAAAGTAAAACATAAAATTTGAGTGTTGACAAGGCTTGTACTAAAATATTTATTCGGCGGTCTCCACACTAGGCCAAGCCTGTATCGTGAAGACCAACATTGTTTGAGCAGTTGTTTAAGCCTCGGACTAATTAAATTACTTACTACTTATATAAGTAAATTAAATTACATATAAAATAATAGTAATAATATATACTTAATAATAAAAAATAAAATAAAAACACATCAATTTATAGATAAACATAATATAAATACAATATTTATTATATAATTTACACGTCCAACATACTCAGTCATACATTATGGCATACAAATAACTTAGTTCCCATAAGTAGGTACAAGAGTCACAAAAAGAAGGAGGTTCACAATTCAGTTTTTGACGTGTTAACGTCTTATAAATCGATGGAGCCGGCTGCACGCTCGAAAAAACATGACTAATGCGTCGTTACCTCGTCATGCGTCACCTCGCAAAACGCATGCGGTGACGCTGCATGCAGCGTCACCGCATGCGCTATATATGCTATATATATATATATATATATATATATATGCGCATGCGCTAACGCCGCATGCGCGCGAGCGCGGAACGAGCGACAAAGAAGCACAATAACGACGTTGACACGTTGAACTATCGTCAGTAAACCGACTTTACAGACAACCGTTTTTTTTTTTATGTTTGTTACCTCATATATTATCTCCGTCATTTATAAACCGATTTGGAAAATACTTTTTTTATTTGAATAGATATACTTCCAGATTGGTCGCATTTTTTTCAAAACCCAGTTGTGATGATGGAATCTATGAGGAATTGAGGGAACTCCTCAAATTTTATAGGCATATTTATAGCAATTTTGGTATTTTTAGCAACAAGTTATTGTTTTATATTTCTTTAGCAAATAAAAACATGCAAATAGCCGAATTCAATGGCGCAAGTCGGCTTTTTAATAAAAAGTTGTTTCATTAGGTACATCATTTTGCCTGCAAATAAATCTAGCTGTAATCTTTTTGAACTGTGAGTGTAGGGTTAATTTTAATACGTTTGCATAGGGCCTTTATTAAATTGATGTAATTAAAAACATAAATGTCAAGATAAAGTAGGGGAAAAGTAATTTAGGCATTTTCTAGTTTGCATAATCTTTGAAAGAGGGCCCTGGAGCGTCTTCCCAAAGTTTCATTTTGAGGGAAAACAATGGCCGTAATGAGCTCTAGTATAATTATGTTTAGGTAAAGTCTTGGCTATGTTTGGACTTTGTAGCAAGACGGACTCTATCATGGAACTGTTTAAGAATGATATAATGAATGTAGTGTTTACCAGAGACACAGAATAAATACAGTACAGAAGACTCACTTCACGAACAAATTTATACATAAAATTGATATGGGACTACCTCTGAAGAATAACCTACCAAGCAAAAAAAGAATCATCAAAATCGATGCAAAATTGACGGAGTAATCGCGTAACAAACATACAAAAAAAAAACATACGGATTGAATTGAGAACCTCCTCCTTTTTTTGAAGTCGGTTAAAAATAGCGACTTTTGCTGGGACGCAACAAAGTGCAATTCAGCTCGCATAAACGCTTAGTGCTTAGTGCCTATCGTGATATTCACCTAAACATTTCCGGTCTCTTCTATCGCGTAACTCTGTCGCTGTCTGGCGCGGAATGACGCGGCTCGTAAGGGTTGACGAATAGGGTTATATGCTTACGACAACATAATTATCTGATGGCATACGTTAGTGTGTTGTCAATGAAACTCAATATATCTTTTTCTAGTGTTTAGGTAGGTATCAAATATGCGTACCAAATATAAAATTACTAACGACGATTATAGTTTGGCCATAGCATAGAATAAATCCCAATCCAGCGGTACAAGATAGGTACTCGAACTTAAAAACCTATAAGAATTACTTTTTTGTTAGCGTAGGGCGCGCGTCAGCTCGAGCGCGCGCGACACACCTTACTGAATAAACCCGGCTTGCCGGGCGGCCCGGGTACTTGTAGCTTCATACCTAAAGCGCGGAGTGCACCACGCCTGCCAGAGACTAACCCCCTTATTCATAACTAGTTGCGCCCCGCGGTTTCACCTGCGTGAATAATTATGTAAATTTATGATGATGATGATGATGATGATGAAAAGTAGCCTATGTGTTAATCCAGGGCGTAAAGTATCTCCATTCCAAATTCCACTCAAATCCATTCAGTAGTTTTTACGTGAAAGAGTAACAAACATCCATCCATACTCACAAACTTTCGCGTTTATAATATTAGTAGGATAGGATTATAACATAACATAACATAACACCCAACAGTCACATACGTAGTCATGATCCCACACTAGGATTCCCTGTGTCGTGGGTATCAGGAACTATGAGTACCATGGTACCAAAACACTGTGACCTGGAACAAATATTTGCAGATCATACAGACATTTGTTTCGCGGCGGGAACCGAATCCGCAACCACTCGCATCTCAGCCGGCTACTACTCGCCGCGCCACAGAGGTAATTAAATGACTAACCTAAATAAACATTTCATCAGTTTGATCAATAATATAATACAAAACGCTCGGAGATTTATTTCAAAGTATACTTATTTCTATGCCACTGAATGACAAAGAGAATTCGCCCAAAGCTCTGCTATAGAGTAGCCTTTGGCTATCAGTGAAAGGTAGGCTTATCTCAATTCACTCCTGCCGCATGGGACTCCAAATGCTCTTCGCTCGCAATTTTCGGGCATTACATAACATTACGGGAGAGATTACTATTCGCTGGGCATTGTAACTTTTGCCTCACAATAAAACGGAACGTGACTGAGAGTCTAAATGCTGTGTTTGCTACACCAAATCAATTTGCGTGGCGCGTGATTCAAATTCTTCGTAGCACTGTGAACTTGTGGATTTATGAAGGTTGTGGCCGATGTATTCAAAACATTCCTGTACATTACTCACAAAAAAAAACGCTATTGAATACATTCATGAATAATCTTAAGGCTGCGTTTCCACCACAGATGAGCGAAGATGCGTAGCGAGGGATGTGTTTGTTAAGAACCAATAGAATCACTTCATTTACCTAGCCTCGCACAGCGCAGCTCTGGTGGAAACGGCTGCGGAGCAAGGTTTTTATACGTACAAAACAAGTGAGAAGCGTGGAGGAATGTGTTGCGAGCGAGAAACTACTAGCAGTCAGTCTGAAAAAAGCCCGCTACACATCCTCGCACTGCTCATTTACGCATTGTTCCACAGCCTCGCTACACATCTTCGCACCGCTCATCTTTGTTGGAAACGCAGCCTCCTGAAATCACATGGTTGCAAAGTATTAAAAACAACTAAAACTAAAATTAGTTTTTTTTGTATATGTATACTTTCATAACATAACACCTCATAGCCACATAAATAGTCCTTTTCCCATACTAGTATTCCGCAGTGAGAATTTAACACACATCCTCTTGCTTCTCAGCTGACTACTCACCCGCCGCGCCACGGAGGTCAAGAGCGGTTGTTAGTTTTGCGAACTATACGGTTTGCTCATTGCCATGTCCATCTTGGTTCTTCTATGAATTTCAACGTTTTGGATTCTATCATGCAGTGAAATTCCGAGCACTGCCTCTTCATTTCTATTGCTTAGAGTTTCAGCGTTATAATGTGGCCAAAAGTTTCAGTGCCGTATGTCATTAATGTCAACACACACTGTTTGAAAAATTCGTCTTGAGGCTCTGCTGTCTCTGTTCTTCGCTCGAAAGGCCGATGACATTTTGGCAGTCACAGTCGGTGGATGAAGGCGGCTCAAGACCATTTATAGTGACATTCTTTGTGGTAGGCCTATTTGATGTTCTTGTGGCTAAAGATTTTATGAACACAAAAACCAACCCAATATACCATTTTTGGGTTGTAAAAGTGGTTGAACTTGGATGATAAAAGCATGCATCCAATATACAATTCACTCTTTATTACGTCATCACTCTATATGAGTGATTTCATCACACTCGCGATGAGTGATGTCACTTGGACTTTATCACAATACCCCTGAGTTCCATTTGACAGGGACCGTTAATTTATCCCATAACAAACGGTGGAGTGCGATGGAGTGAGCTTTATAGGATGTTCAACGTTCATGTACCTATGTTCTAAATAAAACTGGGACTTTTTGCGACCTTAAAAATGACATTTTTTTATTACCATTTTGATAAACTTAGATTCAAAACAAAGTAGACGTTTATGATCTTTTTCTATAAAAAATGTTTAAAATTATGAAATACATTTTTACAATTTGTAATTTTCTTTCATTCCACGAATGGCCGAAAGAAAATTATATGAAAATCGTATGTATGGAACTGGCAAATTATGTTTTTCAGTATTAGCTGTAATCCCGTAGGTTTTGACATACGTTTATAATCTCTATTTTGGTAAATTTCGTACAAAGAGGTAGGTATCATTACAAATTACACAAAATCTAAGATGAAATTTAAAAACAACCCACATATTTTTATTTGACCTTAGCGTTCTTTTTTTGTTTTTGTTTTTTTTTTTAATATTGTTAAGAATAACGCTAAATTTGGGAAGTTTCTGAATACACCACTTTTCAATTCCTAACATTTGAATACACCACTTTTCAAGTGTTTTGGCATGAAACTCTCTGTTATAATTACCAGGGGTAAAATGTTACTATTAATTTAATGTTATTAAAACTGTGTATTCATCAAGACTGAAATAATAATTATTACTTTAAAGAGCTTTGAGTAGGATTTAGTGTAATACAAAAATTCCTGCCCCAACATTGTTTAATAACCATTGTTTGTCATCATTAATTTTGACCTTTCAACATCAAGACGTTGTAATTGATTGAGATTCAGAAATAACCCGTCTTTTATTTATTAGTGTAAATTAATAACGTTGTTGCGAAACAAATTTTCGGTTAAAATTGCTACTTTGTTTGAAAAGTAATGGATACTCGAAATTAATTTTTCGTTGAGTGGCGTCTTTTATCTGTTGGTAATTATATTTGATTTAATTAATCTTCAATACGATGGTAATAACCAGTTTTAATTGCTTGTTTGATTGAACGCTTTAGTTTGAACGTAAGATTAATTGGTCAAAGGAAAGGGTATTGATTATAAGGAGTTTGAAATAAAAAAAACAATTTGAAATACGTTTAAATTTAAATTTAGTAAAATTTTATCGTTCCCATTTTTTGTATCAGATAAAATTTGGTTTCTATTTTCTCAGTTAAATATAATTGCAGCGCATGAAGGGCATTTTCTTATTTACAAGTACTATGAAAAATATCCTAGCACCAACGAAGGCATATAAATATTTAGTGAACAATTTTTTTAAGGTTTCTTTTATATTTACTGATCAGTATGTAGTAAAAAAAGCTAAAAAAAGGACAGGCTACGCATATGTAGTCAAATCTTGCAAATTAATTTAAAACAAGTACTGGCAAACCGATTAAGCTGAAACTTTGGAAAACTTTCCAGTTCCGATGACAACACAATAATAGTACAACGAGCTGATCTGACGATGAAGACAGAAAGTGGACAAAAGAACTCATCAATGGTTAATAATCGTAGTTTTGGGCTCGTTCAACTCATGGTTCCGATCGCTTACTTCATAAACATATTTTTCAACAAAAAACTTATTTATGGTCACCTTACTTTACAAAAATACACTGTGTCGTGAGTGTTATGGTACCACAATACACAGACACGGAACTGTATTTGCAGGTTATGCAAAAATTTGTTCTAGGAGTGTGAATCAAACCCACACTTTTTGCATCTTATTGGCTACTCGCCCACCACGCTCAGAGGTAGTCATCCATTCTATTTTAGAAAGAGAAGAGGAAAAACGCGGTTAGCGACTCTTCATTTATATGTAGTAGTAATTGATTTCAACTCAAAAAAGAATGAAAATAAATGGCCTTATTTCAAAACGTAACAGTGACATATCTACAATTTGTAAATACCTTTCCCAGTGGACTCTACAAAGAACACCCTGACATTATCAATACAACATTTTGCCATTCCAACTCCACCAGCAAAAAAATAAAGCAGACACTACTTATCTCTCGAACCGTAAAGCATTTCCGTCTCCTGGGACATAGCTAGCGGGAATACAGCTGGGTCTCTCTCGCACTCGTTAAGTAATAACACCATTTCATTTTAATTACATTTTTGAAAGCAAGCGGACAGCAACTCAAATTAGAAATAAATGTTATTTCCTAAAAATAAAAAGGCGCATTTTTTAAATAATTTCACTTCTTAAAATCACTAAATAGCTCCACCCATTTTTATATTTTAAACTAAAATTTAACTAACTATGTTACTCCGTTCAAAGAAAAGGCAATTACTATTGATAACGACCCTACAAGTACAACGGATGTTGAACAAGATGTTACAACGGAGTAACATGTGTTAAGGAAGTGTGAATTAACCAAGTGAATTTGTTATCAGCATACATGTTTTAACCAGTGGGATCAGCACGAACAACTAACGTTAACCGAGACGCTACTGAGACGATCGCAAATGTCAAATATTGTCCAATGGCCTCGAGGTAACTCAAAATCTTTGTAAGTTGATTGGTTAATATTTGACGTCTACGATCGTCTCGCTAGCGTCACGGTAACGTTAGATTTTCGTGCTTAGGCTTCTGACCTTGCTCAAAACACATAAGTTGCCTGTCACCCTTATTGCCTGTCACTTAAACTTTAACATGAGCATTTCATGCTCCTACACGTTGCATCGGAATGAGCCAGCTGCTTAATTTCTCAGCTCTGCCTGAAAGCCTCTCTCATACAAAATAAACATCTTTTTCGTTTGTTCAGTGACAATTACACAATGTGTTGTGAAGATATTACAGCCAGAACAAACCCAGACAATAATCTGAGCCATTACCTTCCATTGTGTTTAGTTGAGAATTTATCTTGGAATAACATCATTATCGTACTCCTAATGCAAGCTTTCATTATGAAATAAGAGTACATTATTCCACCTGATAATGTGGGATATTTAATTCCGCTACCCATTAAGTAATGAAAGCTTTGAAAATAATGTTTTAAGGTGAAACCTTTCCACGAACTTTCACATAAAATTATTATCATCAGCCTTCTCCATAGAATGCCATGAAGATAACTTTTCATTTAAAAAACCGACTTCCGCCATTGTATTCGACTAAATAATTTTGGATGAAAAAAAAATGATGAAAGAACCATAGTGGTGAAAGGATTATGATACTTTCTGAATGCAAATGCTTGGTTTGTTGCTGAAAATATCAAAATCGCCATATGTATGCCTAAAATATTTGACGAGTTCCCTTAATTCTTCATGGATTCCATCATCAGAACTGGATTCTGAAAAAAGTGGGACCAATCTGGAAGTATATCTATTCAAACAAAAAAAGATTTTTCCGAATCGGTCCATAAACGCCGGAGATATGCGGTAACAAACATTAAAATAAAAAAATAAAAACAACCGAATTGAGAACCTCCTCCTCTTTTTTGGGAAGTCGGTTAAAAAGTCTTGTGCCACCTCTATTCTCTGATTTCCTGGTACCTTTAATAGTAGATTGTCATAAGGGAGCAAAATAATATTCTTACGGCGAGGGCGCTTTTTTGAATCCAGAGCGAAGTGAGCGATTCTAGAGTAGAATCCCGAGCGTAGCGAGGGATTCTTTAGTAGAATCCCGAACGTAGCGAGGGATTCAAAGTACGTCGCCCGAGCCAAAAATATATTTTGCGCCCGAGTGTTACATTCTACTTTTCATCACTCTGTATGAGAAAATAAAAGGCGCCTTATATTTTATTTCAAAACAAAGCCATGAATTTCTAACAATCCGTGAATAACTTTCATTTAAAAAACAGACTTCCGCCATTGTATTAGACTAAATATTTGGATGAAAAAAAAATTATGAAAGAACCATAGTGGTGAAAGGATTATGATACTTTCTGAATGCAAATGCTTGGTTTGTTGCTGAAAATATCAAAAACGCCATATGTATGCCTACAATATTTGACGAGTTCCCTTAATTGTTCATGGATTCCATCATCAGAACTGGATTCTGAAAAAAATGGGGCCAACCTGTAAGTATATCTATTCAAATAAAAAAAGAATTTTCCAAATCGGTTCATAAACGCCGGAGATATGAGGTAACAAATATAAAAAAAAAATACTACCGAATTGAGAACCTCCTCCTTTTTGTAAAGTCGGTTAGAAATGACGAAATCACGGGCTGTAGTTCGAGCGTTTCTAATTTGTTTTTTTTTATTCAGCCGGTGGCGCGACTACGGGCCTTCGCGTCGTACCAGCCAGTATTTATTTAAACAATATTTGCGTACGACTTCTTTGGCGCTGAACACTAAGATGTTCCAAATTCAAAAAGTGCGCGTAAAAGATTATTGCGGCGCACTTATAGAAGCTTCATACAGAAAACACCACCTTTGGGTGCACTTAAAGGCGAACCAAGTCGTCCTTTTCGAATAGATGGGATGAAAAATATCGTCCTACCCTATTTCTACCACCAAGCAGTAGTGCTCGTATTGTTGTGTTTCGGTTTGAAGGGTACGGATGCCGGTGAAATTACAGGCACATGAGACTTTTCATCTTTATGTCTCAGGGTCGGCTGCGCACTTGAGATGCCTCTGGTGTTGTAGGCGTCTATAGGCTACGGTAACTACTTTCCATCAGATGGGCCGTAAGCTTGTTTGCTTACCTAGTAGTATAAAAAAAACCGTTGGTATATCGAGACTTTTCTATACTGCGTCATCCGGTTCGTGCTCGCTACTAGAAAACCATTTATTATTACTTAGGCCCGGAGTTGTTGGGTAATTTTGGTTGGTATTATATTTGTCCTGGCCGTTGGTTTATTTAGACATTTGGTATTACTTGGATAAAGCTTTAGCTGAGTTGGTCGTGGGAGAGCAATGATTATGGCAGTGATGTGCTGAGGTAATAAGACGTAATTTGAGGCAATGCCTACTTCTTCGGGAAAAATGCTTATGTCTATGTATGTGTGTATTTTTAATTTGTCCATGCACAAACCCGAGCAATTTGATTTCACATTTGTTCCAGTTTGTTGCAATGCAACGTTACATTTTAGTTTTCAATGTTCATGTTAATACTGTCTGTTTAAAATTCAAAGAGCTTGCGCCTCGGTCACAGTAAATTAGAAAATAGCTAGATAAATTTTAATTTTAATGTTTCAACAAGACCAACAAGATACTTAGTAGTGAATTAGATGCTACTGTTTCACCAGGCAGGTTGCTGTTGTTGTGACATTTTGTTAAACTCTTTTTTTTAAATATGCTATTTTAGTCCTTCTGAATATTAGCTTCTCCCAATACGCGCCACTGAGCTAAGTGTTTGGCTCTTTTCAACCACACTCTGACCGCCGCCTTTCGTAAGCCATCAATACTCCCAGTTGGGGGGCACCTCACTCTACAGTTACTATAAACACATAATGGCTGTCGGTAATATCTTCACAATAAAATAATTTATTGTCTATTATTATTGGTTTCTATGAAAAAAGGACTCGCAGACATCTTTGTTCAGTTTATCTTAATACTTCCAAGTTCTAGATCCACGTTCTTTATCCACGTTTCTCATAACACTTCATGGAAAAGTTTATTAAATATTACCGATCGGATGAGCATCGCACCATAGGAAATATTTCCCCAGATACAGATATGCGCTAAGCAACTGTATCACCGGTCCACTCTACCTCAATTATTTTTGTCGTGGTATCGGCTCAAATGACCTGCCCATTGTTTATAGCTCATAGCTCTCAGAATTATCAAATTGAATAGTGGCAATGGGCAGGTCATATAGCTCGCAGAACTGACAACTACTGGGTGATAAAGGTTCTGGATTGGCGATCACAAACCATACGACGCGGTAGAGGAAGGCCCTCCACTAGATGAACGAAATACATTATAAACGCCGCAGGTAAGATCGTTCGTCACGGCATTCTAGGGAGGAGGCCTATAAATATCCAGCAGTGGACTTCTTCAGGCTGGTTATGATAGTTATGATGATCGGCTTAATGAAATCACATTTCGTTGTAAGGCCTAAACAAGTGGCTCAGCTATGTCTTTCACTAACTGTGGCACTGTGCATCCCCCAGTAGACTAAATTAAATAGAAGACGGCTGCTTCTTGCCGCGATGAGATGTAAATTGTGTTCTGTTGCTCTGTGAACGAGTAAGATCTATTTAAAACGTCTAATGCGCTCAGGGACGAGTGAGAGTCTGTAGGTAAAGTGACTTGATAGTGGAGTTAGATTACTGTAAGGGTCAACACATTGTTGTACCGGTACTTTTTTTTTGCCAGGTGGGCTGGCTCCGGGCAGAAGATCAAACAGTCCTATCCCTACACCAGCATGTGGTCCTAGGTCCTCGGTATACCATCAGCGTGGACTCTGGTACCTGGCAACTTAGGATCCGACCTTTAAGAGCTGAAGACCGAGGTTGCTACATGTGCCAGATCAACACGCAGCCGTATATGAAGTGGCAGAATGGATGCATTGATGTTTATGGTAAGCCTTTTCTGATTATATTTAATCTTTCAAGGTGGAAATTGCTTTTGACTATGATTTTGCATGCTTGATTTTAAAGAAGCTAAACCAAACGGCGCAATGAAAGTGCAAGTACACCTGGTATTATTCATAATCCAGCCCGAAAGTTGGGTAGTATTTGCAATTATTGAAGCTCTTTGAACCAAAAATAATAAAGGCCTAACTCGTTTACCTAGTAATTACAAACCAAAATTGAAAAGTGTATTTCACAGTTATCTTAATTAACTATGACCAAAATTAACAACCCCTGGAGTACCCTCTGAGAAATACGATCAGAGAAGGGGAAAAGGACCCCTTGTCACCGAAAAATACTCAAGTTTTTAATTAAAAACGTTTTAGTATTTATTATGGTCGAAAGTCGTACAAATTAAAAGGAAACTGTGCCACCTCCAAGCAATATTGAAAAGGTGGCGTTTCTTCAGTAAATTACAGAGCAACAAACCGAATAACTTTCCAAATAAGAATTCACGAATACTTTTTTAAAGGAACTTTCTCATTTCTCTAAACGTAATAGGTATAAAAAATAAAGTACCAAGACTAAAGCTTATTAAGGACAGAGGACCGATCCATAGCTTCAAAACATTTCAAAGTACTTACGTCGAAGTTAGAACAAAACTCAATATCAATGAAATGTCTCGAATGAACGGAGAAAAGTATTTTCTTCAGAAAAATAAATCACCTTAAGAAGTTAGCGCTCCCCGCGCGATTGTAGGTGGGTGCCAACTTTTATAGCCCGCCGCTCAAATTAGTTCGGGTTATTCTTTTTTTTTTCAATTCTGAAGTTTTAAAGTATGGATTTCAATATTGAATTTTTACTATGTCTTCAGGTTGGGGTAGTTCGTTACTTTATGAGGAAGAATTTAATAAGTAACATTGCGATTGAGTGACGGAATTTTATTGCAAAAGTTTTCATAAAATCAACTCTAATGAACTCCCTGCTGGTTTGTCAAAGCTAGTTTTGTTTGAGCAATTATTTTTAAGTCTCCCTACACCTCGTCGTTCTTTATAACTGAATTAAACATAAAAAAAACTGGTTGATTGTTTAAAAAATCTAGAATACTGCGTCTTATCCATATAAGTATTTATAGCATTTGACGACCTCTGTGGCGCGGCGGGCGAAGGTTCGCCTGCGACGCCGGAGGTTGCGGGTTCGATTCCCGCCTCGGAACAAATATTTGTACAATCTGCAGATATTTGTTCAGGGTGTTCTGGGTATATGCTATGTATAATAAAAAATATGTATCTATGTAATGAATTTTATTAAGTATATCAGTTATCTAGTACCCATAACACAAGCTCTGCTTAGCTTGGGGCTAGATAATGTTGTGTGAAATGTCCAGCATTTATTTATTTAAGTAAGTCTTATCAATATAATATATCCACACCCATTTGAAGATTTGACTTGCTGTTTTTATTGATGATTATAACATAACATAATAACATAACACCTAACAGTCACATACGTAGTTTTGATCCACACTAGGATTCCTTGTGTCGTAGATATCAGGAACTACGAGTACCATGGTACCATAACACCCAGACCCAGATATTTGCAGATCATACAAACATTTGAACCGCAGCGGGAATCGAACCCTCAACCTCTTGCATCTTAGCTGGCTACTCACCCGCCGCGCCACAGAGGTCGTTGACAGAGGTCGATGATTAATGAGAAACTACGTTTATTTTTATGCCATCTAGCTCTAGTTACCTTATATTTTAAAAATAACAAATCAGATCAGAAAATTGGTAGATAAACTATGTAACTAGGATTTGATGGGCAATTTTTGATGGTATAAGATATTTCCTGGCTGCTGGCTTACAGTTCCTCATGCTCCACCCAGGTGGAGAACTCAGGTGAAGCAAGAGGAACGACCCTTATTTAGGAGTGTGTTTATGTATGTGTATGTATCAAGGTACGTAGTGTTCTAGATTTTTTATACAGTGACAAAGAATTTAGAGATAGGTGAAACGAAAGTCAGCCAAAAAGTTTGGCAATCCACAAAACAATCTTGTAAAAATTTAACAAATAAATTATTAAAACTGAAAAAAACACAAATATAAATATTACAATAAAGATGTAGGTATTATAAGTATGAACAAAATGTTTAATTAAAAATGAAGCAGTTTATAGAGACCGTTTAAAACTACAAGCAAACATTATTACCAAATGACTATGTCCAACCTAAGCCAGCCCGTCCCGTTGAACCATACGAAGCATCTGTTCGTAACAGTGGCATAAGTGGCCAACATTCAGACCAAGTTAAAGGCCAATAAAACCCAGTCATACTGTCAGACCTCATTTATGTAAATAGGAAAGTGATTTCGACGAGGGACGATACACTGGGAGAATCGTAAAATAATCGTATTGAGTCAGCAACGAGTGAAGTGAACAAACGAACGGAGTGAACGCTGAATTGGAATGTTGGCTGGCTCAGCGTTCGTTGCATTTAATGGGCTGGTTATTGATAGTTTTTTTTGCTTTGTTTTTAGTATTTCGTGATAGATGACAAAATAGCAGTATTAGCAAGATTTAAATGAGAAATAAACGACATTAAGTTATCAGGGAATAGCAGTTAGCTTTACAAATTACGCCCGAGACTTGTAAATTATTGAGAAGATAGACAAGTACTTTTATTGCGGAATGGAAGGACTTGTTGGGCAATTTTCGTTTGTTTAAGATTTGTCCTGGCTGCTGGCTTATTTATAGAAGTGTGTTATAAGTGAAAGAAAGCCTTAGCCAAGTTGGTCATTAAAAGCAATGGCGGCGATGAGCTCACCAGTTAACATACCTTAACACAACACCCAACTGTCACATATATAGTTTTGATCCCACATTAGGATTCTCTGTGTCATAGGTACCATACGATTACCATGGTACCACAATACCCAGACCCGGAACAAATATTTGCAGATCATGCAAACGTTTGTCCCGCAGCGGGAACCGAACCCGCACCTCTTGCATCACTTGTCACGTTTATATTCCTGCGACTGTGCGCAACCCACGGTGAAAAGAAGCCCTTTGAGGCTCTGCCTACCCATTTGGGAAGCAAGGCGTGTTTTAATTATTCATTATGTATACAACTAACTTGTAAATTTTCCGCATTTTCGAACCTTCACCATTTCATATATACGCCCGAGTTCCGCGGTTACCTTTGATGGTGTTGCAGCTATCCAATTTTCGTGTAAAATAAGTATTAATTCACAATAACTGACTGCAAAATAGTTTTCGAGTTTCACGATATTTTGTAAACAATTCAATTGGAGAGTGATCCAGATCTGGACGACTGACTGGCTGGATAACTGGAGAATAATTGAATGAATGATGTTATGTTATGTATTATAAATCAAACATACTAAAACTTTTCAAGACAAAAGACAATAGGCACTGCTAATATCAAACTACACATTACACGACCAATACTCACTGCTGAAAAACGAGTTAAGCAGGGTGACTCAGTTTCTCCTATTTTGTATACGGCAACAAGGAAATCGTAGTCAGTGTCAACCACTTCACAAAATAATGTACGTGTTTTCCGAAGGATATCGTCTTTTTTACCCCTATAGCACATGACCTCCAGGAATTGCTCCTGGTACTGAGTACGGTGATCTAAGGAAACCTAGAAGATCTAAATTAAGTTTAAAACGTATGCATGTTTGAAACATCCCTTCTTTTATGCGGCAGTGTGACCCTTAAGGTTGTTTATTTACCATTAAAGGCATGAAAAGCGTTTTCTGGATTTAATAATGTACCTTGTGTAATTTTTCCCACAGTCCCACCCGACATAATCAATGAAGAAACATCAGCAGACGTGGCGGCACATGAACTGGATAATGTGACCTTGATCTGCAGAGCCTCAGGACATCCACCACCAAAGATCACGTGGAGACGGGAGGACCATGAGCCAATGCTGCTGAAGAAAGTGGGGAGCAGGGACTTTTATAAAGGTAACTGGTGGTAAAGGTGATGCTAGTTGGAACTATAAACAATGTTAGGCTTGGAGATATTTGACAAAGGATTTTATAGAATTCATTAATCTACATTAATTATAACATAATTCCCAAAAATACAAGCTCCTCGTTAAACAATCTGAGTATATCTCTGCTTGTTTTAAAAAAAAACAAAAATATTTTTTTTTTTTTTTTTTTTTTTTTTTTTTATTGAAGAAGAAAAAATAAAAGAAACCCCAAGGCGTACATTACAAAATTAAATACATGAAACAAATTAGCATTAGACAAGACATAAGAAAAAATTAAAAAAATTGATCATGTAGGTAACTTGAAGGAAAGGAAAGAAGGAAAAACATCTAAAATATCTAGTTTGCTTTGAAAAACTCATTACCCCAGTATTACGTAACTACTCGTAAAAAAAAAGAAAACCTCGACATAAGCCAGCTCGAGCATTTCTTCAGATACCTCTTTAGGCAATAACGTAAAAATTGCTACCTTCTTCACCTCAACTGAATGACATTGCTGTTACTTCATACATTTCCCTATTGATTCTTTAATGTATTGGAATAAGGTGATACCAACAATGGGCTATTCATGAAACTAGGTCAGTGTATTGAAGTTAAAGGCAAAAAGTCCATGCTTTTGGGTAGCCGGTGTTCCGGAACACTGAGTCTTAAGATATTGAAACATCGCCAAAAATTTAAAACAAAGAAAATCATTTGTCAGCAACCCGAGGGGTGTCTCGGTTTCTTTGATTGGAGACAGTTTTGTTTTGCTGTTGACGAGACAATTGAAATGCAATGGAGTTGTTCTTGTTAATTTTGTTTATCTTTTGAGGCCCTTTGTTGTTCAGTTAAACCTTTTCACAACTGTACCATCTGGTTTGAAGGACCAATAAACATAAGGAACTTATTAAAACACGAGCTTAGCCATACAGGTTTTGATAAATTAATCAATGGTCAATGCCTATGCAGCAGCTATCAATGACATGTCACTTATCACTATCATTAATCTTTATTTTGTTATCTAAGTACTTGACAATTCCCCCAGCAGCTTGTGATTCTGATATTTCTGAAGCAGTAAAAGTGAGTCCTTGGAATAACAATCACTGACCTGTTGACACTGTTGTTGAGTTATTTTTATAACTAATTAGCAGTAATTTAACATCTCGAACAGCCATTTAGCCATTTTTAAATTCGTCAGCAATTTAAAGTCTCGTGGACTTGGCGGTACACGTGTCAAAATGTCCAATAGGTTTAATGGCTTGATAGTCAAAATACACAATCGTTAAAATATACAATTGTTCTCCTGAACAATAGTCTAAACTTTTAAAATCTCTTTTTGTATACTACTTGGTAAGCAAAAAAGCATACGGGTCACATAATAGAAAGTAGTTACCGTAGTCTATGAACGCCTGCAACACCAGAGGCATCACACGCGTGCTGTCGACCCAGAAACATAGATAAAAATCTCAGCATGTGCCTGTAATTTCACCGGCACCCGTACCCTTCAAACGATGAATGAGTCAATACACAGCAATGCGAGCACAACTGCTTGGCGGCAGAAATAGGTACGGTGGTAGTACCCGGACGAACACTTTCATAAGAAATTCTACTACTAACAGAAATTATATTCCTGCAACAAAGCTTAGATAATGTAATCAATCTGTATAAAACATTATTTTCTTTTACAGTAGAGAGCTATGTGGGTAGTTCACTACTGCTGTGGCGAGTGGACCGAAGACAGATGGGTGCGTTCCTCTGCATTGCATCAAACGACGTGCCACCAGCCGTTAGCAAGAGGATCACACTTCTAGTCAACTGTGAGTATACCACAACGCAGTGGTGGGACATAAACGACCCCCACGATTGACCTTGTTCCTAGCGCCAGTAGATCAACTGATAACATTTCCTGCGATGGAAATGCCACAGTGAGACGGTACGCCGCTCATCACCACAATTAACCCACCTTGGGGTTTGGCCTTGACAGATAATTTATCAAATAGATATGTTTTTTAAGAATATTTTTTCCATAGTGGATTGCCTCCCACTATAGAAGCAAAAATGATGTATTCACGTCAAAATACACAACCTAAAAAATCTACTTCGGCCATTCCTTATCACACAGATTATATTTTCTTAGTAACAGAAAACAACGCAATATTTGACGTTTTCCAAGACTCAAATCAAACAAATGCGATCTTTCACCTCCAATACAATTAGAAGATTATTTCTCTTGCCTACCTTCGTATATCCAAAGAGTTGGTCCAATATTCAGAAAGGAGCGATTCATATTCTGCTCAATATTCCGTAAGCATTTTGAAATTATAAAAAAATATGTTTGTTTCTTATAACGAGTTATTTTATTTATACGTCACATGACGCATTTAACACACGTTTTTTTTCTGTTTGCCACCAGAATTAACCATAATTCGTTGATTTACGCTATACGTCCGTGATTGGGTCACCTAACTCTATTAGATGAACTAAATTTGGTCCCATAGATTCGGAGAAAATAGGCTATGGCAGACAGACAAACAGACAGACAGACACCTGAGTGATCCTATAATGGTTTCGCTGGTACTCTTGAGGTGCGGAACACTAAACATTACAACCAATAAGTGTGTTAATTGATTCAAGCGTGACTTTGCGGAAATCCATTCTACAATATAAAATAGACGTAAAAATATATAGTAACAATTCCGCTCCTCTCCAACGAAAACTCTTTGGACACAAAGTTGTCTTTCTGTTCGGCGGTCGGCGAGGCAACATGGCTGCGGAGTTTTTGCAGTAGTGTGTCTTTGTTGTTCTAGCACGCAGTGAGCCTACTGTTTCCTGAGGATGCTTTGTTGAGAGGCGAAACACGTGTCGAATTCTTTCAGAGTTTTCGTTGGAGAGGAGCGGAATTGTTACTATGTATTTGTTCGTCTATTTCATATTGTGCAATAAGTGTAATCCAATAAATAAAGTTTTAGAGTTGAATTCGCCCACATTCCAACACTTGCTCCAAGCGATACTCGTGATAAAGCCGAATTGATCCCCCTCTTGTAAGCCGTCCTTGCGTATAATTGACTCTTCCTTGTCATTGGCTGCCTGCTTGGCCTATCATGTGTGGGATTACTAGCTATTGCTGACTTTGATCAAATGCTCTAACTCTTACCTATCTAGGTACCTACTTGTATTCTCAAAATGGACATTGAAGTTTGTGGATGAGTGATGAATCTGCATTCCAATTCTGAGGTGCGCACCGTTCGTTGGCTTAGATCGGTATGTTGTTTGATCTACGAGAGTCAAATTGGAATCTAGAAATGGTTATGAACTATGAACCTTTCTACAGTGATTTACCTTAATGTGCGATGTATTGGTGTATGTGTGAAAGTAAGATAGCGTAAAATATTTTCACAAAAAATTACTTGTATAATTTTGACTACTAGCACAACAACTGTCTACGAAAGCATAATGCTGTACCTAAAAACACTATAACAGTAACGGGTTTTAAGTAGAAACTATTTGACATTTCGTTTTGCCTACATAGAAATACAAAAAGATTCGTTGTTCAATTCGACCGAAATACAGAAATACAATTTATTTATAAAGCCGAAATACTTGTCAAACTTATAAAATATAATAATAAAGCTAATAATGTTTCATTGTTTACGAAGTGTGAATAAGTTTCAAAATCATTTAAATAATTAAAAATCATATTAACAAAGCACAAATAATTTAATATAAAGTCGAGGTAGGTACACAAAATAACAATCACCTACACTAAAATTGACTTAACAGTAACCATACTGTCATTCTAGATCTAGAACATACACATAAAGATCCAATTTCCAGCAACGTTAGCAAGAAATCCTTCAGATTTCTTTTGAACAAAAGTCCCTAGGATTTCAGTAAACGAAAGGCGATGTCGTGATAATACGGGATTGATCCCACGGCGGGATCCCACCAGCAGGATTGGGATAAACGGTCGATGAGTCGTAAAATTCACTTTACACCCTCCGAGCTAACTGACACTCGGGATTATCGGTAAAGCTTGTAAAAATGTGTGGTATGAAAACGAACTTATTATCAATATTTAAAAAAACAATTAATTGTTTTAGAATAACTCATATTTACCAAGCTATTGTGTGTGCTGAGAAATCGTATTTATTCAAGGATTTTTTTTATCTTCTTATCTTTTTATTTTAATTATAACTTTTCATTTAAAAAACCGACTTCCGCCATAGTAACTAGATATAGTCAACTAAATATCTGGGTGAAAAAAAACGATGAAAGAACCATAGTGATGAAAGGATTATGACACTTTTTGAATGCAAATGCTTGGTTTGTTGCTGAAAATATCAAAATCGCCATATGTATGCCTACAATATTTGAGGAGTTCCCTCAATGGATTCCAGCATCAGAACTGGATTCTGAAAAAAATGGGACCAATCTGGAAGTAAAAAAAAAAAAAAAAAAAAAAAGTATTTTCCAAATCGGTTCATAAACGCCGGAGATATGCGGTAACAAACATAAAAAAAAACAACCGAATTGCGAACCTCCTCCTTTTTTGGGAAGTCGATTAAAAACTACGACTAAACACCACGTACTTTACTATTCTCCTGCTGATGTTTCGTTCCCCTTCGATCTTCGAACGTTGGCGCGGTCGGTGCTCATGAGGAAGGACCTCTAAATGGTCAACGAAACTTCCGCAGGAGAATAGTAAAGTACGTGGTGCATAGTCGTAATTTTTATAACTTTTCATTTAAAAAACCGACTTCCGCCATAGTATTCGACAAAATAATTTTGGATGAAATTTTTTTTATGAAAGAACCATAGTGGTGAAGGGATTATGATACTTTCTGAATGCAAATGCTTGGTGTCTTGCTGAAAATATCAAAATCGCCATATGTATGCCTACAATATTTGAGGAGTTCCCTCAATTCCTCATGGATCCCATCATCAGAACTGGATTCTGAAAAAAATGGGACCAATCTGGAAGTATATCTACTCAAATAAAAAAAGAATTTTCCAAATCAGTTCGTAAACGCCGGAGATATGCGGTAACAAACATTAAAAAAAAAAAAAAAAAAAAAAAAAAAAAAAAAAAAAAAAATACAACCGAATTGAGAACCTCCTCCTTTTTTGGGAAGTCGGTTAATAAAATACCAAACCACGATAATTTGAGTTCTATTTACAATTTATTGAATGAATACCTATATTAGAAGTCAGATGTCTTCTCGATATTATTCTTTACTGAACACAGCAAGATTCTTGATGTTTATTTGCACAGTTAAGTGTTTTTGATGTAACATTCTTAAAGATAAACATTCGACTTATTGGCAAACGCAAATTTTAGAAGGCACATTAATATAAAGATATGAAATTAAAAGTATCATAACGTCGAAGTAACGTAACACCCAACAGTCGCATACATAATCCTACCGGCCTAGACAAACGGTATTCGCTTCGCAGCAATTCTATTTCTACAGTCGTATTACAATACAAAAGACCACGTGACACGTCGATAGCTTACGTCAATCTCATACATTTTGGACTTTTCTACTAGCGTCATCAAATCAAATCAAATCAAATATCATTGACGACCTCTGTGGCGCGGCGGGCGAAGGTTCGCCTGCGACGTAGGAGGTTGCGGGTTCGATCCCCGCCTCGGAACAAAAATTTGTGCGATCTGCAGATCCTTGTTCCGGGTGCTCTGGGTATTTTCTATGTATAATAAAAATATCTATCTATGTAATGTATATTATATTACGTATATCAATTATCTAGTTGCCATAACACAAGCTCTGCTTAGCTTGGAGCTAGATAATGTTGTGTGAAATGTCCAGCATTATTTATTTTATTTATTATTTATTATCATTTATTGTGAAACATAGGTAAGATATTAAGATGTTAGGTAAAAATTAAAAACAATGTCCACTATGTTACCAATATTGGTGTACAATAATATCAATGAAGCTAGGTATGTCTATAAGAATTTAAATGTCAAACAAATTACACATGTCATATACCTAGGTCAGACTTTCAAATAAAATATTAAATTACATAAAAATTATACGCACAATACACAAATGTCAAAGCTATAATACCTAAAATTTATTTTTTTGTCAATTAGTTCCTTAACACTATAAAAACACTTTTCTTGCAGCCACAACTTCATTCATTCATCGCTATTAGAATGTTACTTTGTCTACGACCTCTGATCCCACACTAGGATTCCCTGTGTCGTGGGTATCAGAAACTACGGATACTAATGATACCACAACACCCAGACCTGCAACAAATATTTGCAGACCATGCAGACATTTGTCCCGCAGCGGGAATCGAACCCGCACCTCTTGCATATCAGCTAGCTACTCGGCCACCTGCGCTACAGTCATCATTATCAGCCAGTAGATGACTGTAGAAATATAAAAATACTTGAAAATGCGCAAACCGACTCCATATAAAAAAAAAACAATGAGATGAAGCACAATGAAACACATTTTGAAAGCCAATAAAATAATGCTCACTGTCAGCATTCGTGAATATCATCGAGATAAACAAACAAGATACGAGCACGCACAGCAAAATTACCTTGCATACATCGTTACTCGATACAAACATCTCAATTGATAACACGCTGAGTTTTAAGGCGGTGATAGATGGCTTTTGTCATTATTTAACTCATTAAAGTTCAGAGGCCGTAGACAAAGTAACATTCTAATAGCGATGACGCTAGTAGAAAAGTCCAAAATGTGTGAGGTTGACGTAAGCTATCGATATGTCACGTGGTCTGTTGTATTGTATTACGACTGTAGAAATGGAATCGCTTCGAAGCGAATGCCGTTTGGCTAGGCCCTCAGGTAAGTTTGAAGGTGACAGAGTAGCGCTCTGCTATTCATTAATAAATTGTTAATTTGACTCGCCAATTGTACACTTCGTGAAAAAAACCTTGATAAACATTTGTGTGGAAGAAAAATACTAAAACTCAATGCCGTTTAGGACTAGTTAAGAATTCAGAAGAAGGCTTCACTTTGGATATTTATAATATTGTAATAACAAAATTAGAATGATATAAATTCTTCAAATTTTAATTGAATGTCAAATAAGCACATTTTTTTTGTGCATTTTTATTCATCAAGGAAGAGTTACGTGGAGAAAACTTCTCGTTGGCGTCCATCTGCGCCTTAATAGAATTGAAGCCAAATTTTTTTTGTTATTAAAATTGACTGCTGATAGAAAAACAACTGCTGGCATTCCACATTACGAGCTATGGGGTCGGGTTCTAGAGATAATGTTTCGCAAACACATATTATTTTGATGCAAAATCAGTTTATATCTATAGTGACGTTTATTCTTTGATATAGGATAAAATTACAAAGAAAAAAACTTACACAAAGGTCATGTACAAAGGCGAGCTTAACCCTAAAAGTGTTTTCTTTCAGCAAACCTTAGAGGACTAGAAGAAATAGTTAGGTATAGTAGTGGGTAAGTGTACAGAAAATATAACTAATAAAAACAACTAGTTATATAATAACTTAAAATACAACTGACATAATATTATACATATTATAATATGTACCTACAGAAAATAAATATCTCTAAATAGATGTAATAAAACTAAATCCCAAATATAATAATAATACATAAAATTATTAAAATACATATGAATAAATAAAAACTACAAATAATATGCATATCAAAGAGAGATAGTTTTAAGTTTTCGCTTGAAAATGCTTACTCAAACCAGCATTTTTGTCTCTAATGCTTTGACCGTTAGGGCTAAATGCTCGACTAACACCGGAATCGATCTAATTCTCCTCCTAAACGTCCTCCGTGGCATAGTGGACGAGTAACTGGCTGAGACGCAAGAGGCGCGGTTTCTACTCCTGCTGCAAGACAAATGTTTGCATGATTATTCAAATATTAGTTCCGGGTTTGTGTTTGTGGTACCATGGTACTCGTAGTTCCTGATACCCGCTATATAGGGAGCTTGGTGTGAAATCATAACTGTGTTGTGACTGTTGGGTGTTATTGTTATTTGAATTAATAATGTTTTGAATTTTAACATTATCTGACAGATGAAAGGCACTTCGTGGCACATTCCTCCGGTTCCCTAGCAAGAGCAAAAGCTCTTTTATAAAAGCATCGCGCTTCTATCAGTGGTTATAAATCCTTACTACCCCGTCTCCATAGTACTTATATTTGTGTAGAACCCGATTAGTAAGTAATGGTCAGTTAAAAATGGTGGTCTGCCCCTAATTAGAAACCACTTGATTCGGCTGACATACTAACTGTCATAATAAATATATACAGGGTGTAAAAGGATAGCTCCCGAATACTGAAAGTAAAGCTACCTATGCCACAGCTATATAAAATAGCAGCGAGGTCACAGAGCTCACTGGCCGCGCGAGTTCAACGATCCCGCTCAGCTGATCGACGCGCAGCGCCAATATTTCTTATGTGGTTTTCATTGTTTTTTTTAAAAGTTTTTATTTGTTAACGTGTTTTTAATGATGGAAATTAGGTTTTTGTGTTCCTTCTATGATGTTTTATGGATATTTATAAAGAAAACACGAAAAAAACGGCCTAAGAGTGAGCATTTCTATTCGTGTTTTTTCAGCTTAAATATTTATAGAATCATCAGACTGCCTATCCAACGCACAGTCAAACGGTAAGTCCTAGAGACCTGTAATTTGGAGGAAAGATTTATTTTGTGGTTTAGGCGCGCACTATGAAAGGTATTTCCGGAATTTACCCCCTAAGGGGGTGCAGCGAGGCGTTGAAGTTTATATGGAAAAAACTCTACGCGAACGAAGTCGCAGGCGATCCACAAGTATACAACATTATAACTGACTCTATTTTGTATCCTAAAGAGGCGGAAAATAGTTACGTAAGTAACTGTTTTTCGATTTTAACTTATTCATTTGTTATCTAAGTCAGCCGAATCGAGATGGTCTTGAATAGGGGATCATATTTCATCGATCAACGACCCACAAAATGACACAGAATGTAAATATTTATTTTAAGAGCAGTATAAAAAAAATAACGTAATAAACGTAACGCCTGACTTGAAGTTAATGGTGAAGACCCTAAACCGACAAGTTCCAATGAAGCAACTACTCTATTATCACTTGTTTGAAATAATAATTCAAGTCATTGTCCAGGGGTTGTAGGCATTGAGCTCTCTTGATGACTAATCGTCGTGGAAGCTGAAAGTAAACGGAGTGTCCCATTAAATAGTGTCATGTCTGAAGGCAAAACACTTTCAAAAGGTACCCGAAAAAAAAAATATGGAACATGCATGGATTAATTGCAGTAGCCTCTAGACTCTCACTTCTAAATAGGACATCTGCATATTTCTCTTATCTTCTGTTGTTATGAGCTGTAGGTTTAATTGATTGTCATTAGTGATAGTAATGATTGATTGCCATTACTGCATGTTAAAGCTATATATATCTTTACTGTGGCTGTGACCGTGGCATGGGGCCCGGGGAACTATTGGTGTGTCTAGACTTAAAATTGCGTGATAATTCATGATTGCTTTTTAATTACAGTCAATTGTGATACAATAAATTGTGATTTTAGAGTAACAATTTACAAGAGTTTTGGTTTCTCTTTTAAGTACTTATTAAATTAGCAATTATTGACACTAGATATTGAATACTTTGATTTTGTTTGGAAAGTACCTAATATTTTTTTTCTTTTCTTTGGATGGATCGACGTCAGGAAGTCATTAGACGAAGGTGGCTCAAGACCGTTCGTTGTCGTATTCAATGGGGAGACCTTTGTCCAGTAGTGGAAGTTTAATACCAGGGGTATTGCTATAGTGTTTTCTGCCTTAAAGTGTGTCACACACGTAGCAGATGCGGTAATATATCTGTATCTGAGCGCGTATCTGTCCATATCGCTCTCTATACTAAACTCAACGAGCAACACACACGTAGCAGATCACTTATATTTTACCGTCAAGCACCTGTAGGCACCGCCATAATATATCAAAAGATGGACAGATGATATCTGTGTATACAAATTGAAATACAATACAGTTTGAAGATTTCCGCGTGAATGTATAATTTTCGTATATTATCGTATCTGCTACGTGTGTGATACCTTCAGACGTGATAAGTTTTTATACGCATATAAAATATTACCGCATCTGCTACATGTGTGATGCACTTTACAGACACATCTTATATTTATGTTACCAAAACGTCGTAAGGTAAGATATGGTAAGGTAAGGTTAGGTCGTAACATCGTCGTCAGAATAATCAGGAGCTGATACTTTAAGGACATGCAAAATGGCATAACCCATGTTATACTATCATCATTATGGAGTCTTAAAATATTCATAACTTTAAGTGGTGTCCGGTCATATTGAATTTTATGTGAAATTTATGCATTAAGTACAGTACAAATGGAATGGCCGCGCCTTCTTCCGCGTGTAGTTTATTCCATACTAACTTCAACAACCCGCTGCACCCCTTTTGGGGTAAATTTAGGAAAATTCTTTCTTATTGCTCCCCAGGACCACAACACAGCAATGTAACTTTCAAATGTCTGGGGGCCGATTCTACTATTTTTAAAAAGAAAAACCATTCTTAGACCATGCAACTACAATTCAATTAAAATTTTCATTAGAAATGGTTGTCTGCTAAATTTGTGATTGTACTGAATTGTTGTACTGAATTGAAACGATTGTTTCTGAATGGTCGTAATTATAATCCAATTGAAAAACCATTGAAGTTAGTAGAATACCATAACTTTTCATTTAAAAAACTGACTTCCGCCATTGTATTCGACTAAATATTTGGATGAAAAAAAATGATGAAAGAACCATAGTGGTGAAAGGATTATGATACTTTTTGAATACAAATGCTTGGTTTGTTGCTGAAAATATCTAAATCGCCATATGTATGCCTACAATATTTGAGGAGTTCCCTCAATTCCTCATGGATCCCATCATCAGAACTGGATTCTGAAAAAATGGAACCAATCTGGAAGTATATCTATTCAAATAAAAAAAGAATTTTCCAAATCGGTTCATACACGCCGGAGATATATGGTAACAAACATAAAAAAAAAAAAAATACAACCGAATTGAGAACCTCCTCCTTTTTTTTTGGGAATTCGGTTAAAAAGTGTCAAAATACATTTTTAAGGTAATTCATTAACAATTCAAACACAATTTGTTTAGTAGAATTGAGACCCAGATTTTAAGGTTTTAGACGCATAATGACCCGTATTGGGGAAAATAACCGAAAAGGACCAAAACGCAAAACAACCGATAAGCAAAATAACCATTACGCATATTGACCTACATCAACGACCCAAAATTACCAATATCTATATATATAAAATTCAAAGTCCTGACTGACTGACTGACTGACTGACTGACTGATATATCAACGCACAGCCTAAACCGCTGGTCCTAAAGACATGAAATTTGCAGGGTGTGTTCCTTTTAGGATGAAATGGCGCACTAAGAAAGGAATTTGCAAAATTTTCCCTCTAAGGGGATGAAAAGGGATGAAAACGTTTGTATGAAAAATCGTATTCCTTGGACTTACAAACTTGAAACTTGGCATAAATGTTCTTCAATACAAATGATAAAAGTGTGCTATAATATATTTTCTAAACTTACCCTTTCAAGGGGTGTGATAGAGAGTTAAAGTTTGTATGGGATTTATTTAACGCGTGGTTTGATTTGCTTGAAACTTGGCATAAATATTCTTCAGTACAAATGATAAAAGTTTAAGAATATGTATTTTTGCAAACTACCCCTAATAGGGGTGATGAGACACTGTCTAACAGACAGACAACCCCTAGCCTCAGCCACCTACAGAGCCTACCTAAAGACTTGAAATTGGGAGAATATATTCCTTTTAGATTGTAGGGTTTACCAAAAAAGGAATTTGGAAAGTTTCTCCCTCTAAGGGGTCCAAAAAGGGCTTTTAATGTAAAACAAAAATGCTCTGTATTTCAGAAACCGTTGGTAGTAGGTACATGAAATTTCACATGTAGATTCCTCAAATGAAATTAACAAACAAATATTTCAGCGATACCTGAAATTTTGCTGAAAAAAGGGAAGGGATCGTTTTCTTTGTAAAAAAAATACACGTTACGATGAAACTAGATTTTAGTGTATTTCAACGTGGTAAAAGTTAGTTTCACGGTGGTATTGTTGAGTTTAAAATATATTCAGGCCCTCAAGTTTGAAATGGGACCCCTAATTGAAAAACATGAGTGAGGTGTCGTTTCAAATGAAATCAAAAATGTTTTAATTTTTAATACTCAATTTTAATTTATTTATTTAATTTTTAAAGAAGACCTCAATGAAGTCGATCTGATGATGGAAACTGAATTCATAAACAATTATTTGCCTACAATACCTAGAATAGTCGTGCTTAGGCTCTTTTAAATTGTTTTTTTTATCTTTAACGGTAGATGAGGGCCATGATCTGATGATGAAGCCGGGGGGGGGGGGGGGCATGTTCAACGGATCTCCTTAACCAATAACAGTAGAATGGTAGTGTTTGGGCTGTTTTGTATTGGTTTTGTGAGACGGCTGACAATACGTGACAGCCAGGGTCCAAAGATGAAAATGGGAGAGTTAAGCCTCTTCCACTTTCATTATCGGACGCTGGCTGTCACGTATTGTCAGCCGTCTCACCTCTTCGAACGGTAACAGTAGAAGGGTCGTGTTCAGTGGCGGTCCGAGGAAAAGGGGGGAAAAGGGATCCTAAGGAGACCCCCCCCCAAATTTTTTCCCCAAAAAATAATAATAAATTTGCCTGTTTACACTTCTGAAATACAAAATTTTTGCGGCTCGCTTCGCTCGCCGCTTCCTGTTTTAAAGTTATTTTTCAGCTAATCACAAAAACTTTAGTTGTTTACGTTTCTGAAATACGTAATTTTCGCGGCTCGCTTCGCTCGCCTCTACCTCAGTTTTATTCCTTTTTCCGCTAATCTTGATGCTAAAATCATATGAAGTTTGCCTGTTTACACATCTCAAATACAAAATTTTCGCGTCTCGCTCCGCTCGCCGCTGCCTCTACTGCAGTTCTTTGTTGGCTAATCTTGCATCTTAAATCATAAAAATTTTGGATGTTAACACTTCTGAAATACAAAATTATTGAGGCTCGCTGCTCTCGCCGCTGCCTCTTTTGTAATTTTTTTTCAGCTAAAAACTTGGCTGTTTACATTTCTGAAATACGAAAAATTTGCGGCTCGCCCCGCTCGCTGCTGCCTCATGTATGAAACTTTTACCGCTGGTCTTGATACTAAAATAATCAGTACAGTTTTCCTGTTTACACTTCTGAAATACGAAATTTTTGCAGCTCGCTTTGCTCGCCGCTGTCTCTTTTGTGGTTCCTTTTCAGCTAATCTTGCTACTAAAATCACAAAATCTTTGACTGCTTACACTTCTTAAATTCAAAACTTACGCAGCTCGCTCCTCTTGCCGCTGCCTCCAGTTTAATTAATGTTCCGCTGGTCTTAACACTAAAATCATAAGAAATTTGCCTGTTTACACTTCTGAATATGAAATCGTTCGCGGCTCGCTTCGCTCGCCACTGCCTCTTCTATGGTTCTTTTTCAGCTAATCTTGCTACTAAAATCACAAACACATTGGCTGTTTACACTCTTAAATTCAAAATTTTCGCGGTATTCTCTTCTCGCCGCTGCCTCCGGTTTAATTATTTTTCCGCTGGTCTTAATACTAAAATCATAAGAAATTTGCCTGTTCTTTTTGGCTTGTCTTGCTACTAAAATCACAAAAACTTTGGTGATTCACACTTCGTAAATATGTACGAAATTTTCGCGGCTCGCTTCGCTCGCCGCTACCTCTCTTCTAATTCCTTTCAAGTTATCGTGGCTTGGTATCATTTGAGTTCCCATCTCACGACCTTTGAGCGTGGTCGCGGTCGGTGCTCATGAGGAAGGACCTCAATATGGTCAACGAAACGTCAGCAGGAGAATAGTAAAGTACCTACGTGGTGTATAGTCGAAAAATTATGAAAATTAGAATGAAATACAAAATTTTTGCGGCTCGCTTCGCTCGCCGCTTCCTGTTTTATAATCATTTTTCAGCTAATCACAAAAACTTTAGTTGTTTACGTTTCTGAAATACGTAATTTTCGCGGCTCGCTTCGCTCGCCTCTCCCTCAGTTTTATTCCTTTTTCCGCTAATCTTGATACTAAAATCATAAGAAGATGCCTGTTTACACTTCTCAAATACGAAATTTTCGCGGCTCGCTCCGCTCGCCTCTACCTCAGTTTTCAGATCAGTTCCTTTTTCCGCTGGTCTTGATACTAAAATCATAAGAAATTTTCCTGTTTACACTTCTGAGATACGAAATTTTCGTGGCTCGCTCCGCTCGCCTCTACCTCATATATGATACTTTTACCGCTGGTCTTGATACTAAAATAATAAGAAATTTGCCTGTTTACACTTGTGAAAAACGAAATTTTCGCCTCTGGTACAGCTAATTTCCAGCTAATCTTGCTACTAAAATCACAAAAACACTTCTTAATTACGAATAGTTCGTCAGGGAAATATGCAAAACTGGTCAGGAAAAGTCAGGGACACCCTGATGATGACCCCCCCCCCCCCCCAAATCCTGGGCCGTGACCGCGCCTGGTCGTGTTTGATCTCTTTTGTGAGACGATTGACACGTACTTACATATCGACCGAGTTCTATCATAACTATCATTATTGTCATCCGGAATAAGTCCAATGCATAGATAGGGGATGGCTAATAGGAAAAAACAAGTGTTTTTTGGAAAACAAAAATATTTCTTTCCTGTAGGCCTCGCGGGTGAAGCCGCGGGCAGAAGCTAGTCAAATATATGACGAAAGAGTTTTTACGTGAAAAAATATTTTTCAAGATTTACTTTATACATAAGTATCATCATCATCATCAGTTAAAAGAAATTCACTGCTGGACAAGGCCTCCATAGAATGCAATGTTGAGATTTTCCATAATCACCACGCTTAACAGGTGGATTGGTGATCGCAGTTTGGTGGTAAGTACTCAGGTGGATGCTGGTGCCCATCCCCTGGAGTAACCCTTAAGTCAGATTTTACGACACCCGCAAGAGGAGTTGGAGGAGTCCTTCTTAGGTCGAGACTACCACGGACTGACGGACGGGATTTTATGCATATTCAAGTCCAAATATCCAAGTGAGTTAACGAGCTGTTTATTTATGACTGAAGTAAACTTTAATTATAATTGCTAAAACGCTAGCTTAGTAGCTAGCGTTTTATGAGATAGCGTGGTTTTCATGAGGTAGTCCTCATGAAAACCATCGATCATTCTGGAAAATTTTTAGTTTGCCAACAAGAACTACGAAAATAATGTGGGTGTCGTTTAATTGTGATGTGAATAGAATTGATAAGAATCAATTATTGCATAACCGGTTTTCAAATTCACATAGGTGTGATGTACCATATCTGTAGTATCCTAAACTAAACTTGACAGCGATAAATATACCAGCAACCTTTTCAGAAAATTACAAAACATAAATAAATATGAGAATCCGATGTTTTTATTCACCAGTTCCACCAACCGTGATAGTGCCAAATCAACTGCTCGGCGCTCCACTTGGCACAGATGTTTTGCTGGAGTGTACCATAGAAGCCCATCCGAACACTATCAACTACTGGTTGAAGAACCGAGGAGAAATGTTACTGGATGGGTAAGATTTTTAGCGTATAGTATTTAACATCATAATCATTTATTCGCATAGGATCAATAGTTGTTCAGTAAAGTCAAAAGATAAACATGGTCCATGACATTCTGCCTCATCAAAACGTGCAAAAATTAATCCTAATTGCAATTGGAATGTACTCAATACTCAATACATTTGTTGTTTTTACATGGTTACAATTAGTTGTTCTAATAAAAGTGTAGTATCTCTCATGAACCCTGTGCTTAGGGCATTGCAACAGCGGGGCAGCCCAAGGTTCTCAGGTCCATTTCGAGGACAGGTCAAAATCTCATTTGGTTATCGGTAAGTAACCATAATAGGTATAATATAGGCAGTCGGTGGATGGAGGCGGCTCAAGACCTTGCGTCGTGTCATTCTAAGCCTACGTCCAGCAGTGGACTTCTACAGGCTGTTGATGATGATGATGACTATTTATTGGTCTATATTTTATAAAAGTATGCAAGTAGCTGTATTATATAGATAAGTTGTATTTATCCATCTATCATTGCTTTTATTATGTTTACTCTGTGCACCGCCGTTTCGTTACTGCTTCACTCGTTACTGTCAATCCAAAGGTTGTCTGGACAAAATTGGTTCAGCGATAAGGCCGCCTGTTGTACTGCTAATTTTAATTATATTAGAAATATTCCCAAGTAATTCTTAGAAATGGTGGAGCATTGTTTTCGAATAGTTTGCAGCAGTCAGTGTTTCGGAAGGCACATAAATGTAATTTTTTACATCCGAGTTTTGGTGCAATTACATTACACCAAAAAGTGTTTAGTTTTAATGCTATACGACAGCTGAACCAAATCTCGGTTCCGTACCTAATGGTTTTAAAAAAAACCCTATATTGTTGTGGCAACGTAGTCCCTTCGTAGGTAAATCTGTTTATTTTTTCATTTCAATCTCATTTCATGGCCTTAAAACAACATACCTAGCTCTTAAACAGTTCATCCGTACATTTTCATTACTATCCCTACCTATTATCCAGGTTCGAACCACCTATTGTGCTGCTGAACAAGCTATTGCCCGTAATAAAGACTCATTTGAGAACCATTGATTCCCGCTTGACCGTATTGTTCGCAAACGGATTTAATGATCGAAATATGGAGAATCATTGTTGAGTTGAGTGTTTTGAAGAGTTGCTCATGAGAGCTCTTTATGAGTTAAGAAAAGAATTGAGTAAAATGAGGTCACTCCCAAATTGTCCCATTAATTTTGTTCCATGGAATACGATTACCACTTATTCAATGCTTTTCCTTGTTGATTGTCTCATAGAATTGCCAATTCCAATTGATTTTCATCTATAAGAAGGATATTTCTAAAATCAAACTAAGAAGATGGAGCACGTAAGGCATAAGTCTTCAAGTACCTATTTCTGCCGCCAAGCAGTCTGTAGTGCTCGCATTGCTGTTTCCGTTTGAAGCGCATAGGTGCCAGTGAAATTATAAACACATGAGACTTTTCATCTTTATGTCTCAGGGTTGGCAGCGCGCGTGTGAAGCCTCTGGTGTTGCAGGCGTCCATAGGCTACGGTAACTACTTTCCATCTGGTAGGCCGTATGCTTGTTTGGTTGACTAGTAGCACTCGGACACTTTCTTTTTACATCAGCACTTTGGCAAACAAAACTTAAGCAATACAACTAGTAATTTTGTTTCAGGCCAAAATATACAATCAGTGAGGAGAGGACATCATACAAAGTGATGATGAAGCTCTTGATCAGACGGTTCTCCAGGAGTGACATCGGGACGTACAACTGTGTCAGTACCAACTCACTGGGGAAGAGTGAAGGAACGCTCAGGCTTTATGGTGAGAAAGAAACTATGTTTCTCAGTTTGTTCTAAATTGGCGGATTGGGGTGGTTCAAGAGCGTTAATCGTGGTATTCTAGGGAGGAGACCTATGTCCAACATGACTTAAGCAGGCTGGTGATGATGGGACTAGGAGTTTTTGGCTAAACAACTGGTTTCTGCCTATTTTTTTATTTTCTCAAGTCTTTCTTCTGCTTAGTGTTTAAAATTGCATGATTTATGATTGAGAACTTCCTTACGATGCCATAAACTTGAGAGAGAATCCAACGACGTCGAAAACTGTTGGTTAAACCTTAAAAATATATCGCCAGTATAAAAGTGTAAACGAAGATTCTAAAAGCGCTAGTCTCTAAAAAGTTATTGTCTATTGTAAATCAATGGTATTCCTAATGGAATTGCTCAGAAATAAACGCCAATACGAGTTGTTTTAATTGAAGGGTTTAGCAATCACACCTGCTCCAGACAGTACTCATAAAGAGAGCCATAGTGCTTTGACGGGCACTACCCTGACTTCTGATTCAAAATATCATAGCCATCAGCCGAAGATGTTCAGTGCTGGTCGAGGCCTCCTGCGTAGAACTTAAGGATTGGTGATCACAGTTTTGGTGCTCAGTACTCAGGTGGATGCTGCTGCCCATCCCCTGGTCTAATCTCATCCTGAAAATCTCTTCCTGTCTTCAAAAGGTTATTATTCAATCACTTTATGTCTGAGTCGCAAAGCTGTTAAGTTAGCTGTATTAATATGTTCAGATCTATATATATATACATATATATTATTTATATATATATATATATATATATATAGTATTTTTATTTATTTTTTATTTGTATTTTTATGTATTGTATGTTTAGTTAAGGTATATATATATATATTATTGAGTACACCGTATGTATGCATATACTTTTCTTAGTTATACACCACCGTCCTTTATCGTTCTCATCAATTCCAGTACTTCCATACGTATAATTTTAATTGTGATTGTTATATTATTTAAATTTTAATGTGGTGTGCAATAAAGTGTTTTCTATTCTATTCTATTCTTAGACCAGACGCACCATGGCAAATAGGTTGGTAACGGGTTTTAATCCCTATAATAAAAGTCCAAAATTGTACCTTTTCATCGTGATTATTTTTTATGCCAGTAACTGGATTTTCTTCAACAAGTTTCATTATTTTTCCACACAAAATTACTTCAATATTTTTCCAGCTTATTTTAGCTTAGTAATGAGCTGTGGCCCGTTTCCTGGAAGTGTAAGAATGTTAACTAAGTAGCCTTTGGGTACGCTTGAAGGTAACTAAGTTATCTGCGCAACTTGATAGTACAGTTGAGAGAAATAATGAAAATAACTGAAAAAATATGAAATAAGTTCAAGCTTTTGTATTGTTTTTTTTTATTCTTAGATTTATTTCAGACCTCAGATCAGATGGATATCCCATTGAGGTAGGTGAGGTGGCAAGAATTGACCGTTGTTTGTTCTCGATCTCACCTGTTAGTAGGTGAGATGTTGCCAACGATGAAGCATGTAGGTCTAGAAGGCACCAAATGTACTCTTTTTTCAAAGAGACCCTAGAGATTATAGTTTCCAGAAAAGATAGACGATGGTAACATGCTTCATTACTTTATTGATGACATTATATTTGGCGCATACCCACTCTTTGTATATTAGAAGTTACAGAGTAGTTAGCATTCATGACAGGTGCGAAAGCCATCACCGCTTATTGGAATATTAATCGGTGGCACTGCCTTCGAATTTTTGTTTCCAGGGCATGCGAATTCCTCACGATATCTTCATTCAGGGTTTTGAGCACATGTTAATGCGCACATAATTTTTGAGAGAGGAAAAGTCATATTCTTTAACGGCCGGGATTAACCCACGGATCGGAAGTTAGTTTATATGCCACTGGTTTAACATACCTCTTAGTCAGAAAGAATAGAAGATAAGGGCTCTGTGATTAAAACAAAATTAAAAAAAAATTGAGAGATTTAAATTTGGAACGTCAAAATCGTGTGGAGACACGTGGAAAACTCTGAGTAAAAAAATGCCCATATGGCATTGTAAAGATGTTTGTTCGAAAATTGAACTGGCCACCATAAAGAGAATTCAAAAAAAAAAAGAAAAAGGTGCGTTTACAAAGAATGTGAAACATGTTTCACATGACATTTTTTATTAACATGAATATTGCAATAAAATTTACTGAAAGTCAGTAAATTTTATTGCAATATTCATGTTGATAAAAAATTACAAACGATAGTGATTCTACTCCAAAGTTTATCAAAACAGACGCTTTAGAGATTATTGATAATCTACTACCGCAAAAATCAAAACAAGCCCTGGCTTTTTATTGTCTCGCAGAAGGTGTGAAAAGTAGAGTATGCTCATCTGGAATAAAGCCTGTCTTCGTCTTGGGCAGCTTGAACCCCTCGCTTCACTCAGGGCTCTATATAACTCCCTCGCTACACTCGGGAGTTAACTTTAGAATCCCTCGTTACGCTCAGGGTTCAATATGCCGCCCGCGACATAAGACACTGCTTTATCCCTTAGTGCATAATCTACTACTTATTACATTTTGATTTGATTGCATTACAGTGCATATAGATTCAAATTTTTTTTCCTGTACCAAATACATTCTACCTGAGTAACCCTCACTAATTATTACTTCTACTTCATAATTTTTCTCATAATCCTGTTTATTATTTACAGAAATCAAACTTTACCCCAGCTCCCAGTCGGCAGTAGAAGTTAATGTGGGAGGTGAGTAACAGTATCATATTCCCAAAGGTTTTTATCGCGTTATTAGTAAGCATTATATCCAACCCACTGTCCTACGTGCGACGCGACGTGGCGCGAGGTTACATAACAACATGACTTCTAATGATATCTGTGCAAAACGGATTACAAAAACTGTTATCAGTTTTCCGTTTTGTTTTCATAATTGTAGCCTCTCACGCATAATGAACCATCTATAGAGTTCGAATGCGGAAAAAGGAGTTCTTTAACATTAATTGTAGCCTCGTTTACAAAAACGAAGTTCACTGTTTTTTTTGTTAACGTCTTTTATTTTTGCACTTTGTAAAATATAGCAATAATTAGGCAAGTGTCGGTGTCTACGCTATGCCAACTAGAATCCGTTCCATGAAGGAAGTTCCGCTAGAGAGCGCTAGTTTCTATACTCAAAGTAGTTTCTCTCCGAATTTTTTTTCTGTTGAACGGTTTCTACTAACTATCTTCTACTGTATATTTTTGTGTTGTATCGTATCGCATTGCATCGCTTTCTTTCGCATACCTAGGAAATCGGGTAACCTGAAGCGGAAATTAAAACCCATTAACACTCCCCGCAACACAAATTCACAGAACCTTCAACCTAATGTCCAACTGTTTTTAGATATAGAATTGAGGATATTTGAGTGGGAAAAATAAACTTATCCATTTCATGGAAGGTCCCCTGATAATAATAACTATGTTACTGAAAGTAGCAGGTGTGATAATGTAGTTATGCTACTGGTCAAATGATGGGCCTTATAGCATCCCTAAATTTTGATTGGTAGAGAATAGGTTTCAGGTTATGGGTTTAGGGCCTTTAGACAAAGTGAAAATACACAAGTTTGCTCACCAATGAAGTCGCTAACTGTACTATAAAGATGACATAAGCGATCGATAGACACTGAGCGCCATCTCTTTTAGTTTTGTAAAATCCCTACATTTTTCGCAAACTTAGCGGCTCACGCTGATCAAACGCCTATAGGCTCAGGGTTGCAAGTATGTTTCACGTTAAAATTCGATAAAACGGGATTATACATAGTCCCGTTTTATCGAATTTTAATGTAAAATTTTGTCAATTCAGAGATCCATACTTGCAGCCTTGGCTCAGCTACACAGTCATCATCATCTTCATCATCATCATCAGTCTATAAAAGTCCACTGCTGACTATGTTATAATTTCAATTTGATCTTATTTTTCAAGTTCTCCCCTCCAAGAGACGACCTCTGTGGCGCGGTGGGCGAAGGTTCACCTGTGACGCAGGAGGTTGCGGGTTCGATTCCCGCCTTGGAACAAATATTTGTACGATCTGCAGATATTTGTTCAGGGTGTTCTGGGTATTTTCTGTGTATAATAAAAAATATCTATCTATGTATATCTAGTACCCATAATACAAGCTCTGCTTAGCTTGGGACTAGATAATGTTGTGTGAAATGTCCAGCATTTATTTATTTATAAGTTTCAAGTTGTGTTGCATTTTTTATTTTTTTTTCTGAACCTATTTCGTCTCACTGCTAGGCAAAGGTCTCCCCCAAATTCCTTTCAAAATTCATTCCACAATTTTTTCCACATGTCTCTATATTTGGCGGGCTCCCATAAGTTCGCAAGAGTATCGAGATCTTTCCGCTGACGCTTTCTTCTCAACTTTACATAAGTATTTTTTTCCAGGTCTTACAGAAGGCGCTATCCAGCACACACCAGATTCTAGCAACGCAGCTAAAATCACTGTAAAATCCATTAATTGTATTCTATTGTTGATTAATTTTAATGTAATATTTTACTTGTAATCATTTTATTTTATAATGACGACGTCAGTATACCTATTGATATTGAATTATCTAAAAGTATAGGGAAATACGAAAGTAGGTAATTATTTGCAATCTATGGGCGTCCACTGCTAGTCGAGGCCTCCTCTATAGAATTAAATGGGGGAAATGGCGAATTGCCATATTCACCACGCTTGGCAGACGGATTGGTAATCGGAGTATTGGTGATGAGTACTCAGGAGGATGCTGCTGCCCATCCCATAGTGTAAGTAGGTAGGCATTTAGTGTAAATACGTAAGTTGTAACGTAGGTATTTGCTGTAAATAATAATATTAATATTGTGATAAGAGCTCATAATAAAGATGTCAAATATAAAATGCAAATTTTATTTCATATCCTTTTTCAAAATAGTAAACTCAAGTTCACAGAGCAGAACCTCAAGACGAAAGTCTAAAATTATTGTGACATACGGCACTGAGACGTAGCCACTAACTACTGGCCTCTTATGGCCTCATACACAAGCACCTTGCTTCCAGATAACCGTTGGCGAATAAAGGTTCTCGAGTGGTGACCACAAACCGGACAACGCGGTACAGGTAGACCCTCCACTCGATGTACTAAACACATTATGAACATCGCAGGAAGACGGTGTTTGGAGGCGGCTCAAGACCGTTCGTCGTGACTTCTATAGGCTGATGATGATGATGATGAAATCTTCCTCAAATTTGTTGGTACAAATTGGCATTAGGCTCTAGATTTGATTTGTTCTAATGAACAATTGTGTTCAATTTAAGTTGGTGTAATTTGGTACAAAATGATAATTCATTTTGTACCAAATTACACCAACTAAGAAATTACAGAATTTACTGTGTAATTAACCCTAAAGCTCATCAAATTCAATATTGACATTCGTTTATTAAAGCAGTAAAATATTTGACTTGCCCCACAGACCGGGGTAAATTGTGACTCAATGAAATCTGAGGCTTTTTTCACATAGTAAGCAGATTACCGGCGTCAGTCTTCAACTTGCTTATTAGGCACCAAACTAAAGTAAATACTCGTAAATATGACAGAAAGAACATACCATAACATAACACCCATAAAAGACAAAACATAATATAACATATTTAACAGTCATATAAGAAGGCATAAAATACGAAAAAGAAAAAAGGTGGCGCTTCGTTGCGGAGAAGAAGCGTAAAGTTTGACACATCAAAATGATCCCCATGATTCTCATTGAATAAAAACTTATTAAAAAATATGGATTTAACCTGAGTTTAAAACAGAACTAGCAGTCCATATTGATTTTTGGTATGTTATGACATTGCAAAAAAAGCAACTGGTTTGATTTATAAAATCATTTCCCTAACAAACAAATGTCGATAATGTCAAGCAGATTGATCGAAGTTCTAAAATCCAACAAGCTATTAAATGTTCATTTGTAGACCCTTGTTTAAGGTTAAAACAACAGGTTAAATGGAGAGAGGACTGCCTGGTGGAGAAACCTCAGATAATCTAAAGTAATACATAATTTAAACAGATAACAATAATAGTTTTGGTTTGTTTTAGTTGTTAAGTTTTAGTTTAATTTTGTCAAAGGTTTTGAGCCTGAATTTCAATCAGTATTCTTTTTAAACTGGAGCCTACCTATTGTCTCTAACCCATATTTCGTAATGAGACCGTATGAATTTGTTTGATGGCAAAAAATTCACGCATAACGTGTCTGTAAGCGTCAGTAAGCGGCAGTAAGCGTCAGTAACAGTCGGCTTGAACCTGCTTTGTTAGTAACTGAGTCCTTACCGTCGGATGTAATTACGCTAAACTGTGACTTGGACCGAATGAGCCAAAATTAAATTAAAATTTAATGAACGATTTGGTATTGTAGGGAATTGGATATGCTTTTCAGTAAATACAAATCGCTATCATAGAATTAAAGATATTGTGGCTAGGTAGGTATCATGTACACGTGGTGGACATTTATATGGCTAAGATATACCCGTAATCTTCTTCTTGACGACCTCTGTGGCGCGGCGGCGAAGGTTCGCCTGTGACGCAGGAGGTTGCGGGTTCGATTCCCGCCTCGGAACAAATATTTTTACGATCTGCAGATACTTTTGTTCAGGGTGTTCTGGGTATTTTTCTATGTATAATAAAAAATATCTATATATGAAATGTATTGTATTAAGTATATCAGTTATCTAGTACCCATAACACAAGCTCTGCTTAGCTTGGGACTAGATAATGTTGTGTGAAAATGTGCAGCATTTATTTATTTATTTATTCAACAGCTTTTAGACGCCCACTGTTAGACGAAGGTTCCCCATAGAATGCAATGGGGGGATTTGCCATAATCACCACGCTTGGCAGGCGGATTGGTGATCGCAGTTTGGTGTTAAGTACTCAGGTGGATGCTGCTGTCCATCCCCTGGTGTGATCCCTTAGTAAGGCTTTTACTACATCCACGGGAGGTGGAGGGTCTATTCTTAGGCCGGACACACCACGGCACAACGGGCAATGCCCGCGTTATTTTTTTTAATTTAATATTAATCAATACAGTTATTATTAAGACCGTATAATTTTTATTAAATTACAAAAATCCGTTTAATTTATTTGAGTTGAGGAGCCTTGTTACGAACAAGGTGGTATAATTTTACTAATTTTCCTGTAAAAACGCTTTCTTCAGTTAATCTGTTGTTTTTTTTACAACGAGTTAGACTTTACAATGCCATAAAGTCGAAACTGGAACCCTTAAAAATTATCTTCAAAGATAAAGAACTTAGTGGCATGTTACGTCCGGTTTTATTGCGTTCCGTAACTTTAGGGCGCAGTTACATTACACGGCTGAAGGATTAAGGGCTCTTCCATAATGAAAAATACTTTGTAGCTATGTTTGTTTAAATATCACTGTTTCAGGAAATGACTTGAACAGTTTTATTTTAAACTGCTTGATAAGGTATCTAGATCGAGAAACTTTGGTTAGGTAGATATATTATATAAATTTTTAACGATTAAATCCTGCTTCCCTCATTCATTGTACTGTTACTCGAGTGCAGTCACGAAGACAGACGACCGATCGGCAACCGACCGGCTTCGTAATGCTAATGAGCTGCGTGGGCGATGAGCCGATGCCACGCGAATCACTCGGGCGATGCCGAAGTGACGAGGATGGGCCGAGCGGCATTGCATACATAGACGCAGTGCGCAACGCTAGAAAGTATTATAGTTTCTTGTGCGGGACACTTTCTCTTTGCCTCGGGACTGTGTGATATTGATATGCAGACGTATTCTGTGATAAAATTGCCATACTGTTTAATTATCCCTTCGGTTAATTTGCTTGTTACGAATTTAATTTGAATATTAAATTCTTTATTGTTTTGTGCATTATTTTTTATTTGAATTTATCATTGTTTTCTAAAAGTATAATCTGTAATAATATGATTTTTTGGTCGGTGAAAAACAAAACTATTTTAAATGCAAAAATAAATTATCTGACATTTTGATTTTGGATACTTCTGACAGATTCCACTTTCGCCATAAATAAAAGTTTATTTTTGACCAGCGCCTAGCTATGCTTCTAGTGTGGTTCCTTTTCTTCTTCAGATTTTAGGGAAATGTAGGTTCTTAACCGATTTTATATGCAAAAATATGAAATCACGTTGGTATCACATAGCAAAAATAAACATAGACTAGCCATAGCGGCATTAAGATCCATTCAAAATAAAGAGCTGACAACAAATTGACAGCCTCCTTATTTCAAAGATAAAAATCTACAAAAACAATAAATCTAGCAAGGAATCCTTCCCCATGCTGACTGAATGATTACTTTTAAGTGAGTTACGCAAGTGGGCCGAGTTGAAAACTTGTTTTCCGACTAGTTAATCGAGAACTTCTGATCGAAGGAACCCCTATAATATGCCTACCTACTTTGAACATTGTAAGACTTCTTATGTGTTCTATCATAGTCACGTAGAGCTTTGCAAATCTCGATGTTTTAAAATATTATATTCTTAAACATGCTTGGTTTCCTTTTGATGGAAAACATCACGAAATCACCTTGGTTCTTCTACGGATTTCCTCATTTCAGATTCTATCATGTAGTAAAACTCTCAGCATAGCTCTCTCCATAGGCCGCTGCTTGACTTTGAGCTTGTTTATACGACTAATAGTTAGCGACCAAGTCTCAGTGCCGTAAGACACATAAAACACAACACATACACTATACTGTTACATACTGACACAAAATACCAAACGCTGCCGCTTCTTATTTGATACCGACATACATATAAAATTCAACTTATTTAATGATCACGCGTAAATACGGTGACATTTAGCGAAGATGGCTAAGTCAAGTTTTTTTTGCAAACAATTGACACGGACGTATGGTGTAGTGTAACACGGATTTTGTATGGCGACACTGATGAGCGCCCCTAGCGTACACTCTGTGAACCTCATTTTCCATACAAAAATCCGTGTTACACTACACCATAAGTTCGTGTCAATTGCTTGTTAAAACTCAGACTTCGGTCTCTGTGCGGTCTTGTATCAGGCGTCCAATTAACTTCCTGAACTTGATAATGGCTGAAGACAAAAGTCTTCAATCAGTGCGTCCTACCCGTAATAGCCTACGTGCCTATATATATAATAGCCTGTCGTGACTTGGACACTTAGGTACGGTGCGTCTGTTCCATCAATTCTAGTAACCTCAGCGAGATATGGAACAATTTTATGCTTGGAGTTTCTCATGGAGGCATATAACATCCACAACAATATAACATAACACCCAACAGTCACACACATAGTTCTGACTCCCACACTAGGATTTCCTGTGTCGTGAGTATCAGGAACTACGAGTACCATGGTACCACAATGGAGCGACGACCGGCGCAAATTGATTGAAAAGCGGAAAATTGGGATAAATGGCATGCATTGGGGAGGCCTATGCCCAACAGTGGCCTACAGGCTGATGATGGCGATGATTATGAAAATGATCCTGACATATTTTTCTTTGAAAATTTATTTATTTATTTATTTATTTGTGTCAACTTACAACTATTTTTAGATAATCCTAATACAATAGCGTAGTCCATTAAAATAATATCATAAAATCTAACTAATACTAACTTAACTAACATTAACTTAGAATATGTTTCATTCGCTGCGAAGGAGGAAACAATTCTGCCAATCTAATGTAAGCAAGTGTGCTATTGTCGCTATTCCCAGTTTAACAGCTAAGAGTGTATTTCTTTTCATCTAAGTGCATTATAAACATCAGCTCCATACCCAGTAAGCATGTAAAAACCTGAGAGTAATAATAGCTGAAGAGTGCAAGCGAAAGTTATGTTAATCGTAAGCAATTTATTGCACGCACACATCCGAGTTCTGCGTTTAATTGATCTGAAATCGGTATATCCAACAAAGATAACCTTTTTCATAAATATGTAATGGTGTTTATTGCTGCAAGGATTTTCGTTAATTACTATATCGTTTTTTATGGGATATAGGTACTACTTTAATAGCTGAAACCATTTTGCTCGCTATATGTGCGCTTTGTTCTAACGTAATGTATCGTCATTTCTGCTACCTACGGACTTCGTTGAATTTTTCAATATAATTATATAAAAACGTTACGTGACTAACTGACTCATCCACTGACTAACTATCAACGCAGAGCCAAAACCAACCCCAAGATATTTGGAGAATACATTTATTTTGTGGTCACTAAGAATGGAATTACCGAAATTCACCCTTTAGGGTTGAAGTTGAGTTCATGTTTGTGTGAAAAATCTTCTCGCGGGCAAGGTCGCGAGTGTTCCACTGTCTGATAATACAATTAAACTACGCGGAAGTTCATACTAAAGAACTCGACTACAACGGTTGCTCTATCTCTATCTCGATAGTTTTATATTATTCTTAGGTGCAAACGTGTACAACGGTCTAAAATCAGCCATTTTATTGCCCTCCCGGTCACCAGAGAGCCTTAATTTAATATAGCAAGCTCGATTTGTTTACAAAGGAAGAAATTTATTCATGAAATTTGTTTTCCGAGGGTCTAGTTGGGCCAGATAAAAATAAACTTTCTTTCGTGTAAGTTACTTTGACCCGGGCTGGAGTACGAGACCCTCCCTTTATGGGTCTTCGGTAATATTCTTCATATTTTAGGGGACCACACCGCGGTGCATAATGAAATATTATGTAGTGACGTTGGGGAGTGGCTCAGTGGATCTGATTTTTTACTTTTATTTCAAAATTAATAAAAGGTATTACGATTCAAAAGATATTTACAGCCGAATTTTCAAAAGTGAACAAAAGCCAAAAGTGTTATATCTAGAAAGAATCCAGTTGTATCTACACATTATATTCTAGTACTAATTACGTACTGGGTGCTCCAAAATAGGTATAAAAAATCTACACCTATACCTCTCCTTGCATACCTTGATCCCTTGACCCAAAATACTTGTCAATTCTGCGAGCTATTTGCTAGCCCATTGCCACTTCAACCTTCCTATTCTGAGACAGCAGAATATGTAACTAGTGCTTCCTCTCCAAATCTGTAACAAAGTGATTGCTTGAGGCATTGTGTTTGAACTGGTGTTTGTCAAACAGTAGACAGTCTATGAAAATACAACGTACTATGAAATTACACTTGAACTTGTTGCAACATGAGTCAATTGAGCAGAAATAAATTGATTATGCCAACTTTACCGTAATAAGGATAGTACATAAGTTGTTTAAAATAATAAAAAAAACATTGCCTCACTCAATAAGTTTTTTTAATTTCTATTATTTATAATACTAATATACGTATTTCTGTATCATGGAGATATCAAACAATTAATTAAATTAAATTATTTATATTTATTAATTTTGTCACGGGTATTTATCGCATGTTACCTTATTATTTATTATTCCCGACGTTTAGATTCCAAGCATCCAGTCAGCCCACGACCACAATTGCTGTAACGCATTCGAAACGTCGGGAATAATAAATAATAAGGTAACACGCGATAAATACCCGTGACAATATTAATAAATACGTGTTCTGCACGTCTAGTACGAGTTTTGATAGTTATGAAGTTTCGTTTCCTTCCATACATTTACTGACAGCGTCCTTAGTGTTCTACTCTTTTTCGCTCTGCAAGTAAATGTATGGAAGAAAACGAAACTTTATAATAGTTTCAAAAACTATCAAAACCCGTACTAATTCCTCTGATCGTGAAAGTTTAAAAAATACTAAATTATTTATGTAAATTCTACAATTCCACTATTAGTTCTACTAATAGTTTAGGTTTGATCACACGAAACCGATCAAAAAGTCGACGAAAATTTAAAAATGATCACGTTCTTTATAGATCATCAAAGTAATTTAGAATATGGTTAGAATTGTGTCGAGAACGGGTCTTGTTTATCTTAGTTGGAAGTACGAAAACCTTGCGCGCCTTTCGTGAAGATGTTCATATCACTTTGTTCCCGTATGTTTGCCTGTCAAGATCTTTTTTAGGAATGGTTTAAATTGAAAATTTGAACCGTGAAATTTATACCAAATATAAAATTTTGCGAGCTTAAATTTGTTATTCTTTGTGGCTTTGTAACATAAATTAAGGAAAAAGTATAAAATTAAAGAATATCGTCTTTTTGTACCCATAAAATGGAATAATGAAGTTTGTAGGAAAAAGTGGCTGAAACTTGAAAAGGCTCTGACGATTTTGAAATAATGGGTCTGAACCACGAGGGCGTGACTCTCGCTAGCACTAAATTTGTTTCATTTAAAATAATAAGACAAATTGAATTAAAATAATTACAAAAACACAAAAAAAAACACCACATAAAAAATAATTTCACCGAAACTACTGGAGCTGCTTTTATCTCTATTTTGAAGAACAAAAAGCTATTTCATCTGCAAAATGCTTAGAACACCCCTAAAAGAGCTCTCAGCTAACACTCTAACACCCCTAGCGTAAATCATTATGAGGAAAAACATCAAAAGAGCATTTTAGCAGGTGATACGTCACAAATCTTTTCCTTGAGGAAAGATTTAATGGTCGTAAATAAAAATACCCTCTAAATTTCACAGTGCAGCTAAAATCAGAACAACTTATCAATAAACAGTAGAGACGTGTTTCACTTAAGGGACTAGTATTGCGAAAACACTTGAAAAGTATTGTCTTCAAAAGCCAAGAATTTCCGGTTTTATCTTTGTTCTTAACAATATTTAAATGAATAGAAATAATTATTAAGGTTGAATAAAACTATGTAGGATTTTTTTATTTGAATTCTAGATTCAAAAAAAATGAAGTTAATATTTCTCAGTTGGCGTCCGCCACGCCACAGAGGTCGTTAAAAGGTATAAAGTGAAGCAGTTGTTTTCAACAGACTATGACCACTTTGTACTGTCCCAAATCGTTATTTCAGATCGTCTTTGTGTTGTTAGAAAAAATACTGCGTAAAAGCTACCTAACTATAATATAAAAGTACTGGAAGTTAACATATAAATATATTATTATTTTGCAATAAGTATCGTGGTAGCAGGCCGTGGTTATCTCAGCCTAAGTACAGATCTCCTCCAACTCCCATGGATCTTATAAAAGGCGACTAAGGGATTATGCCAGCAAATGGGATAGCAGCATCTTTCTGGGATTACCAATACGCCTGCCAAGCGTGGTGGTTATGGTTAATTCTGCCCTCTTCAATAAGAGGCCTGCAGGGGGAAAGAGATGACTTGGGAAAGAGGGATGCAGCAGTATATGGCTGTCTACCAGCTGATGAAAAAGAAGATGGATAGTGTTATAACCAGCCATTTGAATCACCCTCATCAATGTTCAACGATTCGACGAACGATGTGACGACCTCTGTGGCGCGGTGGGCGAGTAACCGGCTGAGATGTAAGAGGTTGCGGGTTCCTTCCCGCTGCGGGACAAAGGTTTGTATGATGTGCTAATATTTTTTCCGGATCTGGGTGTTATGGTACCATGGTATTCGTTGTTCCTGATACAAACGACACATGGAATCCTAGTGTGGAATCAAGACTCATGTATGTGATTGTTGGGTGTTATGTTATGTATGTTATTTATGATAGCTTGGGAGAGAACATGGGTGTGTCCGGTCTAAAAATAAACTTCTCAATCTCCTCTCGTGAATGTCATAAAAATCTACTAATAGATTATACAAGGGGATGGGTAGCAGCATCCCCATTGCAACTTCAACTTGCTAATTCTGAGAGCTATGTCATTGATATTGATTTTTCTACGGATTTCCTCATATTGGATTTTATCACGTAGTGAAACTCTTACCAGAGGCCCAAGCAGGAACATCTAACGTTATTGAGACGCTAGCGAGACGTAAACGTCAAATATGAACCAATCAACTTCCTAAGATTTCAAGTTACACTGATGTCATTGGCCAATATTTGATATATTTTTCGATCATCTCGTTAGCGTCTTGGTAACGTAAATTATTCGTGCTGACCCCACAGAGCTCTCTTGATAACCCACTACGCGACTAGACCTGCCTATGCGGCCAACATCCAACACAAATTGTGTGATCACCAATCCGCCTGCCAAGCGTGGTGATTATGGCAATTCCGCCATTGGTATTTTATGGCCTTGTCCAGCAGTGGACGCCTAAAGGCTGTTTACGATGATGCTATACTTATGTTGGTAATAACAGACACGACGAACAAACGAATCGAATTGTAGTAGAGTTTTTTCCGAGCCCTTGACTGAAAAGTATATTAAAGCATGGTATTTAAAAACCTTTTACCTGTCCTATTAATACGCATAATGGCTTATACGGATAATTTCGACACTAAAACAACGTCAGCCTTAAAATCCAGTCGCAATTGATTTAAGTTACGTACATAATGAAGCAAACTAAGTTTGCGTTCAGCTTAAAAGCATTTATCGGTCAACGTTAAGGTGCTAACAGAGTCAGGAACAGATGGTTATAATATTTTGTATTACACTAAACGTGACCACTCACTATCACTCTAATTGGAATGGTTCCACAAGATTTAAAGCACATTGATGGACGTCAGAAATTGACCACACTTACGATCAAGCCAAATAATTAAAAATTCAATTAATTCAATGTTAATATAATAATAATTGGCATCTCTGTTTATTATTCTAGTTTACCTTACACTGTTTCTTATATAAGCTATTGGTCCTCCTAATAAATAAATAAGTAAATAAAAATAAATAATAATAAATGGCTATAAATGGAAAAACAAAGATAGATCAGATGCTCGTCTCTTCTTACCCGACTACAAGAAAGACGAAACAGTCAAGTGCAAGTTGCCAGTGCAAGTATTGGCACTCAGTCGTAATCTAGCGCTTGTGTGTGAATAAGGAAGTAAGGCTCTTTCTAAACTACCATAAGGTTTTAGTTCTGAGGCCCAATTCTCTAATTTTAAAACATTCCAGTCACAATATAATCTCGTGTCAGTCTCACTGCCAAGTGCCACGTAGTAACTATTACTGACACTGACACGAGATTATATTGTGATTGGAATATTTTTAAAATTAGAGAATTGGGCCTCGGAGCGGTGATGAGGACGGTTTCTTGCTGACCGGGTGTTCTTGCCGGTTGTCTGTAGGTGTGTGACGATTGGCACATTTTGTATTGCATTCTAGCCGATTTCAATTCTTTTCTTTACTGTTCTAGGTAGAAAAGAATGGAACCGGCAGGTCTGTGGCCGCGCTTAGATAAGACGCACTCTACCGTTTTGTAGAGTGCGTTCCGTCTCCGTTGCGTCTTGGGTAAAGAAAAATTCTTCGAATGTTTTTTCATCATTCAGATAAGAAAAAAGTAGCTACATATTTATAATTTAGCTACTATTCCTAAAAATACCTATTTTTCTTTTAAAACGTAACGTTTTTCACCAAACAAAAGGAGGTTGAAAAGGAGAGGAGAAATAGGGGTACGAATTGAAAACAATTACGAAAGGCAAGTTTGCGTGATAAGAGCCCAGGGTTGGCTTTTGTTAGGCGAAAAAGAAACGGAACATTTTCGAGGCATTTTCCTTGCTTGTTTTTTTGTAATAAATCACCTTGGAACAATTATTTATATTACCTATACAAAGTTTTGGCTTCTTACACTCGCTCAGAATCTCACTTCTCACACTACTACTACATACTTACTCACTTATTACACTTATTTTTTATTGTTCTTACTTATTTACTTTTTTCTTCTCTTTCTTGATAATCGCTCTTCAGTTCTCGCTTTCTTTCGCTTGTTAGGTATACATCATTTAATTTACATCAGGCAGTAGCATCCACCTGTGTACATAAGTGCGTGCCAAGCGTGTTGATAGCGGCAAATCCCCCAAATTGCATGAGGAAACGTCATCTAGCAGTGGATGAAATAATTCAAAATTCTATACTTACTACTAATTTCGTACTCTGATATTAAAAATGTGAAAATTTTGATGGAAATGTTTTAATCACACCTGGCTGAATATGATGTAATAATAGAAACAATAATATATATTATGATATAATAACAACCGCATGACAACTATCAATAGATCACGAATGTATCGAATATTTAAAATAGCTGTTAGTATTCAGTGAGAGAAAATATGGGTAACAATCTACGCATGATGATTCATAACTTTTTCACTAAACAAAACTTTACTAAACGAAACGCATAAATTCTCAAACCAGACTTTGGCACGGAACCTACAAGTCAAGATACAAAGAAAACTCAGAAACGACAAATACAAAACACAAAATTTACGGCGTTCCAAATAAAGATAAACATACCGGAAAACCGTAGAATAATAGGAGTCTCACATTTAACGTTAAAGCTTGTCTAAAGTGTTTTACGTTGGCAACAATGTGAAAACAATACATATACTCTTGTATGTATTGTTTTCACAAAAAGAAAAATCGATTTGCAGGTTGAAGAAACTACTATTGTAAATATGTGCCAGAAGCTTGATTTCAATTTTTCCATTTGCAAAACTCATCGTATGCTTTGATGTTAACCAGCCGTGATTTGTTGGGTAGCAAGTTTTCTACTATATTGGCCGCCCTCTCTTTCATAAATTCAGGTGTTAACACATCTTCTTTATCACATGAATGCATTTTCAATCGATTTATTATTAAGTAACACTATTGCAACTTACAGTATTCAAAACAGCGCCAATTTTCCCCAATCAATCAAATCAATCAATCAATTTTCATTTTTTTTTTCTTTTTTTTTCGCGCGGCCTCTGTGGCGCGGCGGGCGAAGGTTCGCCTGCGACGCAGGAGGTTGGGGGTTCGATTCCCGCCTCGGAACAAGTATTTGTACGATCTGCAGATATTTGTTCAGGGTGTTCTGGGTATTTTTCTATGTATAATAAAAAATATCTATCTGTGTAATGTATTGTATTAAGTATATTAGTTATCTGGTACCCATAACACAAGCTCTGCTTAGCTTGGGGCTAGATAATGTTGTGTGGAAATGTCCAGCATTTATTTATTTATTTTTATTTATTTAATTTACTAATGACAGCAAAGAACACAAAACAGTTTTTATTATAATGCTAAACTCTTTGTAGAAAATGTCGACCAATCAAATCTCGAGGAGTTATTTGCACAAGGAGTTTGTATGTCGAGTATTCTTTGAACAAGGAGTTTGTATCGAATATTTTTTGCGCAAGGAGGTTATATAGCATTGAGAAGGAGGTTGAATATATTGGTGTGTTCTAAATTCAAACACCAAAATAGTGATTAAAAGTCATTAAAAGTGTTTTTTTAATTGTTTTCAGTGAATAAAATATAAGCTTCTTAGAGGTGGAATGGTATAAAAATATTTTTTCTAAAAGTCAATACCACAACAAATGTACGGGCACCCCAAATCGGAAATGAAAAGGCGTAAATAAAGGAAAGTGGCAGTAACGTTCGCACAATAAATTTAATTATGGCAACAGCCAGTGATTCATAAATATTGAATGTAATGTTGAATGACCAATGTAATGAATAAACAAGGAAAAACTTGGCAACAGGGTTTCGGATCGTTCCATAAACTACAAATTATACATAACATAACACCTAACAGTCATATACGTAGTCTTGATTCCACACTAGGATTCCCTGTGTCGTGGGTATATCAGGAACTATTATGAGTAGGTACGAGTAATTTCTCCGGACATCCAGACATTTATTTTACAAACAAACATTTCAAATCTCGAGAAAACTGAAGAATTTTGTTAATATTTTAATCGGTTTTTTAATAAAGGTAGTAGTTATCGTTTCTTGTTTTCCAGTAGAAATAGTATAAAGAACAAAGAGCTGTGAGATAGAAACGCAAACGTAGCCGAAAAAGCCCCGTTAATTACATTCTAACTTTTGTCGAGAAATCGAATGAAAAAGCAATATTTCTCACAACAGTACCATCCATCACAGAATAAGTAAGTACCCGTACAGAGACCTAGGTTCTTAAAAAATAAATAATGCATTTTTAGAAAAGGCCAGCCCTTTTGATCACATTTTTTACTGATCCCAAAAAATATCGTACTATAAATATTTGCAGATCAAAAAATACCCCTGTTGCCGTGTGCCCAGCCTAAAAATATATCCCTCCATCTTCTCCCGTATATCTCGTAAAAGTCTAAAGGATTACACCAGGGGATAGGCAGCAGTATCCACCTGAGTACTCAACACGTCTATTGCGATCACTAATCCACCTGCTAAGCGTGGTGAACATGGCAAATCCCCCATTGTATTTTATCAGAGAGGCCCCGTTCAGCATTGGACGTCTAAAGAACGCTGATGATAATAAGCCTCAGTAGGTATTGCACAAATATGAAATTTGAAATTGACAGCCATCAAATTTTTTCCACGACTGAGCTGGCTTATTCTGTGGATTTTCCCCAGAAACATATTAAATGCCTAGAATTTTACTACGTGATAAAATCCGAAATAAGGGCATACAAAGAAGAACAAAAATCACCGATATAGCTCTCAGAATCAGCAAGTTGGAGTAAAAACAGCCATGCCTTATCGCAGAACCGACAACAGTTGGGAAATTAAGATTCTTGAGTTGCGAGTACGAACTGAGACCAAAGTCTGAGTTTTAACAAGGAATGTACACGGATATATCGTGTAGTGTTACACGGATTTTTGCATGGAAAATGAGATTGACAAAAAGTGTACTCATCGATATCGTCACACAAAATCCGTGTAACACTACACCATACTACTATGGACTATGAATACAACCATTTCTAATTCTGAAGACCAGGTGAGGGTAGTTTCTGCAGCTGCCACCACTTCTCGACGGTAGCTCCATGTACTCCAGTCAGCCCGCGACCACGATTGCTGTAACACATTCGAAACGTCGGGAATATTAAATGATAAGGTAACACGTGATAAATACCCATGACAATATAATAAATACTACACCATACGTCCGTGTCAATTGTTTGAAAAAAACTTAGACTAAGGCTACTCAGTTTAGGAACGTTGTTTCGATGGACCGATGGCATTTTAACAATTTTGACGGCGTTATAGAAATTTTAGGAATTTGATGGCTCAAAATCTCTTGCCTTTCTATGAAGCAGGTCTTTGTTCAGCAGTGGACTTTGACAGGCCACATGATGATAAGGCACATATCTATTTGTTCAGTGGCTACAGTGTGTTTTTGCGAAGCTTGGACTCTGTACGGCACACTCTGTGCTTTCATTATACATAAAAACGACTGTTCTTTTTTAAGTGCATTGTAAAGCTTTTCACACACGACTGACTACGTTACAGAGACACGCATGATGTGAATGTTTGCGGCAGGCCACGAAACGCGCTACAAGTGAACTTATTTCTGAAGCTCTTTTTACCGCTGATACCGCTTCCCTAATAGTGACGCTTAATTGGTGAGCGGTTTTCCGTGGTTCTGTCTAGGCCCCAACGGAAGACCAGCGCTGGGTTCTCTATGCAGCCTAGTAAACGCTGAGTTGGGGACCCATTTGTGCCTTGCAATAGACACACACATTATGTCATTGTTATTTTGTTACGTGTAATTTTTTTTAGTTTTGCTATTTTGTTTGTTTTTTTGTGTTTGTGTATTTTTATTAAGCCATAAATAAATTGTTCTTCCTAATAAGTATTTATGATTAAAAATATACATTATTGTATTTGGGATAGGTACATAAATGTTGTAATTTAGCCATCATCCCACCGTTTATTACTGCTTACTCATTAATGTCCATCTAATAGTTGACTGGAATGAATCACTTTCAGCGATAAGGCAATTTTTTTCCTTCAACATGGCGACAATACGTAGATAATTGTGTTTAAAAAACCATATTTATACGCGAAATAGCGGAAAAAAGTCCTCGCTGAAAGTGTGTTGTGTATAATAGTTCTGTTATAAGAGGATAGTGCTCAGCGTAATGTTGCAACGCTACGTTATCTAAACTCTAGTTTAGTGGCCACGTATAAAAGCACTTTTTCGCGTTAGCTTTTATAAACGTTTCAGTGAATGCAATCTTCCGCGGAACAACAGACAACCGCGGGTATTATGAGGCGGTGCAGGTGAAATAAACGTAAGCGTCAAGTGCGAGTTGGTTTTATTTCAATAGTTCCGTATTCATCGAGCCCTTCCTAATACTGCGTCGTCTAGTTCGTGGTTGCTACTCGATAACCTTTATTTCTCAACGGTCCCATGACGATGGACCGATATCTAAAAGCTAGAAGGTTAAGGTGTCTAACTATTTTTTTATGTAATGTTTTAATATTTGCCTATATCTTATACACTTAAATGGTTATCTTTCTGTTTTCTTTGTTCATAAATACATAATCTGCAGAGCTTCATAGCAGTGTGAATATTATAGCAGCTGTGACGAGAGCAACATTCTAAGGTGATGCTGAAAAACAGCATGGGTCAGCGCTCGTCCTTTTTTCACTTGCACCTATAACTTTTATCATCACCTTTATTATATCTATAACCTTTTGTAACTTTGTATTGTATTAAGTATATCAGTTATCTAGTACCCACAACACAAGCTCTGCTTAGCTTGGGGCTAGACAATGTTGTGTGAAATGTCTCTATTTATTTATTTATTATTTATTATATTATTTATATATTTATTACTAGTTGCGCCCCGCGGTTTCACCCGCGTGAATAATGATGAAAATTGATGATGATGATGATGATGAAAAGTAGCCTATGAGTTAATCCAGGGCGTAAAGTATCTCCATTCCGAATTTCACTCAAATCCATTCAGTAGTTTTTACGTGAAAGAGTAACAAACATCCATCCATACTCACAAACTTTCGCGTTTATAATACACTCGAGAGCAATGAATCCGGGTCACTTAAAGAATCCTAAAAATCTCGGAAACTAAAAATGCTAGGTTAATGCAATAAATTGTATTTAATAGACAATGTAATACTCCTTAAATGAAGGTATTAAAACTTCTTAGTTATTGTAAAGTTATATCATAAAAAAATCAAATTTGAAAAAGGGCCACTTTCGAAGATGGAACTACGAAATTACAGCATTTGGTTTTGCTTTTGTTTGTAATCTGTCATTTATCATTGTTTGATTTCTGTTTTTTTGTTGTTTTTTTTCTGCGTAAACGCAGTAATGGAAGCACGAGGAGGCAATACGAAGTATTAAAATTCAAGAAAATCGTAATAAAGTTCAAAAATTTCATGTTTCCTATTTTTGTTTTAAGGAGAGATCAGCAATTTTTTTCTTTATGTAATTTTGTGTTAATAAAATGTATGGTGACTCATATTTTTTTTACCTTCATTTAAGGAGTATTACATTGTCTATTAAATACAATTTATTGCATTAATCTATCATTTTTAGTTTCCGAGATTTTAACATTCTTTAAGTGACCCGGATTCATTGCTCTCGAGTGTATTAGTAGGAAGTAGGATGTAATTTAGTGAATAAATGCTTTTTTTATTTTTTTGACATTTTTAAATCGTAGCTACGTATTAATTCGTAGGTTGAGGACGGTTAAGGACCGTTCGTCGTGACATTCTATAGGAGATGCCTATGTCCAGCAGTGGACTTCACAGGCTGATGATGGTGATGTATGGTTTTATATTTTGCTTTTGCACGCAAATAAGGTGTGAAATTATATTTTTTTGTTGGAAAGTATGTAATTCTTATGTATTTTTTCCTGGAAACCATCACACAGTGGGCATTGTATAACACTGAGTCAAAATATACATTAAGTCCACGCTCCCAATAGGAGTTAGGTATTGTAAATTTTAACTGAACTAAAAAAGCACAAAAAGCCGTTGCAGACCCATCAGGCAGCTGGGTATAGGGAAACATTTCAAGATGATAATAAGTAGCAAATAAAGCTCACTAACACAGTAACTCAGTATTAGTGAGCTTTATTTGCCATTATTTGAGCAAATGAATACGATGTTGAAATAACTAATCAAGGCTTTTTATGTTCTCTTGTGGAACCCTAAAACAGCGATGGAAATTAGATTACCCGCTGCAGTGCACATATTACGTTAGCAACGTGCATTTTTAACAAAACAAAGCATGAACTTTAATGTAGGGTCATGGAAGGAGACGCCTCCGCCACCGCTGACCGCAGCATAGATATAGTAGTTCCACAGGAACAGCACCTACAGGTCCTACCATAAGCTGCTGTCGTGGCTGGTCTGAAAATCCATGAACAGACTTCTGATCCAAGTCAGCCGCTATATATAGAATTTATGTAAATATGGAATTCGAGACTCCTGCCGAACAGAATGTGACTGAGGAGCTAATATTCAGCCCATGCCTCATTTTCTCGGTTGTTTCTTGTGCCTCCTGCGCAAAACATGACCTTAAAAAAGCTCCAGATAACGCTTCAGAAGAACACAAAGAGGAATGATTCGAAGATGATATGCTACGTGTATAAAGTTGTGTTCGTTGACCAGACATCACGTTGAAAAGTCTTGCATGCATGTAATTTTAGATTGGTTAATGCAAATATGGTGTTCTATGGGGGACGCATCGTCTAGCAATGGACGCCCACGGCTGATAGTGATGATGATGATGATGAAGATTGGGGTTGCTGCTGGATTATTTAGGAATGGGTTAACCAGGTTAGTCAAGGGAAAGAAATGGCAGCGATGAGCTTACCACTGGTCACGTGTTTTTTTTATGGAAAAGGCTTTGTATATGTATGTAAATATGTGTCGGTACCAATTGAATCAAATGATAACTCAATAAACTAGTCATTCGACTAACTTTTTTATCTACATAAACGAAAGTCTATTCAAAAGAAAACATGTAGCCAAACCCACAAAGTCACAAACTATATTAAAAGTTGTGAAAGGATGAGGCATAACTGATGGGTGCGTGAGGGACACGTGAATTTGGTTCGGCTTATCTTTGAGTGGTTATGGTCACACGTTACACCGATTTGTATTTATTTCAAAAATGATTGACTGTTTACGTAAAATGTTAATGCTATCCCAACCCAGGTGAATCACCCCAGGTGAATTTAAGTATACCGCCCCAAAAAATCGAAGCTTTGACAAAGGCAACGCGAGATCAAAATTTTATGAAGAAAAATCTACGCTATGGACACTTACAAAAAGTGAAACTTAGAACTGCGTAAAATGTGTAAGTGCATTTTATTTCCTGCGTAGAAGCGCGTAGCGTTTGTTCTACGATACTCTACACCGTAGTGTAGTGTTTTTTTAGTAATTTGGGTCTGCAACAAATTTTAGATGCAGGTTAAAATTCCTATTTAATAATAGCCAGCAGGTTACTAACTTGAAAAAAACATTAACAAAGCAGCTGTGCTATGGGAGTGAAAAGAAAGCTGGATTATGATCCGGGAGCTATCGACACCGGCCAGTGGAGTGATCCACAATTTTTTTTTGTTTGGGGAAGCAAAACTTCATAGCTTGTAAAGAAAGCCATAATAAACTCAGTTTTATGCAAAACGAGCAACAAATCAGATTTAGTTATAGACGATATCTGTGAACCGTGTCATTTTGAAGGCCTATGAGAGATAACTAAACTAAGAAGTAATCCAAAATATCTCTAAACTGTTGACACGCCAAATCAAATGTGTTGGCGGCTTACATTGCGCCTAGGGTTCGGAGTATGTACCTACGTTTCTGATTGATGTGTAAAACTGTAGTTCATTTATCTTTTCCTTAAAATTAAGATTCTCATAGCAATCACTCATTTATCTGCACTTTAATGACAGATAGCCTGGAGTATAAAAAATCTAACCCAAGTAAGTTCTTCTACTTTAAAACTCAAGAAGTACCTATATGTATAGGTACGCTTTGGTGTAACTACCGACCGCGTACCGTTCACCCTCCACCCTTCTAACTCGGAAACTATCGAAGACGTTTCCAACTTGTAAAAACTTGTAAGTACTATTAGAACGAAATAAAATGAATCGACAGAAACGAATCAAGAAAAGGTTGGACTGAAAGAAAGTTCTAATTCTATGAATGGGATACTTGAATGTGTGTCTTGACACATCTTCAAGATTCAATGGTTATTTTCATTGAGGTATTCCAATTCCTTTGAAGATAGTTTTAATGGTGACGACCTCTGTGGTGAGGCTGGCGAGTAATCGGCTGAGATGCAAGAGGTTGCGGGTTCGATCCCGCTTTTGGACAAATGTTTGTATAATCTGCAAATATTTGTTCCGGATCCGGGTGTTATGGTAATATGGTACTCGTAGTTACTGATACCCATGACACAGGGAATCCTAGTGTGGGATCATAACTACGTACGTATGTGTCTATGGGTGTTGGGGGGGTGTTGTGTGTGGTAGGAAAGGCTCATAATCTAATAAAAGTGCAAATTAATGTTTTTCTATGTTTTGTTGGAGATAAAATAATCACGAATTTTGATTACCCAGGCTGGTTTATTTCAACTGGTGTGAGAGTCAAATGGCCTTAATCTAAAACACGTGCCAATATCATGCAAATTGGTAGGAATGTGGATGGTAATTTTCCTTAAATAATAGTTTCAGTAATTGCTTTCTAAATTATAGCCTTCTCCGTTTTGTTTCGCTGTTTTGCTTAAGATACTGGACCTAAGAACTACACCTAAATTAGACCTAAAAATTAGAAGCGAAAATCAGTTCCCGCTGAACAACCACAGCACTTGAATTATTTATCCAAACTTTGAAAAATACTACCATTTGGAACAACACAGTAATTTAACCCTAACAAACACTATGTTGAGAGAAATGGCTACCAAACAACAGCCTATTTCAATAACAACTTTGACAAAACCATCTACTTTAATATTCTATTAGTGACATTTAGAATAGCCCGTAAATGTACGCGAGAATAACATACAATAAAAATAAACGAGTAGGACGAGGCATAGAATAAGAAATGAATAAGAAACAGTCACTATTCTAAGCTAATAAAAGATGCAGAGTGTGTACTGCTAGTTACCTATAGTTGCTAGGCCAGTGAGCCAAGTCAATATGTTCGTACGAAATAATTGCTCTCAAACCATGAAGGAAAACATAGTAAAAAATCTAAGATGCGTCACGAAAGGACATGACCTACTGAATCCATCCACCTCTGTTCTTTCACCACTGGTCACAATGCCCTTTTCAGGGCTATCATAACGCCGATATGGTCATTGACCTAACGTAGAGTAACAATGAACCAGTGACATTATAAGTACGGATGAACTTACTGTAATCACTGAAAGTAAAATCAAACTGAGTGTTAGGTATTTATTCTCTAGAGTTCCCGAGATTTATAAAGCAAACTCAGCTTCAGTTGACTTTCTTTGTGCCACAGTGTATATCTGGCTTAAATACATAGTATAAGTTAGAAACATATGCGAAATACACCAAGCCTTGTCAAAACTATTTTAAAATAAATTCAAAATATTTTTCACTATGTAATTAAAGTATGGGCATACACATTTGCCGTGGTTTGTCCGGCCTAAGAATAGACCCTTCCTTCTCCTATCGTGGGTATTGTAAAAGCCAACTTAGGGATTACATCAGGGGATGGGCAGCAGCATCCATCTGATTACTCAACACCAATAACTGCGATCACCAATCCGTCTACCGAGCGTGGTGATTGTTGGTAGTCTTTACTGTGCGAGGTGTTTGGGTTTGAAATGAAATAATAAAGTCCGATGATTAAATTACGTGTATTAAGACTTTCTCACATGGCTGACGGTTAGAGACTGCCCGTGCATCGCAAGCCTCGTGCGACCTACTTACAATATTGTAGGATCAGCACATACTGTTAAGGCGGTCCCAACAGTGATCATGGCAATTCCCTCCATAGCATTCTAAGCCTCATCCAGCAGTGAACGTCTGACGGCTGATAATGTGTTTGAAATTTCCGCTTCTTCTCTTCACTCGTACCTCAAAACAACTCTGGGAACAGTTTAAATTGCTTTTTTAGACACAGCACGTCTATTTCTTGTGCTGCAAACTACTAACAATGGTTCTTCTACGATAATGGTCTTAGATCAAGTTTGAAAGTACTGTTTGGTATTTCAGACACTTTCTGTTGAATTAAAAGGTAGAAGACACCTTAAGGAAGCTACTGGTCTTTTAAGTTTGGGTAAAGTTTGTACAACAGAAAGTCCTTCTTGGGGATAGTATTACTTTCATCACACTGGTTCTACCAATTGCCACAATCTAATGCTCATTCATAGTTATATATTAATTATTGGCGTTTAACGCAAATACACTATAATATAACAGCCGTTATATGATGGCTAGTAGAAAACCAAGACATAAATAGGGCAAAACAACTTTTTTTTTTCCCTATAGTGTTGTGCTACTTTATGGTAATATTTCTCTTCTGTTTATCAACTATCTTTACTTCTGCCCTATTTTTAGGTTACTATTATTTTTGATGTTCACATTTTTTTTGTATCTATTCCTTCTCTGTCCTTGAAAACCTGTTATTCACCTTCTGCTACAATTACTGTTTTCTATTCTGGTTTTTGTACTGTTGGTTTTCATTTAAATAAATAAATAAAACTTCAAAACGGACAAATGCGAGTAAGACTCGCGCCATGAGGGTTCCGATCCTTTAATTATTTCGAGTTTCAGCCACTTTTTCTTACAAACATCAACATTCCATTTCAAGGTTAAAATTACCTATATATCGTCACAAACCCTCCAAGCATTCCAAATTTCAGAATTGTCAGGTTACTGGAACTAGCCTAGAGGTTTCTCATTTTCGTGATTTACGTGCAAAAATTATGCATTCATTGCCATATATTTTGTATGCATTAAGTAAGAAGCAAGATTTGTTAACGGTACTATAAATTCACAGATTTATTTAGTATATTTAAAGTTGATACCTTTGGCCGTTCCAGAGGAAAAAGATCTTTACAGATAGACAGACAGAAAACACGGTGATCCTATACGGGTCCCGCTTTTTTCTGTTGAAGTACCTACAGAACCCTAAAAATTACCTTAGTATCTATTGGTCGCCACTTCAGTTAAATATTTAGCTTACCAATTTCATGTAACAAAAAACAATAGCATTTACATTTCCACGTAAGAAATGCATGAAAGACAATGATTTAAATGTCAAACCTTTGAGAAAACGGTCGTAACTGAAAGCTCTTCGACTCCACATTTATTTCTTTAAAGTTCTCAACTAAGAGCGGAATCAATCTCGCCAATGGAACCTTCTTAAATCTCCAGATACGATCTCACAACTCAGTTCCCACAACTATTTCCCCACACAACTCAATCCCCACAACTATTCTCCCAAAACCGGGGAACTAACGTGAAAACTTTAATGCTCTAAAAACCCGTACGTACGATGGTTGAACTTCCATTTGAAAAGCGCAGGTGTACTGAGAACGCGATTCATGAAGAATTTCTTTCTGCAACATAGAAAGAAACTAGACCTTTGGCACAGAATATTATAATAGTACATACTAAAGTACAGAATAACCTCTCTTCGCCCCGCGCAATCCACGTCCCGCACCCCACCCCTGCAGTTCTGGACTCAATGTGGCGGTCCCGCATACTAGCGGGCTGTCTATTGTTATTGCCGCGCACAGGTGATGTACAAGTTTATATTAGAGCACAGTTTTTTCGTCCAAAAGCACAGTCTATCAACGCAGTTGTATGCGGGTGGGTTATTGGTTTGGCACGCATGGGATGGGATGTACTTTATCAAAAACATGGTTGTATAACTGAATTCGACGACTTCTGTGGCGCGGCGGTCGAAGGCTCGCCTGCGACTCAGTAGGTTTCAGGTTCGATTCCCGCCTCGGAACAAATATTTGTACGATCTGCAGATAACTGTTCAGGGTGTTCTGGGTATTTTCTATGTATATAATAAAAAATATCTATCTATGCATTGTATTGTATTAAGTATATCAGTTATCTAGTACCCATAACACAAGCTCTGCCTAGCTTGGGGCTAGATAATGCTGTGTGAAATGTCCAGCATTTATTTATTTATTTAAACTCACGTTGTCTCACAAAATCCTGACTAAAATTTACAGACACTAATACTTATTATTAAAAGTTTTAACTATACATATATTACCAATTCAAATATAATTTATGTATTATTATTATATAAGCTCACCACCTATCACGTCTCGGTTCCTACCACCCACAGTGAAGAGATAGGAATTTAGGTGAAGCGAGATCTTCATAAAAAATTGTAGATCCAACTTATCAAGGTACGAATTGTTTTAAAATTTTAGAATAATTAATGAGAACAAAAATTTAGAGAATCTAAGCGTAATTCAGGTGTACGTGGGAACCCTAATGCTAATGGAATCGTAACAACCACTGAACATGAGTCTCAAGAACCTTATCTTCGAAGTTTGGAAAGTTATTTCACAATTTTCTATTAACTTATGATTATTTGCAGATCGTTACAGATTTCTAACAGTTTACGACACCGTCTTTCCACAAATCTCGCTGAACACCCGCCGCCGTATGTGCACTTGAAACTTAATGTTCGTAAGCTTCGAGTTGTTTATTTTCTTTCCCTGTCTGAATAGAAGTTAGATGTGCGGTCTGGGATACCGGGACGCCATAAAAGTGTATTATTTCCTGCTTCCTACGAATGGGCGTGTCTTGGCGTTTTATTTTTAATGCAGTTCGGTTACGCAGTGCTGTAATATATCTCTGGTGGCATAGATGCGTTTCTAGTTACAACGTGACTTGATATGAATGAGGAAACGTTACATGAGTTAGATAACACGAGAAAATTTAAAATATTATGAAATGGAGTAAAAATAGATTACCATTATTTTCAATGGAAAATGCAAATTTCATACCTTATACACAATTATGTTTCATACTTATTGCATTTTATCAAAGTACTAGTAAGTAGGTATATTACTATGGAGACTGTAGTCGCAAAAACCAGGGAATGGGCAACAGCATCCACCTAAATTTTAAACATTAGTACTGCGAACATCAACTCTTCTGTTAAGTATTGCAAGCAATCGGTTCAGAAACAAAAAAGTTCGAAATGGCGTCTACTTATTTTCGAATATGAGAACAGATTCATATTCAGTGATTACAAGAGACAAATCCCTCCATTGCATTCTATGATAGAGACGTCGTCTAGCATTGGACGTTTAGTAGGTGATAGAAATGAACTAACTGACATTAAAGGCACACCGGCTGCTTATATAGCACGTAACGTAGACACGCGCATCTCTACGTATGTTCACGCTTGCGTGCACGTCATGCAAGTGGTGTGCCATGTCTCATACAGCTCCATACATTACAACTTCATGGTACCTCGACGTGCATGTCTACGCGTACGTAGCCGGTGTGCTGTGGCCTTTAGCTATTGTGTTCCGTATAATTTCAGCATAATTCATGCCTCAATCACTAAACTACACAATCTGATAACAACCTTAACTATTTCGGGCAACGAAGCCGAAATCCGAAGTCCAATTAAAGTAAACAGTAACCCGCAAATTGTGATTCAAGTTTGATGAATAAATCGAAGTACCATCAATTGAACAGTAGGTACCTACGGGTTTACTGTTCAATCGCGTTGCGGGTTGTGGCGAGTTTCGCTAGTGACGTAGTTAAACATCATGTGAGATTCCGGCAGCTTTAAGGCGCAGACCCACCGCGGCACATGCTGTGCACGAGCACGTGGCGCATTTTAGCTGCGTGGATTTTTTTGCTCGACAACGTGGGTCTGCGCTTCTACTGCAGTACACACTATACACGAATACTAACCCACGACTATGTACATGATGAGCGATGAGATACGCTTTGTGGAAGTAGCCATGTACCGCATGCACAGCGTGCATGGCTGACAGCGTTGAGCTATGTAAGCGCCTATTCGAGCAAGCCACGCATGTATCAATTACGTCAATTGATGCGTAGCGTGTCCGTGGGTTGCAGTGGACACGATCACGTAAATTTTCTTGCAAAGTGAAGCTTAACACACGTGCGTAGCCTCTCCGTGCGCCACGGTGGGTCTGCGCCTTTAAGATCGCTTTGAGAGTATGTGTTTTGTAATGTGGTTTGTGAGGGTGTGTTTCTGAGTCTTGAGGGTGTGTGTTTTGAAATATAGCTAAAGTCATTGAACCCTTGACTGTTGCAATACAAATTATCATTATAAAAAAGTGCATGACCATTTAGAGTAACAATCACATTAAAAAGTACATACCCAGCAATTATACCTACCAAAACAACAAATTTAGTAACCTTCCAATCTTTATTAATAAAACTACTAATATAAAATAGAATATTTATATGGGTTTTTGTTTTGTGGGTACTTTGAAACAGTGAAACCCAATATATGTGGCTGATATTACAATTGAAAGGTTCATTGTCTTAAAATACCAAAAAAATAATAAAAAATGTGCATAGTAACAGTAAAAAAATAGACAGCAACGAAAAATTGCTAGTATTTACTCGCAAGTAAAATACCATTAGAAATCTTCGCGAGCGTATTTACGGAAATAAGCTGACGTTCAAACATGTCTCTCACATTTCGAACTAAGAAGCGGAAACAAGGTACATGACACATGCTGGTTCCTATGACTTTATTTTGACGACCTCCGTGGTACAGTGGGCGAGTAGCCGGCTGGGACGCAAGATGTGTGGGTTTGATTCCCACTGCGGGACAAATGTTTGCATGAGCTGTAAATATTTGAACCGGGTCTAGGTGTTGTGGTACCCTGGTATTCGTAGTTCCTGATATCCACGGCACAGGGAATCCTAGTGTGGGATCAGGACTATGATGATCAAAATATTATAACTAGCGGTTAGTTCACGACTTCATTCGCGTGAATCAGAAAGAAACAAAAATATGTTGGCTTTATTCACAAACAAAAATACAAAAAGGTAAATCTTTTTTCTTTGTAATATTAGTGTAGATAGTGTATATATAGTTATAGATGCATATAAACAATCGGAAACATTTTGCTCTTCACAAATATGTTTCATAAATTTTTTATGAAAACCCAATTAAATGTTACTACCTACATTATAGCAGTGAATCACCGACCAAATCGGCTTTCCGCCCCAATTTTAAATTCCTACCAGATCATCCGGCTGGGCGGATTACAAACTGCACTTGTGACGAAAATTGTTTTGTGTATTGGATTTTGTTGCGTTTAAATTTTCACATAATTTGACTGCACTAGTTTACTGGTTGTTATGAATGCTTCGAATAAGCACTTCACTGTACGCTTCGTGAAATCAATATTGAGCAATGGAACCACGTTGATTTTGAAAATTGCATTTTTTTTTTTAGTTTAGAAGATAACATATGAATGACATTTAAACTCTCTGAGGTATAGAGGACTCATTGGCTAAAGGCCTATTAATGATTCAACCTAAAGTTTTTTACATAGTAATTGGTCAATTGAGAACAAAAATAACTATAGTTCATAATTTATTAATAACAATATGCTACAGGTCAGTTTATCTTTAATTGGTTTAAGATTCTTATATTAAATGTATTTACACACAGCTCCCATACTAATAAATAAATAAATAAGTGCTGGACAAATTCACACAACATTATCTAGCCCCAAGCTAAGCAGAGCTTGCGTGTTATGGGTACTTGATAACTGATATACTTAATACAATAACATTACATAGATAGATATTTTTTATTACACATAGAAAAATACCCAGAACACCCTGAACAAATACCTGCAGAATGTGCAAATATTTGTTCAGAGGCGGGAATCGAACCCGCAACCTCCTGCGTCACAGGCGAACTTTCGCCCGCCGCGCCACAGATGTCGTCATAATAGGTAAACAAAATGGAACAGAATGGTGTTCTTAATTGGATAAGATCCTCTACAAATCCTCGTTTTCACTTAGTATACCTTAAGCTATTGCTTACTGGGGTCATGATGAACGTATTTGAGCATAACAATTTTTAATATAAGATCTAGATATTTTTAGATATCGTACAAGCTGACTTGGGGATATAAACCAGATGACGGGCAGCAGCATCCACCTGAGTATTCAACATAATACTGTAATCACCAATCCGCCGATCCTGCCAAACGTGGTGATTATGGCAAATGCCATTCAATGTGGAAGGTCTCGTCCAGCAGCGAAAAAACAAGAAATTATATACTTCTACTTGCTCCTATATTACAGCTATCATGTGACAGACACCGCTATTTTAGAAGTGGTACCATTTCGTTCGAACAGACCAAAAAACACAAACAATTTTTACACCAAGATACGGATCTCTAAAAACCTTTCCTTTATTTATTCTGTCAGAAGCAAAAACATTTGAAAAAGTAACGAGAAACACCACAATAGGCGAGAAAGCTGGAAAAAAAACCATTTTGCTTGACAGGGGTCCCTTTGCAGAACAATGGATGGCTTGATTATAATATAATATTATTTGGTTGCGATAATGAGTCGAGAAAAAAACATACCCGTCGTGTCATCATTATCATCAACCTGTACAAGTCTACTGCTGAGCATAGGCCTCTGCATAGAATACCACGACGACCGGCCTTTAGCCGCGTCCGTCCACCAATTACCTGTGTACTTATTCACTACTATTATTATGATAACCATTAAGCTTTTTTAAATGTAATTATAAATTTGTGCCGTCATGAGTCCGGCCTAAGAGATATATAGATAGATTATAACTAAGAAAATACCCCTCCATCTCCTCTTGTGGATATTGTAAAAGCTGACTTAGGGATTACACCAGGAGACGGGCAGCAGCATCCATATGAATACTTAACACCAAACTGTGATAACCAATCCGTCTGCCAAGCGTGGTAATTATGGCGAATCCCCCATCGCATGCATAGCGAGCAATGGGGGGATTCGGGAGGCCTTATCCAGCAGTGGATGACTATAATCAGCTAATGAAGAAGATTAGCCTAAATTTCTCTCATTCATTTCTATAAGATAAGATAAGTTAAGATAATATAAGATAAGATAAGAACAATTTTATTTTTTAGTAAACACAATTACAAATCGCATAAATAAACACAGTAATAAAATATGACATCCAATCGGATATAGAAACTAAAGCTACACTATAAAAAATACTTAAATTTGATGTTTACTAATGCTACAGACATTCCATCAGGTCCCAAACTAAGCGAAGCCTGTATCTTAGTGACCCAAGGGTTTATTATCCTGGCTCTGAGTTGGTAAAGTTACCAAACAGTATCAACAGATAAAAAAAATAATAATAAATGAGCCTTTTATTTGATTATAGAACCATTGTGGTAAAACGATTCAAGCTGCGTTCTGTACAGGGCTCTTTTCGTTTCTTCCTGGTATACGATCCGTAATACACTGTACAAGCTACATGAATTTAGAGAGCTTCTCCACGGGGGGACGAATAGATTGACTAATGACACAAATAACTACAATGATGATGATAAGATACTTAAGATACAAAAGGGATGTGAAGATTCCTTATTCCAAATACCCATAGGAGCAACAATAGCAACTTCATTACAACCGTAACAGACAATCGTAACCTGTAATATCCACTTACCAGCAGTGTTTATGTAGCTAAAAGGAAAACAGCTAACTTGCTCCAAATAAATAGAACGCAACCGCACTGGAGAACGAGTATGTTCGTAGGTACTGTGCGCCGAAAGGTTACGCTTTTCGTAGCACTATTCTACGAAACTTCTCTACAATGTTTTTCGTAGAATCATTGTTATGTAGGGAGCAAAAAGCGCTCGGGTTTTTACGCAGGTACGGAAACTTATTTACAATATTTTTTTATGCTAATTAACAAAAAATAACCCATTGTGGGACAATTATTTTTAGGGTGAATATATACCTGGCTCCAAAATTTAGGATAATCATCCTAAATTTTATTCTGCGTTTTTCTTGTATTTAGAGGTTGTGGATACTTTTTTGCCGTTAAGAAAAAAATTCCAAGGAAAATGATCTTCTTAAAATATTATTTTTATGATGAAACTGTTGAGGTAGCGTAATTCAACTAGGTTACATAGCCAAAGAAATAAGGATTTTTTGACGGCTGACCGTCTCAATATTAATAAAAATTAGGACGATTCAAATTATTTGTTGTTGTATTTACATCCGTGTTACTAATACTACTACATACACACATAAACAAACGGCTTCTTTCCCGAAGGGGAAAGAGCCTCAAAGGGCCTCTTATCACCGTGGGTGCACAGTTATTGGTTTAATGCCTGAGGCTCTTACAAAAGCTTTTAATTTGCAATGTGTCAGTAGAAAAAAACAGGTTGTATCTTTTGTTATGAAAACGGCTATTTGTCGATTTATGTATGGATTGTCCAAGCTGTTATACTCATAACCTGTAAGTACGTACCCACTCAAGACATCTCACAACCTTACAAAGGGCTGAAATCCTTTAACAACTACAAACATTTGTAATCCGCTGCTCAATTTATCAGTGTGTAACAGTATTGTTAGAGAAATGGTGTGTATTTCATTGTTTCCCTTACAGAGCGCTACTGTAAGAGCAACAACAGCAAGATAACCAACCAATCCAGTACACTTAATTTATCAAACATCGATGCTGGGTCCTACTTTGGCGTGTTACTCATGGTGCTTAAAAGTCGGTGCCAGTTGGTAACCCTAAATAAAATTTGAGATTGATGTTGAAGTGTGACGAGTGTAGCATAACTTGCTGGGAGGCTATTTTCATATAATTTCATAAATTTTATCATTTTTATCCTACCTATACCTACAACATTTTTAAAACTCTAATATTTTGTTAGAAGTAGAACTTCTTGTGAAAGAGTTCGTCCGGGGAAGTACTACCACCGTGCATATTTCTGCCGCCAAGCAGTAGTGTTCGCATTGCTGTTTCAGTTTGAAGGGTACGGGTGCCGGTGAAATTACAGGCACATGAGACTTTTCATCTTTATGTCTCAGGGTCGGCAGCGCGCGTGTGATGCCTCTGTTGTTACAGGCGTTCATAGGCTACGGTAACTGCTTTCCATCTGGTGGGCCGTAAGCTTGCTTGCTTGCCAAGTAACATAAAAAAATTTTTTGCTTCTTATATTACAAGGAAAAGACGAAACAAAAAAAACGTAGAGTCTTATTCATTTAAAAACTACATCTCACCACCACATCAATCATAAATTTACCTACTTTTATTGGTTCTAAAACACAGAATAAAATACTTGCTACAGTAGAATTAAGGGTGCGTGTAAGGTTTTAACACTTAAATTACTAATCCTTTATCAAAAGGTTCCTTACGGTCATTAAATGGCTGTTACAAAAGTTTTCTAATTAGGCGTGAGGCATTAATCTTGCTGACGGCCGCGAGCCTTGTGACTGGCACAACTCGCTTAGAAATAGGTATACTATTTTACGTAAAACTAAAATAAGGAAAACCTTCTTCGCAAATTTTGCATTTTTGTGTTCCTGTTTGCATCTTTTTTTGCTTGTAAAATTCAGGTATTGGCCTTTATAAATAAATAAATAAATGCCGGACATTTCACTCAACATTATCTAGCCCCAAGCTAAGCAGAGATCGTGGTACTAGATAACTGATATACTTAATACAATAAAATTACATAGATAGATATTTTTTATTATACACTAGTTGCGCCCCGCGGTTTCACCCGCGCGAAAAATGATGAAAATTGATGATGTTGATGATGATGAAAAGTAGCCTATGTGTTAATCCAGGGCGTAAAGTATCTCCATTCCAAATTTCACTCAAATCCATTAGTAGTTTTTACGTGAAAGAGTAACAAACAAACATCCATCCATTCTCACAAACTTTCGCGTTTATAATATTAGTAGGATAGAAAAATACACTGAACACCCTGAACAAATATCTGCATATTGTAAAAATATTTGTTCCGAGGCGGGAATCGAACCCGCTACCTTCTGCGTCGCAGGCAAACCTTCGCCCGCCGCGCCACAGAGGTCGTCAAAAACGGTTTCAAATCGGTGTACCTAATACTTTGAGAGCCTAAGTCGCGTTATGACTAGTCACAGTGTGAAGTAGACATTATGTTTAGTCAGATCTACTGCGCTATTGGTTAGAAGACAGAAAGGCAGAGATTCAAAAATACTGAATTACAGTTCAACAGTGACCTCCGTGGCACGGTGGCGAGTTGGCTGAGACGCAAGAGGTCCGTATTCGATTCCTGCTGCGGGACAAATATTTGCATCCTGGTGTGGGATAAGGACTGTGTATGTGACTGTTGGTTGTTATGTATGATATTAGTTTTCTTTCCAAATTTTGAATTTGTATGTAACTGTTGGGGAATAAAGGTTCTCTAGTGGTGACCACAAACCAGACGATGTAGTACAGGAAGAACTCTTTCTCGATGGATCAAGGCATTATAAAGATTGCAGGTAGTCATTGGATGGAGGAGGCTCAAGTCCATTCGTCGTGGCATGTTAAGTGCAATATGGGAAACTTTTTTGTACTATAAAGCAGGTAATATAATATAACGGCTAATTACTACTGTTTTTCGTCACTTTTGCTGACGTTTTGAGACTGAGTTCAGAAGCCTTTTCATCATGAGCACCACCCACGACCACGTTCGACGGTAGACCGGCAAGTACACACAGTATATAAAGTGGTAATTAGCCGTTTTTAAATTTAGTAGAAGCGTGTTAGTAGTAGAACTTCTTGTGAAAGAATACGTCGGAAGACGTACTACCACCGTATTTATTTCTGCCGCCCAAGCAGTAGTGCTCGCATTGCTGTTTCAGAAGAAGTATACAAAAACAAAAAATAAAATAATTAAAGACTAGTTTACGGTATCTGTAGTTACGTAATTTTTCATGCCTAACTAGCGGTGAGCACCTGAGCCAGATGGACTTGGCCTTGACAATGCTTAAAGCACTTCAACCCTGCCTTAAAGTAAATCTCTTATAACGGTATCTACGTAGTAAATTGCTTAGTGGCTGTATCGATCCTTTGAACTTGTAAACTTTGATTTACCAACTTAATGACTTAGCAAGAAATTCTCTTGAAACTTTGTAACTTAGGGATTGCTTAATAATACTAAAATTAACAATTTGGCGAATTTTATTAAATTATTGAAAGCCGTGATGGTAAAATTATATTCATTGTTTACTCTATTTCATTCACAGAAGTAACAATTTAAAATTCTAATTGTTATCTTCTAAAGCGAATTCAAGTATTTTCAAATTGGGCAGTAAAATTTCGAGTGAAGCACTAGATTATTTAAAACGTTATATAACTAACAGCATTTATAATAACTCAACATTTGTTATAATTATGTCACGTTATATTATAAAACAACCAACCGCACATTCTAATCCTAAAATTGAAGGACAAGGACTTCATCATCATCATCAGCCTATAGAAGTCCACTACTGGACATAGGCCTCTCTCTTATTATGCCATGACGCACGGTCTTGAGCCGCCTCCATCCACAGACTTCTTGCGATGTTAATATTATAAGGGTTACGCAGCTGTAAATTAAATAAGTAAAACGCGAATTACAAGTCATCACAATAATTGTGAAATAAAATCTCGTTAAAACTTCAGCAGTCAGCAAATTCACCTATGATATACCAAACTTATGAACATCTACAGGCTGTTAATGATGATGATGATGGTCAATTTGTTATTGCCGTTTTTCTTTCTTAAGCAACATTCACCATCAACTAAGAAACAGAACCACAGGATTAACACAGTACCATAAAATCCTCCCCAAACAATAACAACTCCTGTGAATAAGAGCTTATAAATTACCCACCTCAGTATAAACGAATGGTGGTATTATACAAAACGTAGGAAACTGAAACCTGAGGTCTGAATATTTCATAAGCAGAGCGACTAGCGGTGAGCGTTTGAAAGCAGGCGCTTGCACGCTAAAGTGCCTGCTACACGGTTGACAACAGGTTCTCAACAAAGTATACCTTGGTCGGCCTGGACCAAGGTAAAAAAAAAAGGTCAAATTCCTAGCGACCTTTGAACAACCTTTGTTTAAGGGGCTGCTTTAGTGCTTAGTGTCGTATAGAGGGCGTTGAAAAGACGGAAGATAGTACTACATTTGCTATCAACCACCATCGGAAATGCACTCGTGCATGTTGGTGGAGCGAATTACAGAGGATAATAAAGTAATTACTGAAATAATAGATTTTTACATCATGTCTTGTGGTTATTACGTATTCTATGACCATGTAACCCATACTGGCATTGTCTCTGTCACTCTACAGTACGCATGAATCACTCTCGTAGCACAAATGCTTAGTTCTTTTAACAAGGCAAATAATATAAAAATCTTGTCCAAAGTCTCCGATATTGATAACGTAGGAAAGAATGAAACTGTTTTCTAGACAAATCAAAGGTCTGGACACCATCATCATCTAGGTGTCCACAGCTGGACGAGCCCCCCCCCCCCCATAAAATACAATGATATATGATATGTGGTATTTCCATAATCACCACGCTTGGCAGGTGGATTGGTAATCACAGTATTTTTGTTGAGTACTCAGATGGATGCTACTGCCCATGCTCTCGTGCAATCCCTTAGTCAGTTTTTATGACATCTACGGGAGGAGATAGAGGGGTCTATTCTTAGGTCGGCGTACACACCACGGCACGGCAAAGTCTGGTAGCCAGTACAAATGTATGACAGATAGCCCGCTCCGCTTAACGCTCATCTTATGCACGAAGGAAATCTGAGTTGTGAGCATTTATATTCTTTGCAAAGTATGCCCGAGTTTCTTAGCTACTGGGTGTAATGTCCAACTATAAACTTAGCTCTCAACTTGTGCTATATTGGTTTTTGTGAGTTACGTTGAAGTACTTTTTGGTAATCGTTGCATTTTCGACTCTATTTCAAGCAGCAACAGTCCATATTGTAAGCTGTTTTGTAATTTAAATGTTTCGTATCGATAATAATTCTTGTAATGCCGTAATTTACTTTTCCCAATTTAACATTAATATCTCAGAGGCTTTAGGGTTCCCGATGGAGAGCGAAAGTGGAGTTTCGTTGTTTATCAAATCGTTTCAGCCATCACAAAAACTAATCTAAAATAGATTTTTCGTTAACTTTTATTCCAAACCAAGTTTTTAGGCAATAAGGGCCTTATTCATAATCATTTTTTAAACCATTTTTGGTTTAAATAGCTTTTGTCTTGTTCTCTCTGATGTAAAATACCATACGTCAAAACAAGACAAAAGCAATTTTAGCTAAAATAGGTTTAAAAATGATTATGAATAAGGGGGTTAGTGTCCAGCTAATGCTAGATGAAATTTTTAATCAAATCCGTGTGCTGAACAAAATTAACCCAAATGCTGCACGTACTATATAACCATCAGGAAGTTCTTTTGTCCAGCTTTCGTCTCCGCATCAACAGTTCCCCAATTACTTTAGCAAATGGTAATGGGGAACGCAACAATGGGGATCATTTTAGAAGGATTAGCGCTGTCCGAATCTTTTGAAAATTGAAGGGAGGAACTTAGTTTCATAAGATTTGATAGAGCTAAGGCTACCAGAATGATCCCCATTGTTGCGTTCCCCATTGACATTTGCTAATGTAATTGGGAGGCTGATCAGCTCAACTCATCATAATTGACAGGTATCATATTGAACGAGCGAAGCGAGTTCTCTGAGTCAAGTTGGAAGAATCGGCGTTTGTATGTATGTATGTATGTATGTTTGTCCGATGAAAACTTCCAAACCGTTAATCCGATATTCATGAAATTTGTTATGGGGGTAGATAGTATTGGTACAATTTGTAGGTAAGGTTATGAGCTATATCGATCAGGGGGTTGCTGAGATATTGGGGTCCAAGAGGGGGTAAAAAAAATAAAAGTGAGACAGTCAGATCAAGTGGGGTGTCTAATGAAAGCGCTTTGGTTGGACATTTCAAAACTATTTTTAATAATTACTTAGCCTTAGTAGTTTTCGAGATATTAGGGAAAATAAAAAACGTATAAACCCAAAATTCTAGGGTACTTCCAGCAATCCCACATTGCTGAAATTTGGTATGCTTGTGGCTTTTGTGTCACAACTACACGGAAAAGTCTGAAATTGAAGAATTTAGAAACATGTACTCCATAAAACAAAAACCAATATAACATCCATTGTTGACCTCCCATTTCTAGGAATTTGAATCACGTTGGAGTTCTATGGTTTTCATCAAAAGGACGTTATTAATTAATTCGTCAGGTACTTGATATAGGTACTAACAGGTATGTAGTATAACTACGCCCAAAGGTTCAAAGGTTATTTCGATGATGTGTAGGAAATTAGAGTAGTTACTGGTAGATCCTGTACTGTACTGGTAGACCTCGAGGGGAAAAATTCAAAAATAATAATAGAAAATATGGAAATTACTTAGTTAAGTAGTCGGGCTGATAAAGGTGTTATCGCGAGGTCTCAGTTCGGGGCGAACCACTAGTTATTTTTATATGCTGAATTTCTACTTAACCTAATGTCAGAAACTGAGTCAATATCATTTCGCTTTGAACCATATAATCACCATCCTGTTTATGTCGATGAGGACAAGGTCTCCCCCATTGAATACAATTGAGGGATTTGCCAAAATCACCACGCTTGGCAGGCGGATTGGTGATAGCTGTTTGGTGTTAAGTGATCAGGTGGATGCTGCTGCCCAGCCCCTGTTGTCCCTTAGTAAGGCTTTTACTAAATCCACAGGAGGAGAAGGGTTTTTCTTAGGCCGGACACACCATGGCATATACAAACCATAATATACCATATACATAAAATAAACAAGACATGTTTTTAAAAAATTGCCACATGAGGAAATACCCAAATGTCACACACAATAATTAATTTTTAGAAAGAAATACAATACCCAACTACTTAAAAAAAAACGGTTGTCTGTAAAGTCGGTTTACTGACGATAGTTCAACGTGTCAACGTCGTTATTGTGCTTCTTTGTCGCTCGTTCCGCGCTCGCGCGCATGCGGCGTTAGCGCATACGCTTCGCGCATGCGCATATATATATATATATACATCGCATGCGCATAGCGCATGCGCTTTGCGCATGCGCATATATATATATATATAGCATATATAGCGCATGCGCATAGCACATGCGGTGATATATATATATATATATATGCTATAGGTTATATATATATAATATAGGTATATATATATATATCGCATGTGCTATGCGCATGCGCTTCGCGCATGCGGCGTTAGGCGCATATATATATATATATATATAGCATATATAGCGCATGCGCTTCGCGCATGCAGCGTCACCGCATGCGTTTTGCGAGGTGACGCATGACGAGGTAACGACGCATTAGTCATGTTTTTTCGAGCGTGCAGCCGGCTCCATCGATTTATAAGACGTTAACACGTCAAAAAGCGCTGAATCAATTTCGATAAAACATCTTTGAAGTATGACATACCAAATAAAAAAAAGAATCATCAAAATTAATGCATAATTGGAGGAGTAATCGCGTAACAATCATACAAAAAAAAAGATACAGTCGAATTGACAACTTCCTCCTTTTTAAAGTCAGTTAAAAAAAAGGTTCAGTATAAAGTTATAAACTTTTAAATCTGTATATTTTATATGTGGACCTTTGTGCTTTTACCCAGGTCCACATAAAAAATATAGACTTAAAACTTGTTTATCGAATACTCTCTCATCTTGCCGTCATAAAAAAAAACTTGATGTCTGGAGAACTTTCCGTCACTCCGAAGACAAGAAAACTCATAAAAGGCTTACTGCTTTAATTATCCCCGTCTTGTGTTAACGAATTGGAGCATTATTCAAATCCAGCAGTTCGGAACAGAAGCTCGTTTGCACCTACTCAGGGTACTCAGACTTTCGAATTATTTCATGTAAATTAGGATGAGCCATTTGAATGCAATTTCTGGGGAATATTGCAGTGAACTATTTGGCTCAGAACATGGAAATGACGCCCAAATTCAAAATGCAAGAATAGTGTAGAATTAACTTCTTATGCTACTTATCAGTCCCTAAGAGGTCTTATGTGTGAGTTACAAGATGCATCATTAGCTTTAATATTTCCACTGCTGGAGTAGGCCTCTCCCATTAAATACAATAAGAGGTATACAATAAGTAATGCACGCGTGCCGGTGAAATTACAGGCACATGAGACTTTTCATCTGGTGGGCCGTATGCTTGTCTGCTTGCCTTGGTATAAAAAAAGTTATCTTTTTAGGGCATAAAAAGAGATACGCAAGAGGGGTATCGCGTTGAGGGGGGGGGGGGGGGGGGAGCCTTAAATTTATTTGACGGGTATGATCGAAACCTGTGATTACTAAAATACTGTGTTTCACAGCCACGTTTCCAGCATCCGAATTATTCAAATACAAGCAGGATTTAGCAAGGATGCAGTCTGTCGACCCCGGAACGGATTCTGCGCTGAATTTTTTAACCTTTTTCCTGAACTGCGGTTTTCAATTTGACTTCTATTGTATGAGAATCGTTTCGCTAAAGCTTTTTCGGGTTTTAACGCTGCTGCTTTTTATGCTTTGGCATCGTTTCAATATTCAAATTTAGATATTATCGATAAGCCTTATTAATAGTTTGAATGGAGGAGCTTAGAATAGAGGAGGTCTTTACCCAAAGAGGGGTTCTTAATTAAGTATAAATAATATAATGTATGTTTTTAGCGTGTAATCTTGTTTATTAAGGAATAAGATAGGATAGGATAGGATAGGAGATAGGATAGATAGGATTAAGGTGGTGTTAATCCAGGGCGTAAAGTATCTCCATTCCAAATTTCACTCAAATCCATTCAGTAGTTTTTACGTGAAAGAGTAACAAACATCCATACTCACAAACTTTCGCGTTTATAATATTAGTAGGATAGGATAGGATAGGATAGGATAGGATAGGATTATTAATAGTCATTTGTTTTTAAAGTGCTAGCCCATACTAACACACGACACAACTTTACATTGTTTGTGAAATAAATAAATGGAATGATTTATAACATAACCTAACATAACACCCAACAGTCACATACGTAGCCTTGTCCCACATTGGGATTCGCTGTGTCGTGGGTATCAGGAACTACGAGGACCATGGGACCATAACACCCAGACCCGGAACAAATATTTGTAGATCATACAAACATTTTGTCCCGCAGCAGGAATCGAACCCGCAACATCTTGAATCTAAGCCAGCTAATCGCCCACCGCGCCACAGAGACACTTATAGTAGATACGGATATATTAAAATATCTCCAGAATCAACAATCAGGTCTGATATCGATTATTTCGTGACTGATCAGAATATATTTGAAAATTGTATTAGGTATTAAACATAATTACTTCTGCTTGACTTTGTATACCTGTTCCTTACTCCAGTCAGATTACAAAGTAACTTTGTAATGACGTGATAAATTAGGGAGGTTGTTGACCCCAGTGATTGATGAATGTCTTTGGCATCGAAGGGGAGTAGTTAAGTTATGATGGCCCTTGAAGGGTGACTGCTTAGGCTTTTGTTGAAGGGTGTAGAAGTGTAAATAAATGGGCAGCCATGGATTATAAATAACATTACAGTGGGGAGAATTGTATGATGGAGTCGATGTTGATGACATAGGTAATTTTAGTTGAAGTCTATATTTTAGAATAGGGTTTTTTCAAGAGTTTCTACTATTTACCAACTTAATCTTGACGTAGTTTGGTGTCAAGTCTGTGGAGCTACTCTTGAAAATTGTTCCAATCGCAATCCAGTTCCAATCTCAATCCAGTTTCAACGCTTGTTTGAAATTGAGATAGAGCATACGCGATTGATTTTGCGTGAAGAACAAAAGAGACAGAAGTTCGATTTCACTTAGTTCCATAAAATTCCACTCCAAATTGTGCGCTAGTATTGAATTCAAAAGTACCAAATGACCAAGGAATCTAGTACTCTCTGACAACAAAATGACACTAAATCCTGAATTAGGATCGAGCAGAGCGTCTAGAGTAGCCCTGCTGGTATAAGTCACTCTCGTTAGTCGTGTGTAAGTTTTATGATACTAAGACCGCGAGAAAGACTAATCTCAAAACTAGTATTTTGAACGCCCAGTGCGACGCGACGAGGTTAATGAGATCCAAAAAATAGTGTTGGCAGAATATACTATTAATAGTAGTAACCAAACAGAATTTTGAAAAAAAAGTCTGGTTTTGCAAATAAAAATTGCGCAAAAGCTTTAGCAATCAAAATGCTCTCAATTTCGAACAACACAATTTTTTTTGAGAATTAAATAGCTAGACTTGTGTCTCTTCTTACAAACGAACTACATTATCTTTACCCGAATTACAAGAATGCGGCGGTGATGTTGATTGAACTTTTGTATGTTTGATCTAAGAGGAACAATCATTCTCTAGTCTTCTCAGTAGTACTACTGAGTAGTTCAACTGGTAGTGCACCCATAGTCAACTATACTGTACCATAGTGTGAAATAGATATGGGTCTATTTTTGGGCAGGACACGCTACGGCGCTTATTAAAAAAGGGTTATTTGGATAAGAAATAACGCATGTGGTATATTGGCGTTTTACTTTATTTAGCAGTGGCTTTGTTGGTGACAAAACAAGAAAAATAATAATAAATCTATGCCAATTTGAAGAAATGAAACGAACAAAAACAAAACATTGAAATTAATAAACAATTCCGAGTCGAACAATTGAAGCATGTTACAAAACTCTGTTGGTAATTGTTTGATTTGTAATCTAATAATATTAAGTTATATATGGGGTCAGGGCAATAAGTTCTTGTATCCGATGAAATGTTACAGGGCTCAGGTAAGCGGTGGTCTAAGTAACGAAACAAATATAAGCTTCAGACCAGTGAAAATAAATCTATAACATATACTCTGCATTACACAAAGTTTAGCTAGAAGATAATGCTAACAAGCATTAAGTTCGTCTAGTTACTTGTTTATTGTCTTTTGCATTATAATAATAATAATTAATAATTTATTTATTGAGTCAGATACTTAAAATCCATTTTTTGTTAAAAAATACATAATAGCCGTCACTCGAAGTAGGTAATTAAAAACTTTTATCCGATTTTTTTATTTTTTTTTTCTATTATAGTATTTACTATCTATATATCTATATAATAAATAAGAAAAGGTTTATTTGTCAAAATACAGGTATGTATTTTGACAAATAAACCTTTTCCAACATTTACCCGTAGAAGTCCACTGCTCAACATAGGTTTCCCCCCTAAAATACCATGATGAACGGTCTTGAGCCAGCACCATCCACCGACTGCCTCCAACCTTTAAAATATCATCGGTCCATACTACTTCGTGTCAATTGTTCTTTCTTGGTAAGCCTGCCTTAGGTCAGCGTCCGTTCGGTTTTGCGTGCTATATGGCCTACCTATTGCCACTTCAAATTGCGTTCAAATACATATTTATTTAGAATAAAACTTTGCAGTTGTTAAGTAACATTGCTTTTATTACTTAATACGTGTGCCCCGCGGTTTCACCCGCGAGAACAACGATGAAAATTGATCATGATGAAAAAAGACCATGTTTTAATCCAGGGTATAAGGTATCTCTATTACAAATTTTAGTCAAATCCATTCAGTCGTTTGAGCGTGAAGAAGTAACAAACATACTCGCACACTTTCGAATTTAATATATTAATGTGATTGCGAGCCGTTATAACAGTTTGGTAAAACAGTTTGGTATAGGTACAGAAATGCAATTATTTAGGTATTTACTAGAATCACAGAATATAATACAAAGTACCTACTCTATTGTACCCCTTAGGATTATATAAAAATAAACAAAACTTAACATGGTAATTAAAAATACAATATCGTCTACAAGCGCAGAATTTCTTTTTGAGAGCATTCAGGATTAGTTTATGCAGTTTCGATTTGTATAATAATTCAGACAAAGAATGATCCCACAAAAATATTGACAATTCTTTTCTCCAGCAAATTTTCTCCATGCAAAATTATCGACAAATAGCTTACCTTAGAGTAACCTCAAAAAGGTATTCAACCTCAATTACCCTGAAAACCGTTGAATAGTCATAAGTCAGCTAAAAAGAAAACGCTCTTAGTTCAAAACTTCTTCGCGTTACTTGGGGAGGGGAAATTTATTCATAGAATTCAATTTACTCCAGGTGTGGCCTGACCCTTAACGGGGAATAAACGGGACCATTACGGGTGACGTTGCCTTTGTTTTTTTTTTTGGCAAATAAGTTACCGTGACTCGTTTAGTGACTTATACAATTTGTGAGTTTTTTTTAATAAAGTATGCACTATAATGAAATATGAGAAATTGTAATCTGAGGTTATTGGAATGAGATGTTGATTGATGTATTAGATTAGTAACGTACCTAAATTAATCGATAGTGTGGTTGGTGGTTGACGACCTCTGTGGCGCGGTGGGCGAGATGCAATAGGTTGCGGGTTCGATTCCCACTGTGAACAAATATTTGTATGACCTGCAAATATTCTGGTCTGGGTGTTATGGTAACATAATGGTACTCGTAGTTCCTGATACCCACGACACAGGGAATCCTATAGTGTTGGATCAGGGCTATGTATGTGGCTGTTGGGTGTTATGTATGTTATGATATTTCATTTTACTATTTATTCCTATACAGTAAGGTTGAAAAACCAAAAAAATTACACGAAAAAACACACTTAAAAATGAAATTAAATAAAATAAAAAATAATAAAAAGCCAGGAAGAGTCTATATAAACTTTGTTTTTTTCGGATTCAAGAAACGTCATTAGAATCATGGCCATATTACGGTAACCAAAAATCTCGTCACTAAATGTCGACGTTCGATGTCAAAAACGGAAATTCGCGTTGTCATTTAATTTTGATTCATAGATTGATACCTAAGCAACGATGTTTGAGGTTCGTTTAAGGATTATTGCCCTACAGATAATGTTGGTTATCTGATCATCTGACCATTCCCAATGGTATGCAAATCCCAACAATCCGACATCCAGCCTTCATCCACGTACATAAATTATAAATTTTACGGTCCATCCACCCCTTATTCACCCCCTTTTTGAAAAGGTGTAAAAGTTTTACGCGTCGTAAAACAACCTGCGCTTAGATTCCGGTGGATGATTTTATTGAACCTGTTTAATATGTCATAAAAGATTTATTTATTGTAAGCTTTTGTTATTTAATGTGATGTTTATTTGTGTCATGTTTAATTGGCTGTCTACTAAGATTTTAATGAGCCTTTTTTCTTACAGTTGTGACTATCCAAAATTCAGGAGTTAGGTATTGTTTAGACTGGTGAGATTAGGTTCACGGTGGCCGGGCTGGTGTATGTTACTAGAACTTGGCGTAGAAAATTAGTTAGAGCACGTGATTTCTTCTTCATCATCCATAGACATTCTTCATCGTCCCTGCTGGACGAGGCCTCCCTAATAGAATAAAGAGATACTAACAACTAAAACATGTGTCTATGGTCTCCTAGTTTTCGCAAAATTTTAACTTTCACAAGAAGTTTTGATGAGTTGTGATGAGCAAAAAACAAATAAATTTGAATTTCGTGGCACTTGCGAGATGATCCACCTTAAGCCACATTTCTATCTGACAGAAGTCATAACGCCACAAAAATTATCCTTTTTGACAGATTCGCAGTAAGTAATGGATTACATTGCATAAAAACTCATACACATTATACTTTCCTACCTAGAGAGCACTGTTATATTTGAATTCAATTGTAAAGTCGGTAAATGTTTTTGAATCCATTTGTACTTATTATGCCACGGTCCAACTTGCCAGACCATTGAGAAAATGGTTTTACCATTATTAAAATCGTATCAACAAAACAAGATGTCAATATTTCAGCAATACTCTATAGGATGAGTGTTGCCAACCGTCCGACTTTCTTATGGTTGTCCGGTTACTCCTAATTTGGTATAGCCAAAACAACACTTATCCTTTTTTGCGAAAATAGTATGCCTAGCACAGGTTGAATAACGTTACCAAGACAGCGAAGACTAGCGAGACGACCTGCAAATATTATTGGCCAATGACATCGGGGTAGCTTGAAATCTTTGTAATTTGATTGGTTAATATTTGACATTTACTATCGTCTCGCTAGCGACTCCCTACGTTATCGCAGCCTGTGCTAATCGTAAAAATGTGTTACAAAGTTTGTAGTATTTTATTTTATTTTATTTTATGTAATTTGTGCTGTAAAGGCAACTTTGGTTGTATGCTATATAGCATATTCTTATGCTTCTTAGCTATATTCTTAGGCTTATAAAGCAATGTATTATCAATTCATTGGAGGTTAATAACAATATTTTTTTGAACTTTGTAAGTAATATTAAGAAATAAACAAAAAACTAATAAAAATTGTGGGTGCCTACATGAATGGTAAAATAGTATTTGGTACAGGATTTGTTTGGAAGAAAAATAATTAAGAGTTCAAAAGAAAAGCGATCTTGAAATTGGGGTGTATTCCGGTTTTTTTTTATATGCCGAGTCTATTATAGATCCTCTTATAATACCTTCATTTTTTGAACCACTCGATGTAATGAAAACGCCATTCGAATCGTCAAGGGAAGATTATATTTCGTACATTATCTTGAGAAAACATTTGTAGCAAAATGTTTTGAAACATCTTGAAATTTTATCCTGTTTGTATCGAATTACTAGCTTCGACAGCTTTCGCGGAATATCCTTGTACGTCAAAACATTAAGGAGTACATCAAAGATGTTTGAGAATGTGTGTTTTAAAAATATACGTTATCGATATTCTTATTCTAATGACGACGCACTCACGCACTGATGCGATTTCAGTGGCGACGTGCTACAGAGGTTTGCTAACCTCTGTAGTGTGTCGCGTGAGTAGCTGGGCTGAAACGCGTGACGACTACACAGGTTAAGTAAGTACCCGCTGCGGATAAAATAATTTCATGATCTGCAAAATTTGTTCCAGGTCTGAGTGTTGTAGTAATATGGGCATCATAGTTCCTGATTACTACTTATTAATATAAATTAACTGGATTATTATTTTTATTTTATTTTGACCAATTGTCTTTAGATCGTTTGCAATGGTTTTTAGAAAGATCAACTATTTAATTTGCAGCCGTCTTAGATATCTACTGTTTAATTTGTATTTATTTAAATTAGTACACACGCGTCTATGAGTTGTGTTATTCATTCTCCAAATGAAGATCTATTACAATTTTGATCTTCGTATTTAGGATTTATTTACGTAGACTGGATCAAAATATAATTTGACAAGAAACAAATCATAATTACTTTTGCTCTAGTATTCTACAAAAAATAATGTAAGTAGGTATACCCTGATTTTTAATCTTAGACAATTTTTGTAAACAAACAAATGTCAAGATATGCCACTGTGTGTTTATGTGTCATGATTGTGTCATGACATGATGGACACATATGATACACATACATGACATTTATACACACAGTGACATTTGTTTGTTTACAAAAATTGGCTAAGATTAGAAATCAGAGTATAGATGAATATTAAAATTAATTTAGGTAAGGACCTTTCGATAAATTTAATATATTTTTTTAAACAAAATTCGAAGTAACTTATTTATTTTAAGAACTTGAACAAAGTACGAATGACCGAAATTCCATCTTAGCGATTAAACTCAAAGTTTCTTGTTTAAATTTATCGCGAGAACGCTCAGTTATTTTTCAATTTGGAAGATCACTGGAACGCGCTTTAACTGTAGTTTAAGCGACGATTAAGAGAAGACAAACTTCGGTATTGGTATGGAAAGAAGAACGAATGGCTATTTTGTTTCGCTTAAAAAAGCGCTTTAAAAGCTATTTCAACTCGTTAAAAGTTGTGATTTGGAAACATTGTCTTGGAGTTGGCGGGATGTTTTCATTGTAGAAGGTTTTAAGTTGACATTATGAACAAAATAAGCTTTGCTTTCGTCATTTTACTCTTTGTGATAACAATAATTAGTTTTTCTCAGCATCAGCAAGTAGTATAACCACTGCTGGATGAGGCCTCCCCCATAGAATGCTTTAGGGATTTTCCATAATCACCACGGCAGGCGAACTGGTGACCGCAGTATGGTTGGTTGGATTTTACGACATCCACAAGAGGAGACAGAGACTCTTTGCTCTTCTCACACGCTGTAACTTTCACCAATTTCTAAAACACGTCCGCTGCCGTTTTCTCTATCTCGTGACAGGTTTGGTGTAAATTGTGCGATCATTGCCTTCAATCTCTGTGGATCCATTGTCCAAATCCATAGTGGAGCTAGTGAGATATTTTTTTCTCTGTAGATCCAATTTTGGATAGTGTGGATCTACTGAGAAATAATATTCTCGCTAGATCCGTTAACCAGCTCCAGTTAAGAAAGTGTGGGTGTACGAGAAATTTATTTCTCACTAGATCCTGTAATGGATCTAATAAGACCGTTCCGTTGCAGTAGATCCAATGTTTTGCTATTAAACATTGCGATAGATCATATTAATATTAAGTTCATTTCAAGAAAAAAATCCTCTTGATTTGTTTAATTTATCATTATATCTTGTAAGACAGTAAATAACCATCAGATCCAAAAAAAATTACAGTTAATTTATAATAGATCTATTAAAAATCTAATAAGTAATCAAAATTCTCATCAGATCCAAATTATTGGGAAACCGATCTACTAAGAAAAAAATATCTCACTAGATCCACTATGGATCTGGACAATGGATCCACTGAGATTGAACGGATCATTGCTGTCAAGCATTAGTTAGTATTTTCTAATCCTTTACGAAAAAAAAGTCCATTGATGGATTCAATGCGTTAAAATTCAAGGATTCGACCTGACATTGATGTGGTTGGTTGTTTGACACAGTCTTGTACGGAAAATAGAAAATATTTAAACATGGTGGCATATGACGTGTTGGGTGGTCATGTTACTTTGCTTCCAACATAACACCCGTTGACAGGCCACACCCTTCGATGCACTGAACGTCGCGCATTGTGAATAAAGCTTTTAGTGGTTTTTCTGCATTCATATACAAATTTTATGGATATCATCAACAATTGATATTATAATATAGATGTTAATGAAAGAAAGAAAGAAAATACTTTAATCTTACAAATTAGTAAAGTTGAAAATAAAAAAGTGAAGTTAACATTTGCTTGATTTTAATATATTATATTGTATATATATAATATATGTATGTAGTGTGTGTGTGTGTGTGATGGGTCTGGGTGTTATGGTGTACTCGTAGTTCCTGATACCCACAACACAGGGCATCCTAGTGTGGGATCAAGACTATCTATGTGGTTGTTGGGTGTACAATAGCTGAGAGCCAGTACCATTGATTATCAGTCAATGACGTCCACTGTTGGACGAGGCCTCCCTCATAGATTACAGTGAGGGGATTTGTCGTAATCACCACGCTTGGCAGGCGGATTGGTGATCGCAGTATTGGTGTACTCAGGTGGATGTTCCCCTAGTAAATTCTAAGTCGGCTTTTTCGTCATCCACGCGAGGAGACGGAGGGGTCTATTTTTAGGCCGGAACCACTGCACCTAGACCCGGAACAAATAGGTACTTACTCCAATCGCCATTAAATGAAAGGCAGGTTGGTCATACCAATTGAATTGGAAATAAATGAAAAAAGATTCGTTGAGATAAGGGTGAATAACAAAACATCCTGAGTTCTCAATTCGGAGTGAACCATTAGTTTATTTATTTAAATTAATTTTAGCTTAAAACGACATATAATAGGTATCAGCTGAAGTACTTTACACTTTCCGTGATAACATTGTTTGGGTACCGTAAATATATTTGAAAGCTAGACATGAGATGCTAGAATTTTCCAGAATAATGTTATTTTCGTGCATAAAGTCGGATTTTGCGATAATATTTCACCGTTCAAATGCAGGTGCGACGGGTCGTATCTGTCTTTGCGTCTGAAAAATGTTATAACTATGCTTAGAATAGGTACCTACATCGATCGTGTTTTATTTTTACTTGGTTAAATTTTGTTTTTATTAGATGAACAAGGAGTTGCTATGATGAACCAGATGATACAGTGAAGAAAGACCTCCCTCTCGATGGGCCAACGAAATTTTTACTGTCGTGGGATGTCAGTGGATGGAGGCGGCTCAGTACCGGTTCTCATGGTGGAAGCGGGATCTCAATGCTAACACGAGGGTATTGGCTTACACATGTATGTTGTTATGTTTAATGGGATTTTGTTCGACGATTACTTTCGAACGATTGGATCAATGGTTTAATCGTCGTGTAATTGGGTAGGTTGGTGATATTCATATAATTGACAAGTTCATGTATGAACTTAAATCTTTAAAGTATTCGTTGACTTTTGTGGGTGAATATAAAAATATAACACACACACACACACACACACACACACACATACACACACAGCTTGGGGCGAACTAAACTAGTAAAATCTTAAATTGATAATATTTAATTTTCGTGACAGCATTTATTCTAAATAGTAGTATGAGTAAATTTTTATGACTAGTTTATGATACTCGACCATGCCAAAAAGCTAATCCTTAAAAGCTTGTGTGCTCATGTTACTTTTAATCAGGTATTATGCAAGTAAACCCGCGTGCAGATACTAGCTCAAACAAAATCAGAAAAACACGTCACGGAAACTAAAACTAACCAGGAAATATGTCTCACCCAACAAATAATAAATTCGACGTCGACAGATGCACATAGAAATTCAAATAAGCTCCAACCAAAACTGAATATTATTTGTAGACACTGATCTATAATCTATGGATAGGCATTAGTTTTTTTTTTGTAAATATTTGATTTCCGTCATTTTGGCGCTGTAGGTGACCAGCTTTGCTGAGTACAGACGAGCTAACGAGACTTGCGTAACTTTTAATAGGTAGGTACTTAGCTCTATTGAGTAAGACTTTTATCAATAACGATACAATTTTGCTGTGTTTAGTCAAATTTAGATTCTATAAAGAAGGATGGCCACGTTCCATACATTTTGTGACCCATCTTTTTTGTCAATTTCACGTTACCTGGAGAGATATGTTTGGTTATTGCTAATATTTACTAAAATAATTTAAAAGCATATTGAATGAAGTGTGTATAGAAGTTGGGACAAATAATTGATAGAGGTTATTTACATAAAAAAACTTCGCAAACTTCGGTTGGGATATGAAATACGTATGACATGAAACATCTACCATCAACGTTCTTATTCAAGTTGGTAATTGTTTTTTTAGATTAAATTTTACAAACTAGCTTTTCAAGTATAATAATATAATTAGCTATCATACGGTCGAAAGTAAAACAAGTTGTTTATATATATGTTACGACGACCTCTGTGGCGCGGCGGGCGAAGGTTCGGCTGCGACGCAGGAGGTTGCGGGTTCGATTCCCGCCTTGGAACAAATATTTGTACAATCTGCAGATATTTGTTCAGGGTGTTCTGGGTATTTTCTATGTATAATAAAAAGTATCCTATCTATGTAATGTATTGTATTAAGTATGTAAATTATCTAGTTGCCATAACACAAGCTCTGCTTAGCTTGGGGCTAGATAATGTTGTGTGAAATGTCCAGCATTTATTTATTTATTATTTATTTATAATGTTACTTTTTATATATACTATTTGTCAAGTTTTTGCTATAAATTGATTTATATGTAGGTAACTTTTGATTCCATACTTCTATACTTAAATATAAAAAAATCTCTATGGAAAAATTGGCCAAAAAATATTATTACAAATCTAATTGCTTCCATGAACGGGACCTGGTTAATTTTTTTTGACCTGGGTCTAAAGTCGCCTACCTTCTTAAGGCGCGATTTCTACGTCAACACTTTTGGATAAACAACGTATATGGTCACGATTCGTACGTTCTTAGTTGTCACTAGAACCTGGCACCCTATCTTTAAAATATCGGTCATTGTATCAAAGGCAAACGAGGATATTCCAGAACATTGCCGATATCACATTTAGGTACATGTCTGCCTCAACTGTTGACAATACTTGTTTAATATCCGATACTATATCGTATATGAGATATTGTTATTGGGAGTTTAGAAAATATTGTTGGACAGTATTGGAATGTTATGTACCTAGTAGATATTATGTTTATAGAATAAAAGCTTGTTCAAGAACCCTTTGTAAGAATTTCTTGCCCAAGTGAGTTGTTTTCGAATCATGTAGTAAATTTTTTGCCAATGACTTCTATTTCATGATTATTTCTCTTTCGATTGTTGTGTTTCTACTTTATGAAAAAGACTAAATAACACTTTTTTTGGACAGTTTATTCTGTAGTAGTAGAAATATTTAAACAAAACATTATATTTCACTACACTGTTTCAATCAGCTCGAAAATGAGTATGTAGGTATGTTATCGTGAATTTGAATGACCCATAGGTATCAAGCCTTTTGTATTTTAGTTGTTTATATAACTTTTCCTTAAAAAACCGACTTCTGCCACTGTATTCGACTAAATATTTGGATGAAAAAAAAAGGATGTGAAGAACCATAGTGGTGAAAGGATTATGATACTAACTGAATGCAAATGCTTGGTTTGTTGCTGAAAATATCAAAATAGCCATATGTATGCCTACAATATTTGAGGAGTTCCCTCAATTCCTCATGGATTCCATCATCAGAACTGGATTCTGAATGGGACCAATCTGGAAGTATATTCAAATAATAAAATAATTTTCCAAATCGGTTCATAAACGCCGGAGAAATGAGGTAACAAACACAAAAAAAAAATACAACCGAATTGAGTACCTCCTCCTTTTTGTGAAGTCGGTTAAAAATATGTTTCTATAAATGGAGACATTAAAATGCCCTCAAAAGTACTACATTAGTTACTATTTCACTTATATGTGCCGATTGTTTTACTTAAATAAATTAATAAATTATGGTTATTATGTCCAATCCCCGCATTGCGTTTTATAAAGGAGACCTCGTCCACCAGTGGACATCTTCAAGTGATAATGAAGTATCTAGGTACAAACTGTGAATGTTTAAGTTGAAAATTGCATAAATTCTACGTGTAATCATTCATTAAAATTCAGATAATTGGAGTTTTTGAACCCATTGGGTTGGCAGTGATAGGACCGTAGGGACCTTAGTCCATCGTATTCGGACAATGACAAACAAATCCACAGTCCCCATTTAATATAAAAAAGTTGCCGTGTCATGTCTGACTTACAAATGTAATCCTCCATTTCCTCCCATGGATGTCGTAAAAGCCGACAAAAGGAGTAAATCAGGGAATGAGCAGTATTCAATTAAGTACATAGCTCCAATACTGGTAATCCGCCTGCCAAGCGTAGTGATTATGGCAAATCCCCTATTACAATCTATGGGGGAGGCCTCGTCCGACAGTAGACACATAAAGGCTGCTGATGATGATGAGTTAAATATTTATACTAACTTAAGATCGATTTAATGATGCATTAAATTGAGTGTCGTCTCTGAGTGCCGATACGCGTTCAAAGACAAGTGTAGGTAATTGAGTTCATAGGTATACCTATTTGGATCAAAGAGCAATACCCATATTGTTATACCTGTATACCTAGAGCAATGTATTTATTCAATAAAAGTGCCGTCATACAATATTGGCTCATAAAAAAACAAAAAATATGTGTGGTATACACGTTTCTATAATATCTGTGTCCAGCGCTGTCAGTTTTGCAAATAAGTGGAAAAAAAGACATAAAAAGGGAATTATCCAGCAATAATCACATCAAATAAAAAAAATTAAAAAAAACAAATCAAATCAAATATATTTATTTCAGAAAATGTCCATAATTTTGTTAGTAAAACTTATAATAATGTAAATGTGTGTGGCTCCCTAGAACCCTTCTTCTCAATGATTCACACCTCTTGCGCATGATACAATGAAAGCCCTCAACTCTACTTTCCGCAAACATACCAGAGGCACTGCAGAAACGAGGAAGAAACTAATAAGAATAATGGAACTTCCACACGAGCCAACAACCAAATTCATTTTGAATGACAATACAAAATAGGCCATCAAACACTGTATGTAACCATTGGCATATCCATACAAAATATACACTCGAGAGCAATGAATCCGGGTCACTTAAAGAATGTTAAAAATCTCGGAAACTAAAAATGATAGATTAATGCAATAAATTGTATTTAATAGACAATGTAATACTCCTTAAATGAAGGTAAAAAAAATATGAGTCACCATACATTTTATTAACACAAAATTACATAAAGAAAAAAACTGCTGATCTCTCCTTAAAACAAAAATAGGAAACATGAAATTTTTGAACTTTATTACGATTTTCTTGAATTTTAATACTTCGTATTGCCTCCTCGTGCTTCCATTACTGCGTTTACGCAGAAAAAAAACAACAAAAAAACAGAAATCAAACAATGATAAATGACAGATTACAAACAAAAGCAAAACCAAATGCTGTAATTTCGTAGTTCCATCTTCGAAAGTGGCCCTTTTTAATTTGATTTTTTTATGATATAACTTTACAATAACTAAGAAGTTTTAATACCTTCATTTAAGGAGTATTACATTGTCTATTAAATACAATTTATTGCATTAACCTAGCATTTTTAGTTTCCGAGATTTTTAGGATTCTTTAAGTGACCCGGATTCATTGCTCTCGAGTGTATATTCAACTGTCTGCACATGAAGCTTATGACAAAAGTTTTAACTCCCATTCAAAATTCGATTCACGTAAGTCCAATAAAAAAACCAACAAGAAACACAAGTAATTCTTTAAAAGATATTATTTTTGAAGTTAACTTTGTTTATAGAAAGATACTTCATGTAGGAACGTAAGTCGCACGTAATGAAATAAGTTTCAATCCCTCGGCTATATGTCTGGAGATTTTTAATACTTTAATATCCGTCTTCTCGAAAGTTTGTACTTACTTAGTCACCAGCTACGTGCTGTGTGCAATACCTCCCAGCTTAAGTAAGAGTATAAAAATGAAATAAAAAATATGAAACACAATACAAGGAGACGACTTACCTACTTATTAGGGTTCCGTACTTCAACAGGTAAGCTCCCCCCCCCCCTTATAACTTTGTTTTCCTTCTGTCTGTCTGTCCTTTTTCTCAAGAACGACCTTGAATACCTTACAAAAGTCTATTAGATTATAATGCCGTAAAAAATTCAAGTTTCATTCAATGCATTAAAAAGATATATTGCAAGTAATGTCTAATTTATGTATGGAAATTATGAAAATGAAAAACCTCTAGGGTTCCAGTGACCTCACATTTCTGAAATTTGGATTGCTAGAGACTTTGCTACACAAACAAACGTAAACGTATAAAATTGGGGGCTTTTTACCCCTCAATGGGATGGTGAGGTTTGTAGGAAAAATTGGTTGAAACTCGAATAGATTCGAAATTGAAAAAACGGTTTCGAAAAAATTACAAATTGGAACCGTCAGGGTGCGAGTCTCTCTCACACTTTAAAAATGTACTTTATTTTAACTAGATAATTTTTATAAAACTCTTTTTGTGTTGCATTGTACAATATTTTTCAACCAAGGTTTAATGGTAAACAGGTGCTTAACTACAACGAAGATATAAATAAGTATAATATGGCAAAAATTAAATTTACTTGCCAAGATGATTTTGTTTGTTCAATGTTGAATCACAATTAAAAAAAATTAAATTAAATTGAAATTAAAATTGAAAGAACAACGCAGGCATGAAAAGAATCCTATGTTTAAAAACAAAATTTTATCAACAAAATTGGCCCCGTTATTATTAGAGCACGACAAATATGCAAGTATTATCATTATTCCTTCCACTTTTTAAAAACCCGACTAAACGAGGGGTGTTATAAGTTTCAGGCCATAGCGTGGCTATCTTTATATATGTTTTTTTTTATACTACTAGGCACGCAAAACACACGGCCCACCTGATGGAATTGTTGTTACCATAGCCTATTGACGCTTGCAACACCAGAGGCATCACACGCACGCTGCCGACCCTGAAACATAAAGATGAAAGTATCATGTGCCTGTAATTTCACCGGCACCCATACCCTTCAAACCGAACACAGCAATACGAGCACTTCTGCTTCTAGGGAGGAGGCTTACGTCCAGCAGCGTACTTCTACAGGCTGATGATGATGACCGATAGGGATGAAGGAATTGGATACATTTTTGTTTTAGAACGTTTTTTTGTTGTTGTTGTTGTTGTTTTTGGCGTTGCATTGCCAGTTTCAAGTATTTTTAGATTATTTCTATAACGGCTTTCCAAGTCGTCAAAGTCGCAGTCAAGTCATGTTTTAGTAATGCGGTGGCAGTTTTACTAAAACTTTGTGACACAATTTATACACCTTTTAAAAGTCACGCAATACCTACACTGATATTTAATTTCACTACACTTGTGCTTTTGTAATAAGTTACATCGGTTTAAATGTAAAAAAAAAAAAAGTAGAAGACGTCTATTCAAAAAAGTCTCTTTAGAAAAGTTTAGGTAAAATAAAAAAAATAAAATTTTACTTACGAATGATTGTATACTTACTAACTTACTAAAGAATGAGCTACAACATACTTCAGCCACCAGATCTCTGATTGAAATCAAAGCGAGAACTATTCGTATTCTGTTCCATCAATCAGACTCCCTGGAGACGCCGTACCTAACAAACGCTGGAATTCAAGATTGGTTATCAGAAAACACTACTACAGTTCTACGGAGTTTCTATAAAATAGTGATTTATGTTAACTAAACTACACTTTAGGAAGCAAGTATTTGTAAATTATCCTGGGAATATAGCATAACAACATAACACCCACATACATAGTCCTCATCCAACACTTAGGATTCCGTGTATCTTGGGGATCAGGAACTACAAGCACTATGGTACCACAACACCCAGACCAGAAACAAATATTTACAGGTCATGCAAACATATGTTCCGCCGCGGGAATCGAACCCGCACCTTCTTGCTTCTTAGCCAGCCATTTTCCTCAATTAACGCCACAATATCCTAGTATTTCAAATTTCGGAATTAAGGTTTTTTTCCGATTTTCTTATAAAGATTAGACAATAATTAATAATTAGAAATAAACTTCCACAATGGTTTTCAAAAATCGTCTGAAGAAATGGCTTCCGGGCAGTATTTTTTATTCCGTAGCAGAGTTCTACAAATTACCTTTAAATTATATATAATACTATTTTTATTATGCTATACTGATTATATATATTATTACCTACAGTTATTTTAAAAGTCAATATATTAATTTTTATATTGCTTACCCTTTTCTGACCTGTAACTTAGAGTTTGATTGGCTTAGCTTTTTCCTTTATTGAGTTAGAAGCTTTTTTGTTGGGCATTAAAAGCTCACTTATTTTATATTTGATATAAATTTCAAGTTGATACCGTGCCTAAGAAAAATGATCTCGATAGACGGACAACAAAGTTATTCTATAAGGGTCCGTTTTTTCCTGTTGAAGTGCAGAACCCTAATAACAGTACTTAGCAATTGAAAACAAGAAACTAACTCATTTTAATATCTTGTTAATTTATAAAATGTGAAAGTCTCTCCGTTGATTTGTCCGGTTTTAATTTTGTTAATAAGTTTAATGAAAAGTTTGTATTATATATTTACTTAATTCTTATTTCTTCTTTTTACTTCAGCTTTACTTGAACAAGCTCATTTAATAAAGTTATGAAACAAGTGCCTTAGTAATAAAACAATATAAATAAAGTTATAAATATTCACTAAGTTAACATACGAACGACGAATTTTTTGCGCGAAGAATTTCATTATGGTAATACGCCTGGGGCGTAGTGTTTGCTTTGTACACAAAAATATTTGATATCCTAATTTACTCACATATAAAATCTTATTGGCTGGTTTATTTTTATTTGCATAAACTACATATACTTATTAATAGTACGCTTATATCAAATTATACATTATATTGGGACATACGGCAAGAATTAATAAAGGAAAGTGGGCAATATGGTAACCATCTGGAAAGGACAGTCAGGGATAAGAAGAGTAGGTAGACCACTTGCTTGATCGTCAGACGATATAAAGAAGGTTTCAAATACCTCAAACTGAGCATAAATGGCAGAAAACAGCAAGCAATATCCTAGTTATAATTTAAGATACAGTACATAAATGTAAAACATCCACTATTTAGCTATGGAATAAATAGGCTCTTTTATTTTTTTATTTTATTTATATCAAATGAAATTGAAAGTGGTGAACGAATATCGGAATTATCTGCGGATTTCAAACAAAAAATAAGAAAATATAGCTATCGCCATACAATTTTTCAGAAAACATATCAAAAGCTCGTAAGGAAATGGAATGCCAAGTCGAAATCCCGAAATGATTGAAGACAGACCAAGATTGGCGTCTGTCTTATTATTATTCATAGCTTGTAGGTAAGTATATCAACTGGGATCCGATTCTCAAGAACACGAGTTATTATCTCACTTGTAAGATAACATTCCGTTCTGTCAATGATTGAGTCTGTCCAGCGAGAGACCGAGAGCGAGTCTGGTTAGTAGTAGAACTTCTTGTGGAAGAGTTCGTCCGGGAAAGTACTACCACCGTACCTATTTCCGCCGCCAAGCAGTAGTGCTTGCATTGCTGTGTTTCAGTTTGAAGGGTACAGGTGCCGGTGAAATTACAGGCACATGAGAGTTTTCATCTTTATGTCTCAGGGTCGGCAGCGCACGAGTAATGCCTCTGGTGTTGCAGGCGTCCATAGGCTATGGTAACTACTTTCCATCAGGTGGGCAGTATGCTTGTTTGCTTGCCAAGTAGTATAAAAAAAGACCCGTCGTCGGGTTGGTGAGCACTGCTGTGCTTTATTAACTTTTTTGTTAAGCGGGCAATACAATAGCGCGTCTGTTTCGTTTTGATCCTATTTCAATTCTTACTATTTCTTTATTTTAGGATACAAAATTCCGACAAAAAGAAACCAGCTCCTAATTATTGTTTAAAATTATGTAGTTCACTACGTTAGTATACAATTTTGCCACGACGGCTCTCTTTTTGAACAGACTCTAATACACACTCATTGAGTACGCACGTTGTTGTTCAGAATCAATATCAAGATTTATGTATAAGCGCTTAAAAAACGACCAAAAAAACAACACATGCATGCGTGCGTCTTAGTTTTACTTAGTTTGGATGAAAAATCTATTTTACTTCCTACTTTGTAATTAAAATGTATGCTATAAAGTAATGTTTAACCCGATTAACTAGATAAACAGCAAGCTCAAAGTCACGCAGCGAGCTATGGAGAGAACTATGCTCAGGATTTTACTGAATCTACAATGAGGAGATCCGTAAAAGAACCAATATCACCGACATAGTTCTTAGAATTGGCAAGTGTGGCCTTATTATTGCTTGCAGAACTGACAACCGTTGGGGAATAATGGATCTCGAGTGGCAATCATGAACCCTACAAAGCAGGCCCCTCTCTCGATGGACATTTACGACATATGAATGATATTTCAATGGATGGAGGCGGCTCAAGGCCGTTCTTTGTGGCACTCTATGGGGGAGGCCTATGACCAGCAGCGGTATTCTCCTAAGGCTGATGGTGTTGATAAATTCGATGTAGCATTTCTGGCCAAAAGTATGTCCTATGGTTTATTAATAGTAGTATTTTTTAACCGACTTCCCAAAAAAGGAGGAGGTTATCAATTCGGTTGTTTTTTTTTATGTGTTTCCGCATATCTCCGGTGTTTATGAACCGATTTGGACAATTCTTTTTTTATTTGAACAGATATACTTCCAGATTGGTCCTTCAAAATCCAGTTCTGATGATGGGATCCATGAGGAATTGAGGGAACTCCTCAAATATTGTAGGCATACATATGGCAATTATGATATTTTCAGCAACAAACCAAGCATTTGCATTCAAAAAGTATCATAATCCATTCACCACTATGGTTCTTTCATCATTTTTTTTTTCATCCAAATATTTAGTCGAATACAATCGGTTTTTTTAATGAAAAAATATTTAGGATATGTACTGGAGGAGGCGCTTGTATTGATATACAAGGTATAAGAGTTTCAGTCATCAATGAGTTTCAGATGTATAGAAACTTGGAAATCGGGGATTATCGTCAATTTAACTGACGTTAAGTCACTCGATGACATTCAAAAATAGCAACCCTGGGTGGAAGAATGTATTTCTTCTTCCCATGCCTGAGGCCGTAGACAAAGTAACATTCTAATAGCGATGACGCCAGTAGAAAAGTCCAAAATGTATGGGATTGACGTTTGCTATCGATATGTCACGTGGTCTTTTGTATTGTATTACGACTGTAGAAAATCGCTTCGAAGCGAATGCCGTTTGGCTAGGCCTGCTGGTCCCTATTGACACATATGGCGATTTTGATATTTTCAGCAAGACACCAAGCATTTGCATTCAAAAAGTATCATAATCCTTTCACCACTATGGTTCTTTCATTTTTTTTTTTTCATCCAAAATTATTTAGTCGAATACAATGGCGGAAGTCGGTTTTTTAAATGAAAAGTTATTAAACTCTCGCGATTAGAACACATATTTACTATATTGTCACGGGAATTTATCGCGTGTTACCTTATTATTTATTATTCCCGACGTTTCGAATGCGTTACAGCAATCATAGTTGCGGGCTGACTCCATTAATATCCTTATTAATAGTAGTTTTTGAAACTGTTGCATAATAAGGGTTCTTAAAATACGGGTGTGAGTTAAAAGTACAAGCTACAGGCGATTTTTTTTTATAGCATCACACGAGTGTTTTAAGACCAAATTATGTGCAGTTTCATACACTACTATAACTAATCTCATGAAATAGATAATATTATATTTAACATTTATTATAATACCTTCTAGATTTCGCAGGTAAGTGGTTCATTTGTTAGTTGCAGCTTCGAGAATGTCCGGTGGTGTAATTTTTTTTAGTATCGCTAGCCGCTACAGTAGTTTTCAGATTTTTTTTAAAACAAAAATTAATTTGACAATAAAATTTGCGTAAAATTACAGCTTATGCATTTATTTGTAAACGTTTAGCGCCGAAATCCATATGCGCTAGCGTGTTGCGCCGCGTCCACAGATTATGTATAGAAAAACTGCATTGCAACCTCCTTGGTCCAACTGCAGCTGTGTCGTAATGGAAAAAAGTTATATTATGATACAGTTGTCCTTAGAAGACCTGTATCGTCATGTAATTTTTTAAATTTATTTCGATGGCATGTGCGATAGGAGTGAAGGACTGTCATTTTAGTTTTTTGTGTTTTAATCTTTATTATTTCAGTATGAGATTAGATAAAATAGTAAAAGATACAACTGTGTTATTGTAATTTAATCTTAATTTGCTGTGTTTTTCTAACATGACAGGATTTACAGTACTCACACAACGAGATTTTTTGCGAATGCGCGGGAATAGGGCCTTCGGAATAGAATTTATGTGGAGAATCGCTGTTTTGACGGCTACGGCTGAGCGGGATGCATTAATTGATGTATGGTTATCTTCTGTGGCTTCGAAGCAGTTGTTGTTTTTACAAAAGTAAAGCTATTGATAGATACCTGATAAATAAATATCAGCATAGTGAAAGATAAGTAAAGTAAGATAGAAGTAAAGTAAAGTAACAAGGTTTTTTTTTAAATAAACCACATGGTACAGGTTGAAACCCTGGCTCCTGAACTAGCGTTAAGCCAGGAGTCAGTTTCCCTTTTTTATGGTATAAATTAATTTTTACGTGGTTTGATTACGAGGTACGTGGATGTTGGGTAATGATTGCTAGAAGGCCATATTATCATAGCTGAATCGGACACCATCGTGAATACCCTGGATTTTTTTTTTGAGACTTTTGGCCGGGTAATCCCCTAAACAACCCAATATCCTTACCTTCACAGCGTTAAAAAGTCACGAGTATATTACTACTCTAGTATATAACCTTTGCAATTATCATAAAACTCCATTTTAATGCCAATTCCAAATGCATGAAGCATTTACATTTATTTTTACGAGTATCTCACAAATAATATGCGTATTTACGTAAATAAACACATCTAAACAATAAATTCACAAGTTTACTACGCAATTTAAATCTATACCTCACGCGGTGAGCAAAATATTGCAATGCTCAGGTAATTCGGATGATTCATCGCCCATTACATACCGTTATTTGAGTTTCGAAAAAGTATGGAGAAAGGGTATTGTTTATTTAAATAGGCGCTTTTCTTTTAAATATGCGTTTATTTATTTGTTTCTTTCTTCATTATTTGAACGAGGAATTATGTTGTATTCAATTATATTAAATGTTATTATTTTGTCAGTAGTAGAACTTCTTGTGAAACAGTTTGTCCGGGGAAGTACTACCGCACCTATTTATGCCGCCAAGCAGTAGTGCTCGCTTTACTGTGTTTCGGTTTGAAGGGTACGGGTGCCGGTAAAAGTACAGGCACATGAGACTTTTCATCTTTATGTCACAGGGTCGGCAGCGCGCGTGTGATGCCTCTGGTGTTGCAGGCGTCCATAGTAGTTAGGGAGGCGAGGTAGCTAAATGGCGTAATTCAACGGCGCCGTCGAGATCTATCAAAATCGAAAGATAAAATAATTTCGAAAAGAAAAGCTCGTATGGTAAAAACCATTTTAGCGGTGGGTTTGGCGTGTATGCTTTTTCAAAAATGTTAAAAAAAACAGTTACTTGGGCATTCTCGAGCGCGTCATATATTCATACTACGTATGCCCCAAGTGCCTCTGATAACAACGGTATACTAATCTGCCGGTTTGCCTGGTGGGGTAGGCATATAAAGTAGTCAAAAATGCAAAAAAAAAAATTAATCGAGCGCGTCAGATTTTCGGAAGGGGTGTTAAGTAGGCCCCAAGGAAGCTCCCTTTAAAAAAACTGACGATTTCGGCGTGACGATAAGTTTCGATGAATTTTTGAAAATGCAAAAATAAAAGTTTTTTTGAAATACTCGAGCGCGTCAGATTTTCATAGGGGAGGTTTATCTCGGTATCCTGAAAGCATATTTTCTTAATCTGACAAAAATTTTGGTGAGTTCTCTTAATCTGACCGAAAGAGGTTTTTTGGTTTCTTTTTTTTTCCTTTCTTTCTCCTTGATAAAACGGGGAACTTAAGAATGTCAATAAAGCGATAGGCTATTGAATAATATACATACATGAAACTGTACATGTTAATAATACTTTATTTGTATACAGATACGCGTAACTTTTTCCCAATCCACGAAAATTTTCGAGAAGCTTTAGAAAAAAAAAATTTGAGATATTATAAAAGTCACATAATTTAATCATCGTTATTTCATATCAATTTTTTTAACACCCTCAGGTTTCGAGATATACTCAAAAAACCGGGAGTTTGAGTTTTTATGATGCTTCAAGTCAAAAAGTTTTAAAAAAGTTTTTTTTTTTTGGACAAAAATGTTATGAGACCTTTTTTGTGTAAAATAAAATTACCTTTTTTGTTTATTTAAACTTTTTTTTTGTAAAATGTATCGTTCGCGACTTATATGCCGCATCGCGTTTTTCGGAAGACAAAATGGCTCCTCCACACTTCCGGTCATGCGGAAACCGGCAGATTTTGTATATTTAGTAAGTTTTAGATTATATTCTTCAAAATAAAAAAATACAAAATCGCGCTCGAGAATGCCGGATTAACGTTTTTTTTTACAAGTTCGCGACCCTATAACTCGGCGGCGTCAAGGACTTATCGTCAGATTAGTTAAATTTAGTCTTAAAACACTAAAATCAACCCCCAATATCTTAATCTGACGCGCTCGAGTATTTCAGACTATCGTTTTTTTTTTACTAATCTGATTGTCTATCCTAGGCGCGCGTCACTACATATAGAGCTAAATACTTTACGAGGTTGTTCTATTAGGTCTAAGGTATCTCTCATATCTTAAACTGCCACGCTCGAGTATTACCGAAAATTCCCCTATTCGCCTCCCTTACTATAGGCTTTCCAACAGTTGAGCCGTGTGCTTGTTAGCTTGCCAAGTATTATAAAAACAAAAAAATTGTATGTCCTACCTATTCTACGTCTGTTCTGTTTGATTGTTATTGTATTACTTTTTATGTCAAATAAATTAATTTTCTTTCTTCTTTTCTTTTCATTCTTAAGTAAAGTTTTTCGATTTATTCTTGAACTTATTTCAACAAGCTTCGCATGGACGTTCCATTGTAGGACGGTCGTCCACTCAATGGACCGACGACAATTTATAGTTCGCGGGAAGTCAGTGGATGGACGGCTCAACCCTGGCTCAACCCTGGCTCAACCCTGTTCATCGAGCCATTTTACTGGCGTATGTCAACAGAACGTATCAAAGTCAAAGTAATTTATTCATTGATAATTTTGGAATGGTCTTTATTAAACTTTATAATTTTTCTTAATTGCTGTTCAAACACTACCAAGCTTAGAAGAATCAAGGCAACAACATCAGGGCTTGGCTTTTTTATGATCCTTTTAGTACAAGTGCTTCTGTGGTATCTCAAGAACAAGGAGAAGCTGATTCATAGAAAAAGAGAACATAAAAACCAAAGTTAAATGTAAAGAGAATCATTCAAAGTATATAAAGCCCAAGCTATGCTATGATATAATTATAAATAACAACCAAATACTAATAATAATAAGTGCAAAAACAGACAGGTGAAATTACAGGCACATAAGACTTTTCATCTTTATGTCTCAGGGTGACGAGCGTACGTGCAATGTCACGTATGGCGAGTCATAGCTGGACGTGACCTAAAATGGTATTGCATTTGTTATCGGCTTGAGTTACCACTTAACATCAGGTTGGCCACATGCCAGTTATGTCAATGACATAAATACAAATAAAAAACATTACGACCCAAACTAGCCGTGCTAATCCTTCGTTCTTATGGAAATGGTGGTCACGTGGTACCTTCAGTAGAGCAAGTCTCCTATCAAAACAAACATAAATGGCAGTGTTGAGTGATCAAAACTCCTGGAAGCTAGTCTCATTAAGTCAGTTGACAGATGGAGAATTTTGGCATGACTGCTTGACCTAAATCCAGGTTTATCTAGCTCAGTTGTGAGCTGAAATTGTGGATCATGCGGCTGACAGCACATGTTCACGAACATTTAATTATTAGATTGATTTGGATCAGTTTAGCTATCTTGAGATCATTTGCGATGGCTGATAAAAAGGTCAACTATTACATTTGTATGTTTAAAATTTTGTATATTCTTTCTGTAATTAAAAAATGTTACTAAAAGAGGCAGCCAGCCGTTTAGGGGCTTTGTCAAATTTATCAATAAAAACTACTGCATGACTAGGGTGCGGACCCACCATACTGACATGTCTACCCCTGGTGGTACGGTGAAGATAATACAATACCAATCTTCTTGAAATAGACTTGTGACAGTATACAAAAGCACGCACACTTTGTAAATTGTAAAACTTATGTAACCAAACTCTCTGACTAATATTGTTTATGTAGGTTGAAGTGTTTTTTTACTTAAAACTAAGTTGTTTGGTTTTTGTATCAGGATCAGGACATTATATTCAAATTATAATTATATATTATCTTTAGTCAAGAGTAGACTTTTGTCGTTTTTTTTCTGTTCACGGATGGAAGTTTGGCTTTGTTTATCGTCACTACTCTATTTCTTAATATCGTTTATACATACTATCAGGTTGTACTGTGTATAGAACGGGCTCTAGTTACCTCCCAATACTGCTGCTACGCCGTAGCTACACTCGAGAGCAATGAATCCGGGTCACTTAAAGAATCCTAAAAATCTCGGAAACTAAAAATGCTAGGTTAATGCAATAAATTGTATTTAATAGACAATGTAATACTCCTTAAATGAAGGTATTAAAACTTCTTAGTTATTGTAAAGTTATATCATAAAAAAATCAAATTTGAAAAAGGGCCACTTTCGAAGATGGAACTACGAAATTACAGCATTTGGTTTTGCTTTTGTTTGTAATCTGTCATTTATCATTGTTTGATTTCTGTTTTTTTTGTTGTTTTTTTTCTGCGTAAACGCAGTAATGGAAGCACGAGGAGGCAATACGAAGTATTAAAATTCAAGAAAATCGTAATAAAGTTCAAAAATTTCATGTTTCCTATTTTTGTTTTAAGGAGAGATCAGCAGTTTTTTTCTTTATGTAATTTTGTGTTAATAAAATGTATGGTGACTCATATTTTTTTTACCTTCATTTAAGGAGTATTACATTGTCTATTAAATACAATTTATTGCATTAATCTATCATTTTGTTTCCGAGATTTTTAACATTCTTTAAGTGACCCGGATTCATTGCTCTCGAGTGTATTTGCTACGTAAGTAGTCTTATGTAGAAATTGTTAGTGCAAAAGCTTTGGTTTGATACCCATACAACCACGAATAGATATGTTTTATATATATTATTCTATAGCTGAAACACTAGGAATGGTTTAACTGATACTTACCGATGACCTGAATATTTGTGACCTCAAAGTACAAGAAAGCTGAATTCCTGGAAGCAAAGGTAAGTTTATTGCGGCTCATGTAAGAGGGTTTCTGTAATATTGTGATGAATAAAACCTAGTGTTCGTCGTTTCGACCACTTCTATGCAGTAGAGCGGTGTTAGGGTACAAGAGAATAAGATTATAGGATATTTCATCGTTTTATAGTTAGTTGGCTCTGTGCAAAGTTCACTAAATCAAAGGTTGGCTGTCTTCATTTTTAGTATCACGAAAAGGATTTTCACAAAACCTATAAGCAGCTAAAAGAACGTTGTTTCGGCAGTTCAAATTCAATATTTAAAATAAAACAGCTGACAATCGATGGATAACTATAATTAGACTGGCCGTGTTTAGTTCACTTATTACTAGTACCTAGAATTAATGTTTTCTCTGACGTAAATCTTTTTCGCTAATATCACTCCGGGCAACCGCGATACATACTAGACCTAGTATAGAGCCCATTTTACAAACATGTAACTGTTATTTTTGTCTAATTAAACATTTGTTTATAATTATACTAATTTTATAACATTTGATTATATCAAGTTCAATATGAATTAGCCTTCTATATTTTTATCTAGTTTTGATGGGCAGTTAATCTACAACTTATTATCGTAAAACCCGCATCATCTTATGTTTTAAGTCAAACCCACTGTGAATAGTTAGTTCAGGAATCGTAGCTAACTCCAAGCCATAAGTCTGCGGGCCAGCACCGTGACGGAACTCTCCTTTAAAGATACGCCACTTGACTCCTTAATGTATGGATTGTTTTGGCAGACTCCTTTTAGAGAATCTTTATAAGAAAAAATATGAGGACTATAATATTCATGAATTCAAACTACATTGTCAAGGATATTTAACATTGGCAGGCAATAAAAAAAAAACATAAATAATTTAAAACTTCAACAAGCGTAATACATAAAAGAACACGGTTATAAGTACCTACCTAGGTCTTTATGTAGAGATTCTAAACTAAAGCGACGAATTTCTGATCCCACACTAGGCAAAGCCTGTAACGTGAAGACCAGGTGATTACCAGTAAAACCAGAGTAGACAAAAAAAACTTATTATCCAAAACGTATTTATTACAGAACATGAGTTTTAAGTCAGGATTGTTATGTCTAGGTTACAACTTCAGAGTCTAAAAATAAAAAATAAATGGGATAGGTTTTAACAAAGCAGTTGCTTTGGCGTTGTTTCTCAAAATCAAAGAATTGAACCTGAAGACGTTTGGACGTTACATTGTATGGAGGAGGCTTATGAACCAGCAGTGGACTCCTGCAGGCTGATGATGAAAACTGAGGTAAAAGATCTATATATAGATCGTAGCAATAAACAAACCACCACAGAGAGCTGATTCTGAGTTTGATAACTTTTCATTTAAAAAACCGACTTCCGCCATTGTATTCGACTAAATATTTGGATGAAAAAAAATTATGAAAGAACCATAGTGGTGAAAAGATTATGATACTTTTTGAATGCAAATGCTTGGTTTGTTTCTGAAAATATCAAAATCGCCATATGTATGCCTACAATATTTGAGGAGTTCCCTCAATTCCTCATGGATTCCATCAACAGAAGTAGATTTTGAAAAAAATGGGACCAATCTGGAAGTATATCTATTCAAATAAAAAAAAAATCCAAATCGGTTCATAAAAGCCGGAGATAAGCGGTAACAACAATTAAAAAAAAAAAATACAACCGAATTGTGAACCTCCTCCTTTTTTGGGAAGTCGGTTAAAAAGCAAATGACACGTACGTCTGGTGTAGTGTAGTGTGGATTTTTGTATGGCGACACCGATGAGCGCCCCTAGCGTACACTCTGTGAATTTCATTTTCCATACAAAAATCCGTGTTACACTACACCATACGTCCGTGTCAATTGCTTGACAAAACTTACAGCAAACAGGCTGGAGGTTTATGAATGTTTTTTAGACAAATAAGACACTAAAACAGACGTATCTTCGATGAATTCGCTTAAGACGAAGGCAACTAGTAGGTATTTCAAGTGTAATTGTACTGAAGAGATCTATTCAGCAATTTCCTTCCCGTAATGAGGAACGTGACATTGAGATGGGACCCAAAATTCCTAACTAACAAGCGGGGCTTTGCTAAATAGATGTTCCTGCCAACTTATTATTTCAGCCCTTAATCAGGTCTGGGAATTGGACAAAGAAAAGTTAGGAAGTTTGTGTACCTACTAATTTTCAACCGACTTGAAAAAAAAGAGGAGGTTCTCAATTTGACTGTATATTTTTTTTGGATGTTTGTTACGCAATTACTCCGCCAATTATGAATTTTTTATTTCAGAATAAATTATTATGTGAGAACTATTTTATGCTCTTGCAGTTCGATTAAGGGTCAGTATAATTGAGCTTAGTCACAAACAACGATCTACCAGGAAACATTGGTTGGGTCATAATCGTCATCATTATCATTAGCCTGTAGAAGTCCACTGCTGGACATTGACCTCTCTCTGCCTCCATCCACCGACTTTCTTTGACACTTTAACATGTCATCTTACGATGCCTTCTTACGATGACTTAATTAATTGACCTCATTCACAAGCACAAAATCACGCAGAGGACTATGGAAAGAGCTGTGCTCGCAGCGGGCGAGGGTTCGCCTGCGACGCAGGAGGTTGTGGGTTCGTTTCCCGCCTCTGAACAAATATTTGTACGATCTGCAGATAATTGTTCAGGGTGTTTATTTTTCTATGTATAAGAAAAAATATATATGTATGTAATGTATTGTATTAAGTATATCAGTTATCTAGTACCCATAACACAAGCTCTGCTTAGCTTGGGGCTAAATAATGTTGTGTGAAATGTCCAACATTTATTTATTTATTTTATTAACTATGTGACAGAATCTGAAATGAGGAGATCCGTGGAAGAACCAAGATCACCGTCAGAGCTCTCAAAATTAGGAGGTTGAAGTGGTAATAAGGTCATAGCATACAGAACTGACAACCGTTGAATATAGGTTCTTAAGTGGCGACCAAAACCGGACAACATTGTGTCCCCAAAAATAAAAAGTCCCCTTTCGATAGACCGACTTCATTCTAAAGGTAGCAGTAAGTCAGTGGATGAAGACGACTCAAGATTATTCGTCGTTTCATTCTATAGGAAAGACATATCCAGTGGTGGACTTCTAACAGCTGATGATGATGATGATGATTATCCTTTACGAGATTAGACCTAAAAGATGCTATGATGATGTTTTTAAAAACAAAAATAGAAATTAATGAATTTCAACAAAGGCTCGCAAATTAATCCGTTTAAAAAACAAAATATTTCTAAGAAATGGAGGGTTAATTAAAACTTTCCAATAAGCAACAAGGTATTAGATTTCATTATATTGCAATAGACAGTGGATATCAATTTCAGTACCGTCAAACTTGAAAACTTCGTAGCAAAGTATAGTCTTTAGTTTAAAAACTTTATCGTCCGATTGTTATTCAATACCGTGACTCACGTCCAATGAACAGTAACAGCTTGGTCTCATAAAGTGAAGTAAACACGGCCATGGGCAGCGGTCCAAGTGGCCAGATGTCTACTTGTTTGCACCGAGGCAATAGGGATTATATCAGCCATCTTGATATTCATTGTTTTCATTGACTTAAGCTCACGCTTTTATTGGAATAGTATACAGAGTGTCATATTAAATATAACACTATTAAAAGTGGAACTCTAGAGGTAAAGAAATTCTAGAAAAAGCATTTTTTGCAATTTTCTTTTGTTTAGTTGTTGTGGCTGTTTTTGTACGCTATTTGAATAATTCTTAAGGACAGGGATTTACTACGAATTTAGTTTTTATTTGAACCTTTCGGGGGGGGGGTGGGGTGTCTCTAGGTCCGTTGGGTACCGGGCTCATCGGGTTATCGAAATTATTTCAGGGGGGTGTAATAATGCAGCCAACAGCATGGGAACGCTTCCGCTTGCTAGTGATTTCGATTAGTTGAGCTATCTTTAGATCTTTTTTATCTTTAGATCTTTTTTATCTTTAGAAAAACAAAAACAAATGAGCTCATTTGTATTTTTTAAATTTTGTATATTATTTCTGAAAATAAAAATAGTTTTTATGAATGAAAACTCAATTAAATGCAGACTTGGAGTTCCGTGTTTCAGCGACTGTTGCTTGGCTTACTCACTCGAATGTCAATGTCAAATTTATTAAAAACTTGACATAATCGAGATTCAATATTTGGTGTCTGTGGTACAACAGTTAAGGTTTGGGGCTTTATTCTAATTAAATTTTAGTTGGCATAAAATACTTAAAAATTATCCTAAATAATTGGAACAATAACGTAATCTAAATTCAGAAATGAAACAACAAAAATTATGTCTTAAACGATCCGATCCGAACGAACGAACGCCTAAATTAAACAAAGGCACGTAATTATGAATGCCAATCTAATTAACAATTAGCCAAAGGGAATGAAACCTTTGTTTCATAACTTAGCCACAGTATAAAAAAAATAGTGGATCATCTTCAAGCATCACTAATCTCGCTAATTTTGAATGATAATACAAAAACGAAACCACAACCAAAACCGTCACGTTACACGTGTCACGCTAAACACTTGAACGTAAGTGATTCACTTTTTCTTGAAGATACGTTAGTGTAGCGATCGATCAAACTTGCACGAATTTATGACAGCGTTTGAAACTTCTCTGAATGAATTGAATCGCTGCCTAACGAGTATTTTTTTATTTAATAAGAGAAACGTTCCATTTAAATGGTTGAACCATTTTAAAATAGCGTAATTGGGATCCTCTATGACTACCTAGTTGTTCACTCGTGGAGCTGGTTGACATATCCATAAAAAGTAAAAAACTGCTCGGAACTGTTATCTGAAATATTGCACTTTTGCACCCCAAGAACTCGAACTAGGCATACTAACCTATTTGCGGCACGAATTATGCACAAAACTCGCTTGTTAGTCGGCTACATAGGAGTTATAACCAAAAATTTGTACTAGCTGATATCTTTCACAGTAGCAAGGATGTCTTTAAACGAGACATCCTCAAAATACTAGAAGACTCATGAGTGTCTATCCAAGTATCCATATTGTATGGTGTATATAAATTAAAAATATGTTAAAATATATGTTAACGTGCTTTATAGTATTTAATATATATAATTCTAAAAGTATTTTTATTTATTTATATTTAATTTAATTTTTATGTTTACGCAGATTTAAGTAAGTATCATACTTGCACACAACACAACATACCGCACATACCTTTTTAATGGTTTTGTATAAGTTAAGTCATCTGGTGACAGTCGTATATATTGTTAAAAAATGTAAATCCGTTATTGGCTTTAGGTAAAGTTTGTTAGATTTAGCATGTACAATTTAAGAGCTGCGGATTTTGTGAAATAAATAACATAAAATAAAGTAGACCTTCAATGTCTTCAACAATTAATTCATATACTTTCTTGCAAATTAAGTTTGTGAGCAGAACAAGAAAGCATTTGAAACTAGTCTTATTGAACGAGCGAAGCGAGTTCTCTGAGTCAAGTTGGAAGAATCGGCGTTTGTATGTATGTATGTATGTATGTATGTTTGTCCGATGAAAACTTCCATACCGTTAATCCGATCTTCATGAAATTTGGTATGGGGGTAGATAGTATTAGTACAATTTGTAGGTAAGGTTATGAGCTATATCGGTTAAGGGGTTGCTGAGATATTGGGGTCCAAGAGGGGGTAAGAAAAAAAAAGTGAGACAGTCAGATCAAGTGGGGTGTCTAATGAAAGCGCTTTGGTTGGACATTTCAAAACTGTTTTTAATAAGTATTTGAACTTAGTAGTTTCCGAGATATTAGGGAAAATAAAAAACGTAAAAATCAAAAATTCTAGGGTACTTCCAGCAATCCCACAATGCTGAAATTTGGTATGCTTGTGGCTTTTGTGTCACAACTACAGGGAAAAGTCTGAAATTGAAGAATTTCAAGACATGTACCCTATACAACAATAAACCAATATAATATCCGTTGTTGACCTCCCATTTCTAGGAATTTGAATGACGTTGGAGTTCTATGATTTCGTCAAAAGGACGTTACCAATTAATTCGTAACAGGTACTTATGTAGTACCAGAGACAAGTTACTTGTCTCTGGTGGTATGAACGCCCCGTTGCTTAGTGCTATTCAAAAGTTATTTCGATGATGTGTAGGAAATAACACCGAGGTGAAAATTTAAAAAAAAATAATAGAAATTATGGAAATGTCTTACTTAAGTAGTCGGGCTGATAAAGGTGTCATCGCGAGGTCTCAGTTCGGGGCGAACCACTAGTATAGCTTTCCTGCATTAGCCGTAGTTAACTAACATTAAATAGCTTTACCGAATATCAGATATAAAATCATCATTATCATAAGCCTGTACAAGTCCACTGCTGACCTTAGGCCTTTCCCATAAAATGTCACAATGGTCTTGAGCCGCCTTCAATGATTTGTATGGGTGTCTTTAAATGCGAGTGAATCCGGGTAAAAAAAGGCATTTGAATTAGACAAGAAACAGACTACACACACAACTTTAGTCGAATCAGTTTATAACTTTTTGACATGCTTAAAAACACACAAACCAAACATTTGCTGGTTGACAGACTTATAAATATTTAAATTATTAGTAACATGAGATGTTATAATATGGGCATGCTCAGCTCATCTCGCAGAAACCGCCAACCGTTGGGGAATAATGGTTCTCGATTGGCGACTCGTAACGGGATGATGCAGTAAAGGAAGGCTCCCCTCTCGATGGAACTGGCAGCTTGGGACCGTTCACCACGGCATTCTCTCAACAGTGAAATTTGGGCTAGCGAGGATGATGATGATAATGAATATGAGATGCTATTTAATAGTAGTTGAGGCACTGAAAACACTCAAGCTGTGACAAAATCGGATCGCGCGATTTAATTCAAATTAAATTCCATGTAACTATTCTGACAATTAGTACTTGAGTTGTGTAGCTCATGATTTTAGTTGTGCTTCTTCTTGAGCAGTCTTTAGACGTCCACTGCTGGGCAAGGCCTCCCCCATAGAATGTAATGAGGGGATATGTCATGATCACCTCGCTTGGCAGGCGGATGGGTGATCGCAGTTCGTGTTGAGTACTCAGGTGTATATTGCTGACCTACATGTTTATTTGCTGTAAAATTTACTGTTGTATTGTCTGTCTGTGGTCGTGGACAAAAAATAAGGTTAAATGATGTGACTTGTGAATTTATTTATATCCAACAGTAGACTGCAAAGATACATTTCGTAAAATTTGCACAAAAAAACACCCGATTCTCCTATATTTTCTTTGTGCGAGTTGGAAGGCTAGATGAACAGTCATTTCGCACGAAGTGCCGTGACTGCGGCCCATTACCCTGATCCAGCTTTATCGTAGGGGTAAATGTATGCTCAAGATTCTCACAATATAGATGATACTCTTGAGCAGTAATATACTGATCTTTCTCAGTTAAACAGTTTACATGCTTATGTACAAGTGCCAATGGCGCAGTACGCTAGGTTCTGATAATACCTATAGGTATACTAAAGCCTCGTCTTGATAAAACAATGCAACAGTACAACGTGATACAGGATATGGAAACGATCTCACGGTTCTTAAAAACTAATTTTAAAAATACTTTTATAAAATGCACGTGGAAAAAAAACAATGCAACAGTTCAACGTAGCATAGGATACAGGAAAGTGCTTGGTGTTTTAAATAACTAATTTTAAAATTACTTTAAGAAAATTCAAAAAGAAAGTTAATTAAAAATGGAATGTGTCAGGCAAAAGATTATTCTCTAAATAAATAATCAAATCATCTTACTAACTAGAGGCACAAAGACACATATGCGTGATAAGTGGTGGTAAGTGATAGCGGTCAGCCAGCAGTTACAAGAATGCAACGCTTGTAGTCTCAAACGTTTAAAGTTGTCTCTTAGTCCATCAGCCGGTTGCATAACTATGTTGTTGCCCTAATAAACTGTTTACTTATCTCATTATCTCATGTAATTTCATCTCATCTCACTAAATTATAAATGCGAAAGTTTGTGAGTATGTTTGTTATTTCTTCAAGTTCAAACGGCTAAACGGATTTGAGTGAAATTTGAAATGAAGATAAAACACTGGATTAACACGTCACTTTTTATGACAATCATCATCAATTTTCATAATTTATCACGTGGGTGAAACCACAGGTCACAACTAATGATATTTTAGAAGAAAAGTAGGAATGGGCCAATGAATAGGACTCCTCCAATTCGTCCTGTGAATGTCGTAAAAGGTAACTGAAGAATTACGCTAGGGTTCTGCAGGGCAGCAGCATCTACCTAGAACTTAACACCATGCTGCGATCACCAATTTGTCTGCCAAGCGTGGCGATGGCTTAATCACCACGCTTGGCAGACGAATTGGTCCCTCCCATAGCATGCATACGCATAGCGGAGGCTTCATCCCATGGCTAATTTGATGAAGAGAGAAGAAAAGTGAAAGGTTTTTCCATTATTCATGTTTTGTTACACCTGTATGTGTTATGAATACAGCTTAATACGTGACTTAATATCCAACTAATCTCTTGGGCATCATATACGTAACTTTTGATATATTTTAAGTCATGAATCTCATTAAGTTTTGCAATTACCCATTACATATGTCATAATTACATCTCTTAACAAAGATAAAACAGTACGACAGACAGTCATATCAGAAATAATTAATGCTTAAACCGTTAATTTCAGAAGGCAATTTATCAAACCTGCTTGTTAGATAGTTTCCCGTAGATCACGTTTTGCTAATAAAGTTTAATAATGGCTGTAGTGATATTGTGGTACGTGTTTATGCACGGTAACTTAGATTCTGAACTGGGTATGTAAGTATAAGGTCTATATGTATCTAAATAGAATGCCAAGATGAAAGGCGCTGAGTTAGCTCCATCCACCGACTTCCTGCCACCTTTTTAATGTCCTTGGTCCATCAAGAGGGGACTTCTTAGACTGCGTCGTCCGGTTTGTGGTCGCCACTCGAGAACCATTTGTCCTCAACGGTTGTCAGTTCTGCCAACTATATTACCTGCCCATCGGAGGTCATCAGTTTGAGACATCGCAGAAAATAACATACTTAATAGTCCTTACAAGCAAGAAAATTTTAAAGACAAAGTCAAAGTCAAAAGAATTTTATTCATTGAAATCACAAAGATCATTTTGAATCGTCTTATAAACTAAGACTTGAATTTAGTTTGAGCATCCTATGTATGGGTTCTTTTATGTAATTTGAATATTAACTGATCCAATACGAGAAACAGTTGATTCAAAACTCAACCTATTTCTGGAAAATCACGCTTATAATTCATATCATCATCATCATCATCAGCCTGTAGAAGTCCACTGCTGGACATAGGCCTCCCTCTTAGAATGCCACGATGAACGGTCGTGAGCTGCCTCCATCCACCGACTCCCCGTGACGTTTATAATGCCTTTAGTCCATCGAGTGGAGGGCCTTCCTCTACCGCGTCGTCCGGTTTGTGGTCGCCACTCCAGAACCATATTACAATTCATATAGATTTTACCAAATCCTGCCAGAACATGTTTTAGAATTAACATCGATAAGCTACTAAAATATTAACTGCATATATGGTTAGCAACGCTGTAAATAAAGCTTAGCCCTCATACATAATTTACGATTAGATGCTAGTTGAAAGTCTCTAGCAATGGGAGTAACAATACTTATAATGCTTGCTTGGCTCTTATTGACGTGAAAACGTCTGTATACTCGGTATCAAATAGACGATAGAATTTTCTTGCAGCAAAATTGAATTGCACCGTGTACGCACAAGCGCATGCAACATCGGAATAAACATGTGAGCTATATCCAGATATCCGGCATTTTTCTACTTCTGGCGACTTGGATCAGTCGATCTGCGAATTTTTTTTTATTTTTTTTATTTTTTTTTTTGAGTGTTTGTTCGACTCATGTAATTAAGAACTATTCAAACTTTCAGGTCGTTATACCTATCAGTGGTGGTGTGTCCAGCCTAAGAATAAATAAATAAATAAATGCTGGAGACATTTCACACAACATATATATAGCCCCAAGCTAAGCAGAGCTTGTGTTATGGGTACTAGATAACTGATATACTTAATACAAACACTACAAAGATAGATATTTTTTATTATACATAGAAAAATACCCTGAACAAATATCTGCAGATCGTACAAATATTTGTTCCGAGGCGGGAATCAAACCCGCAACCACCTGCGTCGCAAGTGAACCTTCGCCCGCCTCACCACAGAGGTCGAGGAGGGGAGAATAGATCCTTCCGCCCTCCCGTGGATGTTGTTATCCAACAAGGGAATTGCACGAGGGGATGGGCAGTAGCATCCACCTGAGTACTCAACACCAATACTGCGATCATTAATCCACCTGCCAGGCGTTGTGATTATGGCAAATCCTCGTTGCATACTCTGAGGGAGGCCTCGTCTAACAGTGGATGTCTGTTAGACGTCTATTGTAGGACGAGGCCTGATGAACACCTATTAGTGCAAGGCACGATGGTCTGACGATATATAAGTAAGCATGTAAGTAGCATAAAAGTAGCTGGGCTATGACGATGGGCGATGAGACGTGAAATACTAAATAGTAACGGATTGAAAACGTGAAGGGGAGGCTATGCTCTAGACTGCTGATTGATGATGATGATACCAGCTGAAGAAACTTTTCTGGCATGGTGCAAGTGTGTGCTATGCCTTAACCATAATGCGAGTTGTGAAGCCAAAATTGCAATATATCAGCTGACAGATTAATATTTACATACATTTGCATACCAACACGGACATAATCAATGGAACAATGTTTACTCGATAAAATATGAAATTGTGTGATAGTGTTGCATTTTCATGTTGTTTAATGGGTAATTTGTGAATTATGTGGCAGTAGTGTGGCGTGTGCATTATTTGAGGTGTTTTTTTGTAGATTAAAATGGTTTGCACAGTTTTCGATCGGATTTAATGAGTTACAATAACGGAATAAACATTAAATCACTATAAATTCATTGACGAGAGATTTTTCTTTAATATTGAAACTTTTTCATTAGCCATTAGACGTCCATGTTGGATGAAGGTACGCATGAGGACCTCATGGTACGCAATGAGTGGATTTTGCATTTTCGACAAGCGGATTGGTGTTGAGTTCTTAGGTTGATGCTGCTGCCCATCCCCTGGTGTAATGCCATAGTCGATTTTTACGACATCCACGGAAAAAGACGGAGGTCTATATTTAGGCAAGGCACATCACGGCATAGTAAATTTTTTGTTTTTGAATAAAAACTTATCTAACTTGTGTTGATTAATTTTCATGCCACTGATTCCCGTAGAGTCGAGGATGCGAGCGAAAAGGTTTATAAAAGCACATAAATGGACATCAAAATGAGCGCCAATACCAATGCTTTGATCTTTTCTGTGCTAATTAGTTTCTCAATAGATTTTCAATCTTTTGAAGTTAATTAGTAAGATCGACAAAATAACGTTATGTGGCTTCCAAATATTGTTCGTCAAAATATACCCTCGACGAGACTGAATGGGCTTCAGAGTGTTTTTATAGTATCGATCTGTTAACGATATCGAATCGGATACTGTGAAAACGCTCTTTATCTACTACTCACCCAATGCGTGTTTGTTAGAGAGCTAGTGCATACCGGTTTCATAACGACGTTTCCTTCAATATATTTGACAAAAATCAATATTTTATGGAAGCAGTAAACAAGCATTTATTAGAATACATCCCAATCAATAAGTGCCTACTTATCCTAGTGCTTCATCATCATCATCATCATCATCAGCCTGTAGAAGTCTACAACGAAACGCCTCCCCATAGAATGCTCCCGACTACACAATCAGACACTTATAAATATTTACAAAAGCAGACATAAAGCTTTAGCCAAAATCAGAATAGATAAGTACGGAACACTTATTACGTACAGTAATCTAATAATGTCTGCCTTTTACATGAGGTCACACGACATACACTAATGAGTATAATTCAGTCATGAATATTCAGTTGCGTGGACGTCACATATTTTATGGCCTAAGTGGTATAATACATAGTTGCTTGGCTAGTAACGCACAACATACTAACGTTAATTAGTGACATAACATGCGGAAAAGGGAGTTCTTTAACATTAGTGACATAACATCCAACAGTCATACGTAGTCATGATCCCACACTAAGATTCCATGTGTCGTGGATATCAGGAACTACGAGTACCATCTCATCAGAACACCCAGACCCGGAACAAACATTTGTGCCGCAGCGGGAATCGAAACCGAAACCTCTCGTATACTAGCCGGATACTCGCCAGCCGCACTACAGAGGTTGTCAAGAAGGATGAGTTATCCTCATAAAAAGTGCCTATATTTTATAATTCAGTGGTAAGTATAATAAAACTATTGAAACAAAATAATATTGAAGATTAAAAAAAAATTATCTTTGTCTTTATCTTTTTTTAATATTAATTAATTCTATTTCTGGCTTGTGGCCAACCTGATGAAGCAGTTACCCTATTACAGATAGTTATTAGCCTATTACAAAGGCAAGAATAATAATAATAATAAACTGTTTTTTATATACTATTTGTATTTATAGATAAGTAGTATTTTTTTATAGTGAAAAATGTATTTTATAACGAGTTTTAAAATAAATCAATGTCATAATAATAATAAAAACACCTTAGCCACAATGTTAGTAAGCTTAAGATAATGTAAGTAGCTAATAACTGATACAGATTTCGTCCTCTGGGAGAGCTTCCAAACCAGAGGACATTCATAATTGTTTGCAATTTCATTCAGGATGCTGTTTTTACAAATGCAATACTTTTACTAAAATAACTTTCGTGAATTATATCATAATGCAATACTTCTTTGTTCAAAGTAAGCAAAAGTTCCAAGATCTATGAACAATTCCAAAATCAAATCAAAATAATTTTTATTCATTGAAATCACAAGGATCATTTTGAATCGTTTTATAAACTAAAATTATTCCTGTTCCAGTCCGAACGACTAGTTTCATAGAATAGTTTTCAAAAGCCGAGATAGTACATACCCATATAGTAGTGACTCATTGCAATATGATGTGACGACTGATCATCTTCGATGGAGCTATTTCTCAAAGTTTCCCGTTGTTAAGCTGACGTTCGTTCTATGATTATAACGTTCTATATTATTATTCTATAACTTGCACAAACTTAGAACTTATGTTTCATAGTTTTTTTGAGAAAACACTGTTGTTATAATAAATAATACATTATATTATATTAACTATAAGATTGTATTATTTATTGTGTAGATAAAAGTCACACCAATATGCCCATTCTCTTTTTCTTCTTATTCCAGTCCATCCAAAGGTTGCCTGGCAGTCACAGCTGTTGCCATAAAGCCACCCACATTGTACTGCCCTTAATTTAAGGTAACAATCTAGTTTTTCCTTGTTTTCTACATTTCCTTCAATGATAGAAAGAAAGAAAGAAAGAAAAAGCATTTATTAGTGCCAAAAAAAAAAAAGAATGACACGGGAAAAAGACACACACACAAACAGAGATGATGTTTCAAATATATATTTATTTATATTGTCACGGGTATTTATCGTGTGTCAAAAATAATTATTAAAAGTACAAAACAAAGGATGTTGCCGACAGCTCGTACCAATTGCGTCAAAACCAAATGTATTTCATAAAATTACCCATATTTTTTAAATTACGTAAACATTTTCGATTGATTTACATGAACCCGTGATCTTGAAATGAAGTTAAATAGGATTTTGTATTGTTTACTTCCGTGCGGTGACGGTGCCATTGCTTGGCAATGAACCTCACAAATATAAATTATTGCAGATAGGTATAGTCTATACTCACAAACAAAGAGGATGCAATTACTATACGTAAGACCTCAGAATAATGACTACGTAAGACTCACAAATGACATTATCATTCATGACAGGATAGCTCTGTGAAAGACAGCGGCTTTTTTAAAATACGTATACTCGATTTACACAAACTAACTAGCAAATAGATATAACGCATCTCAACTTGCGATGGATGATTGCTTTGATGAACCCAGGTCATCATACTTGGCATTAGTGCTGCGAAACTTACGGATACATATCATGCCCTTGAGGCATGACATACGCCGCTGTGATCAATGTGGATTATCTGATCATGGTGGTCATTGTACACACACGTAAGTATTGTTTGTACTATCTGCATTAAAATAAAATAAAGACTTTAGTTTATTGTTAGAAATTGATTGTATAAACATTAATTTGTTACAGTTAACCCCTGATAAAATACTGAGCCATGAATGTTTCATATTAATTCAAGAAACAACGCCCTTGAATTCTGAAAGTGTACCTGAACCTAGTACCACCACCTAGGGTCACCATAGTGTGTGTTTTGCATGCATAAATATTTGGAACCACCTTTTTTTCCTTTTATTATTATTTATTGGCTTTTGAACATCATGCGTTTTTTTTATAATATCGTTTCTTTTCCTATATATACTCAACGAATCAACGACACTGTTAACGTTCGCGACTTCACGAGTGGATAGGGGTGGCACAACCCCGTTCATTGTGAAATTCTATGGGAAAGGCCTATATCCAGCAGGGGACGTAAAATGGATGAAATTATTATGATGATGAAAATGATGCTACGTACCTATTTAGTGTTTTATTGTACATTAGAAATGTTTTATCGTACCTATACTTGCTACTTTCCTGACTTCATTAATAGCTGGTTATTAATAATATTTAATTATATACCTCATCGAGTTATTAGAACGTCATTGCCTTATACTTTACAGTTACTGATCCCGCACTATTAGGATCTCCTGTGTCATGGGTATCACGAGTAGGTACCTACCTACCATGTTACCAAAATGTTGGTTATTGTAACTACCTAAGTGCTAAAATTATGCAGACTATTTATGAAGTAAGTTTTTTTTATCAGAACATCCTTTTTATCATGCAAGGCCCAAAAGATACTAAAAAATGTATTTATTTTAAAACTAACCTCAAAACTTTGTCCCAAAAACTATGAATTGCGGTCATGAATCTTAAAAAGACTTGTTGGTAAAGCAAAAACTGTTTATTCTCCTCATAATACACGAGGTATTGTTTTGACGCAATTATTTTTAGTGTGGTACGAGCTGCCTTGCCGAAACGGCAAGATCCTTTGTCACTCTCTAAAATAAATATTTCCAGAGCCAGCTGCACTATTTGTGCGAACTCGTATTACTTTGGTAGAAAACTAGAAATTGAAAAAACATTGCTGTCTCACGATTTGTAAGAACCTAAAAAGAAACTTTGATTTAACAAGAACTAAAGTTAGCAAAGCAAAAGTAGTTGAAAAACAGTAATAAATCTTAAAGTTACAGCATTTATTACATATTATATTTGCCGTCAACGTAAATAAAGCCAAGTAAAGGTAGGTACATTCCAGCCGGCTGCAATATCCGGAGGGAGTCACTTGTCCGAACCGACTGTCCATAAACGAAATTGGGTAAGCGACATTTGTGAATTGCAGACGTAATAGAATATTTGAGTAAATGCTTGAATTTGTAGAAATTCTATGTGGGTTACATTTAAGTGTCAGAATTAATAATGTGGGAATGTGAAGACCAGAAGCCGAACTATGAGCTCTTATAGCGATTGAGTTCAATAATTATTCTTTACAAAACATATTTATGTTCCGTGATGTCCGCAGATATATTTAAAGGCACAGTAGCAGAAAGTCTATAGACTTCTGCGATTAAAGTTATTCAATGATGACGGATGTCAACGACGTACCAATATTTTGTACCGAATAGTTTTTGAACTGAATAAGAGCTCATGGTACGGCTCCAGGTTATGTGCAGTACATACAAGATAACGTGATTAGATTCAAAAATATTATGAAGTGTTACTAACCTTTTTCGTGCCTTATGTGCAAGTATAGTTTCAGTAATTTTCAAAGTCAATACTTTTCGTATGGTAATGATAAAATCAAGACGTCATGTTTAAGTTGCAGGATGACGCAGAGCAATGCCACAAGGTAATTGGACCTAAGTGGTATCACAATTGTAATGAACTGGGGTTACCGCTTTTGCCATCAAGTAGGCCACATGCCAAGCCCGGGGCATTTACAAATTTTAAATAAAACAAAATGTTAAGTTTATTTTAATTAAATTAAATGTGTTAATTTTGATATTATAATTAATATTTAGTAACCCCTCATGATTTTCAAGTCCGGTAAAAAGGTCACCTTTGAACTTCCTGTTTTCACTTAATTATTCTAAATACATTATAAAATATTAAAATTAAAGATGATTTCGTAATAAATTAACACACCCAAGCTGTATACCTATTTGTCGAAAAATTTCCTCTTGTGTGTCTTTTTAGTTTGTCCCCTTCATATAAAGTTCAGTCTTATAGCAAAACGATGAGAAAAATAAAACTCAAACGTCGCTTACGGAGTTATTACATTGTGCAGTGTTCATAACTTCATACACACCCGCTTGCACAAAATGGAGCAATAATGCATCCTGCAAGAATATGGGATGCGAAACTTCATTTGAAGTTTTAAATATCAATTTGAAATGTTTACTTAACTAGGTTATTTGTTACATAACACAAACTCACGACTTTGATCCCTATTACGGATCCCCTCATCTCACGCAAATCCGCAAGGACTATAAGTCTAGGGGTAGTCCGGCAAGTCCAAACTTGTTATATGTTTGGCATATGTTTTAACGAGAATATACTTCTTGGCCTAAGATTTCTCCAACTCCTCCAGTGGATGTGAAGGGATTACGCAAGGGGATGGGCAGCAGCATCTATCTGAGTGCTTAACACTAACACTGCGATTACCAATCCACCTGCCAAGCGTGGTGATTATGGCAAATCCCCCCTGTTGTATTGAGAGGCCTTATTCAGCAGTGGAAGTATACGGGCTGATGAAGATAGTATACTCGTACTTTAATGAGTTTTCACATATTTATTGAGACTTACGAGTATAGCAAATATTAAAAATATTTGTAAAACCTCAAAAATATTTCTTAGAATTGCAATAAGAAAACATCATGCACCATTCATATCATTTATTTGTAGGATCAGTGATGTAGCCTTAGATCTACGGCTACGTAGAGGGTCTACGCTGTAGGCCCGAGATGTTATAAGCAATCCCTATTAACGCTGAATTTTTGAATGTTAGGTAAGTTAGACCTACTTTTAGGTCTAAAAATAAACAGTAGGTATATAAATATTTAATAAAAATTTAATATTAACGTTGATTAAACAAATTACTCTGCCAGTTAGTTTTTTCACGGATGTAATTAACTTGCGATTTATTCCGAATTCAGACTGACTCAGCTATATTGAGTACGTTTTCGCTCGCTAGTCTTTAGCGAAAACCATCATGAAGTTGAATATGAATGGCGACTTTGAGCAGCGATGCATTTGCGCGACAGCGATATCAACGTGATGCGACAACGTTTTAGTACCTATACTTCTTTTGGTTCAGTGAATTTGTGACGTAATATACTTATGCAATAACAACGATGCATTTTATAAAATTCTCTACTCAAAGTTTCGGTGTAAATACATACAAACTAATTAGTTTTTCCGCTATTTTATTATTTTAATTGTATTTCGATAAGGCAACTGAGATAGATAGATAGATAGACACACACACTTACACTTACGTTTACACTTTATTGTAAGCTATGATGAACTATAAAAAAAACTTTTTACATTTAAAAAACTGACTTTCACCATTGTATTCGACTAAATAACTGGATGAAAAAAAAATCATGAAAAAACCATGGTGGTGAAAGGGTTATGATACTTCTGAATGCAAATGCTTGATTTGTTGCTGAAAATATCAAAATCGCTGTACTATGCCTACAATATTTGAGGATTTCCCTCAATTCCTCATGGATTCCATCTACTGATACTGGATACTGGATTTCTGGTACTGGATTCTGAAAAAAATGGGACTAATCTGGGATTATATCTATTCAAATAAAAAAAGAATTTTCCAAATCGGTTTATAAAAGATGGAGATATGAGGTAACAAACATAAAAAAAAAATACAACCGAATTGAGAACCTCCTCCTTTTTTGTGAAGTCGGTTAAAAATAAACAAATAATTAGCACAATACAATGGGCGGTCTTATCGTTTAAACTGATTTCTCCCAGGCAACCTTTATCAGATGATTCCTTAGGAAATTTCATAGTGAAAACAACGATGTATGATTCATATCATATAATTATAGCGTTAATATCTTATGATTTTTTTTCCGATGGCCTAACCAAAAAAAGTGACGTCACCTAAAAATCTGACATATGCTGGGAACTTAGAGGTAGGGATTTTCCACGTTTGACGGGAAACACGGACGGACGGGGGGACGGGGGGGGGGGGGGACGTTTGAAGGTTTTATTTAGGCATGCAGTTTTTAAAGATAATTACAAAGAACCCCTTCTCTCGATGGACCGGCAACATTTTGAAGGTCTCAAGAGGCCTATGTCTATGCAGTGTAATTACATGGTGATAATGATACAAAGAAATATTTATCAAGTTAAGTCTTAGTTATAGGATAGCGTAATATATCATGGAGTGGAGAGAGACGCACCTATTTAACTGAAATTCTAGCCAAAATTCAAGGTGAAACTTTAAAGGATTTATAATCCAATTATTACTATAAATGCGAAGTTATGTTTGTTACTAAATCACGCCTTAACTCAACGGCATTTGATGCAATATAGAATTGGCAAGATTAGTTCTGTAGTTACTTCGGCGCGTAGGTATATATCGCAACCAGTTTATTAGTTTTAATTGTTCTCTATGATACTAAAAAGTAAAGTGTAAGGTCGTCCAGCAAAGTACCTTTCATGCAATGGACATTAATTTAACATACCTTTGATGTTCCCAAAAAATACTTACTTTTATGCTATAATAGGTAGAATAAACTAAAATACATCGCAGTTAAAAATAACTCTCAATATAGCTGAATACATAAAAGCTAATAACATTATCCGGAACATTGCGTCCATATTCCGTACGTTTTATATCCGATTAAAAACCTCAGTTAATCAATTATTAAGCTGCTACATTAGCTAAGCGCACGCTCGGCTCGAAAATACAGTCCTCTATGTCGTATGTAGAAAATATGGCTAAATGTACTTTTTATGTACATACTTAAAATTGCGTTTTATGTAAGATAAATAACATTATTTTAACACCCAACATTACATAACATAACACCCAACAGTCACATACGTAGTCCTGTGGCCCAATTCTCTAAATTATTTTAAAACTACACTGAAAGTTAACCGAATCGAAACTGAATTATGAATTGACAGAAAGTTGGTATTCTGCTCCCTTATAAATAACAATTTAGTCTACTCTCAATTCACGGACAATACAATTAGAGTAGGATAGTTACATATATAATTGCAAAGAGTAAAGAGAGACTCCATCTACAATGCTAAAATTATCGAAAAAACTTTGAATCGTTCAAGTTTCGGTCACATTTCGATATAATCACATTACAGTGTTGTATTTTATGATTAGAAAATACCATTCCTGACATTTAAGACATTGACACAAGATCGAAACGTGATCCGAACTCTATTTTAACTATTTTTAAGTTAGAGAATAGGGCCTCAGATCCCACACTAGGATTCCCTGTGTCATGGGTATCAGAAACTACGTGTAACATGTTACCATAGCACCCAAAACCGGAACTAATAAATGCAGATCATGCAAATATTTTGACCCGTACCAGGAATCACACCCGCAACCTCTTGGATCTCAGCCACCTTCTCGATCGCCCCACTGCTGCTTATTCCATAAATCACCACGATGAAACTTCATCGAATGACTTCTATAGGAGTGGACTTCTATAGGTTGATAATGATGATGAGTTTATAAAAAACCTACTGGCCACAGTCAACGAAGCACGACAATTCCTATTGGAGTCTTCCGTTCTCAGGCAGTGGCATACGGCTATTCCATTAGAGGGTAATGTAATGAGATAGTGCAAAGTATTTGTTTTGTTCTGTTTTATACATAAGCCAAGCTGGGCAGGTTGCATGCGAGGAACTTAATAGTTTAGGAGCTGGTGCGTAAAAGAACACGTTAACTTTACAACGTAATTTATACAATGTGCAAAAAGGAAATGAAAGGTCGTTTAATATTTTTTTAAATCTTAAATAACAATGACTTTTGTCCTAGTAAAACTACATCGACGTCAGAGAGCCCTCGATATGTACCTAGGTACTTAAGAAGAAAAGCAGGTGATGGTGATGGTATAAAAATAATTAGACCAACATCAAGTGTGTATGGGAAATCGATCAATTCAAATTATTTTTTATGAACATAAATAATTATACAACATAAACAATCATCATCATAAGCATGTAGAAGTCTACGGTTGTGCTTGCTAATTTTGAGAGCTATGTTGGCAAAAATAAGCAATTTTTTTTAATGGTTCAGCTTAGCTATATGAGGGCAATTAGTAAACGAGCTAAGGATACCTAAACTGATCCAAATTTCTACCAGACAGAAGCGAACATCCATGGCTTGCATGAATTCAAAGCTTATTATACTGCGCATTCATTCTGTACTCCATCCTCATATCATCATACCTTGTTGATGATGATATGCTTTTATGATAAGTAATGATGCAAAAGCCATATGAGCCACTTTTTTGACTAACATCTTCTAGACTACAACTAATGGACTTCAGAGAGTTGCATGTTTATTTCTTTGTCTTACCACGTGACCTGGCACGTTCTACCATCTATCATGTATAGATGCTATCGCCTAGTTAAATAATGGTTACGGCGTGTTAAGCCTTTGTTTAATGTACGCTTATGAAGCATGCTTATGAGGCGCATATATGGCGGTTGTACAGGTGATAAAAGTGAGTGATAGTGGCTTGCTACTCGTGAAAGTATCTTCGATATTGTGAAGATTTGGCTTAGTTTTTGTGATCTGCACTTCTGCAGATGTCTTTGCTATAGTGGGGAAAATTTAAAGCAAGTAAGCCCTAATGAAATCAGAAGTGGCCAGAGAAATTTCAACATATTTATTGGTGACCTTTTCACCAATAAATATGTTTTTATGTTGTTGTTGTTTTTTTTTCTTACGCGATAATTTTCTTTCACCAAAAGCTTTATTTTTTAGTAATCTCTTTTCTTGTTTAAGGTTATTCAATTTAATCATAGATGCGAAATTAATGAAGCAATCCGGGGTATGACACAAGAAAACAGCAGAAAACATGTCGCTTCGGAACCTTAAAAAAAATCAAGCCTAATGTCATCATCATCATCACCAACCTGTTGACGTCCACTGCTGGAAGTTTCCCCCCAGCGAATACAACAGGGGGATTTGCAAAATCACCAGGCTTTACGGGTGGATTGGTGATCGCAGTATCGGTGTTGGGTACTCAGGTAGATGCCATCCCTTAGTGTAATTCCTTAGTATGGCTTTTACTATATCCATAGGAAGTGAAGGAGGAATACTAATGTTATATAACCCTAAAGAACTAAAGAAGCAAAACAAAGATTTGTAGTTTGGTGGTAAGGGAGATTTACCACTAATGGTAAATCTCCCTTACCACAAGTTAGTTTGTAGGCAGGCTTCTAATCTGATGGCAAACTGGGCAACATTAAAGTTAAGCTGACAAAACTACCTCATTCAACTTGATTAATTTAGACACTTAGGAGCAGAAGGTCGACTATAAGCACACTTAATATTTCAAGATCTTATCAAATACTGTGAGTGGCTTGATAAATTACTGGTTTTCAAATAAACTAAAGGTGTTTGGTGTAAACATTTTGTATATTTAATAATTTTTAGTTTAATTTTAGTCTTCACTCATTTTATATTATGCACTAAATATCAAGACAGTTAAAATAAACTGAGTGTGAGTTCAAAATATATAATTCCAGAGAAGGATGTCACGGTGGCGGTAGTGCGGCTCGACTTGGCGACTCGATCTTTTTTCCTAGCTGAATCTTTGCAACATCGTCTGCTTGTTAATATAGCCTTTATTTGCAAGGACTTGTTGGGCAATTTTCATTAGTTTAAGATTTGTCCTGGTTGCTGGCTTATTTAGAAGTGTGTTATTACTGCTTTCAGTAATAACACACTCCTAAGCAATTTTCTTTAACGGTTTTTACGGAAAAAAATTATAGTGTTTAAAAATGACAAATATTAACGTAGCTTAACAAAATGGCAGGCAAATTAAATTATTACACTAGTTGTGAACTAAAAATACTACTAAAGAGTCTCCAGAATCTTTTTGTTAGTACCAACTGAGAAATTCTAACTGTCATGATATTATATAAATCTTGAAGACAAGTTTCCTCCAGAGACGTCGGGAGATATATCAGAGGTTTTTACACTGGTATTTTAAAAGAACAGTCAGAAATGCTAAAACTTTTGTCAGTTTTAGTTAAAAGCAGTTTTTCAGCATGAAAATCTGAGTGACTCTTTTCAATACCTATTTTTTCATTGAAATGTTTCTTTATTTGCCGGACTGGAATTACTCCTTTTAAATAACTCCTTTTAATGGTTTGGAATTAAATTTTTTGTTTACTATGAGAACTATATTTTATACTTGTCATTGGAATAGCGTGGTATATTTTTTTTCATACATGTAACTTGCGTCTATACCTACCGACCCATTGTTTCTATAGCTGTAATATACAGTTTGTGCAAACTGACTTAGGTTTGAGCTAATATATAGAAAATAAACAAATTTTCTTGTAAAATTTCTTGGGACCCTTAATGTTAATAAAAAAATTGGGGCTGCAATATAAGTAATAATAAAGTCTAAAACTTCATAGTTCTCGAACTGTTAAGGAGTTATCATGATACCGTACATCATCATTATCAGCTTAATATACTCCACTAGTTGGAGGAGTATATCCACTGCTGGACATTATCCCCCCCCCCCATACAATGCCAAAATGAACGGTAACAGGCCGCCTCCATCCATTGACTTCCTACTGATACCGTATATTCGCCTAATTTTAAAGAAAACTTCAAGTTATTTTAAGATTATAATAATGAGGTGGACATCAAAAATTATACAGATCGTAGGAAGTCGGTGGATGAGGGCAGCTCAAGACCGTTCATCGTGGTGTTCTAGACGGAAGGCCTATATCCAGCAGTGGACTTTTACATGCTGATGATTATGATACTGAAAGTTGTTTATTTTAATGATACCAATTCGGGCCTAAAACCAGTTTGCGCATTATTCAACTAATCCTGGTGAACCGCAGTATATCCATCAATCCCCTTTGGGGATCCTGCTGAACTTTCCGGTTCATCAGGATCCTTTGGGGAGTTTGGCTAGAAAACGGCGTCCTTCTCTAAAAAACGAACATCTATTCATATCCGTAATTTCGTTCAGTCCAAACCTGTGCATTGGAATGTAAAAAAATACATTTAAGATAATTTGATCTAGATCAAATTACTCGATTTATAAAAAACTTAAAATACAAATACAAATTTACCATAAATATTAACATGTTTAATTTATAACTTCGATTACTAATGGACTCAAGGCAAGCCTGTATTGCGGGATGCAAGTCACATAGAACGATTCCCAAGAAAGTAAAAATAACACAGGTATAGTTTTACCAAAAATATAAGTCGCTCCGTTGTACTTGCGCCGTAGACCAATTTCTATAGCATGGGAACTTTCTTTCTACCAATAGCAATCGTGCGCTAAAAAATCTTGCGCTGTTATTGGTTTATCGATTTCGCGGTAAAATCGCGGCAGGTCGTGTGCCATCTTGTTTATCAGTCGACTCTGTCAGACAGTGTACGAATCATGTCAGCGGGACAGAGTTATACTATAGCTACTGTTGGATATAACTCTACGCTTTTCTGCGCAAACGAAAACAGTCGATCGGACTTATTTTCTGAGTAAAACTGTAAGAGCCTCTAAGAATTTATTTCTTGCAAAGTATAGATCAATATTCATCCAATCACCAATGCCATCATACACCTAATTCAGCTTTCAATTCGCATTACTGATGAAATATCGTGGATAAGATGCCATTTTCAATACGTCGAGGTACCATCTGTCATACTCCCACAGCAAGATTGATGAAGACGACACGAGAGTAAGCTTTGCGATGTCAGCTCATAAGCTTAGCGATGAGCGGAGCGACAAGGCGGTTCTAAGCATTTTTTGGCCACTATAAAATGCTTGGTGTGTTTGGCCTAATCTCCTGTCTCTGATGTTGAAAAGCCAACTAAGGGATTACAACACCGGAATGGGCAACAGCATCCACCTGAGTACTTAACACAAGTATTGCGATCATCAATCCGCTAGCTAAGGGGGGTGATTATGGCAGAACCCCCATTGCATTGTATGGGGGAGGTCTCATCCAGTAGTGGACGCCTAATACTAATGATGAAGAATCCTGGAATAAATAATGATATCTTTTTTTTATGCTGTGACAGAATTTCCCAAGCATTATTTTTTCTCAGAAAATAAATTTATTTTACCAAAAATTGTATACAACAGCACCTATGTACTAAACAGATTTAGTGCTGCGTACAGTTTTGGTGCCGTGGTGTGTCCGACCTAAAAATAGACCCCTCTTTCTCCTCCAGTGGATGTAATAAAAGCCTTACTAAGCGATAACTCTAGGGGATGGGTAGCAGCATCCGCCTGAGTACTTAACACCATACTGCGATCACCAATACACCTGCAATGCCAAACATAGTGATTATGGCTTTATCCTCCCATTGCATTTAATGGGGATGGCTTCGTATAGCAGTGGATGTTAGCAAGCTGGTGATACTGATGACAGTTTTGTCAAAAAAGGCTCTCAAAATTAACGCTACAGTAAACTGCAGCATTGATTTTCAGCGTGAACCTGGAAACCTCAAGACGCTCTGCTCATCGCTCAGCTTGTACCACGACAAAGCCACAGAAAACATGTCCGTACTACAATTAACATTGCCGGGGGATTACGTGAAATCCGTGTTGGGAACAAATGAAAGGAGAAATTGAATGATGGTGCAACATTTACGGATTTATGAATCCATTTTTTTTTGCGTCTTTTATAGGATTACTTTTAGTTTATTGACCGAACGAGCGAAACAAGCAAAGTCATTGCAACTCAGTGATATCTCATCACCATCATCATCAGCCTGAAGAATTCTACTGCTAGATATAGGCCTCCCCCTTTGAATGACACGACGAATGGTCTTGAGTCGCCTCTATCCTCCGACTACCTGCGACGTTTATAATGTCTTTAGTCCATCGAGTGGAAGGCCTTCCTCTACCACGTCGTCCGGTTTGTGGTCGCCACTCGAGAACCTTATTCCCCAACGGTTATCAGTTCTTCAAGCTATTTGACCTGCCCATTGCCACCTCAACTTGCTAATTCTGAGAGCTAATAATGTTAATGTTAAAGAACTCCCTTTTCCGCATTCAAACTCTATGGATGGTCCATTATGCGTGAGGGTTTACTGGCTAGATAGTTAGCCAGTCTAACTCTGTCCAGAAGCACAGAAGCTTCCTGGGGTCTTCGCAGGCTTCGCGGAGTGACCTCGGGTTGTTGAGGATTTGTTCACGTTGAGCTTCTACTCCCACGCATTCCAGGACTACGTGGGCAGCCGATTCTTCTTCGGTCAGAACCCCCTGGAGAGTGGGCTGTCTGTGGCTCCGATGTTATAGAGGTGTTTGTTCAGGGGACAGTGGCTAGTGAGCGTCCCCACGATGGTACGAATGTCTGGTCTTGAAAGGTTGAGTAGACGACGCGTGAGTTGTGGTGAGACAGCCGGAAGGGCTGCTCTTGACTGTATGCAGTCCGTGATTCTGCGAGCTATGTCGGTGACCTTGGTTCTTCTGCGGATTTCCTCATTTTGGATTATATCAAGTAGTGAAACTCCCAGCATAGCTCTCTCAATAGCCCACTGCGCGACTATCAGTCCTATCTATGAAGAGGTATATTTACCTATTCGTAGGTAAACGTGTACTTCCGTTTCCTACAGTGTAATATCGGTGTAATATTTCATTCAGTCGTGGGAGCGTCGGCTGTGAATCGATATGATGGTTGATTTACTGTATGTTGCGTTTATACTGTACAAGCTGCGCCCTGCGGTTTCACCCGCGTGAATAATAATGAAAAATTATGATGATGAAAAGTATAGTGCCACCATCTTATCTGTAGAATGATTCTCAGTATTCTCTCAGTAGTTTCCGTTTTGGCCGTTCTACAGATAAGTTGGTTGAGCTGTAGTTTATGTTATCAGCTGGTGGTATCTTTTAACTTTAAAAGACCCACCGTACCACCAGAGAGAGTACGGCCAGGGGTACGGTGTGTCTGAAGCGTGTTAATCCAGGGTATAAGGAATCTCCATTCCATCACTTATCCGTTCAGCCGTTTGAGCATGAAGAAGTAACAAATATACTCACAAACTTTCGCATGTATAATATTCGTGGGTTTTTTTTAAACACTTTAATTAAATAAATAAAATAAATAATAAATAAATGCTGGACATTTCACACAGCATTATCTAGCCCCAAGCTAAGCAGAGCTTGTGTTATGGGTACTAGATAACTAATATACGTAATACAATACATTACATATATATAGATATTTTTTATTATACATAGAAAATACCCTGAACACCCTGAACTGCAGATTGTACAAATATTTGTTCCGAGGCAGAAATCGAACCCGCAACCTCCTGCGTTGCAGGCGAACCTTCGCCTGCCGCGCCACAGAGGTCGTCAAATTTAAGTTTAATTCATTGTAATATTCATAGTTTTCAAATTCAATTACTAGTTTGCTTTGCTGTGTTTTCGGTCTAAGAATCCCTCTTTCTCCTCCCGTGGATATCGCAAGACTAAGGGTTTACTCCAAGGGATGAACAGCAGCAATTATCTTAGTACTCAACTCAAGTGTGGTGATTATTGCAAATACCTACTATGCCCAGCAGTGGGCCTCTATCGGCTAAAGATAATAATGTTGACAAAGTAGGAACTCTACTACATTTGTTCTGTTAACTGTTAACATAGCCAGTAGATAACGTACTGCTGGACAAAGTAGGCCCCCAGAGTGTCACAACGCTCTTGAGCCGCCTCCTTCCACGGACTTCCTGCCACCTTAACAATGCAATCGGTCCATTGTCTATATTATAGACTACAATGTGTAACAAAGTAAGCTAGAGGACAGGGTAATACACACGTCATGGCGAACAGCTTTAGTTCTATATAGATGACATTATGTATAAGTTTAGTTTTTTTTTTATTCATGAAATGCTTCGGAATATTTCCTCCAGAAATGTACATAACACAACATGGGGCTGCCCTATTACAGCATTTAGAGTTTACGCATAGAGATCAAATGAACAGCTGTAGTAGGGTAGCACCTATGTAGTGCTATGCATATTTCTGGAGGAAAGTTTACGAGACATTTCATGAATGAAAAACTTTGATATTTATAAAGTCGTAGAACTAAAATTGTTCGCGATGACGTGTTTATTACCCTCCTCTCGGGTTCATAGGGGTATTTTGTAACACATTGTATATCATCCATTGTTTTATTGAAGGAAACTATTTTGATTGCTGAATCTACCTACCATGGAAGTTATGTACAAGCTAAATAACTTAGGTCGTTCTGAGTTAACTACAAACATTTCTCGCTTAGCCGTCCACTAAACATGTTCTGCTAAGTAAATTAGCTTGGTTTGAGCTCTTGTTAAGATTATGACGTCATAGTGCTGTGTTGCGAAGCAATGCCTACACAAGTCGCCACAGCTTTCATAAACACGAAGATATTCGTTCAGAAAATACCTTTTTAACCAACTTGACGACCTCTGTGGAGCTGCGTGCTAAGGTTCACCTGCGACGCAGGAGGTTGCGGGTTCGATTCCCGCCTCGGAACAAATATTTGTACGATCTGCGAATAAAATTGTTCTGTGTGTTCTGGGTATTTTCTATGTATAATAAAAAATATCTATCTATGTATATTGTATTAAGTATATTCAGTTATCTAGTACCCATAGCACAAGCTCTGCTTAGTTTGGGGCTAGATAATGCTGTGTGAAATGTCCAAAATTTATTTATTTTTATTTAGTTCGTTTGCTAATAGCTTTTAATTATTGTTATATTAATAATGAAAAAAAATATTGTTTAGGTATCTCTAAACAACATTTTTTTTTAACTTCAAAAAAGGAGAATGTTCTCAATTCGACAGTATAATATGTTTTTTTTTGTATGTTTGTTACGCGATTACGCCATCAATTATGCATTGATTTTGAAGATTTTTTGTTTTTCCACATCAGTAGCCTTTAGACGTCCACTGCTGAACGAGGCCTCCCCCATAGAATACACTCGGGGGATATGCCATACTTCGCCTGGCAGGCGGATTGGTGATCGCGGTATTGGTGTTGAGTACTCAGGTGGATGCTGGTGCCAATTCCCTGGTGTAAACCCTTAATTAGCTTGTACGATATCCATTGCAGGAGATGCAGGGATCTATTCTTAGGCCAGACACACTACAGTACCTTTTAATATTTTGAAATAGCTGCATAGAAAATTAACTCTTTATTATGCTTACCTTGGCTGTCGGAAGCCTCAGTCGCTAAAAGTAAGGAAGGTGGACTTACAACGTAAATTAACGCAAATTATTGTTCAGGAACCAAATTAACCAACAAAGCTCTCAGAATTAGCAAGTTTAAGTGGCAATGGGCAGGCCTTATAACTCGCCGAACAACCGTTACGGAATAAAGGTTATGAAGTGGCAACCACATCATTTCACCCACCCATTCGATGGATCCACGTTATTTTAGAGTTTGCAGGAACTCTGTGGATGGAGGCAGTTCAAGACCGTTCGTTGTGGCATGCTACAGGGTAGCTCTATCTCCAACAGTGGACTTCTACGAGCTGCTGATGATGTTTTTTTGAGATCATCAGAATCATTCCTCAAAGTGTGTGTTAGTGTATAGCAAAATCGTTTATTGTTGTTTGGCTCTACTGGTGCTATTTTTTTTCAATGCAAAAAATTAAGTATAGTCATAAATACGAACCATAAAACCACAAAAACAGTAGCATTACAATTAAATGAATCTTAGTAAGTAATTAAGCTTTAAAAAGCAAGCTCACAATTGCTACACAGTCCGCATAGTGTCGGCCAAAACAAAAAACGCTGTTAGTAAATATTTTATCAAATAAATCGCTGCTACTTCCTTTTTCACTACCAACGATAACAGAATAAATATTAGTTAGTGTTATCGTACTAAAGTTTCACTCAGACGCAACTCATGGTGGACCATATCTGCTCGCGCTGAATCGCAGTTCCCCGCAACATAATATATTAGGACGGAAACGGAACGTAATCAACCTGCCGCTGTTGACGCGTGCGGGCGTGTCGTAGTAGTATGTATTGCTCTAGCGCACGATGTGTTTGAGCAACGATACAGAGTTACGGGGAACAGAGGCCCAAGCACGAACATCTAACGTTATCGAGACGCTAGCGTTACGATAGTAAACGTTAAATATGAACCAATCAACTTACTAAGATTTCAAGTTACGCTGATGTCATTGGCCAATATTTGACATTTGCGATCGTCTCGCTAGCAGACGCTAGCGAGACGATCGCAAATGTCAAATATAATATATAATATAGCAAGACTGCTAACGTAAATTATTCGTGCTGACCCCACTGTGATTCAGCGCGGGCAGATGTGGCACAACCCTAAAGCACACTTTGTATGCACTAGCCACACGTACTGAAAGCGAAATCGGATTTATATGATTTTACGGTTTGTTGCCGTCCGTCCTAATAATGCTTAACCTACCCCAGTAATTAAACCATTGAGTACTCAGGTGGATGCTATTGCTTTTCGCGGTGTAATTCCTTAGTTGGTTTTCACGGCATCCAAGGGTGGAGATGTAGGGGTCTATTCTTAGGCGGGCCACGGCACTATGAATTTCAAACCACGGTAATAAAGCTCATTTTACACTGAGAGCTTATTTGAAGTGACAAAGGCCTGTTTTTACTTCGTTTAACGCCGGTACCGTCGCTGCCTGCGCGGCGGAGTGGAAAATACGACGAAATTATTCGATACCAAATGATATTTTTAGTGTCGCATAAAAAAAACTACGATTTGTTTGCGAAACTTAAGTGTGCTTTTTATGTTTTCGGGATATCTTTTGAACATGCGAGTGCTTGATACGCTCGTGACGTTTTTATTAGAAGTTTTGATCGAAACTTGTTGGGTTTCATTGCACATAGAAAATAGATACTGAGTTGATACTAGTTGTTGAAATGTAATGACATAAAAATGTCGGTAATTTATGAGTAAAATAATGATAGCTACCTAATTTATTACCCTATTTGAAGCAAATAATAAACAATTAAATGAAATGAAATTACTTATTTAGAAGTAAAATAGAAGTGCCAAATACCTACTTGAAACTGGCATCTAAAAAAGCCATGTGATGTCAAATAAAAAAAAGTATAAAATCCTACCTTCTTTTCCTAGAGCACCCATCTCAAACATTTTTTAAACCTATTTTAGTTATTAGCTTTTGTTTTGCTCTCTCTGATATAAAATGGCATACGCCTGAACAAGACAAAAGCTATATTTAGCTATCAAAGGCTAGTAGCAAATTTATAAATGAATTAATTAATAATGAATTTATGTGGCGTAATGCTCACAGATGATATTTTAGGATCCAATTAACTTGTGATACCAATTTTAGAATTAACATGAAATAAGCTGAACATTTTAAATGCGAATATTTCTGGGCGTTGGCCCAACGACTATTTCCCTTATAATGTGCCCTCATAACCTACCTCATACATGGCTATTTCAACCGAACTGCAATAAAATTGAATAACTTTGAGACCGCAATGAAAATTCCACCCCGTCTGCTCCTAATATGGTCACGTTCGTAAAATTGTTAAGGTATTTGAATATTTTGTGCGAAAATATTCCTCCGTAGCGTGGCGGACGAGAAGCCAGCTGATACGCAAGAGGTACGGGTTCGATTCCCGCTGCGTGAACAACACTGCACCAGTCAATGTTATGTTATTTAAATAAAAAACCCTTGTTAAAGATACCCATGTACCTACCTACCTATTGAACTATACATTACGCTTCTATACCCTGATATTTTAATCTTAGACATTTTTTGTAAACAAAGAAATGTCTCTGTGCGTTTAAGTGTCATGTATGTGTATCATATGTGTATATACACATATGATACACATACATGACGCTTATACACACAGTGGCATCTTGACATTTCTTTGTTTATCTAAAATGTCTAAGATATTAAATCAGAGTATAGTAGTGTATGGTATGATTTACAGTATAATTGCAATGAAAAATTTATTCTATGTGTAGGTATGTAGTATCAGTTTTACTGAGAGTTCGGATAAATAAAACAGCCATGGGTTACTACACATTTCCACTCACATTGTACCTATGCAATTTCGTCTGCATTTGTATGCAGCGTATTCTTGTGCGCGATATTAAATTCTTGTTACACGTGATATGTATGAAGAGGTAAATGCATTTTGAATTTGTGAATTTTTCCAGGTTTATCTTTTAATTAAATTTTCGTCAGTCGATTCCTTTTTTATGATGATGTGGAATTCAGGATGATTTCCCAAAAAGAACAGAAAAAGAGTTTTTTTTTATCGCTATTTTCATTCGGAAAACTACAACATGGTAACCCACCATGGTTTTCAGAGTTTTTTCTACAAAACTTTAGAGTAACTTAAAACACCTCACGAATAAGAAAAATATATAGATTTATCTATGTTTAAGTATGTTTATTTTGATTTATATATCATTTTAATTTGTTTAGTCTCACTTTCCTTTGTATGTGTGTATACGACCCTACCTCTATAGCCACCACTCTCTAGCCTCAGAGGTTTGCTGGAAGAAAACTCTTTATAGTGTTAAGCTTGCCTTTGTATGTCCTTTCATTCTATCTTGTGTTCTAACTATGTATATTTGTGTACAATAAAGAATAAAGAAAAAGGAGTTAGTAAAATAAAATAACACATATACACATTATATTATTTATTTTGTTGTAAACAGTCTTATAATCGAGCGATCAGTTTACAGTTCCGAAAATGTAAACAATACTTTCAATTTGGCTGAGTTCACTAAGCGAATTTCGGTTATACGATCTAAAACTCACAATAACATTATTATCGTTGTTTCGTATTTTACTTTTTACAACGTTACATCTTAATTTATTATTTACAAAAATTGAAACGATGTAATTGAATTACGTTCCCTTCGATTTAAAGCATCAAAACTCTTGATGTCTGATGCAGCATTTTTGTAACTGGATAAATCTAAAAATTGTAATTTCAAGAAACTGAGCATTACTATGCAAAACTTTTCAAATAAACAAATATTTTGTTTCAATAAACCAGTTGTTTAATAAAATTGGCGAATGGGGTTTTTGCTTACTGCATCAGACACAAAGATTTCTTAACAATCATAATTATTTACATTACAATGACTACGTAAACATTGATAAACATGTAGTATAACAAATAATCAAGATACACAAAGTCGTTTTCGTATTAAGTCTGTTTGAAGAATTCCCTTTAGCAGCTTCTGTTAGACCTGTTAATAAACAACACACTATTTATAAAATCTCAATAACACATAATATAGATCTAGATATAGATTTTTTGATTGGAGGACATTTTTTTTAAGAGTAATAAGATCATGTCGATCTTGAGATTCAAGGAAATTGAAAGAATATAAGTTACCTTACAATTCGTCATCATATTTTATGCCTATTTAGCATTTTGATTTATATTTGATGACCATTATATAATTTTAAATCTTTGTAGGCACATTATATCTTGTGGTGACTATACGGACCAGACGACGCAGTGTAAGAAATCCTCCCTCTTGATGGACAGAATAGATTCGAAGTTCATAGCAAGTCGGTGGATGTGTCAAGGCCGTTCGTCGTGGCTTTAGGGGAGGTCCAGGACTTGAGGGTAATAATGATAGTTTTTTAACAGAAAGTCTTGCATATTGAATTGAAATTACATTTCTGCGTTATTCAGACAGCTTTAGTTATTTCGTGATATCCATAAAAAATATAAAAACTTTACAGAAAAGTGCAAATTGTTCGTACCTCCAGCGACGCTAATTTGATTGCTGAAATCCTCTGAGTACGAGTTGAGCTTTATTTCTGCAACAAAAAATACCATGTTGTTTTATAATTTTTTACATCTAACTAAATTTAATTGGGACTCCGAGTAGAAATTATTATTTACAGTAAAGGCGCAGACCCACCGCGGCGCACGGAGAGACTACGCACGTGTGTTCAGCTTCGCTTTGCAAGAAAATGTGTGTGATCGTGTCCACTGCAACATACGGACACGCTATGCATCAATTGACGTTTTGATAGGTACATCGTGGCTTGCTTGAATAGGCACTTACATAGCTCAACGCTGTCAAACGCCATGAACGCTGTGCATGTGGTACACGGCTACCTAGCGCTGTACATAGTCGTGGGTCAGTATTTGTGTATAGTGCGTACTGCAGTGGAAACGTAGACCCACGTTGTCGAACAAATAAATCCACGCAGCTAAAATGCGCCGCGTGCTCGTGCACAGCATGCGCCGCGGTGAGTCTGCACCTTAACACACGTGCGTAGCCTCTCCGTGCGCCGCCGCGGTGGGTCTGCGCCTTAATGTTAGTCCAGTGGAAGCTAACTCCACGGCCACATTCGGATTTGAAAGGTCAAATATATTGAGCTTGCTCCAAATACTAAATCAAAACGGTAAAGAAAAATGTTGCGACAAAACTAGGTCTATATTTTTCTAACTAATTAGGGTTATTTGTATATCTAGATATCCCAGTACATTTAAATTATTAATTTTAATTTAAATGTACTGAATAGAGAACAAGCCTCAGTTAATTTTTACAGTATTAACTTATACTTTCTACCTTCCTTCCACGTCTCGATGCAAGCAAACAAGCATACAGCCCACCTGATGGAAAGCAGTTACCGTAGCCTATGGACGCCTGCAACACCAAAGGCATCACACGCGCGTGATAGATTATTTGAATAAAAACAAAATAATATATGTGTATGTTTTCATTGCTGAACGATTCTATTGTGAAATAAGTGTTGAAATAATGATTACGTAAGTACATTTGTCCATTATCTTGTAGGTTATTTAATTAACATGAACAGATGTAACACATTTGCTCACATTTCATGTCAGTGAAAGATAATCAAACCTCTTATAACTTTGGTAACAGAATTACTTTAAAAATGCAGCTAATTCAACGTTTCAAGCACATCGGGCCTACCCGCCCCCGTTCGGAAACACTCGGAGTGGCCGGTATTTATAGCGGCGAAGCCGCCCGGCCGACTCACTTCTTGTTTGCCTTCAAACAGGACAGAGCGAACTGCCCTGGTGCAATCGTTGGCTGGTTTATATGAAAGCCGAGCTATATATCCTGCTTATGTACAGTTAATATATATTGAAGTACATAAGCAGGTTATATACGAAGTTTTGTATATAGTAAAGTTTGTATTGATAATTTTGAGGTTCTTTTATCTATTTACTATGTAAATTGTTATATATTGTAACTTCCGCCCCCTTATCAATCGAACCCCCTTGCACTATACTTTTTTAACCTACCTCGGTACCTACTTAAACTCTTAACTAGAACTCCTATATTTAACTCAACACCAATTTTACTGTTACCCTCGAACTATTACGTACTTACTTTACTGCTGCGGATTTATATTATCATAGTAGGTAATGCATGGATCTTTGAAATGTGTTATGCTTTACTAGATATGGGTTTGCTGTTAATTGAAATGGCCAAGGTGATCGTCTAGTTTTAGTGGTAGGACCGTACATTGTGTGATCGCAGTAATCAAAGTTCTTTTAAGTTATTAAGTCAAGTCCTATACTACCTATTTAAACTCTAACTAGATTTTCCTAACATATAAATAGTACTAAATTGTAGGGTTATTAACGAAAATGATAAAGTAATAATAAAATAAAAGAGTTATACCTAGTAGAGATTTGAAGCTAATATAATTATTCTGCTCTATATTCTTAAAGGATATTATAAGATAAACAAAGAATATTAATGAATAAAATTTAAGATTTAAACCTTCCTAAAGCTAAAATTTTAAACACCTTATTTAATATTTAGAACGGTAGTAAAACTAGTATATTTATAAATGTTTATCCTATAATTTCCTATTACATCCACTAGTATTCTTTATTTAGAAACTTTTATTTCCTATAACCTAAATGAATATATTTAGTTAGTTGATCACTTTAAATAAACTGAAATGATATATTTAGTTGAATTTCATAAAATATAAACATCAATTAATAATTAAAACTTTCTACGAGTTTATTAAATATATATATATGACTACTGAATCAGGGGGTTGAAAATCATTTTGAAGAAACCAATTTGAAAAGCAAAAGACTCTGCTTTTCAAATCGATGTCTGTTTAGTTCTTTATAGGGACAAACAAAGGGCCGCATAGTTGCATTTATGCAGAATGTTTAAATCCGCATAAATAAATTTATGCGGGGCGATCCAACCTCCAAACCCCTCAATCGCCAACCAGACCACTCCAAATATAAATATATTTAATAACGGAATAGGAACAAATATTTAATAGTTTAAGAAAATTTCAAAGACAATACCTTTAAAAATTAAGGGATGATATCTTCAATTCCCTTTATTAAGGTAAATATTTATATTTAAATATATTCATAAATTAAATATTATCTATATTTTCGTACTTGCGATAATAATGTTAACCTTATGAATTCCAACCAAAATTAAACTATATTAGTTTATAATACGAATAAACTTATTTATCTATAAGCTATAAGTTTTATTATATAAATATTTCTGGGAATTCTATTGATTCCTAATAGGTATAGCTATTTACTTTAAAAGGAATGTTCAAACTAGAAACTCTATCTAAGAACATTATAGGAATGTAAATAAAATATATGTATTTAAATATACTTATTAATTGAATAAAATCTTATCTTGTAACTTTCTAATTAAGTTTTAACTCTATTGGTTCATAATTCGAATAAGTTCATTTACCTATAACCTATAAGTTACAACTTTGTTTTTAAGGTTTCTAGGAGTTCTATTGATTCTGAATAGATATAACTATTTACTCATTAGATGAATGTTCTACCCAAGAATTTCATCCAAGAACACTAAGAGTTCGCGATTAAATAGGTATGTTTTGATTAAATAGGTATGTCTATTTATAAGACAGAAGTTTCCGTTGAATTTCCTCCAAGAACACTAAGAGTTCACTATTAAATAGGTATGCCTTGATTAAATAGGTATGTCTATTTATAAGACAGAAGTTTCCGTTGAATTTCTTCCAAGAACACTAAGAGTTCAACAATTAAATAGGTATGACTTGATTAAATAGGTATGTCTATTTATAAGACAGAAGTTTCCGTTTATAACTTGAGGTAATGTATTCATTTAAGAATAATGTTGCACCTAAGAAATTCATCTTAGAACATTATAGATGTGTAACTTTAAAAATTAAGGCAGTAATCTCAATTGGTTGCTTGAAATTAACATAGAACTTAAATAGCTAAGAATAGGTACGATTATAACTACCCGCCTCTTAAGAGTTTATAAACTCAAATGGAGCTGCAGGCTCTTAATGAATTTTTGATATGAATAGGACTAAGCTCTTTTAGATTCTACGACCTATTTTAGAACCAGTAGCACCATGATTTGATGATGGTAAATATTTATTTATATAAATATGGCCATGGTTTGATTTCGTTCAGTGAGCTTAATTGTTTTGACTTGAAGAACTATCGGTGGTAAGTACTAAAATAATTGACTTTGAATATAAAGTAGCATAGAAGAGAACTGACAGTATTTTAATCGATCTGACCAGGTACACCAAAATCGTCCTTCTATTTTAGATAGGATATCTATCTTGTCTACAAATTTTGACACTAAATTATATTCAATTTTGAAGTTAATATTGATTTATTTGACTTCAAAGTAACAATCCAAAATCACAACTTGAGCAAGTAAATATTAAATAAATCTAACTTGTTAATTTAAAAATGAGATAATCCGATCAAAGAAACTTCTGAATTAAATTCAAAATTCAAAACATCTCTTTTAAAAAACTTAAGATAGTAGGTATCAGTGTTTGATAAACTCGTTTAGGGACATCAAGGTCCTCCCTCTATTCTAGTCAGGATTCTCTTTGCACGGCTTTTTGCTTGGCATGTGTATAAACGAGGATATCAAAATTGAGTTCTCTTTCTCCTCAATCGATACCACTATGTAAATAATTGTGACTAATTTCTTTCGAATTCAACACAGAAGTTTTGTAAAAAGGTTGGATTTTAGATTTATTCAAAGAATAAGATTCATAATAAGTATTAGGCTGCAAGTCGAAGATGCCTATCGGATATAAACTCTAGCTAAAGGTTATTTCCAAATGCGAGTCAAACATTGGGAAATATTTCGTGGAACTTGTCAGCATAATTGTACGAGGACGAAAAGGCTTTTATGACTCAATTGAAAGCCCTTCAAGCTTAAGACAATCATTTTATCAATCTCTTTCCAATTTAGGATCAAGAAAAAGCTAACCATTCAGTAGATAAGTGTATAATAAAGTACTCAAGATTAAAAATAGCAACACTATCAAGAATAAGTTCGGATGTAAAAAAAAATGTAGGTTAAGTTCAATAATTTCAGTAGATACCTGCAAAGTCACTTGAAGTCGTTTGGAGAATACACATAAAATTTAATAAATCAAGGTTAAGTTCCTACTTAAAAGATAAATAGTACACAGGAATGATAGCGTACCTGTAATTTCACATAATAATCGGAGAATACACAGAAATGGAGTATTCATATAAAACTTACCTCACAGAAAAAATAAAATCAAACAAAACAGCATGTATCAAGGAAAATAGTCTTGGAATGAAACACAGGAAAGTTAAAATTGTTTATTTAAAATCCTATCCAGATACTCCGCAGGCCAGATGCTCATTCTACTAGATTATCCTGGATGAAGGTCATCGATACCATTACTCAATTTTATACTGAATCATGCATTTCTTGATACTATTTATTTCAGGGTAGATAGAATAAGGATATGTTAGAGAGGAGTTTAACGACTCGTAGTCAAGCCGCACCACTCCTCAGGATGGAAGGATTTCAGGGTAGGTAGGATAAGGATATGTTAGTAAGATGCTTAACGACCCGGTTTCAGGCCGCACCACACCTCAGGATGGATAGAATTCAGGGTAGGTAAGGTAAGGATATGTTAGTAAGATGCTTAACGACCCGGTTTCAGGCCGCACCACACCTCAGGATGGATGGGATTCAGGGTAGGTAGGGTAAGGATATGTTAGTAAGATGCTTAACGACCCGGTTTCAGGCCGCACCACACCTCAGGATGGATGGGATTCAGGGTAGGTAGGGTAAGGATATGTTAGTAAGATGCTTAACGACCCGGTTTCAGGCCGCACCACACCTCAGGATGGATAGGATTCAGGGTAGGTAAGGTAAGGATATGTTAGTAAGATGCTTAACGACCCGGTTTCAGGCCGCACCACACCTCAGGATGGATAGGATTCAGGGTAGGTAGGGTAAGGATTTGTTAGTAAGATGCTTAACGACCCGGTTTCAGGCCGCACCACACCTCAGGATGGATAGGATTCAGGGTAGGTAAGGTAAGGATATGTTAGTAAGATGCTTAACGACCCGGTTTCAGGCCGCACCACACCTCAGGATGGATAGGATTCAGGGTAGGTAAGGTAAGGATATGTTAGTAAGATGCTTAACGACCCGGTTTCAGGCCGCACCACACCTCAGGATGGATAGGATTCAGGATAGGTAAGGTAAGGATATGTTAGTAAGATGCTTAACGACCCGGTTTCAGGCCGCACCACACCTCAGGATGGATAGGATTCAGGATAGGTAAGGTAAGGATATGTTAGTAAGATGCTTAACGACCCGGTTTCAGGCCGCACCACACCTCAGGATGGATAGGATTCAGGATAGGTAAGGTAAGGATATGTTAGTAAGATGCTTAACGACCCGGTTTCAGGCCGCACCACACCTCAGGATGGATGGGATTCAGGGTAGGTAGGGTAAGGATATGTTAGTAAGATGCTTAACGACCCGGTTTCAGGCCGCACCACACCTCAGGATGGATAGGATTCAGGGTAGGTAGGGTAAGGATATGTTAGTAAGATGCTTAACGACCCGGTTTCAGGCCGCACCACACCTCAGGATGGATAGGATTCAGGATAGGTAAGGTAAGGATATGTTAGTAAGATGCTTAACGACCCGGTTTCAGGCCGCACCACACCTCAGGATGGATAGGATTCAGGGTAGGTAAGGTAAGGATATGTTAGTAAGATGCTTAACGACCCGGTTTCAGGCCGCACCACACCTCAGGATGGATGGGATTCAGGGTAGGTAAGGTAAGGATATGTTAGTAAGATGCTTAACGACCCGGTTTCAGGCCGCACCACACCTCAGGATGGATGGGATTCAGGGTAGGTAGGGTAAGGTTATGTTAGTAATGTGCAACAGAAATCGAACCTAAAATTCTTGCGTATCAGATGACCATTCATCCATAGTACTATGAGCCATGAACGGATATCACCAATCGTACTCACCAGAAAACTCAACTGAGTAAAATTTTCTCAGCTATTTACACCGAAAAGGAAGGAACTAATATCACTGTAGGTAATTAATAGTTCAGGTTTAAAATAAAAAACCTATGCAATCATTTCATTAATCACTGTAGGTATAGGATCACAGCCCGCCTATGATTCCCGAAACATCCAAAGACCAACCGAAATAAAAATATTTTTCTTTATTCGGTGGTAAATACCTCAGGAATTCCTATGATTGCCACTTTCGTTGGTCTCAATCAGAGGTAGTCACTAACAACGAATTACTATCCAGTACCACTTTAAAAGAATTTACACTTCACGAAATGATTCCATAAGTACACACAAGTAGGTAGATAATTACTAATTCTAAGACTCACGTTTGTTCTGGTCCACGTTCCGCGTTCAAAAAAGCCTCGAACATTCGCTGCTTCGCCTTTTATCATGCCAATACCCTTCCCCCCTCGTACGTCTCCGTAACTCCGCCCGTCGTCTCCCCCCGCTCGCACCGCCTCGTTCCCTAATCTCTCTTTGCCTGACTTGTGTATTTGTTGGTGTTTGTCTACCCACATCAACTTTTTTCTGATGTCTTTGCGGTAATTAGAGTAAATAAGTACTATTTTGCGTTGACAAAGATTAATTAAAATCTGCTAATCTGACCCTAATGGATCCTATTTTATTCATAAATACGTAAATAAGTCGCATAGCCTTCTCGATGGTTTATATTACGTTATCCTCACTAAAGCTGAGTGATAAAAGGAAACAGATTTATACCTATCTTGATTAACATGTTTTGTGCCTACTAGCTGTTGAGGATCTTCGTGACAAGGTGGAGAAAATATTCGATCGAGACGCGAAAGGTAGCAGGTTCGTCTCCCGCTGTGAGACATGTGTTTGTATGAATGAGCTGTCCTACTACTGAACCAATTCCTCCACCAAGTATTTAAATTTATATTTAAGGTGACCCTATAAATATTTGTCGGTAGGTACTACTACGTACCTATTACTTAGAAGACAACGTAATCCCATTATTCTGCCTTACACATAAGACAATTTAGCCTCTTTTCTTCAATGTCAATTGACGACCTCTGTGGCGCAGTGGGCGAAGGCTCACCCTCGACGCAGGAGGTTGTGGGTTCGATTCCCGCCTCGGAACAAATGATTGTACAGGCCGCAGATATCTGTTCGGGGCGTTATCCAGTATCTGACGAAAATTACTACTACATCATTTGAATCCCCTCTCATAGTATCAAAATGGGCTAGTTAGAATTGTCTCCATCTTCTGATTTAGATAAAGACCCGCGCCGTAGGCGATCCTGTTCCACTGAAATCGACAAAATGTATACAAAACAAGTAATTTTCAATCCAATGAGTCTTTTATCAATAAGAATATAGAAGGTACCTTCAGTTTAATCCTAATAAAGTATCCATACAGGTTCTGACTCCTATCTCCAAGTAATTTTGTTTAAAAATTTGTGTTGAAAATTGTTAACAAGCTCCTGCTCAAACCCCATGAGCAAACCCCTCTCACCCTTTCTTTAGGCATGACAAAAATCAAGTTATTTTCAAAACTACCATTCCTCCTTTAATAAAAGCACACAGAATGTTTTCCGTTTAATTTTAAGGAAGTTTTAATACATATTTTTGCTTCTCTTTTAATCTCTGTTTGTTAGGAAAGCAAAGTGGAAATCCACTATCATAACACCTACTTAAATTCTATGAGCAACCTCCTCTGATCTTGCTTGTAAATACTTGAAGGTAAATTGTATCTTCCTTGAACAAAGTATCCTAACAGAGTACCTAGGTTACCTTAACTGCGTTCAGATTTAACTTTCATTTATTTAGTAAAATAAGTGAAAGTTTACTGGTCCCTAATGAGATCTTAAACTTAAATAAATTTATAAAGTAAACGAATCTTTGTCAGTACTATGATTAGTTACAGCTCGACCCCCTGCAAATTTCCGCAGATAATTTTCCCAAAATTGTCGAAAGGAAATTTGTCATAAACCAAATTTGTTCACAAAATAAAGATGAAATTTTACACTAATAATCATTTTGAATGATTTTTTTTTTTTTTTTTTTAAGAATTAATTGATAATGCTTTAATTCAAATATATATTTAATCTCGAGTGTGTACGGGTGGGTGTGTATAATGTGTAAAGCGTTTTTAAACCTAATCTGAAAACAGTCCATTAGAAATTCGAGCTTCAAACGATTTTTTTTTTTTTTTTAATTAAGATGCCCTCCCATACCGACCATCTGTTTAATCTAGATTCAGCAAAGGAAGCGGGTTGTGAGTTCCGCTCAACCCTAGTAGTAGAAAGCAATACTTTCCTATCAAAGCTCCTGTTTTGAAGTGAAATTCTACTTCCCCCCTACTTACTCACGACTAACCAATAATGATAAGCTTGACAGGGCACAATAATTAAGTTATTCCCCTGAAGCTAAAACCCACAATGAACTATTTTCAATTCGGCGCATGCGAAGTGTGCTTAGTCCGATCCTAACCACGTGTAGTAGGACTTACAATGAAAGCAACTCGTGACGGAGATATTTTGTCTGCTGACTTTCCTAACACCAAATCCCCTCTTTCATTAACCATCCTTTGTGTAGTCAATGTCATATATGAAATAAAGCACCAGCAACCGTTTCAAACCTTTGACACAGTGGAATTAACTAAGCCCTTCCTACATTTTTTTTTGTAATCAAAAAAAAAATCCGAAATCACACATCAAACAGAACTCCTTGCTCACTTTGTTCGCAGTGTTTCACGCTACTTAACTAACCCAACAAGTCAATTTAGGTAAGAAACTTATATAAATTAATAAATGAATCTGAAGTTTAAGTTGTAAAATAATTTTGTGAACGTATGTTCGTAAAATTAGATTATGGGCATTCATACTATTATTTATCATGTCATTATTATTATTATTATTATTTTAGAAGGCTAGCTTTTATTATGACATTTTGAGCGTTGCACTATAATGCTTCAATAAAGTAAAATCGTTAAATCCTGGATGATATAAAATGTAAAAATTTATTTACAGAATAATAACTGACTTTAAATAAGGTATAGAAAATGGAAGACAATTAATAAAATATTAGTAATATAACGCGACAATCACCTACTAAATACTGATTCTACATCTCCGTTCCGCGTCTTAAATATCAAGAAGTACGAACGGTTATAAATCTGAGCAAATAATTTCTTTATTATTATTTTTTTTATTTGTGTTATTTTTGTACTATTTTAAGGAATAAATAAGGTTCAATAGCGAAAGCGCTAATTAAGTTTTGTTATCTCCTACACTTTCTCCATTTCAATAAATTTACAAAAAAACAAATGCTGTTGAAACACTAGAGCCCTCCATAAACATCTAATAATAATTATACCCCCCTTTTTTTTTCTTTTGCGCAAAATCTGACTTAACTATTAGTTATACTCATTCCTCACTCCATTAAATATTCACGGCTCCTTTCGTCATATTTCATTGCTATTCACACAACCCTAGCTTTCCAACAGCAGCACTTAGATCTGAATTCAAGAATTTAATTTAAAAAGACTTATTTTACCTATATCTTTATATGAATCTTACTCATTCACATTAAGCTGATTGTATTGCAAAATTTCACCAAAAGATTCTTATGAATTAAAACCCTCTTGAAACAAATGTCCTTTCTTTCCTCAAGTCAAAACAATAAACTCCTTATGTAGTTGTATAATTAAATCTTGTTGTGGATTATATGATTAGTCGAATACGCAATTTTAAATATTCAAGAATAATACTTAAATTGGTCAATTGTTATAAACCTCCTTCACGAAATCAAACTCTGGCCGATGGTGATAATACTAAGATAAATAATGTTTATCGAATCTAACTAGGAACTTAAAAAAAACTTTATAAAATTTTACCATTAGCACGTTGAAATAATTGACATAATTAACTATGAAGACAGTATACTACCTCCAATCCTAACTTTCTCTAGAAATAAGTTGCTACTAAGCTAGTTTTTAGAGTTCCGTATCCATAGGGTAAAATAATTTCTCTTGTTGCTTTAACAATAAATACTAAACCAGAATAAAATAAATATTTAATGGGGTTTCTAAAAACCAATAAACGTGATTTTTCTTGCTGTTTTTAACAGATAAGGAAAATAGAACGGTGTTCAAATCCGACTAGAATTCCTTAACCTTTCTGTGTACTATGAATTGGGAAAGTCCTATCTTACTTAACTCATATTATGCTACATATACGTTAAGTATTTTTTTTTTGTAAGAAATGCGGTTATGAAATTTGAATATTTGACTTTATTAATATCATTTTAAGTAAGTATAGATTATCTCAATTAAGGTGAACCTAGTATATATTCGTCCCTATTTTGGAAGAATACCAAAAGGTCAGAGGAAAATAAAAATATAATATTTTTTTTTTTGAAAAGCCACCAATCATCCCCAAAATCCATGAACAGCAAATTTTCTTTCAATACTGTTCATTATTTTTAAAATTTCTAATCTTTTCCAAAAACTTTGAGCTTAATTTTACGATTTCAAATTGAAATTAATTTAGTGTTCATGGAAATGCTTTACCCAAACCTCCGAGCAAACAATTACATTTCTCTTTCTTGACCAATTGGCATTTTTCTTTTATTTTCAATATAATATTTGTACTTCTTTAAATAAGCACCTTACATTTATACTTAATTTAATTAGTCTTTGTCTGTTTATGACATCTATTTTGATTTATTCTGAAGTTAGTCAACTACAATTTTTTTATGATTCAATATAAAATTATATTTAACTACTGAGTGATAATTATTGAAGTGACTTCTAATTACAATTCCATAATAAACTATAAACCTTTAACTCTTTAAATTACAGTTCCTTTGACTTTATCTCCTAAATTCAAACAAACTAGAATCCTCAGAAAGAAAAGAAATTCATTACTTCTATTTTAATTGAATAACCTACTTAACCGTACATTTTTAGATTAGAGAACAGAATAAAAGCCCCTTTTTTACACAATAAAGCAAAAATTAACATTTAAGCATTAATTGCTACTAAGTTTATCTAGACCTAAAGTTATTTACAAAAACAAATGATGATACACTACACTAAATACTAAAGATATTGATGAATGGTTCTCGAATCAACTTCATCATAATGCTATGCTAAGCTTTTGTTCAAAACATTTTGCTATTTAAATATAATACCTAGTTAAATGTATGGTGTTGAACTTTCCCCTTACCTCTTTAGTTTTAGGATCAATTAATATATATACGTTTTTATACGGGTTACTCGCTATTACGTATGGACCTTCATAAATTGGTTCAAATTTCTTTGTGATTTTTTGTCTCGCAACTGACCTGTTTAATTTCTTAATTTTTACAAAATCTCCTATTTGGTATTCTACAAGACGATACCTTTGATTAAATTTAGTACTACGATTCTCTCCCGCCTTTTGTAAATGAATTCGAACTAAATCTCTTATTTCTTGAACTTCTTTTTGATTTTGTTCAATTTCTATTAACTTGTCGAATGATATCTCGGCAGATTTCCCATACATGACTTCACAAGGAGTGAAACCTATGCTATCATGATATGTGTTATTATATAACTCTTCTAATTTTGGTAACACGGAAACCCACCCTTTGTGATTTGTCCTACAATAAGTCCTAAACAATCGTCCTAACTCTTTGTTTACACGTTCCACTGAATTAGGCCGTGGATTCCTTACTGTAGTGTAAACAACTCTTACCCCTAAATATTCCATTGTTTCTTTCCAAGTTTTGCTAGAGAACTGAGAACCATTATCTGACATAATTGCTTTTGGCTTTATAATTTCAAAGAATTTTTTCGTTTTCCCTAAAACTGACCTAGTTGTCGCTTGTTTAAGTTCAAAGAATTTTACAAACTTACTAAATGAGTCTTGTAAAACTAGGATATAGTTCATTCCGAATATCCCTGCTGGTAAAGGTCCATATAAATCTATCATCACTAGCTCTCCTATCTCTTTGGTAATTATTGACTGACATGGCCCTACATAATTTAATGTTCCATGTTTAGTAATTTGGCAGTCATGGCATACCCTTATAACCTGCTTGACTTGCCGTGTCAGTCCTTTCCAGTAAAACCTATCCCTAACATATTTTATCACTTTGTAAGCCCCCAAATGCCCCATCTCTAAATGTACCTGCTTTATAACTTCTTCTCTTAAGGTTTCTGGTAAATAAATTACCTTTGATAACGCACCATCAGGTTGAAAATACAATATTTCATTGTGTAATTCACACTTATCAATAATTCTTTGCGATCTTCTTTCAATTTCTTCTGATGTATTTTTTTGTTCAATTATTTTCCCAATTTCTAAGTCCGCCCGTTGCAGTTTTGGTAGTTCTTTCAATTTAGCCATTAAGTCCCCATTCTCCTTTAAATCCATATAAAAAATTTTAGGTAAGTTAATTTTGTCTTCTTGCAAGAGGTCCCCTTCTGGTAGATACCTTGATAGAATATCAGCACCAGTATTTTCTTTTCCTAACACATGTTGCACCTCATATTGGAAATTTTCTAAATAATTTACCCATCGTGTTACCCTAGCATTGTATAATCTCCAAGTTTTAACAAAAGTTAAGGCCTTATGATCAGTTTTAATAATGACTCGAGCTCCCCTCAGATAAGTTTCAAATTTCATCAAACAACTTACGATCGCAAAGAATTCTTGTTCTGTCACAGTCCAATTAAGTTGTGCCCCCCGAAATGCTTTACTATGAAATCCTAAGATTTTCAGTTCCCCTTCTTCACTAAGTTGATAAAGTACCCCAGCTAATCCTACCCCTGAACTGTCAGTTTGCAAATAATAAGGTTTACTAAAATCAGGATGTTGTAACTGCACTGTGTTTATAAACAAAGTCTTAACCTTTTCAAAAGCTCTTTGTTCATTATCTCCCCACTGCCACCTTTTATTTTTCTTTAATAATTCACACAACGGTTGTATGTGGAAACTATATTCTGGAATGAATCTTCTATAAAAATTACACAGTCCTAAAAAGGCTCTAATTTGCTTCAATTTCTTTGGCTTAGGAAAGTCCTGAATTGCTTTTACTTTATCGGGATCTGTTTGTAAGCCTTCAGTCGAAATTATGTAACCTAACATTTTCACCTCTTTACAAAGAAATTTGCATTTTTCTAAATTACATGTAAGCCCTGCTTTATTTAACTTTCCCATAACAATATCTAAATGTTCTATGTGTTGTTCTAAGGTCCCTGTTGTTATAATAGCTAAGTCATCTAGGTAATTTACGCAGAAATCTCTGACTTCATGACCTAGTATAACATCCATTGCTCTACTGAAACTACCTACAGAAGTCTTTAAGCCTTGAGGCAGCACATTATAAATATAAGATTTACCATTGAATGAAAACCCTGTATATTTTCTGCTCGCCTCAGATATGGGAATCTGAAAATATGCGTTATTTAAATCTATTATGCTTATAAAATTTGACCCATGGAAAGAATTCATTATGTCAATTTGCATTGGAGGTTTTTCTGTTTCTGGTATCATGAATTTGTTAATTTCTCTAGCATCTAGTAAAACTCTAATTGTGCCATCCTTTTTTAAGGTGAAAGTCAAAGGACTACAATATGGAGTGGCAGACCTACTTATTATACCTTGATCTTCCATTTCCTTCAACTTTTTCTCTATTTTATCTCGGTAGGCATAGGGTACAGGATAAGTTTTTTTTATAATTGGTACTTGAGATTCCATTTTAATTTCGTGCTGGTAACAATTAGCTCTGCCTAATTTGGTAGAAAATAGATTTTTATATTTCTCTAACAACCTGTTTATATTTTTCTTTTCTACTCCTACATTATGAATTTGTGTTACAATATCTCTTTCGGTATTATTGACTTGGTTACTTATTTCTATTTCTACTCCACTTTCCTTTTCAGAGTATGTTTTCTCTACCTCACAAAACTCTATTAACTGTTTTTCACCCCCCTGAGTTAATATTAAACCTCTCTCGTTCTTCCCTAAATTTATAGTTACTTCATTTAATTTTAACCAGTCAAAGCCTAAAATTAATTGACTTATTAGCTTCGGTATAATTATGAATGCCGTTTCTCTAACAAAATTTCCTAATTTTAATGGCAACAGAACTATATTTTTAATTTCAACACTTTTGTGTCCTACCGCTGTTTTAATTTGAAAAGGTTTTATCGGCGTCATAGGAATTTTTGCTGATTTGTTTTGTTTTAATTCATTCCATAGTTCTTCTGAAATACAAGAAATATCGCAACCTGTATCTATCAACCCTTCTATTTCTAATTCAAATATCTGTATTTTAACTTCAGACTTGAAGTCCTTCCGTTTGAACTCTTCTGAATCCTCTTCAAATACCGAAAGAATTGTTTGTTGATTTATTTCTTCTATTTGCACCTGTTCTATTTTTAATTTTAATACTTCTACTATTTGATTTAACACATTAAGTTCTTTTATTTTTAGAGGTTTATAACCTAGCCCTTCCTTAACCTGATTTTCTAATATTTTGGCTACTATTGGTTTTTTAAGCCCCCTATCGTTTTTTCCTAAAGTTTGACCTGGCTCCCATCCCATTTTCATCATCAAACGTAGTGTGGTGTTCCCTAATTCAGAAGTTGATTCGGGAACCAAACAATCAACTCTTTCTAGTTTTCCCAAGTTTCTGAAGTCTCTCCTGTCAACGCTTCAGGTCCTCTAGCTGCTTGTGTAAAGTTATTTGAAGTGCCGTCTCCTGTTGACTTCTGCCAATCTCCATAACTCCGTTGATATTCCCTCCGTCTTTCTTCCGATATTCCCAATTGATTCACCGTTGCTTGTGTTTTGTTGCTAAGTTTTTGAAATCCAACGGGTTTTGGCCAATTTTTATAATTTTGTGGGCTTTCTTTCTTCTTTTCCTTTTCTTTGCTTAAATTGGATCGTGCATACGGATGTGTATCCTGTTTGTTTAAATCGTCTAAATTACGCAAAAATTCAGCTGTCTCTATAATTGTCTCTATTTTGGAAGTGAGCCATCCTTGTTGTATATATTTCGGGTAATGTCTGATGATGTCTGATACTAATTGTCTTTCAGGTATGGTAAAACTCAACATCTTCGCTCTTCCTGTTAATTTGATAAAATGATTTAGCATTGAGACTCCTTCTGCTCTATCCCAAATTCCTTGGACTATGGTTCTACGTAGTTCATTTTGTTCTCGTTCTCCCCAATAAGTCGCTAAGAAATCTTTCTTGAAATCTTCAATTCCTTTCCATCTTTCTTTATATACCCGTGCCCAATCTCGAGCATCTCCTACTAAACAGTCCTGAATTAAATCAAGCTCTTTCCCTTCTTTTGATGATTTTCTTAAGTAAATTTCCAAGTCTTCTAGAAAAGTTACTGGTTGTACGTCCTTTTCTCGGCAAGAAGCCCCAGCAGGCCAAAGCGGGCACCCAGGCTCGGGTGCAGGCAAGGCGGACGGTTGCTGACGGGGGACGGCAGCTCCATTCCGGTGCTGCGTCCCTGATCCAAGTAGGCCAGACTACTAGTCAGGCTGAACAGGTCCGTGCGCAGGCAACGCCTGAGGCACCGCCAGCGACTAGCGTTGGCAACCAACCGCGACGCCGATCGAAGCCGAGGGGCAAGCGCGCAGGCAAGCTGGTGGCTAAAGCCCGACACCACACCACCGCGGCAGACCCTAATGTGCCAAAACCAAGCGCCAAACGTTCCCGGCCTGATGACACGACCACGCCTACTGGCGACAGTAAACGCGTGAAGCCGGGAACCAGTCAGCGTAAGGGGTCCGCCAGCTACGCAGCGTCGTTTAGGGCAAACGAGCTGTGTGTGGCGGTCATGACCGATCCATACCATGACCTGACGGCGGAACAAGCCACCGGAATCCGCACTACGCTAGAGATGAAGTTCGAGGATGAGCTCCTTGAGCCATCAACTACGACCCAAACAGCGAAGGTGCATTTCCGTGGCAAAGCCCACTTTAGCGAGGGCGTCCTCAAACTGTGGTGCGAGGATGACTATGCGCTGGGTTGGCTCCGCCGTACGGTCAACAACACTGCATCGCCAATCGCCGGAACGAAGCTTGTGGTCAGACCACAAGCTGAAATCCAGCGAAGAATTCTGTGTGGGTTGTTTATCCCAGAGCCGAACAGGGAGATAGACAAGCTGCGCAAACTATTGGCCTTGCACAACCCGACTGTCAATGTCAACTCTTGGTCCTTAGTCAAGGCGGAAAGACAAACGGACAGGGAGGTACCTGGTGTCCACCTGCTCCTACGTGTTCCGGAGTCTGACGTTGATAGGATTAAACAGAAAGAGCGACGTCTTTACTGGCTGTTCGGCAACATTTATCTCCGGATCCTGGAGGGGGAATCCGGAAACGCCACGGACAACGCTCCAACCGACCCTGCTTCTCAACCGCCTGAGAAGCCTCAAACTGAACAACCTGAGTGTCAACAACGTTTAGGCACGATGGATGTTGAGGTCGCCCCTCCATCGACCTCAAACCTAAACGAGGAGTACTTTCTGGACGGAGAGGGGAGTGAGGCTAGCGACAGCTGCCTCAACTCCTCTCCGATCAGAAAGTACTAAACCTTTACCTGTTCCCATCCTCCAAACCAACCTCCAGCACAGCCTCATTGCGACGGCTTCCTTGCGCAGAGCGCTGGAGGAAAACACCGAGACCATAGCTCTGATCCAGGAGCCGTGGATCAGAAAGGGCAGGATCTGTGGTCTGAGCAGTCTCGGAGGCAAACTTCTCCTCAACACCACCGTAAGCAACCCTAGAACATGCATTTATACTTCTAGACATTTGCGAACACTATTGATCACCGAATTCTGTTCCAGAGACCTGACAGCTGTTAGGATCCTCGCAGTAACTAACCAACTATCCCGTGACATAGTCCTAGCGTCCGTCTACCTGCCAGGCGACGAGGACATACCTTCGCCGGAGTTGCTGTCACTGGTGGAGTACTGCGAGAGGGAGAAGCTGGAGCTTGTCGTCGGCATGGACTCCAACGCGCACCACACACTGTGGAGCAGCGATAAGTCCAATGCCCGAGGAGAAGAACTGGTAAACTATATCTTTTCCACTAATCTTACTCTCCTTAACAAGGGCTCGGAGCCGACGTTTGTCTGCTCCCGAGCCCAAACTATTATTGATCTTACACTGTCGACAGACGAGGTGTCGCGATCTATCTCTGACTGGCGCGTGTCCGATGAGGCGTCGTGCTCGGACCACAGGTGGATACGCTTCAACCTCAGCATGACCCTACCAGTACCGCAACCTAGACGTGTTCCGCGTAAGACAGATAGGTCTAAATTTGTAAAAATAGTCCGTTCAGCTCTTGCAACCGTGACCGCACCCCCCAACAACGTAGAAGTCGAGGACATCGAAAAATACGTAAATAACCTTACTTGTATTCTGACTAACAGCTATGAACAATCCTGCCCTCTCGTGACGCCCAAAGTTGGGGCTAGACGACACTGGTGGAGTCCTGAACTGCAGAGGCTACGTCGTAGAGCAAGGAAACTGTTCAACCGAGCAATAAACACCCGGCAACTCGTGGATTGGGGAAACTACCAAACTACAAAAGCAACCTACAAGAAGCGCTTGCGTCTCATGAAACTGGAATGTTGGAAACGCTTCTGTACAAACATCGAAAGCACCAGTCAGGCAGCCAGAATAAAAGGCATACTTTCACGCGAACCTGAGCGTACACTAGGATGTCTTAAAAAACCTGACAACACGTATACCAAATCAGATGTTGAAAACAGTGAACTACTGCTTGAGACACACTTCCCTGGATGTCAAATAGCTGACACCCACGACTGGGAAGTGTATGCCGAACGAGCATCCAGTAGTCAAGATTGGACCGTAGCCCAAGACCTAATCAATCGTGACAAGGTGATATGGGCCATAAACAGCTTCCTTCCCTTCAAATCAGCTGGGCTTGACGGGATATTCCCGGGTCTGTTAAGATGGAGCGGCGATCTGCTAGCCGACTATCTTGTTAATATCTTTAGAGCCTGTGTCGCCCATCGCTACGTACCTCGGAAATGGAGGGAAGTGAAGGTAGTATTTATACCAAAACCGGGTAGGAGCGACTACACTTTGGCAAAATCTTTCCGGCCTATAAGTCTTACATCGTTCCTCCTTAAAACTCTTGAAAAACTATGCGACCAGGAAATAAGAGGAAACGCTCTCTTGCACAAGCCCCTACATCCACAACAACACGCCTATAGCAAAGGCAAATCCACAGAATCCGCACTTCACAGCGTAGTATCACGTATTGGAGATGGACTAACCACAAAACAACCAACTCTGGGCGCCTTTATAGATATCGAAGGAGCGTTTGACAAAACCTCATTCACTAGCATACACCAAGCATTGGAGGAGTATGGCGTTGCTCCAACGCTAGCAGAGTGGATAGACAATATGCTGAAATACAGAGCTATACAGTTCACAGTCAACACAACCACGAGAGGCATAGTGGCCAGAGGCTGCCCACAGGGTGGTGTTCTCTCGCCACTTTTATGGAATATAGTCGTAGACGAACTCATCCGGAAACTGAATGGCCGCGGGCTATTCACGGTGGGATACGCAGATGACCTTGCTATTCTCGCGACCGGATGCTTCGAGAATATCCTATGCGACCTCATTAGCTCTGCCTTTAGAACAATCGAAACCTGGTGTACAAGCCATGGTTTATCAGTGAACCCTACAAAAACTGAACTCATTATGTTCACACACAAGAGAAACTTAGGAAATCTGAGACTCCCGAAGCTATTCAACACTGAAATAAGATTAACCAACGAAGTCAAGTATCTAGGGGTCATACTGGATAATAAGCTGCTATGGAATAAGCACCTTGACCATAAACTGCAACGAGCATGTGCAACTTTCTTTCAATGTAGCAGGATGCTCGGAAAAACTTGGGGGCTTTCTCCAAAAATAACATTGTGGCTATACACAGCCGTAATCAGGCCGACACTTACATACGGAGCAATTGTATGGTGGACCAGAACTGAACTAAGCACCGTAATTACTAAGCTGCAGCGATTTCAGAGACTCGCATGCTCTGCAATCACGGGCTGCATGAGAACAACACCGACAGCCGCCCTTGAGACCATTCTGGGCCTACCCCCGCTCGACTTCTTTATACAGCAGGAAGCAACCATGGCCGCTATCAGACTCAAACACCTAGGATTGTGGGGAAATACTAGGAGTCTGCACGCATCCATTCTAAACCGAGCGATAACTTACGAACCGCTGCTAGCCGCCCCGTGTGATAAGATCCCTAAACAACACATATTTCAAAAACACTACCACATACAACTATACGAGGACCAAAGAGATCAATCAGGAATCAGCGAGGTCCGTGTCTACACTGATGGCTCAAAAACTATACAGGGAACAGGCGCTGGAATACACTCGCTGGATCTCAACATTAACATATCATTGACACTAGGCACACACAGTTCCATTTTCCAATGTGAATGTGTGGCCATCACCGAAGCTGCCACCGCAATGAACAGGAGAGGGATCACAGACTACAATGTAAGGATCCTCTCCGACAGCTCAGCAACACTCAGAGCTCTGGAGAGCCATAGCTGCAACTCCAAGCTCGTTTACGAATGTCACCAGGCCTTGGAGAGAATCGCCATAGGAAACAAGGTGACTCTACAATGGATAAAGGGACATAGCGGATCACTGGGTAATGACGCCGCAGATGAGCTTGCTAGAAGAGGGTCGGGAACAACCACAGAGGGCCCATCTCCATTCCTTCCTCTACCCTTTTCTCAGCTACGCACTTGGATGCGGCTTCGCACCCTAAACCAACACAACGAACGTTGGGCACGGACCACGGACTGCAGACAGTCAAGAGCAGCCCTTCCGGCTGTCTCACCACGACTCACGCGTCGTCTACTCAACCTTTCAAGACCAGACCTTCGTACCATCGTGGGGACACTCACTGGCCACTGTCTCCTGAACAAACACCTCTATAACATCGGAGCCACAGACAGTCCACTCTGCAGAGGGTGTCTGAGCGAAGAAGAATCGGCTGCCCACGTAGTCCTGGAATGCGTGGGAGTAGCAGCTCAACGTGAACAAATCCTCAACAACCCGAGGTCACTCCGCGAAGCCTGCGAAGACCCCAGGAAGCTTCTGTGCTTCTGGACGGAGTTAGGCTGGCTAACTATCTAGCCAGTTAACCCTCACGCATAATGGACCATACATAGAGTTCGAATGCGGAAAAGGGAGTTCTTTAACATTAACATTAACATTATTACGTCCTTTTCTCCAAATTTAGGTTTTTCCACAGAAATGTTTCTAATATTATAAATAACTTGGCTATGTTCTTTTTCTGTTAGCTCTTCTTCGCGTTGAACTATTTGTTCTCGTATGTCTTTTTCTATTATTTCTGTTGTTGGAGCCAATTTCTCACCATACGGATTTGGGTTTTCTCCGTTCTCTATTGCAGCTTTTGATACCTTGACCTCTTCGCTCAGAGAATTTACCTTTTCCATAAGAGTTCCTAATGACCTTCTCATCATTCGAAACATTGGTCCAATACTTTCGTTTTGGTTTCGCTTAACATTAGGTCTTCGCTCTAATATCTTACGAGGAATGGGTCGAGCTTGCTTACGGTCTTCCCTTTTCTGTCTCTTATTTTCTTGTGGGTTAGGTTGATTTTGTATCGGCTCCTCAGTGTCTAATAAAGTTGGTTCCTGTTCCCCCTCTATTAGATTTGATTCCTCGTCCATTCCAAACCTATCTGGTAATTTTCGTTTGCGACGGGGCCTATCCATTTTATATTTTATTAATATTTTTGATCTTTTGGTTGTTTTTTTTTTTTTTTCGCTTTTCCCTTTTTTTTCGTGGTCTGTAACCAAAATTTTTTTTTCAATAATATAAAACTAGCCCTTTTATATTAAAATCCTACTCCTTTCTCTCTAAAGTAAATAAAAGGAAAATTATTTGATAAATAATTAAATCTATGTCTACACAAGTTTCGCCTTCTTCTAAATAACCCATTATACGATCCCTTATCTAAATGATCATAATATATTAATGCCTATAAGAGAAGTTTTTTTTTTTTTTTTTTTTTAATAATAATAACCTACTTAACAACCAAGACAATTTATTTGACGATTCCCCAATAAAATAATTATATATCTACTTTCATAAAAGAAGATTTTTATAAGAATATCATAACTAAATAATAAAAGAATTGTTTCACAACCCCCCGTTCAAAAAAAAATATATCTCTACATTTATTATACATGAGGAAATTATATTAATGTCTCAGCTAACAAACAAATATTTTGTTTAACGACCCCCAAATTAAAGAATTATGATATACCTACTGTTATGAAGGAAGATTTCTATTAGAATATCGTTATTAACAACAAAGTAATTTGTTTCACGACCCCCCATTGAAAGAATCATACTATACCTACTTTAGTAAAAGATGAATTTACATTTTGATGTCATCGCTACCAAAACTATTCGTTTTACGACCCCCCGTTGAAATAATTATATACCTAATTTTATAAAAGAAGAATTTAAATAGAAATATCAGAGTTTACATTGTAATCTTGCTTGTTGTAAACTTTACAAGAAACAATTCGTTTTACAATCTACCTAACTAAAGAATTATACTATACCTACTTTTATCAAGGAGAATTTTTATCAAAATAGCATAACTAGCAACAAAAGAATTCGTTTTACGTCCCCCCATTTAAATAATTAAGTATCTATTTTTATTAAAGAAGAATTTATATTAAAATATCAAAGCTAACAACAAAAGAATTCATTTTACAGCTCTCCATTTAAATAATTATTTATCAACTTTTTTTTTTTAAAGAGAATTTCTATTACCAAAGCATAGCTAACAAGAAAACAATTCGTTTCACAACCCCCCATTTTAAGAATTATACTATATCGAATGTTATAATTAAAGAATGTTTATAAAATATCATAGCTGACAACAGAATGATTTGTTCTATAACCCCCAAGCAAATAATTGTACTAAACCTACTCTTAAAGAAGAATTTATATTAGAATATCATAGCTTACATCAAGACAATTTTATAAACGACCCCCCCATTAAAATAATTTTCTACCTTTTATAAAAGAACAATTTCTATAAAATATCATAACTAACAACAAAATAATTCAATTCAAAACCCCACCATTAAAGGCCTGTGTAATACCTACCTTTATCAAGAAGTTTTTTTTTTTATCATAACCAATAATAAAATGAGTTAAATCACGGCCCCCCTTTTTAAAGAAGTATGAGCCTACTGCTAAAAAAAGTACCTACAGCTTTATCAGAATTTATCAAAGCTTACAATAGAATAAATTGTTTTACGACCCCCCATTAAAAGAATTATATATCTACTTTTACAAAAATATACACCCTCTCATAACAAAGTTTATTTAGAAACTTACTTAACGACCCCCAGTTTATGAAACGTAATACCTAATATTACGAAAATTACAACTATTGAGTGGCTAAATCTAATCACTACCATAACCGAATGATTAGCATTTCAATCTGAACTATCGAATAAATATGTTGTTTAAAATTAATTCAGTAACATTATTATCTCGCTATTAATATAAATGTGTTTGTAACTTTTTATTTATAATGATTTGTTTGTTCTTCCTAAGATAAATGTCCTAAAATATTGTACCTATGAAGAAATCAGAATAGCAATATTAAATGATTTACAATATTAACTGATTTTTCTGCCTATTTCATAGTTGACTACCTATTTCCTCACATAATAATAAAGTTTTAATCACCTATTAATTGAGACACGACTTGTTAATTCGAATAAGTTTTTTTTTTTTTATTATTTAATATTCGTTAGCATAAAAGAAATACTACCTACCTTCCAACTAACCTAACTACATAACTTCCTCATGATGAATAAAATATAACTACACGATAAATTCACTAAAATAATACCTATTTATTATGACTTGACTTAAAACTTTCCTTTATATACGGCAACAAATTGTGCGGGAAACCCGCAACATAATAATGAATAAAGTAATAAAACAGCAACCCATAAATTAGCAAAGCACAAAGAAATATAATTTAAGACGACTAAAAAAATTAAGAAGATTACTGACGCAACACAAATTTCAAACACGATTAATGAATTTGGAAACAAATTACATATCCTGGTCACGGCTATGCCATATTGTAACTTCCGCCCCCTTATCAATCGAACCCCCTTGCACTATACTTTTTTAACCTACCTCGGTACCTACTTAAACTCTTAACTAGAACTCCTATATTTAACTCAACACCAATTTTACTGTTACCCTCGAACTATTACGTACTTACTTTACTGCTGCGGATTTATATTATCATAGTAGGTAATGCATGGATCTTTGAAATGTGTTATGCTTTACTAGATATGGGTTTGCTGTTAATTGAAATGGCCAAGGTGATCGTCTAGTTTTAGTGGTAGGACCGTACATTGTGTGATCGCAGTAATCAAAGTTCTTTTAAGTTATTAAGTCAAGTCCTATACTACCTATTTAAACTCTAACTAGATTTTCCTAACATATAAATAGTACTAAATTGTAGGGTTATTAACGAAAATGATAAAGTAATAATAAAATAAAAGAGTTATACCTAGTAGAGATTTGAAGCTAATATAATTATTCTGCTCTATATTCTTAAAGGATATTATAAGATAAACAAAGAATATTAATGAATAAAATTTAAGATTTAAACCTTCCTAAAGCTAAAATTTTAAACACCTTATTTAATATTTAGAACGGTAGTAAAACTAGTATATTTATAAATGTTTATCCTATAATTTCCTATTACATCCACTAGTATTCTTTATTTAGAAACTTTTATTTCCTATAACCTAAATGAATATATTTAGTTAGTTGATCACTTTAAATAAACTGAAATGATATATTTAGTTGAATTTCATAAAATATAAACATCAATTAATAATTAAAACTTTCTACGAGTTTATTAAATATATATATATGACTACTGAATCAGGGGGTTGAAAATCATTTTGAAGAAACCAATTTGAAAAGCAAAAGACTCTGCTTTTCAAATCGATGTCTGTTTAGTTCTTTATAGGGACAAACAAAGGGCCGCATAGTTGCATTTATGCAGAATGTTTAAATCCGCATAAATAAATTTATGCGGGGCGATCCAACCTCCAAACCCCTCAATCGCCAACCAGACCACTCCAAATATAAATATATTTAATAACGGAATAGGAACAAATATTTAATAGTTTAAGAAAATTTCAAAGACAATACCTTTAAAAATTAAGGGATGATATCTTCAATTCCCTTTATTAAGGTAAATATTTATATTTAAATATATTCATAAATTAAATATTATCTATATTTTCGTACTTGCGATAATAATGTTAACCTTATGAATTCCAACCAAAATTAAACTATATTAGTTTATAATACGAATAAACTTATTTATCTATAAGCTATAAGTTTTATTATATAAATATTTCTGGGAATTCTATTGATTCCTAATAGGTATAGCTATTTACTTTAAAAGGAATGTTCAAACTAGAAACTCTATCTAAGAACATTATAGGAATGTAAATAAAATATATGTATTTAAATATACTTATTAATTGAATAAAATCTTATCTTGTAACTTTCTAATTAAGTTTTAACTCTATTGGTTCATAATTCGAATAAGTTCATTTACCTATAACCTATAAGTTACAACTTTGTTTTTAAGGTTTCTAGGAGTTCTATTGATTCTGAATAGATATAACTATTTACTCATTAGATGAATGTTCTACCCAAGAATTTCATCCAAGAACACTAAGAGTTCGCGATTAAATAGGTATGTTTTGATTAAATAGGTATGTCTATTTATAAGACAGAAGTTTCCGTTGAATTTCCTCCAAGAACACTAAGAGTTCACTATTAAATAGGTATGCCTTGATTAAATAGGTATGTCTATTTATAAGACAGAAGTTTCCGTTGAATTTCTTCCAAGAACACTAAGAGTTCAACAATTAAATAGGTATGACTTGATTAAATAGGTATGTCTATTTATAAGACAGAAGTTTCCGTTTATAACTTGAGGTAATGTATTCATTTAAGAATAATGTTGCACCTAAGAAATTCATCTTAGAACATTATAGATGTGTAACTTTAAAAATTAAGGCAGTAATCTCAATTGGTTGCTTGAAATTAACATAGAACTTAAATAGCTAAGAATAGGTACGATTATAACTACCCGCCTCTTAAGAGTTTATAAACTCAAATGGAGCTGCAGGCTCTTAATGAATTTTTGATATGAATAGGACTAAGCTCTTTTAGATTCTACGACCTATTTTAGAACCAGTAGCACCATGATTTGATGATGGTAAATATTTATTTATATAAATATGGCCATGGTTTGATTTCGTTCAGTGAGCTTAATTGTTTTGACTTGAAGAACTATCGGTGGTAAGTACTAAAATAATTGACTTTGAATATAAAGTAGCATAGAAGAGAACTGACAGTATTTTAATCGATCTGACCAGGTACACCAAAATCGTCCTTCTATTTTAGATAGGATATCTATCTTGTCTACAAATTTTGACACTAAATTATATTCAATTTTGAAGTTAATATTGATTTATTTGACTTCAAAGTAACAATCCAAAATCACAACTTGAGCAAGTAAATATTAAATAAATCTAACTTGTTAATTTAAAAATGAGATAATCCGATCAAAGAAACTTCTGAATTAAATTCAAAATTCAAAACATCTCTTTTAAAAAACTTAAGATAGTAGGTATCAGTGTTTGATAAACTCGTTTAGGGACATCAAGGTCCTCCCTCTATTCTAGTCAGGATTCTCTTTGCACGGCTTTTTGCTTGGCATGTGTATAAACGAGGATATCAAAATTGAGTTCTCTTTCTCCTCAATCGATACCACTATGTAAATAATTGTGACTAATTTCTTTCGAATTCAACACAGAAGTTTTGTAAAAAGGTTGGATTTTAGATTTATTCAAAGAATAAGATTCATAATAAGTATTAGGCTGCAAGTCGAAGATGCCTATCGGATATAAACTCTAGCTAAAGGTTATTTCCAAATGCGAGTCAAACATTGGGAAATATTTCGTGGAACTTGTCAGCATAATTGTACGAGGACGAAAAGGCTTTTATGACTCAATTGAAAGCCCTTCAAGCTTAAGACAATCATTTTATCAATCTCTTTCCAATTTAGGATCAAGAAAAAGCTAACCATTCAGTAGATAAGTGTATAATAAAGTACTCAAGATTAAAAATAGCAACACTATCAAGAATAAGTTCGGATGTAAAAAAAAATGTAGGTTAAGTTCAATAATTTCAGTAGATACCTGCAAAGTCACTTGAAGTCGTTTGGAGAATACACATAAAATTTAATAAATCAAGGTTAAGTTCCTACTTAAAAGATAAATAGTACACAGGAATGATAGCGTACCTGTAATTTCACATAATAATCGGAGAATACACAGAAATGGAGTATTCATATAAAACTTACCTCACAGAAAAAATAAAATCAAACAAAACAGCATGTATCAAGGAAAATAGTCTTGGAATGAAACACAGGAAAGTTAAAATTGTTTATTTAAAATCCTATCCAGATACTCCGCAGGCCAGATGCTCATTCTACTAGATTATCCTGGATGAAGGTCATCGATACCATTACTCAATTTTATACTGAATCATGCATTTCTTGATACTATTTATTTCAGGGTAGATAGAATAAGGATATGTTAGAGAGGAGTTTAACGACTCGTAGTCAAGCCGCACCACTCCTCAGGATGGAAGGATTTCAGGGTAGGTAGGATAAGGATATGTTAGTAAGATGCTTAACGACCCGGTTTCAGGCCGCACCACACCTCAGGATGGATAGAATTCAGGGTAGGTAAGGTAAGGATATGTTAGTAAGATGCTTAACGACCCGGTTTCAGGCCGCACCACACCTCAGGATGGATGGGATTCAGGGTAGGTAGGGTAAGGATATGTTAGTAAGATGCTTAACGACCCGGTTTCAGGCCGCACCACACCTCAGGATGGATGGGATTCAGTGTAGGTAGGGTAAGGATATGTTAGTAAGATGCTTAACGACCCGGTTTCAGGCCGCACCACACCTCAGGATGGATAGGATTCAGGGTAGGTAAGGTAAGGATATGTTAGTAAGATGCTTAACGACCCGGTTTCAGGCCGCACCACACCTCAGGATGGATAGGATTCAGGGTAGGTAGGGTAAGGATTTGTTAGTAAGATGCTTAACGACCCGGTTTCAGGCCGCACCACACCTCAGGATGGATAGGATTCAGGGTAGGTAAGGTAAGGATATGTTAGTAAGATGCTTAACGACCCGGTTTCAGGCCGCACCACACCTCAGGATGGATAGGATTCAGGGTAGGTAAGGTAAGGATATGTTAGTAAGATGCTTAACGACCCGGTTTCAGGCCGCACCACACCTCAGGATGGATAGGATTCAGGATAGGTAAGGTAAGGATATGTTAGTAAGATGCTTAACGACCCGGTTTCAGGCCGCACCACACCTCAGGATGGATAGGATTCAGGATAGGTAAGGTAAGGATATGTTAGTAAGATGCTTAACGACCCGGTTTCAGGCCGCACCACACCTCAGGATGGATAGGATTCAGGATAGGTAAGGTAAGGATATGTTAGTAAGATGCTTAACGACCCGGTTTCAGGCCGCACCACACCTCAGGATGGATGGGATTCAGGGTAGGTAGGGTAAGGATATGTTAGTAAGATGCTTAACGACCCGGTTTCAGGCCGCACCACACCTCAGGATGGATAGGATTCAGGGTAGGTAGGGTAAGGATATGTTAGTAAGATGCTTAACGACCCGGTTTCAGGCCGCACCACACCTCAGGATGGATAGGATTCAGGATAGGTAAGGTAAGGATATGTTAGTAAGATGCTTAACGACCCGGTTTCAGGCCGCACCACACCTCAGGATGGATAGGATTCAGGGTAGGTAAGGTAAGGATATGTTAGTAAGATGCTTAACGACCCGGTTTCAGGCCGCACCACACCTCAGGATGGATGGGATTCAGGGTAGGTAAGGTAAGGATATGTTAGTAAGATGCTTAACGACCCGGTTTCAGGCCGCACCACACCTCAGGATGGATGGGATTCAGGGTAGGTAGGGTAAGGTTATGTTAGTAATGTGCAACAGAAATCGAACCTAAAATTCTTGCGTATCAGATGACCATTCATCCATAGTACTATGAGCCATGAACGGATATCACCAATCGTACTCACCAGAAAACTCAACTGAGTAAAATTTTCTCAGCTATTTACACCGAAAAGGAAGGAACTAATATCACTGTAGGTAATTAATAGTTCAGGTTTAAAATAAAAAACCTATGCAATCATTTCATTAATCACTGTAGGTATAGGATCACAGCCCGCCTATGATTCCCGAAACATCCAAAGACCAACCGAAATAAAAATATTTTTCTTTATTCGGTGGTAAATACCTCAGGAATTCCTATGATTGCCACTTTCGTTGGTCTCAATCAGAGGTAGTCACTAACAACGAATTACTATCCAGTACCACTTTAAAAGAATTTACACTTCACGAAATGATTCCATAAGTACACACAAGTAGGTAGATAATTACTAATTCTAAGACTCACGTTTGTTCTGGTCCACGTTCCGCGTTCAAAAAAGCCTCGAACATTCGCTGCTTCGCCTTTTATCATGCCAATACCCTTCCCCCCTCGTACGTCTCCGTAACTCCGCCCGTCGTCTCCCCCCGCTCGCACCGCCTCGTTCCCTAATCTCTCTTTGCCTGACTTGTGTATTTGTTGGTGTTTGTCTACCCACATCAACTTTTTTCTGATGTCTTTGCGGTAATTAGAGTAAATAAGTACTATTTTGCGTTGACAAAGATTAATTAAAATCTGCTAATCTGACCCTAATGGATCCTATTTTATTCATAAATACGTAAATAAGTCGCATAGCCTTCTCGATGGTTTATATTACGTTATCCTCACTAAAGCTGAGTGATAAAAGGAAACAGATTTATACCTATCTTGATTAACATGTTTTGTGCCTACTAGCTGTTGAGGATCTTCGTGACAAGGTGGAGAAAATATTCGATCGAGACGCGAAAGGTAGCAGGTTCGTCTCCCGCTGTGAGACATGTGTTTGTATGAATGAGCTGTCCTACTACTGAACCAATTCCTCCACCAAGTATTTAAATTTATATTTAAGGTGACCCTATAAATATTTGTCGGTAGGTACTACTACGTACCTATTACTTAGAAGACAACGTAATCCCATTATTCTGCCTTACACATAAGACAATTTAGCCTCTTTTCTTCAATGTCAATTGACGACCTCTGTGGCGCAGTGGGCGAAGGCTCACCCTCGACGCAGGAGGTTGTGGGTTCGATTCCCGCCTCGGAACAAATGATTGTACAGGCCGCAGATATCTGTTCGGGGCGTTATCCAGTATCTGACGAAAATTACTACTACATCATTTGAATCCCCTCTCATAGTATCAAAATGGGCTAGTTAGAATTGTCTCCATCTTCTGATTTAGATAAAGACCCGCGCCGTAGGCGATCCTGTTCCACTGAAATCGACAAAATGTATACAAAACAAGTAATTTTCAATCCAATGAGTCTTTTATCAATAAGAATATAGAAGGTACCTTCAGTTTAATCCTAATAAAGTATCCATACAGGTTCTGACTCCTATCTCCAAGTAATTTTGTTTAAAAATTTGTGTTGAAAATTGTTAACAAGCTCCTGCTCAAACCCCATGAGCAAACCCCTCTCACCCTTTCTTTAGGCATGACAAAAATCAAGTTATTTTCAAAACTACCATTCCTCCTTTAATAAAAGCACACAGAATGTTTTCCGTTTAATTTTAAGGAAGTTTTAATACATATTTTTGCTTCTCTTTTAATCTCTGTTTGTTAGGAAAGCAAAGTGGAAATCCACTATCATAACACCTACTTAAATTCTATGAGCAACCTCCTCTGATCTTGCTTGTAAATACTTGAAGGTAAATTGTATCTTCCTTGAACAAAGTATCCTAACAGAGTACCTAGGTTACCTTAACTGCGTTCAGATTTAACTTTCATTTATTTAGTAAAATAAGTGAAAGTTTACTGGTCCCTAATGAGATCTTAAACTTAAATAAATTTATAAAGTAAACGAATCTTTGTCAGTACTATGATTAGTTACAATATCTTACATAATCAGCAAGAATATAATAAATTTAGTATTCTGTAGTACAATTCTTTTTATATACCTCTCTATTTTCATAGCCAGAATGGTTTAAGAAAACAATCTAATAAAAGTTTGTTCTAGTTTACCACTTATTTGTTTTACTTTAAACCATATTTTATTATCAGAAGTGGGATACGAACTTTAATTTTGTTTTTGTGGTTTCAGAATATCGGGAACGTGTGTACGTGTTTCGTGATGGATCCAGCCGTTTTGTAAGAACTACTCAAGGCTTTCCGCAACGCAGTGTCTGACCGACACCTTGGCGATGACGTGGTGATGCCGCCGTTCGACCCCGCCAAAAATGAAAACTGTGTGGAGAGCTGGTGCAGCAGCATCAACTCTATTGCAGTGGACCTAGGGTGGAGCAGTGTCACTACAGTAGCAAAAGCAGCTACGTAAAATATATCAATGGCATCGATCCCGATCTTGCAATCAATTTTCACGGAGCCAGTGAGGACGGTGCTCACGCGGCAGTAATTTGGGAGGTCTATATTCGCGTTGCTTATCGCGAGGGCAAACTTCGCGAAGGAAACCGTACAGGGTACGGGGAACCGGAAAGGGTATCGTACATAGTTGTAGCTGCAGTTGCAGTGACCGTGATGCTGACGGGGGTATTCGTAGTTACAAGAAGCGTCGTCATGGACCACTGCAGCCACTGCATTTTGAGAGTCATTGCATATTACCATGTTTCGCTTACAAGCTTTAGAGGCCACGTGCGAAGCCGTACGTATTTCTTATATTAAATTATGTGCGTGTCAGGTAAGACCGAGCGTGTAAAAAAAAAAAAGGAAAAAAACTACCCACATTTTGAAATTACTTGTGTTTTTAGTTTATTTGTTCTGTTTTGTCGCATTAATGGAATGTTTTCTCTTTTTCTTTCAAGGAAGAAGATAAGCGTTGACTGGTCTTGACGAGACTTCGTTTGCGTCAACAGTCACGCTTTGCTGCGCGTGCTCTGTGCTTGCTGATCAGTGCGTTCTGCTGTATGCGCTTTGCTGTGCACGCTGTCCACGCGCTGTGCTGTTCGCGTTTTGCTTGGCAGCGGCAAGTGGTTAAGCGTCACCTGGGCGGATGCCAAGTGCTGTCGGAGCACCACGTACAGCGGCAAGTGGTTAAGCGTCACCTGGACGGATGCCAAGTGCTGTCGGCCCCGTACTATGTGTCAAGAGAGTGTGTGAGTGTAAGTGTAAGTGGCAAGTAAGTTGCATGAAGTGTCAAAGTGTGTGAGTGTAAGTGTAAGTGGCAAGTAAGTCGCACGAGCGACGAGCCGATGCCACGCGAACGAATCAGGCCAGTGAGGGGCGAGTAGCTGGCTGAGATGCGAGAGGTTGCGGGTTCGACTATCACTGCGGGACATATGAAAATGAAAGTGTTTATTTACAGTAAAAACAAGAGTTTGACCTGGTGAGTGATTAGAACAAAACACTTCCTTCAAAGAAATATTGCAGATATAGACCATGATAGATTATTATTAAAGCTTAAAATTACATTAAATTGAGAAGGTAATACCACTTGATTGTAACTACTTGTAGCTAGTCTTACATTGTTTATTGTTACTTTGAATTAATGAATATTATTTGTATAGGCTGAAGAATTCCAACATATATGTAATTATATAGTAAGTAATTGTTTAATTAATATAACAGAATTGATTGAATTGAAATATGTTCTGGTACTTAAAAAGTAAATGAAAATATACCATATTATTCACGAATATCCGCTGGTCGGCTTCTGTACCTGATGTTAGTCTGATTGTTACCAGCAGCGGGTAGCAGGACTAATATGTCAAGGTCAGAGGTCATGGGTAAAATTATTATGTTTATGTATTGGTCTGCTAGTCGATCTCTGTTCTGATTATTTACCGAGAGTCACGTGTAGCAGGTGATAGGTATCTGAATCAAGAAGAGCAGAGATCATATAAACTTTATTATGTCTATGTATTTATCTGTTAGTCGATCTCTGTCCTGATCCTTCACTGGGAACCACGGGTAACAGGTGGTAGGTGGTTGGATTGGTAAGGGCCAGAGATCTTATAAATAAACGAAAAAGAAAAAGAAAAACGAAAAAGAAACAGAAAAACGAAAAAGAAAAAATTTATTATGTCTATGTATTTATCTGTTAGTCGATCTCTGTCCTGATCCTTCACTGAGAACCACGGGTAACAGGTGGTAGGTGGTTGGATTGGTAAGGGCCAGAGATCATATAAACTTTATTATGTCTATGTATTTATCTGTTAGTCGATCTCTGTCCTGATCCTTCACTGGGAACCACGGGTAACAGGTGGTAGGTGGTTGGATTGGTAAGGGCCAGAGATCTTATAAATAAACGAAAAAGAAAAAGAAAAACGAAAAAGAAAAAAAAAAGTGGGTACTTCGAGAACGAAGTACTGGTCAGTTTGGCCGTGATAGATTATTTGAATAAAAACAAAATAATATATGTGTATGTTTTCATTGCTGAACGATTCTATTGTGAAATAAGTGTTGAAATAATGATTACGTAAGTACATTTGTCCATTATCTTGTAGGTTATTTAATTAACATGAACAGATGTAACACATTTGCTCACATTTCATGTCAGTGAAAGATAATCAAACCTCTTATAACTTTGGTAACAGAATTACTTTAAAAATGCAGCTAATTCAACGTTTCAAGCACATCGGGCCTACCCGCCCCCGTTCGGAAACACTCGGAGTGGCCGGTATTTATAGCGGCGAAGCCGCCCGGCTGACTCACTTCTTGTTTGCCTTCAAACAGGACGGAGCGAACTGCCCTGGTGCAATCGTTGGCTGGTTTATATGAAAGCCGAGCTATATATCTTGCTTATGTACAGTTAATATATATTGAAGTACATAAGCAGGTTATATACGAAGTTTTGTATATAGTAAAGTTTGTATTGATAATTTTGAGGTTCTTTTATCTATTTACTATGTAAATTGTTATATATCTTACATAATCAGCAAGAATATAATAAATTCTAAATTATTAATAATTAATTCATTCTGTAGTACAATTCTTTTTATATACCTCTCTATTTTCATAGCCAGAATGGTTTATGAAAACAATCTAATAAAAGTTTGTTCTAGTTTACCACTTATTTGTTTTACTTTAAACCATATTTTATTACGCGCTTCCGACCCTGAGACATAAAGATGAAAAGTCTCATGTGCCTGTAATTTCACCGGCACCCGTACTCTTGAAACCGAAACACAGCAATGCAAACACTACTGCTTGGCGGCAGAAATAGGTACGGTGGTAGTACTTCCCCGGACGAACTCTTTCACAAGAAGTTCTACTAACTAACCTGTTTAAAAATACCAAACATAGATTGTTCTTGATCACTTTTCATTTTGAGAATGAGAAGTCATCTTGAACAAAATGTTTTTGGCAGGGCAGAGTCAGTTTCTCAAAGTTTGAATTCTGATTAACCAAAACTTTCTGTATAAAAATATCTTACCATAGAGTCGCAAAGTCCCTTCGCTCTTCCCAAGTGAATTTGTGCTGACACAGTTGTAAGTCCCGATGTCGCTTTTCGAGAACTGACGGATGGTGAGCCACATCGACACCTTGTATGAAGTCTTCTCCTCTCTGATCGTGTATTTGGGCCTGTGTGTAGAGTTACTGTTTGAGAAAAGGACTTGACTTTGAACATAGCGAATACATTTCAATTGAAAACAATTTCTAATTACATAATGGATGCTTTGATTATATACACACAATGGAAGTTCGAAGGTCTGGTGCATCTAGGCTTATACATCAATGCGTCTGAAGATCTATTAATTTCAAAGAAATGTGCCAATTTTCTAATATAAAACCAATTATGATTTAAAAAAAAACATAAGTTTTAACGTCACGTGCGGCATTTGTTGTGTTTCTTTCTCAGAAAAACTGGCATTAGACATTGAAACTTAAAATCAAATCTCAGAATGAATCGATGAATTTAGCAGATGTGTATGATAGTGATGATGATAATAAAGTAGCAATGTAGACATCATCATCAGCCGTTTGACATCCACTGCTGGACAAAGACATGGAATATGGCATAGAATGTATGATGGGGGACTTGCCATAACCACCACGCTTGTCAGGCGTATTGATGTTCGCAGTATTGGTGTTCAGTACTCAGGTGAATGCTGCTGCCCATCCCCTTGTGTAATCTTTTAGTAGGCTCAGACGAAGTCCACGGAAGACAGAGGGGTATATTCTTAGGTCGGACATACTACGGCATGAAGACGAAATATACATTTTATGTGAAATATTAAAACGTATATTAAGCTAGAGAGTTACAAATTCTATACAGAGCCGAAAATAACTCAATATCCTCACGCGTATCGAAACAAAGACGGTAAAATAAGCGACCCTTTGATCCAAAACAAAGGGAAAGGACACACAAACACGTTGTTTATTTTATAGCTACGGAATTTAGAACAATGTATCTTGTTACCGATCTTCAATTTGTTTGTTGTTTTGTACTTACTTAGTATGTTGATTGTATAGTGATAGTTTTGTAGATTCCATATAAATAATGTTTTAATTACTTTTTGGAAAACTTACTTTATTATAATATTTTGTAGGAAATTTTATGAAATTGTCTACAGATTTAGGTACGGTACAGTACGGTTCTTGTTTCAGGCAATTTTTATTCCGAATGAAAGGAGTAAAATAATCTGTTGCAAATTTAAGATTTTAGAATGATTTCTGTTTAATTTAAAATTTACAGATTTTAAGAATAAATATATCGTGTATGAAAATAAGAATGCTTGAAAATAAGATTTAATAAAATTAATTAATAATTTAATAAATAGGTAAATAGTTGTTTTTTTCTATGATTCTGGATGTTAGTTGTATGTATTTAAATATTTAGGAATAACTAAAATTTTTTATTTTACTTTTTATTCAGTACTTAATAAGCTATATTATGTTCTAGTTATGCACATTTATGCATGGGGAGTAAAGAGCTACCTCGCCGTAACACAGTTTTTCAACTAGCGCGGGAGGTATGTTCCCAAACCTCATAGTGTATATGCAATTTTTAGTCGTAATGATTGTTTGTCTCTTCTGTTTAAATAATATGCACTATGTAAATATATTTAAGTTATGTTACGAAATAAAAGTTATTATGTTACGAAATAAAAAAGTTAAGATATATTTGAGCAAATTATTGTTATATTGTTTCAATTCAGCATCAAAAATGTATAATTGTTTTTGATTCATTTTAAATTGTGTTATGTTAATAAAATTATTAAGTTCATTAATTTTGATTTTGTTTAGTTTTAATGAACATTCATGAAATTTGATTTGATTTAATTTTAATTACTTTAATCAAAATTTAATAAATTCTTTATATTATTCTAACTTGAAAATTAGCGAATAATTTTCGTGTACGTGTTGAAACCTAACTACCACCTAGGACCGTTTTTGTACAACATGCCAGCAATAAACACTTTGAATTTGAGCTTGATAAGAATAATTAATGAAGTAATTTTGAAAATTCTACACTTTGCCAAATAAAAGTTGATTTTCAGAGGTGTTTTAAATTTATTTACCTATATTATATTTTTTACGACCTCTGTGGCGTGGCGGGCGAGTAGCCGGCTGAGATGCGAGAGGAAGCAGGTTCGATTCCTGCTGATGATTTTTTCCGGTTCTGGGTGTTATGGTATCATGGTACACGTAGTTCCTGATACACACGACACAGGGAGTCCTAGTGTGGGACTACTTATGTAACTGCTATTATGTTATGTTAAAAATAAGGCAATAATCTTATCCGTTCATCCGACGATACAGTGTAGGAAAGCCACCCTCTGGATGAACCAACGACATTGTAAAGGTCACAGGAAGTCAGTGGGTGGAGGTGGCTCAAGACCGATCTTCATGGCATTCCATGATGTAGTCCTGTGTCTAGCAATGGACATCTACAGGCTGATATTGACGATGTATCTTACCCGTCAAGCAGCATCTCTCCCCGGTTCTTGATCCAGTAGTTGATTGTATTCGGGTAAGCCTCCACATAACACTTCAGCTTCACGTCGGTGCCCAGTGGAGCGCCCAGCAACTGGTTTGGCACTTTCACAGTGGGTGCGACTGATGGAGAGAAAGTACTGTGTCAAAACTACATAAAAATATTGAAAATTTTGTAATATACAGGCTAAAACAAATGAGAATAAACTAACAGACGTGGAGATGTACATACTCCAGGTTTCGAAACAAAACAAACCTTTGTGCAATACCAGTTTGTTACAGCTACAAACAAAGGCTGGTACCTTAGAGTATGATCGCGGTCGGTGCTCATAAGGAAGGAACCGTAAATGGTCAACGAAACGTTGCCAGAAGAAAAGTTAGGTTCGTTCTCCATAGCACGCTGCACGACTTGGAGTTTAAAACATATCTCAGTACCGTCTAAAGACTATCGTCTTAAGGCCTTGCGGTATATTATGATTTAAAATCTCTCATTAATTAGCCCCAACAGTTGCAAGAACCTTACCTTACCTTCGAATCCCCCCGTGTGCTCACCCCATTTCTTCAAACGACTGCGATATCCAAAACAGGGTTTTCTATTCCTGCTCTGATTTAAAATTCTAAGGCTGTTTTTGATTTTGAGAGAAAATACGGATATTCTGAACAACGCTGTAATAGTGCACGTCGGTGTGGACGTGTCTGTAAATCCAATTTTGGCGTTATGACAGAATCCCGGACGCTGATTTTTAGGGAGCCTAGGCGCTTCCGAGCTTGTGAAATATCGGGTATTGTTGGAGATCATTTGTATGGGTTGGCGTGAGAGTAGAAATATTTATAGACGCTAGTGCCTTTATTGTAGTTTTCACGTGCACCTCTTAGAACTTTTTAGCTGAATTACGCTACAACACACTTTTTCCAGTTTATTGTTTCAAAAACATTTCACATGCGTATCCGACTATATCTACAAAAGATAGAAGCAAACTGGAGCCACACGCAACAAATAAACGTAGTTTCTCATTAGTATAAAACTAATAAATCAGATCGCAGAAAAACTTTGCATAAATAATCGGATAAAACTATAACTTTTCATTTAAAAAACCGACTTCCGCCATTGTATTCGACTAAATATTTGGATGAAAAAAAAATGATGAAAGAACCATAGTGGTGAAAGGATTATGATGCTTTTTGAATGCAAATGCTTGGGTTGTTGCTGAAAATATCAAAATCGCCATATGTATGCCTACAATATTTGTGGAGTTCCCTCAGTTCCTCATGGATTCCATCATCAGAACTGGATTCTGAAAAAAATGGGACCAATCTGGAAGAATATCTATTCAAATAAAAAAAAAACAAATTGGTTCATAAACACCGGAGATATGAGTTAACAAACATAAAAAAAATACAACCGAATTGAAAACCTCTTCCTTTTTTGGGAAGTCAGTTAAAAACAAGGTTTAAGGAACTTAGCAGCGTTCTGCTAATTCAGACGAAAAGTGAAACATGGTGCACGTGGGAACCTTAATAGATCGGTTAAACTTACCAGTATAAAATGACACAATGATATAGCGTTGTCTATTCTCTGTCTGTTATGTGAGAAAGAGATAAATAAAGACAGCACTATACCGAAGCTATATTATTATGGCACGAACCGGACGATGCAATGTAGCAAGGCCCTCCTCTCGATAGACCGATTTAATTTTAAAAGTGAGTGGATGACGGTGGCTCAAGACCGTTTGTCTGAGCATTTTATAGTGAAGGTCTATGTCTAGCAGTGGACTTCTACTGGCTGATGAATGATACAGAAGGTATTCCATACCAAAGGTTTACTGGTTTTCTTTCAAAAAGATTCATAACAATTCTTCATACTTATTGTCAAGTTATTGAAAAGTTTGCCCGATGGTATTGGATTTTATTTCTTTGTACTTATTCAATATAGTAGTTCAACAACAAGGAAACCAGTTTTATAAGTATGTGAAGATCCGTGTACTTGGATCTTTATTTATTGTTAAGTGAGCTTATATAAATTTGACCTAGTTTATTGTTTTCATATTCTCAGTAAGAATTAAAGAAGTTTAATAGGAAGGTAAGACATAAGTTCCGACTAGTTCAATATTAATAATCGTATATAACTTCGTTATCATCCAGGAATAGTGCCTTGTCAACAAAACAAAAAGACAAAATCCATAATTTGCAATTTCACTATTTTTCCTACCGATAAAAACAGACAGGATACAACATCTGAAAGGAAATTTCATGAAACCCCTTTGTTTGTGTCAAATTGTGACAAACACCCGCTTTGAATAATATAATCCATCTGGTAGGAATATTCTGGAATGGCTCCAGAAATCCATCTTTATGTAGGAGCGTACCGGAGTTACGTGACCGAAAAACATCATCCTACTTATTGCATTTCGCGTTGTTGGTAAATTTGTGCCAAATATTTTAAGGGTTTTATTAAGTTGCCGTGGTGTATCCGGCTTGAGAATAGACCCCTCCATCTCCTCCCATGGATAAATAAAAGCCTTACTGCTGAATTACACCAGGGGATGGGCAGCAACATCCACCTGAGTAATTACCGAACTGCGATCACCAATCCACCTGCCAAGCCTGGTGATTATGGTAAATCTTCCCATGGTATTCAATGGGCCCAGTCTGGTAGTGGCCGTAAACAGGCTGGTGATGATATTAAGTTGGAAGAACCGAGGCATACCGCGGAAGGCGAAGTACGCCTAGTCTGATCTGTCGTCCCTAAATCCTTAAAAAGCGTGGAGACATCGACCAGTTTAGTAAAAAAAGAGAAGAGGGAGGTAAAGGATTGACGAATTCAAGATATGATGCTGGAGGTGGATGCAGTGGATATCGTAGAGTTTAAAACACACCAATGTATCAATACAGCTGACAGTGAAAGACAGGAAAGCCTACCAAATGCTGAAAAGACGAAAAAGGTAAAAGGAGGAAGACCTACTTCCTAAAATTAGAAAAACTGGTCCATAGAAAACTTGGAGGAGAAAGATTGTGATCAGCTAGATCGACAACTCTGAGAAGAAAAAGCTAAGTTTTATGATGTGGTGCAAATTGCCGCTACTGGAGACAAGCCATCTACTCCAGTACATCAAACACGTCAGCACAGGCTGACTAACGTTAGTAACAGCTACTACTACTAGTAGTAAGTAGTCGCTAGCGAGAAGATAGTAAATGTCAAATATTGACCAATCAAATTACAAAGATTTCAAGCTACCCCGAAGTCGTCTCGCTGTAGGTGTCATGAAATCCGGCCATACAGAGGGTGAGCGAGTGATATTAAGTTTCGCTTCTTTGTTTTTATTATTCCTCCAGTCTAAAATAGGCAAGCATTCCGGTAATTAATGACCTATTTGATGACGACCTGCATGGCGTAGTGGGCAAACATCCGGCTGAGACGCATTAGCGGGTTCGATTCCCGCTGTGGGTCAAAATGTTTGCATAATCTGCAAATTTTTTTTTGCGTGACTTAAGGTATCTGCGTAGCTACATGCTTTTTTGTGACATGGGGACATGGCTTAAATTTTCAGGTTTGGTTTTCGGTACCTAGTGCTAGTGTTAATATAACATTAAAAGGTACCAATACTCACAGTTGACCAGAAGTATGATCCGTTTGCTGACGGCAGGTGGTACGTCGTTAGATGCGATGCAGAGGAACGCACCCATCTGGCGGCGGTCGACACGCCACAGAGGTAGGGAACTGCCCACGTAGCTTTCTACTGCAGAAAAAAAATGCAAACTGATTGATAGGTACAACCCTAAAAAAACAGCTATTGAAGCACAAAGTGAGAGTTATGAGTACGGGTTGTAATACATGCTGCAGCATTTCACGTTTTGGTATAAATATGAGAGACGTAATTTCGCCCCAATATAAAAATAATTGTAGGCATTAGTTCAGATAGACAGACATTGATATTGCAAATACAACAATCCCAATCCCACTTGATCCGCAAATCTCGACGACGATTCGTCGAGCCATTCCTCAACGTCACCGTCCCAATTATAACTACGAGACTATCCTAATGTCCCAGGACAAAGGTAATTATTTCGAGTGCCTTAACTCAGAGTCACAGAATTAAGAGGATAGCTAGTTCATAAGCTAAAGCCATGTAGTTCTGAAACAGGATGATTGTTAGGACAACTAAAGATCTATAAAACTCGTCATCGCAGCAACTTGAATTGGATATTTCGGTTAAATCTGTATCATGTTTAAACAATGCCAATCACTCATTCAGTACTGACTCGCCTTTCCATCATTTGCTTCGTATTATGTTCTATAGTGATTATCAATTTACCCTATAATTTCGACACTCTATAAAGGTCAACAGAAGCCAATACCAGCTGCAAGCCCATATCAAGAGCATTACATAACTGACCAGACACATATTGTACCCGTAACCGTTGCTTTAATAAGGAAAAGCGCCAACCAACTGAACCACTGGTCCTCTCTATGTTAGTTTTAAATTCTTGTGTGGCACCTTAGCTAAACAGGGGAAAATTGCAGATATCCAAGCCGAAATTTCACAGACAAAAATAGTTACATTGCATATTTTCATGATTTCATCGGATACTTTAAAATTTAGGTGTCATCATCATCAGTTTTATTACGTCCACTGCTGTAATAGGCTTCCCCTATTGAATACAATGGGGTAATTTGCTATAATCACCACGCCTGGCAGGTGGATTAGTGAACGCACTTTGGTGTTGAGTACCTAGGTGGATGCTGCTGTCCATCCCCTAGTGTTATCCTTTAGTAAGGCTTTTACTACAAAAACGGAGGTATCTTTTCTTAGGTCGGACACACCACGGCACAAAATGTGTGTGTGTGTTTAAATGTGTGTGTAAAAGTGAGTGTGATAAAACCTAAGAACTATATAAGTCCCATATTCTTTAACACATCACCTAGCGCTACTTAAATTGCTTCTGTAGCGCTTTGTGTCAGTTTATTTACCAGGCATAACTAACGTGGCAAGTGTTACGTAAATGCGCCAGTGGTCCTCATTACGCTGCCTTGGAACAACCTTCAGGCGAGGCAATAAATCAACAGCCGCAGGAGAGTTGAGCACAAATCCCTCTCATTTGTTCGCGGACATATATGATGTGTCTTTCGTACATTTGGGTATGGGCGTTATCGTACGCTTAGTTCCGAGAATCGATAGTGTGAGATTTTTTTCGCAAATAAATCAGGTTTCGATTCCCGCTGAGGGACAAATGTTTGCAAATGTTGCGGGGGAAATTTGTTTCGGGTCTGGGTGTTGTGGTACTAGCAGTAGTAACTGATACCCACGACACAGGGTATCCTAGTGTGGGATCCGAGGCCCAAGCACGAACATCTAACGTTATTGAGACGCTAGCGTTACGATAGTAAACGTCAAATATATGAACCAATAAACTTACTAAGATTTCAAGTTATCCTGATGTCATTGGCCAATATTTGACATTTGCGATCGTCTCGCTAGCGTCTTGGTAACGTAAATTATTCGTGCTGACCCCACAGGACTATTTATATACTGTACTTTGTACTATGTGACTATTGGGTGTTATATAACTGTAGTTTATTCTCATCAACTCCTAAATAACTCACTACCAAATCACTAACAAAATCCAGTCTGATGTTTCCATTGTATATATTTTTCGGACCATTTTCGTTACAAACCAATATAAGAACCATTATGACTAGATATTTAAGACTTTGTTCGGGCTTCCCTAATTCAAAGGGAAATTACACATTAATGATGTTAGCAGGGTTCTAGACAAACTGGCCTGTACGTACCTCTAATTGAATTGAAATATTATTCTTGTTATCAGGCTACATTTTCAGTTGGTATAATCAATATAAAGTCACGCGTACAATTTGTAATAGTTTACATTGAATATACAGGGTAACTTGAATAGTTGAGCTATAGAGCATAAAATGTTCGGTAATACAAACTATGTCCTACTGCTCAACTAGATTGCTCAACTATTTGAGCAGTTGAGCAGTGGGGAAGTAGCAGTGTTGACACCCTGTCTATTTTTTTCATGATTTCAATCCAAGATAAAAAATTTAATATGTAAGAATAAAAACATTTGGTGATGAAAATAGCAGAAATACCACAGTTTTTATAGATATATTTTTTAAAAACATCTTATCAGTATTAAGGGTAGCTAGTAAAAAGGCGTTTACGCCCTTACGGCTACCGGTGACCGGTGAAATAAATGCAATCTTCGTTCGCGTACAAATGGGTGTAAGCGCTCTAACGGTAACCTTAATAAAATGGCACTGCAAACATCCAAACTATCTATATGATAAATTATAGAGGCAATCCGTTTAAGATCATGAAATAACTTGGACTCACAATTGCTTGGATGTGAGATTGATCCTAGGCCACGGCTGCAGACATTATAGTACCTAGGTCTCTAGTGTAGCCGTAACTGAGTAATTTGTCTGAAACACGCTTAGACCACGCGATTTACTAGCCTCGTTTGTCTCAAGTCTAGCTATGGTACAGTCTTACAAACAAGTAATAAATAAAATAAACTGAAAACCCTGCCTGTAGTTTCGTTAGATAAGTTATTTAAACATGGTGCGTGCAACTTTGTAGTCTTGCAACAATACTTCTTTTCAAATCGTCTTTGTAAAGATAATAAAATCAATACCTTTTTTGAAGCTGGGTATTTTTTGTATGTGGGAGAATTGAAAGTGTGTAAGTAATCACGGCTAGCGAACGCTTTATATCAATAACATAAAACAAACTTTACACTCAAAAGCTAAGGTATAATAATAATAATAAAGTCAAATACACTCGAGAGCAATGAATCCGGGTCACTAAAGAATGTTAAAAATCTCGGAAACTAAAAATGATAGATTAATGCAATAAATTGTATTTAATAGACAATGTAATACTCCTTAAATGAAGGTAAAAAAAATATGAGTCACCATACATTTTATTAACACAAAATTACATAAAGAAAAAAACTGCTGATCTCTCCTTAAAACAAAAATAGGAAACATGAAATTTTTGAACTTTATTACGATTTTCTTGAATTTTAATACTTCGTATTGCCTCCTCGTGCTTCCATTACTGCGTTTACGCAGAAAAAAAACAACAAAAAAACAGAAATCAAACAATGATAAATGACAGATTACAAACAAAAGCAAAACCAAATGCTGTAATTTCGTAGTTCCATCTTCGAAAGTGGCCCTTTTTCAAATTTGATTTTTTTATAATATAACTTTACAATAACTAAGAAGTTTTAATACCTTCATTTAAGGAGTATTACATTGTCTATTAAATACAATTTATTGCATTAACCTAGCATTTTTAGTTTCCGAGATTTTTAGGATTCTTTAAGTGACCCGGATTCATTGCTCTCGAGTGTAGTAGCTAAAGTAGTGAGTAGTAATCCTATTTTTTTTAATACTACTACGTAAGCAAATAAGCATACGGCCCACCTGATGGAAAGCGGTTACCGTAGCCTATCATATGGACGCCTGCAACACCAGAGGCATCACACACGCGTCCCGACTCTTTAAGAACTTTAAAACGCCCTTTTTGAAGAACCATGCAAGTACTGTATTCAAAGGCTCTTTTTACAATCATAGAGCTAGAGAGAAAAATAAAAAACCAGCGACACGTCCTACAGAGAAGGGGATAATTTTAGGTATGATATTATGTGTCGGTGTGTTTATGAATAGACCCATCTATCTCTTTCTGTGGTTGACATAAAAGCCGACTTAGAGATTACCAGGGGACGTGCAGCAGCATCCGTCTGAGTACTGAACACCGATACTGCGATCACCAATATGCCCACCAAGCGCAATATGATGGGAAGTGCATTGCATTCTATAAGAGAGGCCTTGTCCAGCACTTGAGGTCTAAACATAACATAACACCCAACAGTCACATACGTAGTCATGATCCCACACAAAGATTCCCTGTATCGTAGGTATCAGGAACTACGAGTACCATGGTACCATAACACCCAGACCCGGAACAAATATTTGCAGATCATACAAACATTTGTCCCGAAGCGTGAATCGAATCCGCAACCTCTCGCATCTCAGCCGGCTACTCGCCCACGCGCAACAGAGGTCGTCAAACCACAGAGGTTATTAAGGCTACATAATAGGCTACATAGGAATCATAAGATATTTTGTAACATATGCAAACATCAGTTGCAAATTTTTAAGCCTAAGTCAAAACCATCATCATCATCAGCCTAAAGAAGTCCACTGCTGGATAAAGGCCCTTAGAATGCCACGACAAACGATCATGAGCCGCCTCCTTCCACCGACTTCTAGCTAGCTAGACTTCTAGAAGTTTCTACCTTCTAGTTTGTAATGGCTTTAGTCCATCAAGTGGAGGGCCTTCCTCTACCGCGTCGGCCGGTTTGTGGGCGCCACTCGAGAACCTTTATCCCAACGGTTATCAGTTCTTCGAGCTATATGACCTGCCCATTGCCACTTCAACTTGCTAATTTTGAGAGTTATGTCGGTGACCTTGGTTCTTCTACGGAAAAGTCTAAGTAAAAGTTGTATAATTTATTATTTTAAAGCACCGTGTTTCACATAGTGTTTGCACGATCATGTTGAACCCTTAAGAAATACTGTAGTCAAAATAGCACCAGCTGGCGAGAACCCAACTCCACCCTGTATGTCATTAAATAAGAGTACGTAAGGCCATTTTATAGGAAGCATGGCTCATTTCCCTCCCTAAAATTATGAGCAAGGAAGGGTGAAGATAAGGGTAACAAAGAGCCAAGGAGCGCTAAGTGGGTGGTTATATATTTATGTACTAACACGCTGTTTATAGTGACATCTGGGGTATTTTTCATTGGGTGTCTTGATTTTAATAAATTTCACATCATGACCATCATCATCATCACCAGCCGACGTCCACTGTTGGCCGAGGCCTCCAAAGTCAAAGTCAAAAGTATTTTATTCATTGAAATCACAAGGATTATTTTGAATCGTCTTATAAACTAAAATTACTCCTGTTCCAATGCGACCAAGCCTAGAAGAATCAGGCAACAAACACGGCTTGGCTTACATAAATGGTCCGTCTTACCACTGGTGAGAAGCGCCTGTGTGGTGCCTCGGAGCAAGGAGTTGCTGATACATAGTAAATGAGTACTTAAAAATCATAGGAAGATAGTCAAAAGTAAATAAACATCAGCAAAAATATGCAAGGCAGCACACGCTACGCTAGTTATGTCCCCCCCCACCCCCCCCTATATAATGCAATGGAGCATGGATGCAATTTGTCATAATCAGCAATTATTGGTATTGAGGAATTAGGTGGATACGACAGCTTAGCCTTTAGTGTAATCAAATAGTTGGCTTTTACGTAATCCACGGGAGGACAGGCACATTTTCTTTTCCGGACACACCACGGCATCCGCAATACCGCATACCTACACAAAAAATTGTTTTTTCTTCTTTGACAAATAAAAAAAAACAAGCCTATTTTGATTATATTCAAATATTACCTATACCTTAAGTAATTTTTGCCTGATTTCGTCATCATTGAACTAACTATGTTACCAACATTAATGTATGATAAAAACATAAAATTATATCCAATAAAAATAACAAAAGATAATATTCTAAGGCTCTTAAAATTCAATTCCACCGTGAACTTATTTTAGCTTTTAAATGTATGTCAACTGCACTAACCTAGGAATTGGAGCAGGTAATGGAACCACCTGAGGCCACCAATTTCCTTAAACACCTGAGCCGGGCAGACGTATTTCAGGTATAATCTAAAGACTAGGGAGCTTTAGAGAGAAAAGTATAGTATGGAGCAAAATACAACATTTTGGGGAAGAAAAGTGTTGGATAAACAAAATCTTGCTTGTTTTTTAAATGCCTATGAAAAATTTTAAAGGCTTTTTTAGCTGAAAATGGAAGTAGTTCCTGCTTACATTTTCAATAGCAACATGCACTGACTGCACATTTTCGTCTTACAAATGTTTTTTTTTCTTTATGTCTCAGTGTCGGCAGCGCGCGTGTGATTATGTCTCTGGTGTTGCAGGCGTCCATAGGCTACGGTAACTAATTTCCATCTGATGGTGGAACGTGTTTCCACTTGTTAGTATCCAGGGTTCGTATTCTAAGGTAAATCACGTAAACAAAATGACGTCACATCTCATGTGACAACCATACAATTGGTTCAAATGATTGAAGTTATCTAGTGGTAAAAAAAAATCTGAGAATCATACTCTTGATAATCTACACGCCTCTGAAACTTTACTAATATATCTCGTATTTCAAACTATACTGTCCCATTTTCATAGATCCAATTACGGGCATTTTGTACCCCATATAACATTAGTAACAAAATTTCCATTCAAATCGAATGTCGGTAATGTGTCAAGGATATTTTTTTTAATTCAACCACTGACCTAAGCTATTTATATTGTTATCAAATCATATGTTTAACGACGTGGTGAAACATATTATTTGGTGATATCGTGGAGACGAGAAACATAGACGTGTGCATGAGCCGAACTGGGACTACCATGAACTCTTATAGCCATTCAGTTCAAAAACTATTCCGTACAAAATATCGGTTCGTCGTTGACATTCCCCATCGTTGAATAATTTTAATCACTGAAGTCTATAGACCTTCCGCGACAGTGCCTTTAAATACAGTTGCGGACATCATGGCACCGATATTTTGTACTGAATAGTTTTTAACCTGAGTGGCTATAGAGCTTATGGTAACCTAGCTGTATTAAAAGACCACGTCAAACACAAACGTCTGCGTATCGTTGAAAAATCCAAGAAAAAAAAAAGCAACCAAAAACAAGTTAACAGTACAAGTTAGTAGTAGAACTTCTTGTGAAAGAGTTCGTCCGGGGAAGTACTACCACCGTACCTATTTCTGCCGCCAAGCAGTAGTGTTCGCATTGCTGTGTTTCGGTTTGAAGGGTATGGGTGCCGGTGAAATTACAGGCACATGAGACTTTTCATCTTTATGTCTCAGGGTCGGCAGCGCGCGTGTTATGCCTCTGGTGTTACAGGCGTTCATAGGCTACGGTAACTGCTTTCCATCTGGTAGGCCGTAAGCTTGTCTCCTTGCCTAGTAGCATAAAAAAAACTAAAATCACAGAAGTCTGAGTTTTCAGTAGAAAAAGTTAACACTTTTTAGTAAGCTAACCTTTATCAAATTCTCTTGAAAGTGGTTTTTTCAGGAGTATAGGCTCGTGGTCTTCCCTCCTCCACGTGATCTTTGGCGGTGGATGACCTGTGGCCTTGCAGGTCAGGGTCGCATTCTCCAACTCCTGGACTGACACGTCACCTGACGTATCGTCGCTGATGATATCCGGAGGCACTGGTGATAAAGAAAGAAGACTATTAAAGTAATCACAACACAAATACACGTAAGTTACGTCATAAGCCGTATTAATTGCAGTTTTAATAGGCAAATGGATGAACTGCCAGTTTTTTCATTTACTCAGTTAACTGAGTAAAAGGATCTTGCCGAGGGTACGTACTAGTTGCGTCAAAACCAAATGTATTTCATAAAAATACCCGTATGTTTTAAATTACCTAAACATTTTCAATTGATTTACACGAATCCGTGATCTTGGAACGAAGTTAAATAGGATTTCGTGTTATTTATTTCCGTGCGATGATAGCGCTATTGCTATGCAATGAACCTGACAACGAGTAATTATTGTAGGTTAGTTATAGTTCAGGCCCACAAATGGCATTATCTTGACAGACAGCTCAGTGAAAGACAACGGCTTACTAACCGACTTCCCAAACAGGAAAAGGTTCTCAATTCGGTTGTATTTTTTTTTTATGTTTGTTACCTCATATTATCTCCGGCGTTTATGAACCGATTTGGAAATTATTATTTTTTGAATAGATGTACTTCCAGATTGGTCCCATTTTTTTCAGAATCCAGTTCTGATGATGGAATCCATGAGGAATTGAGGGAACTCCTCAAATATTGTAGGCAAACATATAGCGATTTTGATATTTTCAGCAACAAACCAAGGATTTGCATTCAGAAAGTATTATGATCTATATCTATGGTTTTTTCGTCATTTTTTTTTCATCCAGATATTTTGTCGAATACAATGGTGGAAATCGGTTTTTTAAATGAAAAGTTATTTAAAAAAACTCGATTTACACAAACTAACTAGAAACTAGAAATAACGCATCTCAACTTGCGATAGAGAACCCAGGTCATCATATACCTACTTGGCATGACCAATGTATTAACTGTTCGCATTTAGTTCCGCGAAACTTACGGATACATGCCCTTGAGATGTACTTGCTCTTTATCAGTAGCTCTTGAGAGTGAGTTCGTAAAAAGCATATTCTATAAAACTCGTTTCGCTCGTTCAATGAAAAACAATATTATCTCGAGATGGAATAAGTACATAACTATTCCATGCAAAACCGTTTCTCTTCAAAAAACAAAACTCTTAACCGTATTCTGCTCGCATACAAAACCGTCAGTGAAAACAATAAAAATGAACAGTGAAATGAGAGCATGACTCGCCCGCCGCAAAGGGGCTGGCAATTTTTAACGCGAAAACTTTTTGTACGAGACGCAGAGTACCGAAAAAAGTAAAAGTAAATTTTCACAATATTGTTGTGATTTATCGTCCCTCGACCGAAATAACGAAAGTTTCCGTAAATTCTAACCGTTTTCGTTTACGTTTACTTCATTTGCATTCTTGACTTGAATACAGACTCGAAGAATTGACTGATATTATTTTACTCATCATCATCATTATCAGCCTGTAGAAGTCCGCTGCTCAACATAACTGCCACATAAGGGGAACCCTAGAATGCCATGGCAAATGGTCTTAGGCCACCTCCATCCACTGACTTCTTGCGACCTTTACATACATACATACATATTCGCATACGCCATTTCCCTGAAGGGGTGCAGAGCCTCAAAGGGCGACTTTTAACAGTCGCAGGAATATACACATGACAAGTGGTGAGCTCATCGTCGCCATTGCTTACTCCAACCAACTCGGCTAACGATTTCCTCCAGTAACAACACACTCCTAAAATAAGCCAGCAGCCAGGACAAATCTTATACCAACGAAAATTGCCCAAAAAGTCCGGGATTTTTTTTTTCGAAACGAGAAAGTCCGTTGAAAAATTAAAATCACCGACATAGCGAGCTCTCAGAATAAGCGAGTTGAAGTAACAACTTTCCATCAGGTGGGCCGTATGCTTGTTTGCTTGCTTAGTAGTATAATATAAAATAAAAAATATCTATGAAAAACTGTAGGGTGCGTATTTCTTCTTCCATGGGTGCGTCTAGTCTAAAACTGTACGCCTCTCCACCGCTTTTACTTGGCACTTGATACAAGCTTGAAGTTCGAAAACGGTCCTTGTGTTTACGGTAATATGGAATATTTTGACGTAATGGAATAGTAGTATAGTTTTAGATTAGACTTGCACTAATACTTGTCACTGAAGGACATAAATAAACCATATCCTCAAATTAATAATCACGGCCCGTATTCTCAGGTAAATCTAGTATGCAAGATGACTTCACATCTTGTGTGACGCTCATACAAAATTATGGTTTACATGCGAGATATGACGTTATCTTAATATGTCTCACAACCTTCGAGCGTGGTCGCGGTCGGTACTCATGAGGAAGGACCTCTAAATGGTCAACGAAACGTCAGCAGGGGAATAGTAAAGTACGTGGTGTATAGTCGTAATTTTTCTAAAATGATATCAAGCCATGATAATTTCAATTCTGTCATTGTTTTTCTGAAAATCATACTCCAGAAATAACATGAACTATCAACATTTGATCAGTGATTCCTTCCTGATATCAATTCAAAGCCTAGTTTATTATATCAAACAAGAAACATCAAAAGAACCTGTCGTTCACATAACAGCATTTTCCATTTTCGCGCGTTTCACCACCTCCATCTGCCAATCAAAAGTGACGGGGATCTATCAACATTTGATCAATGATCCCCTATTGGCTCTCGGTTATTTTCATTTATTTTTTACAACGGCCTGAGTGCCAGTCAATCAATCTTGTCCCAGAATTAAATCTTTATTGACACTTTCATGGGGTTGACGTCGTTTGGAAATGTATACGTAATTTTTAGGGTTCTGTACACAAAGGATGCTGACAGATTCGTATTTTTAAGCCTACTCAGCTAGTTAGTTGAAACTTTAGATTATGTAATAATGATGAAATTCGAAATGAGAAAATCCGTAGAAGAACCAAGGTCACCAACATAGCAGAATTAGCAAGTTGAAGTAGCAATGGGCAGGTCATATAGCTCGAAGAACTGATAACCGTTGGGGAATAAAGGTTCTCGAGTGGCGACCACAAACCGGACGACGCGGTAGAGGAAGGCCCTCCACTCGATGGACTAAAGACATTTTAAACGTCGCGGGAAGTCGGTGGATGGAGGTGGCTCAAGACCGTTCGTCGTGGCATTCTAAGGGGGAGGCCTATGACCAGAAAGGACTACTACAGGCTGATGATGATGATGACATATAGGCAAACTTAATGCTAGATTGCATAAATAATTATAATTCGAAACGAGGAGATCCTTTAACGAAAAGACCAGTGACAGCTCTGTAAAGTAAATTTATAGTGGCAAAGGGCAGGCCATATAGCTCGTGTATCCATGAACTAGACGACACGTTGTAGGACGGTCTGCCACTCGATTGGCGACATTATAAGGTCGCAGGAAGTCGATGGATGGAGGCGGTTTAAGACCGTTTTGGGTTTCTATGGAGGCCTCTGTCCAGCAGTGGAAGTCTACCGGCTAGTGATGATGAGAAAATAATTTAGATTTAGATTTAGTTAGTGCACAAAATATTGAATACTTATTGGAATGATGATACAGCTTTTTTGAAAATAACATACAAGCTGGAGAAATACCCCTTTCTAAAATAGATTATTGTACAAAAAAAATATCAAATAAACTCCCACAAAGAAGGTCATCACTATTGACAGACAGTTCAGACAAAAGCCGACCTCGAACGTACCGTCGTCATCGTGAAATAACGTCATAACTCAAAAAACGGGAAAAAGGTGAAACTAATCGAAAAGATTACAAAGTCGCCTCGCTTCGTAGGCGTTCGAATATGGAACAAGTTCGAAATTGGAAAAGGAATACCACGTTTCCTCTCAAGTGATGCAAAACGGTGCTGGCGCGAATAAAAGTAAATTGCTAAACTTTTAGTATTTGTGGTATGGCTTGCTGCAGTGATTGGACGTTGAAAGTGTAACGTCCTATTTTCCATAGAAATTATGCATAGCCACTACTCTACCACACCACAAAATAAAAATAAACAATCAAAGAAAGATAAAAGTGAGTAGAGTTTTAAAAATAAATATTACACACTCACTCCTGTTTTCCTTTATTTAGTTAAGGGTATGCAGAGACATAAAAAACAGCTTTTCATCTTCCGTTTTAATATCTGTTTGACTCACGCTTGCTATTGTTGGGGAAACAATGTTAAATTAACTCCAATAAAAATATACATTTATGTCTATATTTTTTTTTTATAAGTTGTGGTATAACTTGGTACGGAAAACTAAAAAGGTTTTAACACCGCCCACTGGTTGGGGTTGGGCGAACCACTATAGTATCAGAGTTTTAATTCAAACCGGCTGAAAAAGTTTAAGCCCAGTATTTATATCAAAACACTTATGTCTCCCCTCCCCGTGCACTTCCAACACGCAAAAGCCGTCTAAGTCCCCTTGTTCCTCATTACACCAGGGGATTGACAGCAGCATACACCAGAGGCCAAATTCACTAACTAAAAAATAGTTAAAATAGAGTTCAGATCATGTATCGATGTCCTATATGTCAGAAATTGTATTCTCTAAACTTAAAATACAACACTGTAATGTGATTATATCGAAATGTGACCGAAACTTGAACGATTCAAAGTTTTTTTTGTTAATTTTAGCATAAGTAGATGGAGTCTCTCTTTACTCTTTCCAAATATATATATATATATATATATAACTAGTGGTTCGTCCCGAACTGAGACCTCGCAATGACACCTTTATCAGCCCGACTACAGGGGTTTGTTTTTAATGGCTATGTTGTATGTTTGTATGGATGATCCATCAGAAATCTAAAACTACAGAGTCAATTTCTCTAACATGAGAACGATTTCGAGAAGCAAAAGAAAATGATTTTTAAATAAACAGTGCCATCTAGTTGTAGTTTTGCTTCCTAATTTTTAAAGATTTACGTTTTCTGCGCTAATAATGGATTACCTAAAGGTATTACAAAGAAAAAATCCTCAATGTTCGAATTCTCCTCGTAGAACAAAATATACAAATAATAAATTTCAGCATTAATTACCAGAGAACTTGAAGTATCTTCGAGATATTTTTTGCATATTTTACTTTCTTTACCCAGAAGGGTAGAAATCGGTCAGAAAACCGATTTCTAAAAACATTTACTGAGAAAAAAAATAACCTTTAGGTAATTTCCTACACATCATCGAAATAGCCTTTTCATCCCATCTATTCGAAAAGGACGACTTGGTTCGCCTTTAAGTGCATCCAAAGGTGGTGTTTTCTGTATGAAGCTTCTATAAGAGCGCCGCAATTATCTTTGCCGCGCACTTTTTAAATTTGGAACATATCGAACTCAAATAAGTGCGCCGCAATTATCTTTTCCGTGCAGTTTTTGAATTTGGAACATCTTGAAAAGAATCAAACACAAATAAGTGCGCCGCAATTATCTTTGCCGCGCCCTTTTTAAATTTGGATCATCTTAGTGTTCAGCGCCAAAGAAGGCGAACGCAAATATTGTTTAAATAAATACTGGCTGGTACGACGGCCCATAGTCGCGCCACCGGCTGTACAAAAAAAAAACAAATTAGAAACGCGCGAACTACGGCCCGCGATTTCGTCATTTTTAACCGACTTTACAAAAAGGAAGAGGTTCTCAATTCGGTTGTATTTCTTTTTTAATGTTTGTTACCTCATTAAAGAACCTCATGAGAATTTATTTAAAGCTAATGTTAAACAATTATTATTAAAAAAATGTTATTATAGTATACAAGACTTTTTAGATGACACATTAGAATAATTGTATGGTGACTTAGGATTTTAATAGATTTTATTTTGATGATTTGTATTTAATGTTGACATGATTTTTTAATGATATGGAATGGATGTATCTGCCTTGCTTGTCCTTTTTCTGAGGTATCTACCTACTCTAGTACCTACTTATGGGAACGAAATTATTTGTATGTCATAATGTATGACTGAGGATGTTGGACGTTTGAATTATGACCACCAATGTAAAATTACCATATTCAAAACAAATAAAATTATCTTTATCTTTATCTTTATCATATCTCCGGCGTTTATGAACCGATTTGGAAAATTCTTTTTTTATTTGAATAGATATACTTCCAGATAGGTCTCAATTTCTTCAGAATCTAGTTCTGATGATGGAATCCATGAGGAATTGAGGGAACTCCTCAAATATTGTAGGCATACATATGGCGATTTTGATATTTTCAGCAACAAACCAAGCATTTGCATTCAGAAAGTATCATAATCCTTTCATCACTATGGTTCTTTCATAATTTTTTTTCATCCAAATATTTAGTCGAATACAATGGCGTCTGTTTTTTAAATGATAAGTTATTCACGGATTCTTAGAAATTCATGGTTTTGTTTTGAAATAAAATATGAGGCACCTTTTATTTTCTCATAGTGGAAAAGTAGAGTGTAACACTCGGGCGCAAAATATATTTTTGGCTCGGGCGACGTACTTTGAATCCCTCGCTACGTTCGGGATTCTAATAAAAAATCCCTCGCTATGCTCGGGATTCTACTCTAGAATCCCTCACTTCACTCTGGATTCAAAAAAGCGCCCTCGCCGTAAAAAAAATATTTTGCTCCCTTATGGTATCATAAGGGAGCAAAACTACTAATCTACTATTAAATAGGACTAATCAACAGGGCGTAAATACTACATATCTGTTAGTATTTAAAGTACTTGACGAATTAATTGATAACGTCCTTTTGATGTTAAACATAGAACTCTAATGTCATTCAAATTCCTAGGAATGGGGGGTCACCAATGGATGTTATATTGGTTATAGTTTTTTAAGGTTCAAGTTTATAATTTCTTCAATTTCAGACTTTTCCCTGTAGTTGTGATACAAAAGCTACAAGCATACCAAATTTCAGCATTGTGGGATTGCTGGAAGTACCCTAGAATTTTTGATTTTTACGTTTTAGATTTTCCCTAATATCTCAGAAACTACAAAGTTTAAATACTAATTAATAACAGTTTTGAAATTTGCAGCCAAAGCGATTTCATTAAACATCCCACTTGATCCAACTTTCTGACTTTTATTTTTTTTACCCACTCTTGGACCCCAATATCTCATCAACCCCCCGACCGATATAGCTCATAACCTTACCTACAAATTGTACCAATACTATCTACGCCCATACTAAATTTCATAAAGATCAGATAAACAGTTAGGAAGTTTTCATCGGACAAACATACATACATACAAACGCCGATTCTTTCAAGTTGACTAGAAGAACTCGCTGCGCTCGTTCAACTATCCTACTCTAATGGTGGTCACTATGAATTGAAAGTAGACTACTTTTGATGAATTGAAAGTAGACAAATTTTATTTATGAGGGACCAGAATACCAACTTTCTGTCAATTTACAATTCAGTCTCGATTCGGTTAACTTTCAGTGTAGTTTTAAAATAACTTAGACAACTGGGCCTCTGAATACTCAAGTTCAATACAGCGATCACCAATCCACCTGTGGTGATTAAAGCAAACCCCCCCCCCCCCCCCCACTGCTGGTCGAGGCCTCCCTCATTAATATGAAGGCCTCGTCTAGCAGTGGACGTCTAAAAGCTGCTGATGGATGATGGATTTATATCGAACTTTATACATTATTCTCGATGAGAATTGGAAGGCACGTAGAGCGCCCTCCTAATCCTCGACTTCGATTTATTAAAAGGCCTTGAAAAGACATCAGAGCTTTAGCTTTTGGAATGAAATGTCAATTCATCGAATAAACACGTCTTTTAGATACAAGGAAGTCACACTCCGATAATGACGGAACTCGCAACGTACCAGGAAAATACCCTAAGGAGTGTCATTATTTCTTCGCCTTTACAAGTAAATCATTTTGCGTAGTATCTCGATACATCAAAGGGAAATTCCAAGAGTTTTGTCAGGAAATTGTAAGTTGTGTGTCGATGACAATCTTTGACATGTAGAGGCCCAATCAGGACACAACATGGACGAGCTTTTATAAAATGTTAAATTTTGCAGTTATGGCATTTTACATTTCAGATGTGTTTTTAGATACGTGTGCCAAACAAACACTCGGTGTAGTGTTTCACACACGTAGTTTTGTGTGGAAATTTGTACCGAGCGTACATTGCAGTTTTACTTAGTACTTATAACTTCCATGAAATTCCCCCATTGTATTCTATATGAGAGAAGACTCGTCCAACAGTGGACATCAAATGGCCGATGATGTCACTCTTCCTCTGTCTAACGTCAAGCTGATTTTATCAGAAGCGCGAAGTGAGTAATAATAAGTCATAAGTTGCAGAGGGAAATAAACTACAACTCTTGATATTTCAAGTTTCAACCACATTGCAACCGTAAAGCAAACCAATCACAACTTCGAGCTCAATGTTTTTTATTTATATAAAAGTTATCATCTGTCCCCACTGCACTGAAGTTTTGTGCAAACTTTATTTATTTCAAAATTTCCTTGAAATGTTTCATGTTAAAATTTTATTCCCTCTTTGAGAGCCAGAAGACGTCGCTGCTTCGTTTTGCTTAAAATTTCATTTTAAAAATGCAATATGTGTTAAGCGAAGAATAGTTATTCTGATGTTTAGTTTTGTGTTGCTTGCGTGGTAGTTCTCAGATATCATTATAATTGAAATTGGCTACGTCCTATTCACATTGCTACTATATTTGAAATTGTAAATTATATAACGCGCACATTGTTCATATCATTATCATCACCATCATCAGCCTGTAGTACAGACATAGTCCAGCCCTAGAATGCCACGAAAACTTCTGCTACTTTTATAATGCATCAAGATTAATAAAAATATGTTTAAAATGTATATAGATTAATTTAGTCCACCGAGAGGAGGGTCTTCCTCTACTGCATTGTTTGGTTGGTGGTTGCCACTCGAAAACCTTTATTTCTTAACGGTTGTCAGTTCTTCGAGCTATATGATCTGCCCATTGCAACTTCAACTTCTGAGAGCTATGTCGGTGATCTTGGTTCATCTATGGATTTATTTATTTTATTTCGGATTCTATCACGTAGTAAAACCCCTTGCATAGCTCTCTTCATAGACCGATGCGTGACTTTGAGGCTTTGTTTATGTAGCTAATAGTTAGCGACCACGTCTCAGTGCAATTACTGATGTTATTATATTATATTAAATTTGTATATGGTGTAGAAGCCACACCAAATATGCCCTTTCTCTTTTTCTGCATGTTTCAGTCCGTCCAAACGTTGCCTGACAGAGATCACTGTTAGCGATAAAGCTCCCAATTGTATTGCATACTAATGTGGCTTCTACGCAGTAAATTACTAATACAAACCATACTTAAACTTAAATATTAAACTCGTTGTGCAATGGACGCAACCGAACCGCACGCAAAACATTAGGCCTATTAAGTATAAACAGTATAATATAATAATGCTCAGAGCCCTCAATACCGTCTCCCACCAGGTGGGTCTTAAAATGAACATGAGCAAGACACACATCATGTCAAATGTGCATGTCGCTATGCCGGTATACGTTGGGAATGATACTGTCGAAGTTTGTTGCCTACTATGTAGACGATTCAACTTGGAGGGTCCAACTTTGACAAAGATGCCAACCAACGAATTCATTTAACCCCCTTCATTTTATATATTTTTTTTGTTTATGTATTTTTGCGTGGTGATCACTGAAGAAATATATAATTAATAGAATTGAAGTTATCGTGGCTTGGTATCATTTTAGAAACCTTTGAGCGTGATCGCGGTCGGTGCTCATGAGGAAGGACCTCAAAATGGTAAACGAAACGTCAGCAGGAGAATAGTAAAGTACGCGGTGTATAGTTGTAATTTTTCTAAAAAGTTATATAATTATATATATCTGTCTAACGACGTCTCAGTGTAGTCGATGTTCAAAACTACATAAATATTCTTACAAAAAACGGTTCAATTATGAATAAAAATGTTATAAAATGGGTTATTATAAAATGAGCAAACTCCTCAAAATGTATAAGCCCTCAACAAATACTCGGAACAAAAACGCTTTACGTAAATCAACTTGAAGTAAAAGTTTAAGGGTATTTCTCAGGATGGCTTGAATTAGAAGCTAAGGATACGTATACACGAGACAAATATTTTTGATAAGCAAGTCGATCTGAAAACGCTAACAAAAAGATTTAATTATGGTCGTTTTTTAAATTTATGGTACTTACTCATTGTTTTAACATCAATACGTGATCATCAATTCGCCCGCCAAGTGTGGTAGTTATGGCAATTCCTATTTTATTTTATGGTGGACGCCTTGTCCATGATGGGTCGCCTTAAGGCTGCTGATGATGATGATGATTTATTGTTTCTCTAATATCTGTATATATATCATATGAAACCACTATAAACCTCTGACAAAGGCAAAGACAGCCAAATTTATATTAGTTAAAAAAACATTGACTCTTTGCAGAAGGTATATTTAACTGACTTTACATAACTTTTCATTTAAAAAACCGACTTCCGCCATTGTATTCGACTAAATAATTTTGGATGAAAAAAAAAATTATGAAAGAACCATAGTGGTGAAAGGATTATGATACTTTCTGAATGCAAATGCTTGGTGTCTTGCTGAAAATATCAAAATCGCCATATGTATGCCTACAATATTTGAGGAGTTCCCTCAATTCCTCATGGATCCCATCATCAGAACTGGATTCTGAAAAAAATGGGACCAATCTGGAAGTATAACTATTCAAATAAAAAAAGAATTTTTCAAATCGGTTCATAAATGCCGGAGATATGCGGTAACAAACGTTAAAAAAAAAATTAAAAAAAAAAAAAAAAATACAACCGAATTGAGAACCTCCTCCTTTTTGGGAAGTTGGTTAAAAAGGGAGGAGGTTCTCAATTCAGTTGTATTTTTTTTTATGTTTGTTACCTCATATTTCCGGCGTTAATGAACCGATTTGGCAAATTATTGTTTTATTTGATTAGATATAGTTCCAAATTGGTCCCATTTTTTTCAGAATCCAGTTCTGATGATGGAATCCATGAGGAATTGAGGGAACTCCTCAAATATTGTAGGCACACATATGGCGAATTTGATTTTTTCAGCATCATAATCCTTTCACCACTATGGTTCTTTCAGGATTTTTTTTCATCCAAATATTTAATCAAATACAATGGCGGAAGTCAGTTTTTTAAATGAAAAGTTATTCAGCAACAAACCAAGCATTTGCATTCAGAAAGTATCAAACTATGGTTCTTTCATAATTTTTTTTTCATCTAAATATTTAGTCGAATACAACGGCGGAAGTTGGTTTTTTAAATTAAAAGTTATTAAAGCTCGTCCATCATGATAGTCGAGTTGCTTTTGAGTTAGTTAAATTTATCCTAAAAATAAATAGCAATCGAAACAAAAGACTTGCTATATAACACAAATGATACAAGTTACTAGCTACGAGTTTGTGGCCATGGTAACGCATATTTTCTTATAACCTTAAAATAGCTTTTCCGAGAAATATTTTGTTTTGATGGGCCAGTTTTCCCCATTGCCAGCCTTGTTGTATAAACGTGCTGTTAGTAGAATTAGTGTTGTACGGGTTGATAGTTGTGCCGTTTGTCAATTTCTGCATTACAATGTTGTTTAAATTTAAACATTGTTTAAAATTAATTCTGTCACTGTTTGACGTTATGCAATAGTAAAGGATGGCAATATTTCATGCATTGCTTATTTTTTAAACAAAATATGTGAGCCCATTAATTTTTTGGAAAGTTGTGAATGCGTAGATTAAGTAGCACAAAATATACAAAATGTTAAGGTGATTTTTTTAGTTCTGTACCCAAAGACTACAGAAACGGACTCTCTTATGCCGTCGCCTACGCCGTCCGTCCGTCCGTTCGCCTGTCTGGGTGGCTACTCTTGATGCTTTATTCCAATCCTTATTCAGGATTTAGAGTCATTTGGTACTTTTAAATTCAATACCAGTGGGATTTTAAATGTTTTCAAAATTCTACCAATTCTGTCACAGGAGTATATTTCAGCAACCGTAAGAAGTAGCCAGTATAAATCATCACAGATTATCTGTTGTTTGGGCATGAAACCTATAAAAAAAAACAAATCCCAACAGGGTTCCAAGAATTCTCTAATCAAGGAATAAACCCAAGCGCTCGTTAGTCAATCCTTCATATTTAAATGTGATATACCTATAATAGAACGATGGATGAGAGGTTGACTGGACGTCTGAAACCGTAACTTAATTATCTTTTCGACTGTACTGTTGACCATGTGGGTAATAATCAATTCGCTACGCAGTGGTATCGGACGTAACGGGAACCAATCTTCTAATCTACTAGTGGTGACATCTAGTCTTGAGTTGAGTAAACATAGGAAACATCGGATGTGTAGATCGAGAGAAGACGCATGTCTCGTTTATTAACTCACTCTCACTTTTATGTCTCGTTCACTAACAAGTGAATAAATGAGATATAAAAACTCTAAACTCCTTATTTGTATAATTTTTTTAAACCTATTTTAATTAAAATAGCTTTTGTCTTGTTTTGACACATGACATTTTACATCAGAGAGAACAAAACAAAAGCTAATTTATTTAATAGGTTTCAAAAATGATCATGAATAAGGCCCTTAGGTTTAAAGGCTAAGCGGCAATTCGCAGGCGATTAACTCTAGTTCTGAGGCAACAAATTCGCCCGTGTGTTTTCTGTCTAAAGTTGGTTTGCATTAGAGGCTAACACGACCCAGCGACTTGTCGACCCAAGTGTCACCCGGTTCCAATAAAGTAGCGAACAACTTCCAAATTGAAAAAGAAATCCCGATTCCGCCATGCAAATATCTAGGTACTACAAAATTGCTCAACTCTTGGGTTATATAAAATTGTGTGTAATTTATGTAGTTGGGGCATTTACTCAGTCTGTGCTACGGGTTATGGTATTGTGTGAGTTTGGAAAGTTTCGACATACTGAATAAATAATAACTACAAAAGTTTTATTTGTTTCTCCAAAATTAATCTACTTGATCATCGAATACAAATTACTTTTTTCGACAAGACGAACTTATTTATAGCAAAAATAAATGAATTCTGATTTTGGGGTTAAAATTGGGCGGCAAACTAGACAGTACAAAACAACTTTTACCATATGTATCAAATGAAAAGAGCCGTTATAAGAAAAACAAGTTTTTTTTTTAAATACATAGTTTGTGATTTGGATAAGTTGAGCTGTTTAGATCGTTTGCAACTGTCTTTAGATAGCTCAAATGTTTTATTTTGTATTCATAAATTTTTCTCAGCGTATCAATTGGCTATTCGCCAGACACAAGTGTTTTAAATACTAGCTCCTGCCCACGCTTTCGCTCGCTATGATAAAAAGTTACCTAATTACTATTCCAAGTCACGAACTATATCGTAAAGCATGAGCTGTGGCCCAGGAAACAGTATGATTGAGTACATTTTGGCCGTTGTGCTATCGAAAAAACCCTTTAACAGAACCAATTTACTTAACAGCTCAGTACTATGTATCGGTAGCATGGGTACCTACTTTAAGTAAACAAATGGAAGCCGCACCTAACACTTAAATCGAGTGACCTAAATCTACAAGGAGCCGTAATCTATTCTTAGCCGGATTAAATTCAAGTGACGGATATAATTATGTAAAGGTGGACAATTCGTAAATTGGATTATTGAGGGTCATTAGATGGATTCGTATATCCTTGAAAGACAAGGATTTCAACAAGGATAATATTGACATAAATCTTGTCAATAGGGTAGCGCATTTTAACTGACACTTCATCCTTGCTGGACGTGGCCATAGAATTCAATGAGGGGATTTGCTATAATTGGTAGAAAAGTATTCATAGAAGTGAACCCCGTCTCATGACTTTCGAGCGTGGTCGCGGTCGGTGCTCATGAGGAAGGACCTCTAAATGGTCAACGAAACGACAGTGGGAGAATAGTAAAGTACGTGGTGTATAGTCGTAATTTTTCTAAAAACACCGCTGTATTGTTGTTGTGTATTCAGGTATATGTCCCTGTCCATCGCCTGGTAAATCCTTTAGTCGGCTTTTACGAAATGAAGAAATGAAGGGGTCTATTCTGAGGACATACCCATTCCACGTCAGCGGTAACAGACACTTAGGCCGAGACAAATAACATAACACCCAACAGTCCCATACGTAGTCTTGATCCGATACTAGGATTCCCTGTGTCGTGGGTATGAGAACAACGAGTCATTATGGTACCATAACACCCAGACCCGGAACAAATATTTGCAGATCATACAAACATTTGTCCTACAGCGGGAATCGAACCCGCAACCTCTTGCATCTCAGCCGGTTACTCGCCCGCCGCGCCACAGAGGTCACAGAGGGTGTATAAGACGTAATAAGATTTCATTATTATTATAATGCATACAATGTAAAGGGTCTTAATGGTGAATTCCCTGAAAGGGCGTGCAATTATTTAACTAATTTACGATATTTAGATAAATTATAATAAAAATCTAAGAAAACAGTGGAATATAAATAATATAATGACAAACAATACAAATATTTATATAAATGTCACATAAATTACAAAAGTCAAGTCAATGATGATAATAATTAACCGTTTAGTATCGTTCATTCAACAGAAATCTTTTCTCATTTACCACGACTTTATTGTATTGTTTTTCTATCGAAGACCTGTATTTTATTGCACGGAAAATGTTCACTGAAAATGTTAACTGACTCACCGTAAACATCAATGCATCCAATCTGCCACTTCATATTCGGCTGCGTGTTTATCTGGCACATGTAGCAACCTCGGTCTTCAGCTCTTAGAGGTCGGATCCTTAGTTGCCAGGTCATGGGAGCATCCAGATTGACGGAGTAACGTGCCCCAATAACCGTTCGGTCGTGCATCGTGAGGACCATCTGGTCTTCGGCTCTTAGCCATCCCACCTGTGAAGCAATACAAAGTTTCTTTCTAAAGTAATTCAACTAATACAGTACGAGAGTAATACGCCTTGGCAATCTTTGATTGTGACTGACTGTCAACTTTTCAATCATCAATATCATCATCAGCCTGTAGAATGCCACTGCTGGGCATAGGCCTCCCCCTTAGAATGCCATGCACAAACGGTTTTAAGCAGCCTCCATCACCGACTTCCTGCAACGCTTATAATATCTTTAGTCCATCGAGTAGAAGGCCTTCCTCTACCAAGATGTCCGGTTTGTGGTCGCCACTCGAGAACCTTTATTCCCCAACGGTTTTCAGTTCGGTGGGTGGAGGTGGCTCAAGACCATTCGTCATGGCATTCTAAGGAAGAGGCTTATGTCCAGCAGTGGACTGATGATGATGATGAGCTTTGTATTATCTATTGCAGCGCCCCCTAGTGATGTGAAAAACACATAAAACCTTCCCAAGAACTTTCCTTGAAGTTACACAAAATGCGTCAATACTGGCTATGTTGGTTTGGATATAAACAGTAACAGACAAACACACTAACAGACAACAAACAAACATGAACGACTTCTTACAACAAACACATATAGGTTCTGGTTCCTTCTGTCGTGGGTAAAAATATTCCACGTGAAAAGAAATAAAGCTAAAAACAGCTGACCCTAATAAGCCCTACCTCACATACCAAGCGATTTTCACACGAAAAAGAAAAGAATTTTCCCATTTGTCTCGGTTGCAATTAGAACCACGAAAATGCCACAATTAACATCTATTACTGAATCCTGCGGGTTGGCTCGACGCCTACAGCAACAATGAACAAAAATCAGGTGCTTTTTGCTTTACGAGCCGTGCTGCGAATTTTAATACCGCATGCAGGGAGCTTGGAATGAAAGAAGCATAGAGCTAAGAAATGTTGTACAGCTCTGAGTTCAAGATTCGTTCGTTTGTCGTGTCAATGCCCTTTACTAGGTCATTGACCAGCCCGTATTGCCTATTTTACGGTACATTGTACTTTATGTTACGAATATTTTTGCTCTTGGAAAAGAAACTAAAACAAACTCCACAATGTACTGCAACATTGAAATTAAAAGCGATTAGCGCAGCAGCAAATACGACAATATGTTTTGTACTAAAAATAATAAACAAAGCTATCTTAACTAATGCAGCATTTGATTTTCTTTGCTGAAAATTTATGACTAACGGCCGGAATTTGGACCGTTTTGGTTTGAAAATCGGGATAAGTGTATATAAATTACGTGTCAACGCTCCATAATGGTTACAACGGACAACGTGCTACGAGCTATGAGCTACGGGCTTCGAGTTCTGGGCTACGGAACAAGCTGTTAGACTTCTAGTAGATTTACGTTAGACATTAAAAGCCCGTTTTAGACCAGCTTTACAGGACGAATTTTCCAAATTCCTTTCTCAGTAATATGGAAAATCTAAAATGCCTAAATCCAATTTAGAATTCTCTAGGCCCAACGGTCTAGGCGCTGTTCGTTATCTGTCAGTCAACAAGACATTAATTTTTATATATTTTGATGATTACATAACCAAACATCAGGGGGCTTAGTACAGGTTTTGATAGTTTACGAAACTATATGAAGTTTCGTTTCCTTCCATACAATTACTTGCAGCGCCCCTAGCGAAAACGAGAAGAAAACTAAGGACGCTGTAAGTAATCGATTGGATGGAAACGAAACTTCATATTGTTTCGTAAACTATCCAAACCCGTACTAAGTCCCCAGAAGGTTTATTTTAAAATAAAATAAAATAAAATTATTCAAATTGTTTGAGTTAAACACTATTGGTGTTATTATAAAAAATGCCCTTAGTCTGGGTTTAAACCAGGACTACCAGTCTAGGCTTAAATATCGACCTAGGGTATATACGAGTAATGATATTATCATGATTTTATTTTTAAATATTATTTACTAGCGGTCCGTTTGTGAATTCGTCCACGTGGTTCCAGTGGTCCAGTCAATAAATGGTAAACAAATTATAACTTTTAGCCTATTCTGATGTTTAAGCAATAATATTGTTAAGTTTCATCAAAATCAGTTCAGTAGTTTTTACCTGAAAGAGTAACAAACATCCATCCATCCAACCATCCATCCAAGCAAACTTTCGCATTTATAATATTATATTTAAGTGAGATAAACTTTATAAAAACAAATTGTAAGGTAAATTAAAAGGGCAATCTATACAACGCGCCAGCAGCACACAACACAAGTACAAGCACACGTACAAGTAGCTTACTTATCGGCATCTCTAGAAACAGCCTGTGAAATTTTCATCTATACTCTGTATCAAGCACCTTAGATTGAAATACTGTATTCTGTTGCTGCGCGTCGTTTTTTGTTTTTTTCTTTTGCACTCCGGTTTTCTTTCCCAGATTTTGCCTTTGTGCTGATTTTCGTTTCATTGTTTACAATAAAATCTAATTCGTCTGTGATTAAAGTCTTTGAGCGAGAAATCTTTTGTTTCTTTCTGGATTATTTTTCGGCTGCCATTGCTGGTTGATTTAAATGAATACAAAATACCTGAATGCTTGGGGAATTTTTAATCGGTACAATCTACTTGTCCTACTTTTTAAGGTATTGAATATTTTATTGGATTATTTTTGGAATGAGTTTGGATTGAATGGAAATAATGTTCCAGTTTGTAAATTGATGTTCATTGTCTAGTCGCAATCTAAGATTTTTAAATGAATGGTCATAATATGTTACGTAATGTAGGTACGTAAACGAATCATGGTTTTGTTTAATAACTTTAAGGGTATATTCCTAGAACTCGTCGAGTTTAGCTTTACTCTTAACAATATATAGATAAATTGAAAGAACACTTCATTTATATAAAATTATTTGAGCTTTTTCATTATTGCATTTTATGGAAATTTCATTTTGTGTAAATTGAAATACCTTACTCTTTTCACGTATGTTACCAAAAAATAGAAGTTATAAACATATGCCAAAATTTCCAGGATCACAGCGATTTCTTACAAATAAAACACCTTATTCCAGACTTGTGCTATTTTCGTTGGTTTAAGATTTGTCCTGGCTGCTGGTTTATATAGGAGTGTATTATTTATTACTGGAAGAATATGTTAGCCGAGTTGGTCGTGGAAAGTAATGGCGGCAATGAGCTCACCACTTGTCACGTCAATATTCCTGCGACTGCAACCCACGGTGAAAAGAGGCTCTTTGAGGCTCTATCTACCCCTTCGGGGAAAAAGGCGTTTGTTTATCTATGTATGTATGTATGGTAAAACTATGTTTAAGCCACAAAGTTAAAGCAAGATAAAGCCGCTTTTGCCTGTTCGATACGACTTTTTTGTAATTTTTTTTCATACTACGGCCATCCGTCAATTATAAGAAAATGGTAAACTGAATGTATTTTGTGTATACATAATATTTTGTAGAAAAAGATCTAAAACTGCTACATACATTTAAAACTATGTTTATAAAGTTTAAGTAACTGTGCAACTGTAATACGGTTTTTTATTTCACAGAAATAGCTGGCAATGCCGTTATCATAATGTTTATAACCTTAGAGGCCTTATCATGAGCTCTTTTAGCGATTCACTTCAAAATATAAGTTTAATAATCATTTATTCTCAAAAAGATAATTATCACTTACATGAGAATCAATTATACATGTAGTAAAAAAATAAAGTAGGTCGTTCGAGTTAAGGTAGGAAGATACCTAATTAACGCTTATCCCATTCCATGATAGGTATAGGTAGATAGGTTTACAAAATTAGTTAGTAGCCATAAGATATATATGTTTTGCAAGCTTCGTTTTAAATGCGCTAAATGTGTTAACATTTTTTATATCTGTGGGTAGTTTATTATAAAGCTGTGCTCCTTCATAAACTACCGTTTTTTTTCCATAGTTCGTACGACATTTAGGTAAAACAAGAAAGCTAGCGCGACGCGTAGTTTGCTTTGACACTTCACTTGTTTTAGTGAACGTTAGATTAGTGTGGATCGATTTCTTGAGGAAATATCGGTTTATCGTTGACATCCGTCATCATTGAATAACTTTAATTGCAGAAGCCTATAGACCTTCTGCTACTGTGCCCTTAATTAATACAGGTGCGGAAATCAAGGAACCGATATTTTGTACTTTATAGTTTTTGGACTGAATCGCTATAAGAACTCGTGGTAAGATTCTGTTTTGGTAAATTACGTGAATGAGGTGGGTACGTATCATTACAATTTACACAAATTCTAGAATGAAATTTAGACAAAGCCCACACACATTTAATCAACCTGAAGAGTTAATTCTATTGATCTAAATATTGTTAAGAATAATGTTAAATTCAGGGAATTATTTTGGAAAACACAAAAAGCGTTTTCGCAGACTTGGGAACTTTAGGAGCAAAGAGTGTTTATGACCTTATTTAGCATGTCCGTACCGAATTCTACAAAATGTTTAGATCATATACACTTTACACAAATAAATAACAATATTTTTAATTGTAAATACCGAAAGAAGAATTCATTAAAATATAATAAACAAACTTCAAAAGAAACGGTTGAGCTACGAAAAGATCGTTACAAATAAATTTCATAACTTTAAAGGCATTTAATAAAATAATTATGCCATCATTTATTTGTATAAGTAACGAATATTTAAAAACCTTTAAAACGAAATACTCACAATAACACGCAAAGAGTGTTATTGTACTTGATTGTTACCTGTAATACGATGCGCATGTGTTTGTTCTCAGGTTATTAGAGTGCTTTGAACCTGTTTTCCGAACATGCTACTAGTCTCAGCAACTTACGCCGATGCGGGAATTGCTAAAACTATTGTAAGGGCGTAGAGTTTCATTGATGAGTTTTGGTTTGAATGTGTTGTCATTGATTTTGGCTAGAAATATAATGCGTCGTTTGTTACCGATATCTATTACATTCAACAATCTAAGAAATAACATTAGCAATTAAAAAATTTCACGTCCACTATATTTAATTTTTTCATTAGTTTTTCCGGTGCCATACTGACCTTATCATCATCATCATCATCAGCCTATAGAAGTCCACTGCTGAGGTCTCCCCCCTAGAATGCTAAGACGAACGGTTTGAGCCGCATCCATCCACCGATTCCTAGTGTCTTTAGTCCATCGAGTTCCTCTAGCGATAAATAAGTTGATAAGCTGTCAATATTATTGTCAATATTAATATATCTACGTTTAATATGACTTATGCGCCCTCTTCCTGCTGATGGCATTAATGTAAGCTATACTAGTGGTTCGCCCCAAACTGAGACCTCGCGATGACACCTTTATCAGCCCGACTACTTAGGTAAGGAATAAACGCAATATCTCTATAATTTCCATTTTTTTTATTTTCTCCTCGTGGTAATTAACACATCATCGAAATAACTTTTGAATAGGACTAAGCAACGAGGCGTTCATACTACCAGAGACAAGTAACTTTTCTACGATACTACATACCTGTTAGTATATCAAGTACCTAACGAATTAATTGGTAACGTCCTTTTGACAAAATCATAGAACTCCAATGTCATTCAAATTCCTAGTAATGGGGGGTCAACAATGGATGTTATATTGGTTAATGGTTTTTTATGGTTCAGGTTTCTAATTTCTTCAATTTCAGACTTTTCCCTGTAGTTGTGACACAAAAGCCACAAGCATACCAAATTTCAGTATTGTGGGACTGCTGGAAGTACCCTAGAATTTTTGATTTTTGCTTTTTTTATTTTCCCTAATATCTCAGAAACTACTAAGTTTGAATACTTATTAAAAACAGTTTTGAAATGTCCAACTATAGCCCTTTCATTAGACACCCCACTTGATCTGACTGTCTCACTTTTATTTTTTTTACCCCTTCTTGGACCCCAATATCTCAGCAACCCCCTGACCGATATAGCTCATAACCTTACCTACAAATCGCACCAATACTATCTACCCCCATACCAAATTTCATGAAAATCGGATTAACGGTTTGGAAGTTTTCATCGGACAAACATACATACATACATACATACATACATACATACATACAAACGCCGATTCTTCCAGCTTGACTCAGAGAACTCGCTTCGCTCGTTCAATAATTATACAAGCTTTAATACATGGTATAATTATGACGAAAAATATCTCCAAATTCTAAACATTATGTAGTTCGAATATATGCGATGTGATAAACACAAAACACCGACCACGTGGCCAAAGGGGTTATTTTCATTTGAGTAATTGCTATACGTATAGTTTAATAACTAATGTCCATATGAAATTAGACAAGCAATGACAAAATTACTCTATCAAATGAAAAGCTGATGCAAATAAATTTTCAGTTTTATTTGATTGATAACTATTGAGTGCCGTGGTTTGTCCGGCCTCAGGATAATAATGGTGGCACTTCACTTGGCATATTTGCGTAAATGTTTGCATTATTTTGCCAAGACAAAAAATATTGTATTCTGATTGAGTCATGGTTGATTTTGCCTTGGATATATAACGCAAACATTTGCGAATATACACCAAGTGAAGTTGCACCTTGACACTGGATCTCCTCCCGTGAATGTTGTACTGACTAAGGATATTAGTCCATTTTAAAACCGTGGAATAAAAAATAAAAAATAATAAAAAATCAAAACAAACACTAAAACCAAAAACAACAAAAATATTTAAATAAATATTGTAATGATAATTCAGTTTCGCGTAGTATTCCAGCCTAGTTTCAGTAAATTGTATGCTTCAGCACTTCACGGCTGTCATCCCATACAATATGTATTGTCCAGAATCGATCGCACGCACGCTGCTCATGACATTCAATGGTATGGGATCGATGCTGATGCATACGTGTATAGATATGTAGTTTGACCCTTACAAAAACTGACATTAGTTCCGCAACTCGTGTCGCTTAAAACCTTGCGCTATGTCTCAAAACATCGCGCGAAGTTGTGAGAATTTTTTATTGTTTTTATTCATATGTAGTATAAGGACCTTTACAATTAAACTAAATTCCGGTTCTGTCAAGTGTATAATTACTTAAGTTTAAACAAGAGAGTCATACTATAAATCTACACAAGAAAATCGGAATCTAGAAAACACAATTAATGGCTAAATAGGTGTACTTATCGTCATAAATTCTGACTTGTGAGGACTCGTTTGAGACATATCAAGCATTTGAGACATCTTCTAAGAAATAATATGTTTCGCAATCACTATCGGACGATGTTTTACCAAATGATTCGCAGCAGTTTAAGAAACATGTTGGTAAACATTTGCTGCCCATTTATTACGGCTTTATTTTAATTTGAATACCTTACTCATTATGTCTCCTTAGTTATACACATTAACATCTCCGCAAAAATACATTCATGTTAATAAAGACATTTTAAAACTCCCCTATATCTTAACAAGTAAATCACGACTGATAAAAACAGCCTTAAAACTTCCAAACTTCACCACTTGTACCGAAAAAAACGTTTCGATGTTAGCACCCCTTAAATAAATTGATGATAATATTATACGAGGAGCAAGTTAGGTCATCTAGGTAAGGCTTGGGCAATATATCAAGTTAAGTGTTGAAGTTGCTAGGTTGGTAGTCTTGTCTAAGGCCGATTTACACAACGTGCGGTACTAGGTGAAAGTTTCCCATTTTTTCTAGGTGATTTACTCTATAGTGGTTCTTCAAACAGATGGATTTGAGTCTATAAATGTTAACTGGGGTTTATCCTCCAGGTAGAATATAAATGGTAGACCTTTCAGTGTTTGAGCTTTCATCATCATCATCAGCACCTTTAAGACGTCCACTGCTGGATGAGGTCTCTCCCATAAAATACAATCGGCTTAATTGCCATAACCACCATACTTGGTAGGCGTATTGGTGATCGTAGTATTCGTAAAGAGTTGGATGCTGCTGTCCATCCCCTGGTGTAATCCCTTAGTCAGCTTATCCAACATCCACGGGAGGATATGGATGGGTCTATTGTGAGGCAAGACAAACCAAGCCAAGCTTTAAAATAAATTTATTTAAACCTATTTCAAGTAAACGTTGTAGCACTGACTTCGAAATTAATGGTTTTAAAATAACTGCATGCACACTGCAAAACAGCTATTAAAATAGTTTAATTATACTCTTGCATGAAATACTAAGGAGTATACTTAATTATCCAATTATAAAATAATTTACACTTGCACCATAAAGGACGTTTGTGCTATTAGTGTGAATTTATTTTGAAATCAAATAGCTAGTAGTTTGCCTAAAACTGAGACCTAGCAATGTTTTGATATTTGTTCCTATCTCAACGAATACTTTACCGAAAAACTTCTTACATTTACTTTGCCTTTATACAAATTTTCCAATTATATTGTTATCACCAACCTACATATCAAATTGCATGGCGGTTGGCCACGTTGGTTGGTGACGTTTCAAAAGTTACCGTCGGAAAAAACTCCTACGAAACATATACCCACCCACTTACAAAAGTTACAAGTAACAAAAGAAACACCCCAACGTCACCCTAACAGTCACATAAATAGTCCATACTCCACACTAGAACTCCCTGTGTCGTGGGTATCAAGAATTACGAGTACCATGGTACCAACTACACCCAGACCTAGAAAAAATATTTGCTGATCGTTTTACCTACGGAACACATAAACACTGAAGTCGTTAAAAAACAGTCGTAGCTAAACTTATTATAGATATATGAGATACTATCAATTAAAACATGTGTGTTAGTGCTGCTTGTTTTCGCAAAATCAGTTTTTGCTATTTCATGAAGCGTGTATGAGGTGTGATGAGCAAAACACACAAAAATGAGGATTTTTTGCGAAATGGCGAAAAATCCTCTTTTTTGTGTCCACGCTTCCAGCTTAAGTTTCTTTATAAACCTGCACTGTAGAAAGAAACTGAGTTATAGTGATACAAATATAAATGAAACAGTCCATTTTAAGACTACTTTATTTTATAAAAGCGGTTATTTGTTTGATTTATATCGTTTGCTGTTTTGCGACAGTTCGTCTAATTGTCACTGTTTCTGATAAAAGCCAACTGATCCCACAGGATAAGTACTTTCAAAAACTACGAAGACTTATTTAAAATAAGGCCTTAAGGATAATAAAAGTTTACCATGAACTTAAAACAAAGCTCGTTTGACTAAAATAGCCTTATGCTAAATAGTTAATGAATTATGAGACACTAACCAAAGATAATTTGATATTAATTTGGTTCAATTTGTATCATGAGTGTCCAATAAGTGTCCAAATTTACGTGTTATGACACGTAAGGCCTAATGCTCGATAATGTGAAATCGGAACAAGCCTTGGAGACTTTAAGCCATTGGACAAAAAAATACAAGCTATGACAAGCAGGTATCAGGAATGGTAGGCTCTTAAGGTTCCAAAAATCTCGTAAATTTTTTTGAACCCTGCTTTAACTATCTCTAAAAATTATCTGGTTTATTGGTTAGAAAAACATAGTCATAGTAATTTATTTGTCAGAATGTAGGCACGTAATGTAGATTTCAAACAGTTATAACAGATCCATTACAATCTTACCATTATTAGGCATACAAATATTATGTAGTTAGGCACAGTTAAATATTGAAAAATATACTAAAAACTAAACATTCCACCGGTTGCCAGATAAAAACTTTGTCACTGTGTACTGTGTAGTAACATTTCCTATGCAGAAGTGCCTTTAGTCAATCAAGAAGTCTGCGTACCTTAATCAGTTATATTTAATTACATTTCCAAAAATATAAATGCTGTCGTGAAGTCAAAGATTGGATTACACTGTTTTCTCATGGAAAAACGTAACATATCTTTGAATTAAAGTCATATAATAATATGGGCATTTTTTTTATATCCAAACATCACTTAATATAGTTGTATTAAGTTGCTCTCAGCGATGACAGGAAGCGCCGCGCGATTTCTCATTTGTTTCAGATCAATTAAATGTTGCCTAGTTTCTACACTGTTTTCTCACAGAAATAACTTTTATTTATAACGTTATCCATATTTTTGGATTGGTTCGTTGGCTAGCGTAATAAGGACAATTTTGATGAGTCCATAGTCTAAATAACTCCAAGCCATTACACACCAAAAGAATTAGGAAACTTTCAAGTTTTACCATTAGTATGAAATTAGTATGTGGTGGTCATGCGTGCTTGTTTGGCCTATGAATAGACACCACCATCTCCTCCCATGGATATTGTAAAAGCTGACAAAGGTATTACACCAGGGTATGGGCAGCAGCATCCACTTGAGTACTTAGCACCGATACTGCCTTTACTACTTTTTCGTGCCAAGCATAGTAGATAACTATGGCAAATCCCGCCCATTGCGTTCGTTGGAAGAGGCCTCGTGTAGCAGTGGGCATCAACCAGCTGGTGATGATGATGATGATGAAATATTTGATGTTTGTATGATTGTATGGGAAGAACGTTTGTTTTGAACAAGATAAGCTAATCGATTAGTAGTCCCAGGAGTGGTCTTAAAACGGCCGTAATATAACGAATATGAGACAGACTTTCTTTGGCATATACGAGCAAGATTAAAAGTCGCCGCCAACACTAACCAGTAGAAGTCCAATCAAAATTCAAATAAATAAGTAGTTATGAACTATATTGATAAGTATCTACCTAAGTATAATCCTAATACATATTATATTCACATAATAAACTAATACATATTAGGTATATACCAAGTTAACTATGAAAACTATGAAAGAATACAAAATATAATTACAAAAGCTTAAATAACGCTAGATGACAATAGGTAGTGCTATTTAACTTTTAGCTTGAAAGTGTGTTGTGAGGATGCCTGCCTAACATCTAATGGCAAAGCGTTCCACAGCCGCACAGCTAGGACCGTGAAAGAATTACCATAGAAGTAACTACGGTGAAATGGGGTTCCAAGTAATAAGTTATCTGATGATAGGAGTTGTGTAACGAGTGAAGATATTTTAATCTATCTTTTTTACTTATGAGTTAGATTAAAAATTACTGCCACTACTACATTAAACTAGTACTTTAAACGGGTTTTAAAACAAATGAACTTACTTTATGTTTAGCTAGGTTACTGACAGCACATCCCAAAGTCGCTTCTCTTCCGAGGAAAAAGGTGTGATTCCCGATAGGCCTCTCGAACTCCGGCTCCTCAGAAAACTTCTTCGTCGTCATTTGTGAGTCTGTAACAAAAGAATAACCATGCTTCAACACACATCATGCTTTATACAGAACATCTTGTGAAAAAGTTCGTCCGGAGAAGTACTACCATTGCACCGCCAAGCATTATTATTGCCAAGCAATAATTGTTTTATTAATTATTGAAAATGGCATCCACGTGAGTACTTAATTCAAAACTACGACCACCAATACACATGCCAATCTCCATTGTATTCAATAGGGAGCAGCAGAGGACGTAAACAGGATGGGAATGATGATGACTCGGAATACTGCTCTGCTAGTATTTTTCACACTTGTAAATACTTATTCTGAACTGTTTTATATTCATTTAGATATTTTTTTACATTTCTGTTTACTTTGATCTTCCTTTGCATCGGCGGACTTAGGATTAGCAAGTAGAGGTATTATTTTTGTCACTAGCTGTGAAATATTTTAAGCCGCTTAGAAACCGCACAAGCACAAGATATCTGTAGTGGAAGAGTATGGATTACAACACTTTTAGAGTATGTTAACTGAAAATGTGCAGTCATAATGCAGTGGAAATATAATTAAATAAATGCTGGACATTTCACACATAATCACATTCATCATCATCAGCCTATAGAACACAGGCCTCCTGCCTAGAATACCACGAGGACCAGTCTTGAGCCGCCTCCATTCACTGACTTTCTACGACGTTTACAATGTCTTTAGTCCATCAAATGAAGGACCTTCCCCTACCGCATCGTCCGGTCCACCACCACTAGAGAATATATTGAGTTTGAATAAATCATGCATTACATACATACAGAAACACACGCTTTTTTTTCCCTTAGGCAGAGCCTCAAAGGGCCTCCGTGTGTGTGGGTACATTTTGTATTGCATTCTAGCCTCCCGATTTCTATTCTTTTCTTTGCTGTTCTAGGTAGAAAAGAACGGAACCGGCAGGTCTATGACCGCTCTTAGTCGACGTTCATAATTATAATAACAGCAAGAGAATGGAACACATTGCCAGCGTCTGTTTTCCTCGATATAAACATTCTAGAAGTGTTATGGTCGATATGTATCTGTTAGACAAGAGTGCTACATTGTCAACCTTTTTGGACAGATAGTCGTCAAACACTTGGTTATTTAGCATAAAAAATACTTCTTTCATTCCATATAATTGTCCATTCAACATTTTGCTTACTATCAAAACGGGCTCAACTCGCATGTAGCATAATTTATTTATCACGAAGCAGTCCAATTTCAGCGCCGAAAACACTTGAACCTGCAAATATTGCGTTAGTAAAATGCTACTGGTACTTCAAACGGGCGATAAAAAACCCTAACAGCAATAAACTTGCATAAAAAACACAATGCCTGACGTAAAATGGGACAGTCAATAAAACGGGCTAAGCGCGAATTGAGACACATGCAAAGGATTCCGTAGTTATCGTCATCATCATGCTTTAGCCACAGAACAAATTTAATGATGATGAATAATGTAGATCGTTGAATTATCATCACCAACCAGTCAAAAGTCTTCTGCTGGGCATAGGCCTCACCCATAGTATGCCACGATGAACGTCTTGAGCTGCCTTACCACCGACTTCCTTTTGAGTATAAGAAATTTTAAGTATGGCATTGGGCAGATCATAATATATAGTCCCGCAGACCAACCGATGCAGTGTAGGGAACCATTGCATTGCAATGTCTATAAATTATTTGTTCATTATTTTTTTTATCTTCTTCAATTTATTATTTACTTTACTAGTTCAAATATACCGGGCGTCCCACGGATATGCCAGATGGAGGGAAAGTACCTTTAATATTGTAGATGGAACATTTTACTGAACGAAGAGATTATTTTAATTTAAAAAACAATTTAAACTGCATTCATAGATATTTAAATAATTACATGGTTGAACCGGGAATCGAATCCGTTACACGAGAAAAATAATCACCCTGTCGCTTTATCATATCGATCGAAAGGCTTCATCACAAGGATTATTTTTTGCTAAATAACATAGTGTCAGAAATAAAAGGAAGACCAAGAGTTTTAACATTTGATGTGAAAATTTTGTTCAGAAAAATGAAAAACTGACATTGACGTAAGGACATACAACTGACATTATCATAAGTACCTATTACTATTAAATGTACACACTTGAGAAGTACGCATCATTTCCCTATTAATAATAATAATAAAAAAAATGTTTGTAAAAATGGTAAAAATGTAAAATGTATGTATGGTTATGTAAAAAATTTAGTTGACAAGAACCAGTATGAAAGTGTCCACGAGCTACACGCAGAAGTTAGACGTATTATTATAAATATCCACCACAACAAGATCAAAAAATTTACAAGGGGCGAAATAATCAAAAGAGTGCGACTTCGTATTCAACAGGAAGGGACTCATTTTGAGCATTTTATAAATTGATTAATTTTGTATTCAAAATGTTAAAATTCATGGTCTTCCTTTTAGTTCTGACACGATATTATGTAGCAAAAAATAATCCTTGTGATGAAGCCTTTCGATCGGTATAATAAAGCTACAGGATGTTTTTTTTTCTCGTGTAACGGGTTCGATTCCCCGTTCAACCATGGAATTATTTAAATATCTATGAATGCAGTTTAAATTGTTTTTTAAATTCAAATAATGTCTGCTTTCAGTAAAATGTTCCATCTACAATATTCAAAGTACTTTCCCTGCATGTGGAGGAAAAGTAACTTTTTCTCCATATTCGTGGGACGCCCTGTATAACATGATTTTTAAATGAATAACCGTGGCACCACACCTTTAAGCAACGTGGTGTGTTCGCCCACAGAATGGACCACTTTATCTCCTCCCGTGGATGTCGTCAAAGCCAACATAGGGATAACACCAAGGGATGGGTAGCAGCATCCACCTGAGTATTCAGAACGCATGCTGCGATCGCCAATCAGCCTGTCAAGCGTGGTGATTATGGCAATTTCCCTTATTGTATTTTTATGGAGGAGGTTTCGTTCAGCAGTGAATGTCTAAAGGCTGTTAAGGAGGATATACGAAAAACCATAACTCCGCACTGTTAGGCACCGTAGTGTGTCTGGCCTAAGAATAAACACCTCCATTTCCTCCCATGGATGTCGTAAAAGTGATTATACCAGGGGATAGCTCATGGCTTCCACCTGAGTACTCAACACCAATACTGCAAGCATCAATCTGCCTGCCAAGCGTGGTTATTATTGCAAATCCCTCATTGTATTTCATGGTATTTCATTGTATTTCCTCGTCTGAAGGATGATGATGATGATGATACACGAAATGACGAATGGACAAGACAAGCTTACACAGCATCATCCTGTTCTTTACCAGGAACATTTTTTTACAGGATCCTGTTGAGTGCCAAAAAAGCTTCAATATTAGTATTCACACAAGTATCCCATCTGCGGATTTTATTCCAAATACTACAATCATAAAAAACAGAGATTTTTTGATGGACTACTGAACCCTAAAAATGGAACGCGTAGGTCGATAGCGGCGCGATACGCGACTGTCACCAAATGCTAATTTTTTTGATTCTGTAGAAAATTAAACGTGTTCAAAAAAACAATCGTCATCATCATCATTAGCCTATAGACATCCACTGCTGGACGAAGAGTGCATAGGATAAGGCTTGGCAGGCGGATTGGCGATCGCAGTATCGCTGTTAAGTACTCAGGTAGATGCTGCTAGCCATTCCCTGGCGTAATACCTTTATGAGATCCAAGGGAGGAGACGGGGAGTCTATTCTCAAGCTGGAAACGCCACGACACGATTCAAAATAACAAAAACAGTAACATATTCACTGAAACGAAATATTTCAAAAATAACCTTGTAAAAATGTTTAATAGTGGTCGGTCTAGGATTAGTATTTGAATCTAAATATAAATTTTGATATGGCATTTAGTTGATTATCGCAATTAATTAATTGAACAGGAGTAATTTTAGTTTATAAGCCGATTCAAAATGATCCTTGTAATTTCAATGAATAAAATTCTTTTTGTCCTTGACTTTGACTTTGATTAAATCACCTCAAAGAAGTGTATGGTACCTAACAATTATTTTAGCTGTGGTAGTCTCGGCCTAAAAATAGGACTCCTCCAACTCCTCCTGTGGATGTAAAAAGCGACAATGGTATTATACCAGGGGATGGGCAGTGTATCATAAGGGAGCAAAATAATATTTTTACGGCGAGGGCGCTTTTTGAATCCAGAACGAAGTGAGGGATTCTAGAGTAGAATCCCTCGCTATGCTCGGGATTCTTTAGTAGAATCCCGAACGTAGCGAGGAATTCAAAGTACGTCGCCCGAGCCAAAAATATATTTTGCGCCCGAGTGTTACACTCTACTTTTCATCACCCACTATGAGAAAATAAAAGGCGCCTCATATTTTATTTCAAAACAAAACCATGAATTTCTAACAATCCGTGAATCATTAAAAATAAAAAAATAAAAAAAAAATCAAAATATCATTTAAAAAAAAGACTTCCGCCGTTGTATTCGACTAAATATTTGGATGAAAAAAAAATGATGAAAGAACCATAGTGGTGAAAGGATTATGATACTTTCTGAATGCAAATGCTTGGTTTGTTGCTGAAAATATCAAAATCGCCATATGTATGCCTACAATATTTGAGGAGTTCCCTCAATTCCTCGTGGATTCCATCATCAGAACTGGATTCTGAAAAAAATGGGACCAATCTGGAAGTATATCTATTCAAATAAAAAAAGAATTTTCCAAATCGGTTCATAAACGCCGGAGATATGAGGTAACATTAAAAAAAAATACAACCGAATTTAGAACCTCCTCCTTTTTGTAAAGTCGGTTAAAAATGACGAAATCGCGGGCCGTCGTTTCTAATTTGTTTTTTTTTATTCAGCCGGTGGCGCGACTATGGGCCGTCGTACCAGCCAGTATTTATTTAAACAATATTTGCGTTCGCCTTCTTTGGCGCTGAACACTAAGATGATCCAAATTTAAAAAGGGCGCGGAAAAGATAATTGAGGCGCACTTATTTGTGTTTGATTCTTTTCAAGATGTTCCAAATTCAAAAAGGGCCGTAAAAGATAATTGCGGCGCACTTATTTGTGTTCGATATATTCCAAATTTAAAAAGGACCGTAAAAGATAATTGCGGCGCACTTATAGAAGCTTCATACAGAAAACACCACCTTTGGGTGCACTTATATGCGAACCAAGTCGTCCTTTTCGAATAGATGGGATGAAAAACTAATTTGCGATCACCCACCTGCCCAGAGTGGTGATTATGGCAAATCCCCCTATTGCATGCTATATTGGGTTGCACGCTATGGGTTGTACGCTATGCATGCTATGGAGGAGTTCTCATCTAGCAGTGGATGTCTACCGGCCGATAAAGAACACACCATGTATATGTTTATAAACCTACTTATAAGCCTAATTATAATCAAAAATTCAACATCGAGGCGTAAAATAGTCACGAATTTCCAAGAAATCACGAATTTTCAAATAAAAATGTAAGCTTAGTGATATTTGACGACCTCCGTGGCGTGGCGGGCGAATAGCGTATTTGAGATGCAAGAGGTGCGGGTTTGATTCCCGTAGCGGGACAAATGTTTGCATGTAAATATTTGTTTCGGGTCTGGGTGTTGTGGTATACCATGGTACTCTTAGTTCCGATACCCACGACACAGTGAATCCTATAGTGTGGGTGTTATGTTATACATGCATCGTTGAACTTTCGGTCAAAAGGTTCTTTTCTTACCTCCTCAACTTCTTACTGACCTATTGCCAAAAACAACCAGTAATACGATAGGCAAACCCTGATTTTTATATTTATGCTGAAATTCCCACTAAAAGGTTCCCCAAAAAGTAACAAATAAGTCCGAAACATTGCATTCACCTGACGTTTTTCACTCTGTTACCCCAAAACTAGCACCGAGATTTTTAATATATCAATTTTCACCTCTATTTTCCTGAATACGAATGCGACACCCTAACCGCGCCTGTTGGACCCATTTGGCATGGCACGGCCCATTTGTTTGGTCCAACTGTTTTCTGAATAATAGATTTTGTAGTACGAGTGCAGGATACAATTCTAAGGTAGGTTTCTACTCGTAAAGTTTTTGTGGGAACGTGGAAACAATTGATAAGCAGTGACCACAAATTGTTGTATTTTAGTCAGGAATTACTAGTGTATTTTTGGCGAATGCGGGCGGAACTAAATTATACTTGGAACAAGTTCACACTAAACGAAAATCAAAGTATAAACACATAACACACCCAACAGTTCTGAATAAATATGTGCAGATCATAAAAACTGGAATCGAACCCGCACCTCTCGCATCTCAGCCTGACTCACCCGCCGCACCATGGAGGTTGTCAAACTCATTTATTGTATAGGAACTTTACAGCACGCTTATTATAATAAATTAGCGCACAGTAATATATTTATTATAAAAAATACAAATGCCATATAATAAAACCGGCCAAGGCGAGCCACGCCTTACTAAGGGTCCCGAAGTTGCATTAACTCCATTAAAGTAAGTCGTTTAAAAAATAAATAACCAAAAATGTCCCATATCTCAAAAACCACACAACAAATTTTCCTTTAAAATGTTTTTATAAGTCCTGCTTGTATTATTTTTTCCGTATTCTAACCCATAGATACGGAATTAGATATATATCTAATTCGGTAACCCATTGTCGAAAAATTGGAGGAACACACCAACCTGTGCCCCTCCATTATGGGCAATAATTAATAAATAATTACAATAAGGACACTTTTTGACAACTGAAGAAATTCATATCTCACCTTTATATTATTAAAGTCGTTTTTAAACCATGTATTTATTATTTTTGAACTCCTTTCGAAAGATAACCCAATCCGCTTAACATAAGGTTGACCACATACAGATACGTCATTCATTCAATTAACAAAAAAAATACTCCAAAAGAACCTATTGTAAAACATTATGGCACTATCTATTGAGTAAAATGGCTGTGACATACGGACGGACGTTCAAATAGACAAAAGGGTTTTATTTTTGCCATAATATATAGCTACTGAATCCTAAAAACAGACAAGCATAGAGTAGGTATGTCACGCTATTATTATTTCTTAGCTTAGTTTACAAAATAGTATTTTACATAATAAAATAGTAAGTTATCAAAGCTGCTGGGTTGGAATGTTAATGGGCGTTGGGATGAGAGTAAGCATTCGCTCATTTGGCCTAAATGCGGGGTTAAAGGTTTTATTTAGAGATAGACATGTCCTGAGATGAGAAGACGAGTTCTAACTAACAGTAAGACCAAACTAGAGAAAAGTTGCAGGCAAAAACGGTATATAAAAAAGTTGTAGACGACTTTTTTATCGTCCCCCAATATGGAGGTAGTGGAAATACTTTTGAGCAGGTGCCCCCTGGGCACCTAATGGGTTCCATTAGGGAACATTGTAAAAAAACCATTGGGCCGAAATAGTGAGAGACAACGGAAATTAACGGATGCAAAGAGCAGTGGAAAATGCTAAAGGAGGCCTTTGCCAAAACGCACACTGAAATACCGCGAGATATTGTTTTAGATATTTTTTTAAAATATGCTAGTGTAACTGAAAATCCAATTTACAGAATAATAGGGCCAATTATTTCGTAAGGCTTATCCTACTAATATTATAAACGCGAAAATTTCTGAGAATGGATGGATGTTTGTTACTCAAAACTACTGAATGGATTTGAGTGAAATTTGGAATGGAGATACTTTACGCCCTGGATTAACACATGGGTTACTTTTCATCATCATCATCATCATCATCAATTTTCATCATTTTTCACGCGGGTGAAACTGCGGGCGCAACTAGTATTTAATAATGCCGTAGTATGTCCATGTGCCGTGCTGTGAAGAAAATACCCCTCCATCTCCTCCCGTGGATGTCGTAAAACCTGACTTAGGGATTACACCGGCTAATGGACAGCAGCATCCACCAGAGTACTCAACACCAATACTGCGATCACCAATCTGCCAGCCAAGCGTGGTGATTATGGTGTTTAAATCCCTCCATTGCATTCTATGCGGGAGGCCTCGTCCTACAGTGCACGTTTAAATGGCTGATGATGATGATGATATTTTATAATTATTATTCAGTAAAGAGCTAATTTTTTTCATAGCAACCGACCGTTTATTCGTTTTCAGCAAAGAAATACATTTTCAATAAATCCTTTAACAAATAAAATATCTAAAAGTCTAAACATGATCCGGCTTCTAACAAACACTGAACAAAAAACGGGCTAAATATAAATTGGTGTTTTCCTGAATTGTTTGCGAAAGCTTCAGGAGGTTATGTTACGTTATTTCAAGGCTTTGTGCTATTAGAATTAAGGCCAATTTATTCGTTGTTAAAATTGTGATACATTGTATGTAGGCCGTTACCTACGTGAGTAACCTACGTACCTAAGTAGGATACCTAAGTAAGCTGTTTATGTAACCCAATATTTTGAAAACAAAGGCTTTCTCGCTTGAGGGGAAGATGAGGGAATATACTAGAAAAAATAGTCACAGTGAGTTCTATCTTAGTATTAAAGATACTTATACACAATTAAGACAGTAATGCCTAGAAGAATTTTGTTTATATATCTTTAAATGATGGAACTAGCGTGTGGCCCACAGCCCATTACAAATGCAATACTTAGGTCACGATGAAGGCAGCTCAAAACCGCTCGTCATGGCATTCTATAGGGTAGGCCTAGGTGTTGTATTAAGTATATCAGTTATCTAGTACCCATAACACAAGCTCTGCTTAGTTTGGGGCTAGATAATGTAGTGTGATAATTCCAGCATTTATTTATTTATAATACAAAATGTTTCTCTTTGTATTTTGGCTTCTGTAAAGTTGCCGTGGTTGATACTGAATTGGATGTGTCTGGCCTAAGAATAGACCCCTCCATCTCCTCCCGTGGATGTTGTAAGAGCTGACTAAGGGATTACACCAACGGAAAGACAGCAGCATCCACCTGAGTACTTTAAACCAATACTGCGATCATCAATCCGCCTGCCAAGCATGGTGATTATGGCAATTCCCCCAATGTATTTTGTGGGGGAGGCCTCGTCTAGCAGTGGAGATCTAAAGGCTGCTGGTGATGATGAATCAGTTGGATGCTGGCTGCCCATCCCGTGGTGTAATCCCTTAGTAAGGTTTTTACTACATTTACAGGAGAAGGAGAGACTATTTCTAGGCCAGGCACAAGTAGTCCAAGTAGTCGACTAAAATTCATGAGCCTAATCCACTATGAGTTCAAAAGATTACCTCCACTAATTCAGCTTTACTAAGTTCTGAGTAAATAACAAAGTGGTGGGTAAGTTAATAAGATGCGAATTTTAACGGTACCGACCAAGGCTTAGTGAGCTATGAATAAGTTAAGTTCCCTCGTTAAGCTAGGCGTCCACTAGCTCTCAAAGGCCGCATCGCACGCTCAGGCAGCAATTGGATTCAGATTGTTTTATAAAACTTCTGCCGCTACTGCGTCAACTAATTGACCGCAGCTGGCTGGCATTTAAATCCATTAAATTCGTTGCCTGCCTCACGGCTTCTACGGGCTAGTATACGCATAGCTTTATGGTTTTCTAGTAGCTCTGAATGCATTGAATTTTTGGTACTCTCATGTAACTAAATTTAGCTTATACCATCAGAAACTTTTTTTCTTATAATATCTAATAAGTTTCGTGCGATGTGGTTCAGTGGATGCCTTGCTTTAGACGTCACATTCACGGTTTTTCATTTTAAGTAAAATTTAAGCTTTATAATTGCGTGTGTAAGTTTATGGTTATTTAAACCCATTTTGCTTATAAACTACCCATTATGCAAATGAAGCAGAAAGCGGTGAAAATGTAATAATGATACCTCCCAAACATTTCATGAATAAAATGACTTTGAAATCATTTTAATTTATGTGAGAGATCATTAACTGGGGTCGCAATTTTTGAACGCCATCTGGTGACTTAATATCACCAAAAAATATTTATTTATTCATTTCAAGCGCACAGTTATAATAAATACAATTAAAAAACAAATAAAGGCTGAACCGGTTCAGCCTTTATGACTGTTATTTATTCCAACCATTGGCTACTCTAATGTTAATAGGTTGTTGATGTTAAGACAAAACCTACACTAAGTCTGCAGACTTGTGTTAGGATTCTGCTTTCCTTCCAATTACTTCACAATTTGTAGCCATATCAATAACATCATCATCCATAAATTGCGGTAAGTACATTACTTATTATTTATTTACGTATAATTTACAGTTTAATGAATTATAAAAATTATAATAATCACCGTATTCCAAAAACTCATCATCATCAAAATTCTCAGTTAGACTATCACCCTCAGACCTCACTTAAGATATCAATTTTAGTGCTTTATCTAGTCAATATCCTGATAATTTTTCTGATATTAAAAGACCCGATGACTTTTAAAAATAGCATCACAGAGCTTTTCTAATTTAACAAACACGAGGAGTCTGATTGTTTCAACAAGTGGTTTTATTTTTATTATTATTTATTTATTATTATTTTTAATTAGTTTTATGTTATCATCATCATCAGTCTGTAGAAGGCCACTGCTGCATATAGGTCACCCCCCTTAGAATGCCACAACGAACGGTCCTGAGACGCCTCCATCCACCGACTTCCTGCGACGTTTATAAAGTCTTTAGTCCATCGAGTGGAGGGCCTTCCTCTACCGCGTCGTCCGGTTTGTGGTCGCCACTCGAGAACCTTTATTCCCCAACGGTTATCAGGTTCTTCTAGCTATATGACCTGCCTATTGCCACTTCAACTTCTGACAGCTATATGTCGGTGACCTTGGTTTTTCTACAGATTTCATCATTTCTTTTTTGGTTTTAAGTAATGAGGCTTAATACAATTCAATTTTATTGCTAGCTTGCATAATAGACTAGAGATAATTATGATCTTTAGTCTTACCTTTCAAAGCCATGGTCGGCAGCAACGCCAGGGCCTGAATCATGGACCAGAAGCAGGTTCTCTCGATCCTCATCGTCGCGCCACACGTTCTCACCAAGATCGACACATCACTCACTTATGTCCTTGATTATCGTCTTACCACTGTACATTCTTTGCTAGTTAATTTTTACTCTTATTCATAGCATTTTCAGTAAAGTTTCCGTGATTATATTTCAAATAGCTTTAGTAGTAACAAAAGTAAAGTACATTGGTTATTATTACAGTTATATTAGTTTCAGAATTACCCTGAGGTGTTAAGGATTGAACTGAAAACATGTTGGCACCTACTTTTTTTTCCTCTGAAATATAGCTTATGTTTAAACAAATCATTATCATCATTAACCGATAAACGACTGCTGCTGGAGAGGTCCTCCTCAACAAAATACAATGGAGATATGCCATAATCACCATGCTTGGCAGGATTGGTGATCGCAGTGTCTATGTTAGGTACTAAATGTTACTCCCCATCTCCTGGTGTAATTCTTTAGGTGGTTTTTACGACATCCACGGGAGGAGACATCAATCACACAAATTTTGATAAAATATTGAAAAATACTTATGCATTTTGTTTGTAGTTCAATCTATAAACACGCGGGGATTTTATGTGCCTCTGATTTTACAAAATATTGTTTATTTCGACTGTCGTAGGTAAGAATAAAAGGGCCTTATTTTAGATGCTCTATTTAGAAGTAGCGTTAGAAAAAGAACAATGAGATTTTTTTTATAAAAAGAATTATCTTTGTTGTGGCGTCGGTTTTTGCTTTTTGCCACGTTCTGAAGCTCAAGTCTCTTGAATGTGGAGGACATAGCTACACTCGAATGAGAAGATGTGACGTCACAGTCAACGTATACGAACACAAGTTGAGTTGATATTTTGCCTGTTTAAATTCAAAAAAGGAGAATCATGTTTCGTCTAGTCTAAAACTGCACGTACTAGACACAAGTTTGACGATCAAAAATGGTCCTTGTAGTCACGGGATATGGAATATTTTATTTTAACGTAATGCAATGTAGGGCTTTCAGTTAAGACTGAACACACTTTAACAGCAAATCGATTTGATGACGGAAATAGAAGATCATTCATGGAGGGTATCAACCTCCATCAATAGAACTTCTTGATGGTTCAATATACTGGTAGTGCATGGGCTTATACTTTCGCGGTTCCAAATATAAAATTTATCTTCATAATCATCAACCGAATTTTGTATTTTTTTTTACCTTAACTAGTTAATTTTATTCAAAAGAATTATCATGAGTACCTTACCCTAAGTAGACACCTACTATCTACCCTACCCACTTTCCTTAGCTTTACTACCGTTGTATTACTTTGTATGCGTACCTACCTACTTTTTTAACGATCTGAATATAAGATTTGGATTTAAATTTGGTTGAAACAGCATATATTAAATAGCTTAAAAGTACAATAAAATAAGTTGGAATCCTAGATAACAAAATAAATTATTTAAAAATATGTTTCAAAACAATAACAAAATGGTTTTAGTGAGTATGCAATCATTTAATTTAATTTTACTTGAATTAATTTGTTTTGTGGTTTTATTTTTTTAACGTTATATAAATTTGAAAAACTCAATTGGCATATTAATGCCAATTGAGTGCCCAAATAAAAATAAGTACCTATGTCTTTGATCGAAATAGTTTTAAAACACCTCTGAATAAACTATATTTTCAAAACAAGACTTAAAAATAAACTGTACAAAGTCAACAGAGGAACAATATCCTTTTCTCTTCGACTTAATCCAGGAAAAGCCCGGAATAGTTAATACACCCCAGAGCCTTTGCAGCGCTAAATGAATTAATGCAAACATTAATTTAGCTGTGAAGTTGGTTATGAAATGTTTTCTGTTATAAGTAGAAATTATAAGGAAATTGAATTGAAGTGAAGGAAAATAACTTTTTTTATTTTATCAAAAAAAGGAATTTTATGAGTTGGTACGTTATAAACAAGAAAAACATAATTTAACAATTTTAAATAAGTCCATAAAGTTTGACTGAATGACATAATTTTAAATAAGTATTAGTACAATCACGTAATGATATAAAATAAAAATGACAAAATAATTTAACTTGTTTGTCTTTTGTTATATTTTAACAAACATTTTAAAGGATCAATTTCAAACAATTATACAAATAAAAACATTTTGTTACTCACAAATGCAGTTTTGAAACAAAGAAAAAATATTTTTCTTCCTACCGCCAAAAAACCGTTACCATAATAAATTCACCTCAATTCACCAAAACTGTTTGTTCTAAGCAAATATCCGCAGAAATTAAACCGATAATTCATTCATCGCAACAAGTCATAGACGTTATTCGTTCCCAAGACACGCTACGCGTGTAGCCCGGTCCGCGTTTCGTAGCACACTGGCGTAGGCTCTGGCGTAGCTCCGTAGACGTCGCCGCATGAAAAGGTTACCCACCGTTTATGCTTTGCGCCTTTTGCATGAATAGGAATACGAATGTGTTATGTTTTTCCGGTGTTCCGTTTTTGTGAAAGGAGTGTTTGGATTTCTTTGGGTTGTGCTTATGTTTGCTTACGTGGAATAGATTTTTCCAACTTCTTGTAAAGGTTCTTCTGCCAAGTCATGTTATTACTTATTCAAAAAGTTATATACAGTCAGTATTGTATTATTCTTGTGAAAAACTTCAATCTTCAAGTTTTAGTGTTTGCGGTGACAAGATAGGTCTTTAATATTTAACCATTCCATTGTGTTTCTTTAGCACAAAATTTTCACATCGGCGTATTTATTTTCCTTTGTCCAATTCTTGAAAACTCTATGGTAAATAATTGTACAAAACTACAACTATACTATGTATACACACACTACTACGTATACGTGTTTAACTACGTACGGAACGTATGACACCGTTCAATAGTACTTTGTCAATTGATCTGACGTCGATAGCACATGAATATTTTGAGGAATATGTCGTCAGGAATACCAAATGGACACTTTCATTGATAATTTCTGTACTAAATAACGTGAAAAAGACGTCATTATGAGTCTAAATTCAACAGACATCAACGTCAATTGTTAAAAATTGATACGTCGGCATTGCTTTGATATTTTTTTAGTTTACGTCATGGAATTTCAAATTGGTATTTGAACGATAATTTATTTATTTTATTTTGTTTATTGAACAAAATTCACAGCCCTTAATATAAAACAGAACATTAGATAGCAAAATTTATGGTCAATAAAAGATTTACATGTAATACAATTTTTTTTTCTTTTTTTCTATAATAAATACCGTAAAACCAGGTTACTTTAACCCTAAGAGGTAACTTTGGTCCAAATCGGGAAAAAGTTTGATTTCACACGAATCGTGACAGATTCATGTGAAATCATTCCAGGGCGAGCACAGGACCTACCATCTGTCAATTTAAGTAAAAACTACGAGCACAAATTACGCTCACACCGTAGGGTGGGAAGTTCAAACGTTGGTAACTTTGGCCAAATCGGGAAAAAGTTTGTACGTAAAACCGGGTTACTTTAACCCTAAGAGGTCCTCTTAGGGTTAAAGTAACCCGGGTTTACGGTAGTTCTTTTTGAAACTGGTGCATAACAAGGGTTATTGAAACACGAGTGTGAGTTTAATATTAATTTCAACTTGATACCTCCCCTCATGAGGAAAAGGGTCTTTATAAACAGACAGACTGACAACAAAGTGATCCTAAAAGGTTCTGTTGTTTTCTGTTATCGATACCCTAAAAACAACTAGATTCAAATGCAGACAGGACTTTTGACTATCACATTTACAAGTGCGTTTAAGCATCATCATCATAAGCCGTTAGATATCCACTTTGAGGGCACCCTCCATGTAATGCAGTAGGGGGGTTTGCTATAACCATCACGCTTGGCAGTATTATTGTTAAGTACTCAGATGGATGCTGCTGCCCATCCCCTGATGTAATCCCTTAATTAGTTTTTACTACATTCATGGGAGGCAACATAATACCATTAAAAATTGTACTAAAGTTAGTTATACCTATCAAATACATAAACTCTCTAAATATTAGGGTAGGAGTCAACAGATAGAGCGATATGTCATATCACCATAACCTATCATATCATGCTTGTGTGCACAGCCTAATATCAGGGACAAAACCAATATTGTGATAGTCAAGAAACATTTTCATCAATCATTGTACTTATTTCTACTGAAATATTGGGCTGTGTTTATTTCTGTTATGATAACCGCTTCCTAAAGGATTGTACGCAACTACTGTTAAAAAAATGTAGAAGCTGAAATAGGGTGTAAAAATACAGGTACCGAAAACTGAAAGCACTAGCGAAGAAACCGATTCAGGCCAAAATAAAGCAGAATTCAAAATAAAAATAAAATCTGAAAACAAGTGCTTATCAAAATGTTGTAGAGAAAGGTCAAATACACGATTCTATTGTAAAAGCCTAAATTAATTAATAGAAGGCCAAATCCTAGATTTTTATTCAGAAAAACCGAGGGAGGCGTTTCTGCTATTAATTAATTTGTAAACTACAGAATCGTAAATTTGGCCTTTCTATAGAATATTTTTTTTCTGAAGTTTGCAACAAATTATTTATATAAAATGTCTATAAATAATACCAGAAATTTGAATTTCTCGATTCGGTTATTACTCTTATCTCTTAAAGCCAACTAAAGTCGATAATGTCCGTATCTCACATTAAAGCAAAGCGTACGCTGGGGTAATTTTGTATATTAAGTTGGCAACACTGAAAACTTTGGTCATTAGAGCAAGGCCAGTGTAAGTGCTGGGCGTACGTTATGTCTACGGTCCGCAACCAGGTGGGACATACAACAGAACAAGAAACGAGCTGAGTGCGGATATAACATAACATAATTGCAATAATCACCACGCTTGGCAGGTGGATTGGTGTTAAGTACTCAGATGGATGCTGCTGTCCATTACCTTATGTAATCCCTTAGTCGGCTTTTACAACATACACGGAAGGAGGGTTCTATTTTTAGGCCCGTCACATTCCGCCAATTGATAGAAACCTTAATAGCCATTTATTGTGGACTTTATCTAGTTCAAGCATTGGAAAAGCTGCACTTAGTGGCGTTTTAAGATTCTTTACTACAAAAACTTTGACGATAGAATTAAAAAAAAAACAGGTATACGCATTTTAATGCAAAATCGACAAATTTTCGTCTATTACCAACCGACCAACCACGCTGTCCACCTAGTTGGACGGTTTTAATGTTTTAGTTTTCGACCCCCACTCGATGCACCGATGGCATTGTAATGGTAGCAGGAAGTCAGTGGATGGAGGCTCAATGCCGCTTGTCGTGAAATTCTATGGAGTAGTTCTATGTCCAGGAATGTCCTTCATTTTGGTATAGTAAAACTTGGATTAATTTTCGCTTTATATCAATATTTTACGCCATCCAAACACCTAGGCTTGCTAACTACCAAACTTTCAGCTATTATAAGCCAAAACAACTTACATCGAAGCCATGCAACATGTTTTGTTATCTTTAACAATGTATCAAGTAATTTTGAACAGTTTAGTATATTCGAAATGGACACAGTTATATTTTGCTGGATGTTATTAAGAGTCTGTAGTTTTTAGGAGGTTACCTTTTGTACGCTAAAAAAGTCCATGAAATTCCAACAAACAAATGTCAAGATATGCCACTGTGAGTAAAAGTGTCATGTATGTGTGTCATATGTGAATTTACACGTATGCTACACAATCATGACTCTTATACTCACAGTGGCATATATTGACATTTGTTTGTTTACAAAAATTTACTGAAATTAAAAATCAGGGTATAGTAGCAAACTTCGTTCGCGTGCAAGAGGAATAAGCAGGTGTAAGCGTCCTTTTGCTAGCTAACGGTGACCTAAGGAATACGAGGAATTGAAACAGTAATCAAGCAGCCAAATGGGTAAACTTCCCACACATTACCTTCTTCGTTCTCAACTAGGCCCAGTTTGATCTTGTACTTCTAGAGTGCTTATTTAGGAAGTCCCATTTCGCTGTGCACGCAAGAACTACAATGGCCTGCAAAAATAAGTATCACACTTTTGATTTTTTTTTTCTAAACTATAGAAGTTAGACATTTAAATAAAAAACCTTTTATAGCAATTTTATCTGCTTTCTTTGAAACTATAGTAAATTATACATTAGTAACATTTTAAACAATAAAAATAGCCATTTTTAGCTCAGTGTTATACAACTCAATTAACATTTACAAGTATGTTTTACATGTTATTTATTTTTAATAACTGGTATTGCCTCCTCGGGCTCTGCTTGCAGCTTCAAGTCTATTTGGCATACTGAACACGAGGTTTCGGAGCCGATGCTGGGGAATATTCTCCCATTCTTCTATCAGGGCCTGTTTTAGTGCCCTGAGGGTGGTAAGTGGTAGTGTGCAGTTGAAGTTCTTATGTGCAAAATTAAACTCTTTTTCTAGTCCTTTTTGTTTCGAAAGTATATCTTGTGTACTTAAAAAGTTATTGCAATTTTAAAAGTGTGATACTTTTTTTTGCAGGTCAGTGTATATCGCTCCACTAATTAAATATAGGTTATAACTATATTACATTGAAGATCATCATCTGATCATAATGATGATTTATTGAACGTGTCGACATCCATTGCTAGACATAGGCATCCCCTTTAGAATGCCATGACGAATGGTCTTGAGCCGCCTCCATCCATCGACTTCCTGCGACGTTTATAATATGTTTAGTCCATCGAGTGGAGGGCCTTTCTCTACTGTGTCGTCCGGTTTGTGGTCGCCACTCGAGAACCTTTTTCCCCTACGGTTGTCAGTTCTGCGAGCGATATGACCTGCCCATTGCCACTTCAACTTGCTAATTATGAGAGCTATGCCGGTGACCTTGGTTTTTCTACGGATATCATTATTTCGGATTCTATTACGAGAATATCTTAGAGCTAACATATATGGTACAATTTTTTATTTCGTCAATTTTCCTACACGGAATTGATTCCTTCGTGTATGAAGGGAATGTGTGATGGAGATAAAATAAACAAATTTAAAAGAATACTTATGTCCACAGAGTAGGTATATAAACTGCCAACGTCACTTTAATCTGTCTGCAGCATTTTAGGTTTGCTTTTATTCTCGTATAATGAGTGTGATATTTTTCACACAGAACTACCTAAATTTATACATGTGTGTTTGTTTTTTAAATAAACTAATTTAGCTTGTAGAACGTTGTGACTTTGGTTGTGAGTTTTGTGAGCATCTGATTATAAATAAATAAATAAATAATAAATAAAGCTGCTATCGCTTTACTAGAACATGACTTGACCGAGGACTTTCATTATTTGACATATTATATTGAATAAATTATAATTTAATGAATTGATTATAGTGAATTGAATACCTAATATATTATACTTAATCGAGATTATCAAAGATTAGCCATAATTAAAAAAAAACGACATCAAAGCTGAAGGCTTGATGGTGATACATTCTTATTTCTATTCATTTATTTCTAATGCCTATGGTTTAAAACAAGCGGTGTTAGCGCACACTATAGTATCCTTTCTCTGCGCTATATACATAGGAATTTCTTACAAAAGTGATCTCATTTATTCACCCTTTTTGATGAGACGGCTCGATACGTGGCCTATTCTGTATAGGCGAGTTATCGCAGATAACGTATGATAAAAGTTTATCGGCTTCGCGTGAGTGAATAAATATATATGTTGTTCATTTCATTCATCCATCATTTTTGACGACCTCTGTGCCAACGCGGGCGAGTAGCCGGCTTAGATGCAAGAAGTTGCGGGTTTGATTCTCGCTAAGGGTCAAATGTTTGCACGATCTGCAAAAAACGACATTGAGCTTGTGTATAAAGTCAATGGTAAGTGATTACGTCTTAGTACCGTAACTCATCATTGGCAACACTACTTTTGTTTTGAAGCTCTGCGGTATCTGTGATGAGAAGATTCCACATAATATTGGAAATATAAATAACTCGTTCTCAAAAACAATCATAACACATCTTCATACGGATTTAGTAACATACCCTGAGGAAATATAAATACTGTATTGAAATATCGTATAATGTGTATCGGAATCCCTACCTCGGTTATAACAGACGACCAGTTTTCTTTGAACCGTCTTACCTCTCAACTGGTACTTATTTTCCAGGGTTTTGCAATTGTGAATGGAGGCTGGGAGGTCTTGGTAAGCTAGGCAAGTCGTAAACGTTCGATAGGTTGGGAGCTACTTATGACTATGAATATTTATAACATATTAGCCGAGCGTCGCTTGTTGCCACCGGTGGCTGTTAAGGGGTAGATATATGGATATACAAGGATTTATTTATGATGATAAATTTATGTATGAATTATAAATTTACAACCTCGGCTTAAATATACAATTTTCTAGTCTCTTAAAACACAATATCAATATCATATCATTCGTATACCATAAGTATGCTATTAAATAGTACTTGGATGTATCATCATCAGCAGCTTTTAGGCGTCCAATATTGGAATAGGCCTCCCCCATAAATACTATGTATGTGGGGAATTTCCAAAATCACTATGCTCAACTAGCCTATGACCCCCCATCTCCTCCCGTGGATATAGTAAAATCCGATCATGGGATAGGCAGCAGCATCCACCTGAGTGCCAGCACCAACACCAAACTATGATCACCACGCTGCCAGCCGAGCATGGTGATTACGGCAATTCCACCACTGTATTTTAAGCGGAGGCCTCGTCCGGATGTGGACGTAAACAAGCTGGTGATGATGGTAAATAACATTTATGAAACGAAACTTCAATGAATCTCACGGAGCCTTAAATGCAAATTATAAATGTTTATATAAAGAGTTCAATTTATATTCTAATTCGATGGCTTCCCGCTAGAGGGCTACGTGTCGTCGATGGCTCTTCAACTACATAAACCCCTTAGCCGATAAGCTAGGATTAAGTTACATTTTGTTTACTATATTTTATAATATTCTTGCAATTTTCCCTGCAGTGAAGACTCGGGAGTTTTTCTTGGTTTTCCCTTCCTTTGGTTATACATCAAGGTTCTTTTCGGGGTCTTTCTTATCTTGCTTAAAATATGTGGTAAAATCTGTTCAGAAAGATATCTGTTCAGAGAGAGTTGGCTTTGATACCTTTTTTGTTTAGCGGCGGCAATAATAATAATTTATTTATTGAGTCAGATACTTAAAATCCATTTTTTGTTAGTAGGTACACTTAAATTATTTGTTAAAAAATACATAATAGCCGTCAGACAGTAACTGGGAAGTAGGTAATTAAAAACTTTTATCCGAATCCCGACCAAACAGACTCCAGCGAGACGCCTACCTGATCAGGACTCGAACAAAAGCCTTCATTACTGGCAGATCGTAACGATCAGGAATGACCTGCAGGATGCTGTTGGAACTGCTCTGCACTCTGCTGAGCAATGAGGCAGTTTTCTTGCAATGCAGTAGCGTGTCTGTTCCATTTTGATCCTATTACAACTGTAACAACTGTGTTCTTTAGTTTATGATACAAAATTCCGACAGATAGAAACCAGCTCCTAATTATGGTTGCAATAATATTAATGTAGTTCACATCGTTAGTTCATATTTTGGCCAGGTCGGCTCTCTTTCTAAAAAAAAAATACTTTTTTTTGCTAAAAAAGGAAGAGGAGGCATTTTTATGCTGTAGTATTTTTATCAGTTATAGCATAACGTAACATTTATTTATTGAAAATTTAGTAAATAGATAGCGAGTGACATGGGGGCATACTTAAGTAGGTTGGTCCTACAAGTTGTTGTTGGGCGCGCGCAACCGCAGCGCCGCCAGATTCGCCGGGTGGTGCAGCTCTCCACGCAGCACGCGCACCATGTATTTAACCAGCGCCACGTAACATAACACCTAACAGTCACATACGTAGTCTTGATCCCAACACTAGGATTCCCTGTGTCGTGATTATCAATGACTACGAGTACCATGGTAACATAACATCCAGACCCGGAACAAATATTTGCAGATCATACAAAAATTTGACCCGCCGTGGGAATCGAACCCACACGATCTCGAGTTTCTTTTGAGTTTATAAACAAGGGATTTGTAAAACCTTCTTATAGCTAGAAACTTAAGGTAACAAAGCAGATATTTATTATGTCAAATGAAAAATACTCGTTTTAAAGTATACTTTAGTTTTTTACCTATGACCCTATTTTTTGGTAATACTTATCACCAAAACACACCTTTTATCAAAAAGATTTTGTTATCTTAATAATTCGTTACAAAGACAAAGCAGGAAATTCTTTAAAATACAGATACCTATTATCGGAGTTTACAGGTTGATAAAATAATTTTCCTTGTATGAACAAACAAAAAATGATAGGTTCTCGAGTGATGACCAAAAACCGGAAAACGCATTAAAAGAATGGACCAAGGGCATTGTTAAGGTTGCCGTGTCGGTGGATGAAGGAGGCTCAAGAACGTTCGTATTGGCATTCTATGGGATAGCCCTATGTTCAGCAGTAGACAGGCTGATGATGATGATGATGTATTAATAATTCCTGCTTATTTATTATTTACATAAAATTAAAATAATTATTTTCTGCCATTCAATCTTGTGTGTGAGCTATGGTTAAAGTTATAAAATACGTAACTCAAAATAACTTCATTTAAAAACCTACTTCCGCCATTGTATTCGACTAAATATTTGGATGGAAAAAAAATTATGAAAGAACCATTGTGGTGAAAGGATTATGATACTTTTTGAATGCAAATGCTTGGTTTGTTGCTGAAAATATCAAAATCGCCATATGTATGCCTACAATATTTGAGGAGTTGCCTCAATTCCTCATGGATTCCATCATCAGAACTAGATTCTGAAAAATGGGACCAATCTGGAAGTATATCTATTCAAATAAAAAAAGAATTTTCCAAATCGGTTCATAAACGGCGGAGAATGCGGTAAAAAACATTTAAAACCTCCTCCTTTTTTGGGTAGTCGGTTAAAAAAGATTATGACCTGAATTAACACTCAAGTTACTTTATATCGGAAAAAGCATCCTATCTACTACCAAATTTATGGATATAAAGTCCGTCTAATGATAAGTTGGTCGTTTTGTTCGTATTAAGTCAAGAAATACTACGAGCCAAATTATGGATCGTCGGTCGACAAATTTGTCGTCTTATAAACTGATTTTACGTATCGATCTTGTCGATAGCTCTTAGAATTGAGGTAACCTCCATGACGTTAATCGAGGCATTTAAATAAATAAATAAATGCTGGGCATTTCACACAACATTATCTAGCCTAACCTTGTGTTATGGGTGGGGGGATAACTGATATACTTAATACAATACATTTACATAGATAGATATTTTTATTATACATAGAAAAATACCCAGATAATAAAATTTACACTGGCGATACATAAAAAATGATAGATAATAATACATTTTGACAGTTCATTCAATTTAACGATCATTCAACTGCGGTTCTGTTTATCAAATTATCCATAGATTTAGTCCTAGTTTTGCTAAAATAATACTTTTCATCTGGCTTTGCTTGCATTTTGGTAACAAGTCCATACTAATTGCGTTGGGTGGTGATACTGCGGGAAAAGTCAAGTTATCTACATAATAAATTCGCAGAATGTATATTATCGGTTTATTATTTAGAACTTATTTAGAACAATGATAAAACTATGTTATATTCGTTTTAAATTATCACCTAGTTTTATTGACAATGTATTTTAGGTTTAAATGATAAAATATATTGTTTTACATAAGTTAATTATATATTATATTAATAGATAAAAGTAATTTAAAACGATCCACAAAAATAAATCAAATAGAGAAATTGTTAAACTACAAAACAATAGTAAACAAAATAAGGTTATTAAAATGATCTGAAAATACCTTGTTAATTGCAAGTAGTATGGAATTGGTTAAGCTGGATCACAGGAGATCCAGCTTAACCAATTCCTTACATTTATTCGAATAACTAACATGAAAAGAGCTATGTTCTAACCTATATGGAATAACCACAACAATTCAAATAACTAACAGTATTTGAATGACTGAGCTTTGCTCGGTGTCTACAACTCGGAAAACGCATTTATTTGAATAACTAACATGAATAGAATATGTTCTAATTTAATCGAATAACTAACATGAATAAAACTATGTTTAAAACATTATAAGTAAAACAACAATTTTGGGTGGGCACATTTTTTTTATTTAATTAATATTATGTAAATACATGTTACTGTATGAATTTTATTAGGTAATTAAAATTAAACTATCTCTAATAAAAGCGATGTCTCAGTAATAAGTTTCCAATCTTCCTTCAATTTTTGCAATGACTTCTTTAACAGCTATGTAAACATCATCATTATACGTATTCTTTACAACGTGTTGAATACAAATTTCAGCATTACAGTTGCATAGCTGCTCGACTTCATCGAATTTCAGTTTGTCGGCATCGTACACCTCAATCCTGATAACTTTAGTGCCTCCTTTTACAGCTTTCTTCAAAAATGAATAGACTGCATTTTCTAATCTTGCTCTCTTGCGATTAGTATTCTGTTGATTAGAATTTGGTGGTATAAAGTTGAATAGTTCATCAGCTTCCTGAAAAAAAAAAGGTTCAATTAAAATAGGTAAAGCAAAATAAATACACATGATAAGTTTAATGAAATTAATAATAAAGATTTCATAACTTACCGACATTTTTGTCTGTTTGCTTGATATCGTGAATTACAAATAGTGAAAATAATGTTTAAATCTACTTATATACGAAAAATATTGGTCATAGAGTTCAAAATGCAAATATTATTTTGATCACTCAGCTTTCATGTTCCCACAAACAAGTACCTACCTAAGAATGTGACGCCTCGTACGTACCTAGTCGCTTTATGAAAAATGATCCGTCTGTAATGTAAGTATAACCGACTTCCAGCTAAAGTAAAGGATGCGTTTTATGGTTTATTTTGTAGGCATATATCAATAACCTGTTTACTTTAAAAGTTGTCTGGAAGAGATCCATCCAGGTTAGCGATAATAGTGCCCTTTGTAAGTTAATTTAAATATATTTACGTATCAATATATAAAACAATTGTATAACTGACTCTTAATCAACGCAAACGCATAGCATTGGGCTAAAGTTCGCCAACAATATACTGGTTGTTAGCTATAACCATCGTTATGATGATCTACAACGTTTAATGTGTTGGTGAACTTTAGGTAAAGATGAAGTCCTAGAAACGACAATTGAAGGTGGTGCACTAAGAAAGATAAAAATCAGGCAAACAAAACCGTAGACGAAAGCTACTACTTTGGTCTCCCTGTTCTCATTCCCATCACTGCACACAAGTATACCTATTCCACGACTGTTTATATGAAATTCGAGGTACCTAATCGACCCTACCTAGTTTTATATTTAAGGGTCTGTGTAAACGTAAACTTTTAACACAATACATGATGGCAAGACGCAATGCAGCTTCATTTCAGCTGCGTCGTTTGTGGAACCTATGCCTGTATCGCTACTTAATAACGCTTTTTGCATGTTGGTGCTAACCCGCACTGTCCCACTGTTGGGAATAGTTCGTGTGCATAGAGCCTAACGGTGTGTCGAGAACAAACAAAACAGCATGGTATATAAATGCTGAGTTATCTTTAAACATTACAACTAATAGGGCTACCATTAAATATGTTAAATGAAAAAGTGTTTTTAATACAGAAGCTGAAAAAGATACTTATTGTTTGCGCATTTAAATTATAATTACATCTCCATAAGATAGGATGGTTTGTATACATTTTAGGTATATTATACACTTCTTAGCTACTTTAGTCATAATTCAGTCTACATGATGAAATAACAAGTCAACATGTTAGGAAAAATCCTGAACTATGGTTACCCTAATAAATACTGATACAAGATACCGATGAATTTGTTGATTTTCGATAGTAATATTTATAATGATGGCATAACGGTGAATTTTGCTTACTCAATAATGGTTCACATGGAAAGTATATAAAATGAGGGAAATTGCTGATATGGATTATTTGTTACACACCATGAAGAATGTTTTAACGAACACTAATGTAATTGTGAAGATATATAAATGCAGGCAAACAAAATAGACGTCACATTATTCTCCTGACGGACACGAGCAACAATCGCTGTTTTTTTTACCCACTGCAAATCTCAACCAGTCTCCAAACAATGTGAGTACCTACATTCATTAATATAGTGTTCAGTTTTCAACCTTAACGTCAGTTAAGGCTATCATCTTAACTTCAGTTAAGGTTAACACCTTAATTTATATTAAGTTCTTTAAATAAATTACTTATTCAAATAAGTTACTTATTCAAATAAGCTACTTATTCAAATAAGTTACTTATTCAAATAAGCTACTTATTCAAATAAGTTACTTATTCAAATAAGTTACTTATTCAAATAAGCTACTTATTCAAATAAGTTACTTATTCAAATAAGTTACTTATTCAAATAAATTACTTATTAAAAAGTTACTTATTCAGATAAGTTACTCATTCAAATAAGTTACTTATTCAAATAAGTTACTTATTAAAAAGTTACTTATTCAAAAAAGTGACTTATTTCAATCAGTTACTTATTTAAATAAGTTGAATAAGTCACATATTTAAATAAGTTAAATAAGTTACTTATTTTAAATATGTGACTTATTTAAATAAGCAACTTATTCAATTAAGTGACTTATTTAAATAAGTGACTTATTTAAATAAGTGACTTATTTAAGTATAGCTACTAAATTTGTTCTCTTCATAAAAAAGTTATTCATAAATTGTTTATTTATTTTCAGGTCTAAGCTCAACGCTGACGTTTTATTCCCATCAGAAGAAGAAGACGAGGAACCGAAGGCTCCTAAAGTCCAAAAGAAAAGGAAGACTTCGACCTCCGCTGAACAGGCTGGGACATCTAAGCGCACCAAGCCAATTATTCGAGCGGTTCCGTCCACATCTAAGGCGACATCGCACGATTTGTTCGGCACGGATAGTGATGAAGACGAGTTGAACGAGTCATCTGAGACAGCCGGTAAAAAATCAGCTAGTCCTCTAATTTCATATTTTACTAGGAGGCTGGCTAATGGAATGTCCCGTCAGTCCGGCCCTAAAACAGGGTCGCACTTCGTAGAAGTTAAAATATATAAGAAGTCGGAAATTGAGAATGTATCACCTATGAACCGTTGGCGTCACTCAATCATCACTATAAAAAACCAGACAAATGACGACACTCAAGCCTGGCGTCATTTGACTAAATTTATTCAGTGCTCCAGGAAGGAGTTTGGAGATTATCCACCGACTTTCATGTCGAATTATTATTAATCTGTTTTAATTACATGCAAGTCGGTCAAGCGTGGTTCATTGATGAAACATTCCATGTTTCAGAAGTTCTTATTGTTTTTCTTTTACGAATACTTAACGAATATTGATAAGATATTATTTTATGTATAACATACATTGAAATCAATTATTTGAATAGGTTTCTGAGTAGGACTACCTACTTACCTACAAACCGACTTCAGAATAATGTAACCCTAAATGTAAGAAATAATAAAAAGTATACGAATACATATTGTTTCACTGAATAGAATTAAGATAGCTAACCTACTTCTATAAAATAAAGCTACACTCTACACTCTTATTAGATTGTAATAAGTTAGATTATTATTCATTTCTTATTAAATACCTACAGTATTAGACCAACTAAAAATAAAAGCCGTCTACATAGCATTCTATTTTAAAAAGTGGGGCTAGAAATAGTACAACGATAAGCATGCGCTCCGCTTACTTAAGCAAAACTGACGAAGGGTCATACTACTTACACACAACTATAGTCTACTGTGTAAGTAGTATAACCAATTGATAAATATGTAGACTCTACATATTTCGTGCACCACTTAACTTAGCATGGAATGCTCTGTCTATTATTTTATAATCTAATGAGGATTTTTTTTAATTCCAGCTTCTCAATCCCCCGATTCCCATCAGCATGAAACAATAAGATGCGATGCATGTCAATTAGTACTACCTAAAAATGTATTCAAATATCATTTAAGAAGTAATATACATAAGTCAAATAGTGTTTTAAAAACTGAAGTTGACAATGTTGAAATCATAGCAACAGCATTCAGAAATAGAATAATTACTTATAGATTAAATCCTGTCCAAAAAGCAAAGTACCTCACACCTGAGGCTTTCTTGTATGACTATACGAAAAGTGTTATAAAATTACTTAAAATGATTTTAAGAAAACATAGCAGTGTTAAAGTGAACTTTGAGCTATTCGCAAACTTCATATTAATGAAGTCTGGTGATCAACAGCTAAAATCATTCAATACTAAAAATAACATCATTTTAAAATACAGTAATTTAAGTGATACTTATTCGCATGCAGTAAACACAATAAAACAAAAAATGACAGAATTTGAACATTGTGAATCAGGATGGTCTCTGTTATCGATAAAATATCTAGAAATAAACGTAAATAAATATTGTCCCTTTAAAGGTGGGACTTATATAGATTTACCACCTTTAATTAAAAATAACAAAAGTTGTGTGAACATACAGAACACTGACGATCATTGTTTGTTGTGGAGTATCGTCGCAGGCTTATTCCCCTCAAAGAAAAATGCATGTAGAACTAGCTCTTATCCTCACTACTCAGATGTATTAAACATTAAGGGAATGACTTTCCCTCCGACAATAAGTGATATAAAAATATTAGAAAAGAATAATCGAAATTTGAGCATAAATATATACGGTTTAGATAAAAAGAATGATGTAACTGGACCATTATATGCTTCCGATGTCCGAAAAATTAATCATGTAAACTTATTGTACATTGAAAGAACAGATAAGCAGCATTACTGCTTGATAAAAGATCTGCTGCGTCTTGTACGGAGGCAAATTTCTAAACATCGGGGTAAGATGTATTTATGTGAAAACTGTCTTCAGTGTTTTTCAAGTGTCCTAAAACACGACAGCCATCCTTGTTCTAAAGTGAAAACAACATTACCCCCAAAGGATAGTTTCCTAGAGTTTAAACATTTCGAAAGGCAACAAAAGATAAACTTTATTATCTATGCTGACTTTGAAAGTATTTTATTAAAGAATGTTGACGATGAAAATAAAAATACAAAAAATGTGAAATTACATGAAGCTTCTTGTTTTGGATATTGCATATGTTGCTCACTTGATTCTAGTCTGAATAAATATGTGACATATAGAGGTCCAGATTGTGTTCCGGTATTCATAGCTTATTTAATAAGGGATATAAAAGAGATCTTCAAAGTTTTACAATCTCAAACAGCATTGTTAACACCAACGAAAGAACAGACAAATGAGTACAAGTTTGCAACTGAGTGCTATATCTGTAAGCAGTTGCTCTTTGACGATAAAGTATTAGATCATGATCATATTACAGGTGAATACCGAGGAGCTTGTCATCAACTATGTAATTTACTATATAGAATATGTCCATTTGTTCCAGTAGTTTTTCATAACTTAACTGGATATGATTGTCATTTGTTCATAAAAGAATTAGCTAATTATGAAGGGGATATAAAAATAATACCCAAAACGAAAGAAAAATATCTGAGTGTGACCAAATATTTACCCGTACACACTAAATCAAAACACAGTATGCAAATTAAATTTATAGACTCTTTTCAATTCCTAAGCTGTAGTTTAGATACATTAAGTAAAAATTTGAGTGATTCAGACTTAAATCGATTATCCAACGAGTTTCCAGAATACGAAAAGTTTGTTTTGATGCGCAAAAAAGGAATTTATCCTTATGACTATGTAGACTCATGGTCCAAATACGATGAATGTGTACTCCCAATGAGAGAACACTTTTTCAATAGTTTAACACAGGAACACGTATCAAATGACGATTATAGACGTGCTCAAGAAGTTTGGAAAATTTTTAACGTTCATTCCCTCGGTGAATACACTGACTTATATTTGAAATGTGATGTTCTACTACTATGCGATGTTTTTGAAAAGTTTAGACAAACTTGTCTACAGTACTATAAACTAGATCCAGCATATTACATTACTTCACCAGGATTAAGTTGGGACGCAATGTTGCTTTGCACTAGAGTAAAATTAGAATTATTAAATGATGTAGAAATGTATCAGTTTATTGAAAAAGGAATACGTGGAGGTCTTGCTCAGTGTTCTCTGAGACACGCTAAAGCAAATAACGTGTATCTTCCTGATTACGATGACCTAAAACCGTCTTCTTATTTAGTTTATCTTGACTGTAATAATCTCTATGGACATGCTATGACAAAAAATATGCCAATTTCTGAATTCAAGTTTTTGTCTCAAGATGAAATTACTGAATTTGATATTAATAATACGATGGAAGATGACGTCTTTGGTTATATTTTGGAAGTTGATTTACAATATAATGATAATTTGCATAATTTACATAGTGATTTACCTTTTGCATGTGAAAAATTCACCCCACCTGGAGGTAAAACACCAAAACTGATAGCAAACTTGTATGACAAATTTAACTATGTCATTCATTATGTACATTTAAAGGAGTGTTTGAAGCAAGGGCTAATGCTTACTAAAATTAATCGTATTTTAAGATTTCGTCAGAATAGTTATCTGAAAAAGTATATAGATATGAATACACAATTTCGTCAAAATTCGAGCTCAGTATTTGAAAAAGATTTTTTTAAATTATTAAACAACGCTATATTTGGCAAAACAATTGAGAACAAACGTAAACAAGTGGATGTAAAATTGGTTACACATTGGAACGACCGATATAACAAAACCAATAAAACATTGGGTGCCGAACAGCTTATTGCAAGACCAAATTTTCATAGTGTTTCAATATTTTCTGAAAACTTTGCAGCAATTCAGTTAAAACATGATAAAATCAAACTAGATCGGCCAATATATATTGGGTTTAGCGTTTTAGAGTACGCTAAAATGCATTTGTATCAGTTTCACTATAACTTTATTATAAATAAGTATGGTAACCTAGCTCAACTATGTTATACTGATACAGATAGCTTACTTTACTTAATTCATACAGATGATTATTATAGAGACATGAAGAATGATCTGAATGTGTATGACACAAGTAACTTTGATGTGAAAAACCCTTACAACTTGCCTTTAGTAAACGCAAAGGTCCCAGGTTTGTTCAAAGATGAGTTAGGAGGTGATGTTATATCTGAATTTGTAGGGTTGAGAGCTAAACTTTACTGCATAAAAAGTGTCAAAGTTCAAATAAAAAAAGCTAAAGGTATTTCAAAAACGATAACTAAAATATTAGATATATCCGACTATCATAACACTTTAATGAACAATAAAAATTTAAAATGCAAAATGAATATGATAAAATCGGTAAAACATGCACTATATACTCAAGAAGTAAATAAATTAGTTTTAAACAGGAACGATGACAAACGACAAATTATTCAAAATAAAGTGACCACATTACCGTGGGGGCATTGTGATACGCTTTTCTAACTACCTATGAATTGGTTTTGACATAAGAAGAGTTTAGTGTCTCTTAAAATTTTTATTTCTATATTCACGTTTTAGTTTCTAAGTTTTCTTCATTTGGTTAAATAAAATTATAATTATAAAATATATAAAACTTTTATTGTATTTTAGTACCTGACTTCAATTAGTTGATAAAACTTACACTGAGTTTAGATGTGTACTTTAGTACACAACAAAAGCGACCTACCAAGAATCGAACACGTAGCTTTTCTTAAGATATGAGGATTTGCTATCCAATTGCATCACATATGTATGCTTAACGTCAGATTGAAATTCTTGAAAATATGGAGCAGTTGTCTATATCATAGAAGTTACTTTGTTTGTTAAGTCATTCCACTAAAGACACTCATACGATGAAGTTTGTAAAACAGCCGGTATCGTTACAATTTGATAAAATTAGTATTGATTCAGATAAACCCAGTTTTCGTCATGGAAAACTTTTACCAAATACTATACGCTGTATAATATGTGGTCCATCAAACTGTGGCAAAACTAATTTAGTAATCGGTCTACTCTTACATGAAAATGGTTTGCAATTTCAAAATGTGTATGTGTATTCAAAAACTCTTTATCAACCAAAGTATATATTCTTGGAGCAGGTTTTAAGAATGGTTCCAAGTGTAACATTTTCTAAATATCATGAAAATGAAGAAGTTCTTGCTCCAGAGGAAGCAAAATGTAATTCAATAATTATATTCGATGATGTAGCGTGTGAAAATCAAAATAATATGCGCAATTATTTTACAATTGGTAGACATAAATACATAGATTGTTTTTATTTAAATCAGACTTATAGCAAAATACCTAAACAACTTGTTAGAGATAATGCAAATTTAATAGTTCTTTTCAAGCAAGATGAAATTAATTTGCGACATATATACAATGAGCACGCCAACACAGATATGTCATGGCTTGAATTTCGATACATGTGTTCAAATATATGGAAAGAGCCCTATAGTTTTTTAGTTATAAACAAAGACTGTGAAAAGAATAAAGGATGTTATCGAAAAAAATTTGACACGTTTGCTGTATTTAATAAGTAATATAAAATGAATACGAGTCGTAACTTTATTTAGTTTCAGTTTAACGACTGTATGATTGAAACGTGTTTTTATAATATTGAAGGTCATCATAAGATAATAAATACAATATGGAAAAAAAAATAAAGAGGCAACTTGTAAATGCCGCAGAAGCTGTCAAAAGAAAGGTTCGAAGAATGAGGGATATTGAAACTGAGAAAAATAATGTTTTAGAAACTATTTTTAAACCAATTACAAAGCCTCTTAATCAAATGATGGATAACGAAAAGCATTTGCAAGAGATGGAAAATGATAAATTCCAGACATCAAGTCCATTAGACAGAGATAAAACTCTTATTAAGAGAAAAACTAGCATTGGACTTAATATGAATTATAGTCCTATTGACAAGGATATGGATGATGCAAAGGAATTTAATGACAATTTAGATAAATCTGTCGATGATGATGATGATGATGATGACGATGAAGATAATAATGATACACATTACGAATCATTCAAAACAAGCGAAAGTGATCCGAGTTATAGCCTTTCTTCTTGGTCTATGTCTTCCGATGCTTTAAATGTTGTTCCATTTGGAGTGAGAAATGAACGTGGTAAACTTATGATGGGATCAGCGCGTGTGGTTCTTTCTGATAATTATGTTCAAGTTGGAGCAAACAAGTACAAAAAAACATCAGGTATTTATGAGCTTTTATTTAAAAAAGTTCCGGATTTAGATACGATAACAGAAGAAGATATGGCACATTATAAGCTAATGTTACTTGAAACCAATGTTCATAGACGAGATTATGATTCACAAAAACCGATAAGAAGTAACAGAGGGCGAAAGTACTTGAACATTATAAAGCCACTATTCAGGTTACGTAAAGAATCTGCAAGTACTGACAGTCAGCCTGACTCACATCAAGGAAAAGGACTACCCCTATTAAAGAAATGGATGAAAAATGTCGATTATGTTTACTGGGATGACCCTAATGAATTAATTGAGAGACTAAAGCTACTAATTGCTTCTCAGGATGCTGGTAATACTGGGTTGAATAATGAAATAATATCCATTATAGAAGAGTTGCGCGAGAGTGGCATTATACCTTAATAAATAAGATAAATCCAAATCTTTGTTTCATTTGAGCTTTGTCTCTTACGCTTATTGGTTCACCATAAGGAATATGGATAAATTTGGACATCACATTAATAAACGATTACGTTTATCAGAATTCTTCGAAATCTTTGACAAAGCATTGATGCAAACAGAAAACGACGAATTAGTTTCGCAATCAACAAGATTAACAGGAGCTACAAGTCCCTCTAGAGAAAACGACGCTGTTAACAAAGAATACGTAGATAAACAATCTGTACCATTTGCAAAGAAGGATGAAGTTCATAGTATACTAAAAGCTATTAAATTAGACATTGAAAAATATAACCCGCATTTAAAAGAAGACTATTTCAAGAAAGTTGAATTAGAAAAGATCATACAATCGACTTCAAAAGAATGAGTAAGTTACAAGTTGTAAACGAAATTCATAAAACAGCACGTAAAAACTTTATTCGACGATCAGTAGTATTAAAGGGAATTGATGACTTATGGCAAGCAGATCTTATTGACTTTCAAAATTTAAGGAAATATAATCATGGCTATAAGTTTATATTAGTTGTACTAGATTGTTTTTCAAAGTTTTCTTGGGCTATTCCAGTCAAAACTAAGACTAAATCTGAAATAGCAAATGAATTTCATAACATCTTAGTTACAGCCCATCGTAAACCTATTAATTTACAAACGGACATGGGTACAGAATTTTATAATGATGAGTTCGATAAAATTATGAAATCGTATAATATTAACCATTACTCAACATACTCCATAAAAAAAGCTTCCATAGTCGAAAGGTTAATTAAAACTCTAAAAACCAAATTATATAAACTATTTAGCTTAAATGGGAGTTACAAGTGGGTTGGTGAGCCTTTAGAAAGTGTTGTGACAACATACAATGATACAATACATCGGACAACAAAATATAGACCAAACAATGTTAACCATTCAAATCAAAATACAGTCATGAAAAACATAAAGAAATCACAAATGACTTTCATATCAAAGAAAAGTAAAGTTTTGCCTGGAGATTTTGTGCGTATAAGTAAATATAAAGGCAGCTTTGAAAAGGGCTACACTCCAAACTGGTCTACAGAATTGTTTTTAATTAAAAAAGTGAATCCTTCAAGTCCTTTAACTTACTTAATTGAAGATTTGCACAAACAACCAATATTAGGAAGTTTTTATGATCAAGAAATTCAGAAAACTAATTGTCCCAATGTTTATCTGATTGAAAAAGTTATAAGAAAGAAAGGTAGGAAACTTTTTGTTAAATGGTTAGGTCTCCCCGATAGTGAAAATAGCTGGATTGAAAAACGTGCAGTTTTATGAATTATTAATTATTAATTTCGAAAGTCTATAAAATTATATATGATAAGTGAAAATCACTCATTAACATCTTAGCAATGAAAGGTGGAGGACTAGTTAACAGTCTGATAAATAATTTACCATTTGAACTGCATTTACCTGGATATAATTATTGTGGGCCTGGTACGAGATTGAGAGAAAGATTGATAAGAGGTGATAAAGGAATTAATCAGTTGGATAGCGCGTGTATGGAACACGACATCGCATACAATAACTCTAATAATTTAGAAGATCGTCATAGAGCAGATTTGCAGTTGCTAAACATGGCTAAACAGCGGATTAAATCAAAGAATGCAGGAACAGGAGAGAAATTAGCTTCGTGGGTAGTGAGCAAAGTAATGAAAACCAAAGTGAAACATGGCGCTGGAACGAAATCATTTAAATCCATTGTTTCTACGATACGCAATCATGTGAAAAAGCTGAAACCAAAAAATACTTCTAAAGCTATTAAAATAGCATACCTAGCTGCGAAAAAAATAATTAAAAAAAATAAAGGAGCTCGTTTGCCTCGTATCATACCGTTACCTAAAACGGGTGGTTTTCTTCCATTGATACCAATATTTGCAGGACTGTCCGCACTAGGTGCATTATCTGGAGGAGCTGCAGGTATTGCTAAGGCTGTAAATGATCATAAATCAGCGAAAAAGAACTTTGAAGAGGCTGAAAGACATAATAAAATTATGGAATCTATAGCCTTAGGAAAAGGCTTATATATGAAACCTTACAAAAAAGGTAGTGGTTTATTTGTAAAAAGTTCAAAAAACTAGTGAAAAGGTTACCCAATCGTGCTCTCACCAATATAGACATATTAGATTATGCCCATGAGTACATACCTTTTTTTAGAGGTGTCTATATGAGAGATGAATTACCAAAAAAAACAAAAGACATCGAATGTGCTATTGTCAATTTAGATAGTTCAGAAAATGAAGGAACACACTGGGTAGCCTACGTAAAATATTTAGATTATTGTGAGTATTTTGATAGTTTTGGAGACTTAAAGCCCCCGTCAGAGTTAGTAAAATATTTGCAATCGAATCTTACATACAATTATTGTAGTTATCAAAATTTTAATACGTCTAATTGTGGACATCTATGTTTAAAGTTCCTACATGCATTTTGGAAAATACAATTTATGTAACTAAAGATTGACTGAAATAAATTTGTATAAATTTAAGAACTGGTTTTGTTTGCTCCATTTGAAAAATGTCTTTCACGCTGTCCATAAGTGGTAATACACCGATTTTATCGTCTTGCTATTATCCTGCTTTACAACTTGATGGTAAATATGAATGTGCTCTGTTGCATTTGTCAACATTTAATTCAATCCCTAACATTGATAGTAGTAACAATAAATTTCATTATGGTGAAAATGATACCATAGAGATACCGGAAGGTGCCTACGAGCTTCAAGATATCAGTAGTTATTTAAAAACAAATGTAAAAAATGCATCTATCAAGCTATTTTGCAACAATAACACATTAAAAACATCAATTTTCTGTACTAAAGACATACATTTTGAAAAAAACCACTCTATTGGAATATTACTCGGGTTTGGTAAACAAACACTAAAAGCAAATATATTACATGATTCCCAGCTACCAGTTAACATTTTATCAACGACTGTGGTGAGAATCGAATGTGATATAGTGAGCGGATCATATATTAATGGTAAATCAAGCCATATTATTCACGAATTTTCACCTAACGTGCCTCCAGGATACCGAATCATAGAAGTACCGAAAAATATAATTTACTTTCCTGTTAATCAAAATAACATTAGCACTTTAAACATTAGATTATTGGATATTAATAACAATTTGGTAAACTTACGAGGTGAAGAAGTTCAATTATATTTGCATATGAAAAAAAGATGATTGATTATAATAAATATGGTAATGCTAAGACAAAACACATCAGTACTAATCGAGCAATCCATAAAGGAACAACTAAGAAAAAGATAACTGAAGAAAATAAAAGATTTCTGAAACAAATTGGACTTCTAAAATGAGTATTTTAGATATAACAAGTTTTCCTGTTTACGATAATACCATAGATGGTATCGAATATCACTCGTATAAACCATACGTAACAAGTTTTAACAGGAATGACGAAGTTCGCATACCTATCAACCAACAAGATTTATATATATTACCTTCAGCCAGTACCCTGTATTTGGAAGGAACAGTGAACGTTGTCAAAAAGGATTCAAAACAAAAAGTTACAAGTGTTGAATTTACAAACAATCCATTACTTTTTCTTTTCCAAGATATTCGGTATGAATTAAATGGAGTGGAAATAGATAGAATTAAAAATGCTGGTATTACTACAACTATGAAAGGTTTATTATCTATGAATGAAAATGAAGCTAAAATGTCGAAAGCTTGGGGTTGGGATATAAATGGAACTAAAAACATTCATGGAGGAAATTTTTCAGCTTCAATACCACTTGCTAATATTTTAGGTTTTGCTGAAGATTATAAGAAGATCATAATAAACTGTAAACATGAACTGATATTATTACGTAGTAATACCGACTTAAACTCTCTGAAAATTCCATCGGGTGAGTTAGTGGATACCATAATAATAAATAAATTAATTTGGCGCGTACCGCATGTTAAGGTATCTGACAAGGAAAAAGTTAACTTACTTAAGCTATTAGAAAAAGATAGACCACTCAGTTTTGCTTTTAGAAATTGGGATCTTTATGAGTATCCTTTGCTACCACAAACTACTAAGCATACTTGGTCCATAAAAACCTCGTCGCAAATTGAAAAACCGCGTTACGTTATTATAGGTCTACAAACAAACAGAAAAAATCTTGCACAGCAAGATATGTCACAGTTTGATCACTGTAATTTAAGAAATGTCAAAGTGTATCTAAACTCTACATATTTTCCGTATGAAAGCATAAATGTAAATTTTCAAGATGAGAAATTTGCTTTATTATACGAACATTATGTACAATTCCAACAGTCTTATTACGGGCGCAAGAGTGAACCGTTGTTAAGTGCTTTTGAGTTTAAAGAAAAGGCACCGCTATTTGTTATAGATTGCTCTAGACAGAGTGAAAACCTTAAGTCTGGTCCAGTAGTAAGCGTATGCGTGGAGCTTGAAAGCAACGTAGAGATACCTGATCACACATCAGCATATTGTCTCATTTTTAACGATTGCATAATAGAGTACAGACCGCTGAGCAATTTAGTGAAGAAATTATCATGAATAGTAAGCCTGATATTGCAATCGTTGATTTACAAGGATTCAAGGATACGAAAAATCAATTTATAATCAAAGAATTCGCTATTTTTATCAATGGATACACACAAACTTTTCTCGTCAAGCCTCCCTACTCATTTAATTACTTGTCAAAAGAAGAGAAAAAGCAAGTGAGGTGGTTAGAAAATAACCGTGGGGTTTATTGGAGTGAAGGTTATATTGACTACCGCGAGTTTAAGCGCACTATTATACCATATTTAAATAAATCTAAAATTGTAGCTAAGGGCACAGAAAAAATTAAATGGATTCACGATTTGTGTCAAAATTGTGAAATTATAGATATGGGTGAAAATGGCTGTCCCAACTTTTCAAAATTATATGATATCTATGCCAAATCCCCCGTAATTTCAAACTGTATAAATCATAATAAAAAATGTGCTTTGAAAAATGTAATGTGTATTAAGAAGTGGTGTGACGATAATGATGTTAATGTTTTTTAAAATTGATTAATTTAATTTATCTGAATACATACCTATATTTTTAATTAAATATAATTAAGAGTTGTCGTTTGTTTTATTTTACCTCCTATTCATGTTATTTATTTGAATTAAAGAGTTTAAAAATAATGTTGTATTCAAGTTACTTATTGAGTAGACTCTTTTCCGCTACTAGGCCGACAGACGGCCCTTTTGCATGATGTTTTGAACATAGTTCTATTTATGTTAGCTATTGAAATGGATGTACTTATAGATAATTAATTGGTTACTCTGGTCCAAAAGAAAAGTATTCAAATAGCTGATTGCGAAATGGTACCATTCTATTAAAGTTACTGAAAATATGTTTTATTAAAGTTACTAATTCTAGCAAATGATTTTGAACATTCAGTGACTGTGACGATTTCGATGAAATTTGCCTTAGGGATGTTTTAAACACTGAGCAAAGCTCGGTCACCCAGGTAGTTATTCGATTGATTTAGTTATTTTAACAGGTTAGAACATAGATCTATTCATTTTAGTTATTCGAATTGATTTAGTTATTTGAAAAGGTTAGAACATAGATCTATTCATGTTAGTTATTTGAGTAGGTTAGAACATAGATCATGTTAGTTATTTGAATTGATTTAGTTATTTGAACAGGTTAGAACATAGATCTATTCCTGTTAGTTATTCGAATAGATGTATGTAATTGGTTGCAAAGCTCGGTCATCCAGGTACTGTTAGTTATTCGAATTGGTTTAGTTATTTGAATAGGTTAGAACATAGATCATGTTAGTTATTTGAATTGATTTAGTTATTTGAATAGGTTAGAACATAGATCTATTCATGTTAGTTATTTGAATAGATGTATGTAATTGGTTAAGCTGGATCTCCTGTGATCCAGATTAACCAATTACATACTACTATTGCATTTGATCCTATCCGTACATCCTTACATTACTTAGTGGTAACTAACCACATCAAATTATTCCCAATTTATTAAAATATCGACATCTATGTCTGAGGCAGGCCCTAAGCGAGCAATTATATTGCACAACATTGCGAATTACGCAATATTTTTGACCGTTTAGGAATTCTTGACTTTCTATCTAGTCTTTTAAAATTCCACTTTATAGCTGTTACTAACTGCAACTGTGACTGCAGGGCAAATAATAAAATGCCAAAACATGACAAAAAAAACATATTTGGCCCCTTTTCTCATTTTTATTAGTACACGTTCATAGTAAGTCATTAGAGAAACACAACTACCTACAATAAAATCTTATTTACTAACGCACACAAAAACAAAATTGCAACATAAAACGCAAATTATGCTTACTAATAAATAATATTTTATTTTCACAGATGAGAATCAGCGCTCAAGCTGATAGTTAGCTCAATAAGTACCTTCAGTAATCGGGAGCTGTTTTACACCATAATGAAATCACAATTACACACTAAAGTCATGTCTAAATAATACGCAGTAAACTAATACCTGCTAAACTTAAGCTGTTAATAATGATAACAATTTACTGATAGGCACTATGCTTTCAGCGTCTTGCTTTGTTTCACTTTGAAGTGCGGCTTCATTGCCGTTATTTTCTCCAGGTATTTCTTCTTCGATATTATTGTTTGCATCGGTAGTTGTCTCATCCGGTGTTGTTGTCTCCCCCGGTACTGTTGTCTCCTCCTGTATTATTGTCTCAGTGATATTTCCTTCGGGTGCTGGATCCGGAGTTGGAGTAGTCGCAAGTTGCGCGTTTAATTCGTCTATTGTGGTATAAGCCCTGTTCCTCTGGGCTGCCATTGCCCACGTTGAGATAAGCAGGCAGAACGACAGCGCTGATAGGACAACTATAACTTTGTTGTTCATCATCCATCCCAAAGTTCTGTCGGTGTAGTAACGGCACGATGTGTTCGCCATTTTGTGTTTATTTTTCACTTCACAGGACACAACTATCACTCTCAATTTTAGCTCTTGAAATACTTTTTTTATGATAATCGCTATCGTTTTTATCAATAACTGATATGCTATTATCGACAACTTGGAGATCGGCAGCAGACAAATATAGACCTTATCTCGGTCCATTAAAGTACACCTATAGAAATAGTTTTACTACGCCACTGATAAGTAAACAGGACTTCAGATAGACTCGTTGAGATGACTCATATTGATATTGGTAAATGTTTGGCAATTTATCTGGTACATTGATTTTTACCGGTTTGTCGAAAAAACACCGGCGTAGTTACCGTTTGTCAAGGGAATAACAGACAAAATTGCTTTAATCTTGCAGAGGAAGTACATCAACAAAACCGTGTTTCACCCACCTGGACAACTGAGGCAGTGGTCGCCAAAGGATAGAAATCAGTTGAATGAGCCAGGCGTGTACGCATGATTCTGTATAAGTGTGGTAAGTGCTATAACGGAAAGACGCACCGCAACATAAAAACCAGACTCACATAAACATACGCAGCGTGAAAAATTTGGATGTGGAGAAATTCACCGTGGTCGAACACGCATCCCAGTCGAATGCGTCCCATTTCATTCGTTTTGATAAAGCCGCCGTACTCTCAAAGGATAAGTTTTGGGCCCCACGGAAGATACGAGAGGCTAATAGAAATCGGTCAACATGCCACCTTCAACAGGGACAGAAGTTGGATGTTTGGATACTTCTATTGAATGCTACGTCGGCAGAACATCGGCATGACCAACAATAGTCCTAGAGGCCAATTCTCGCGCTTATAGACATAATGTCGAACTCAACATTTTGAGTGCTTATAGACTTGTTGGGCAATTTTCGTTTGTATAAGATTTGTCCTGGCTGCTGGCTTATTTAGGAGTGTGTTATTACTGCAAGAAAGCGTTAGCAGTGATGGTCGTGGAAAGCAATGGCGGCGCTGAGTTCTCCACTTGTCACTTCTATATTCCTGCGATTGTGCAACCCACGGTGAAAAGAGGCCCTTTGAGGCTTTGCATGCCTCTTCGGGGAAAAAGAGGTGTGTTTATGTATGTAATTATTCTTCGATACTTAATGATGAAAATATTTTGAAAATATGATGAAACATTGTAATGTGTCATGAAGTTATGATATATCTATCAGCTAGCAACTTTAACAAATGACACCATCAAAATAAAGTGAGATGTATTCCCTTGCAGAATTTATCTCCCGAAAACAGTAAAAGGGCCCGTAAAAAAATTAAACGCTATCAAGCCACTTATGACCGTTAAATAAGCTACCGCAGAAAATGCTATATATTTAGTTAGGCTATATATAAATTTGTTCGTTCACGTTTAAGGTTAATGACGTCATCAGAATGATAAATGGCTCGAATTTATATGGAGCCCCGCGTACCTTGAACCTTATGTCTTGAAATGAAGTAATTTCTAAGAATAATCTGCCATAGAGTAAAGAGGTTTACGACAGCTTCGTTTTGGTTTATGGGTCTGACAAATAGCAATATTTGTTCAGGCACTTCTTTTAATTAACAGTGCTTAAGTTAACAATGAACTGATTACTCCATTAAGGCGTGATATGACCTAAAAACCAAACATCAAAAAAAAATGTTTGTGTCAAATGTCAAATTTGACGATAAAACTGGTATATGTACTTCAGACTCACTTCATTTTGAGGTTTTTTTTAATTAATCGAAATATACAAATTTGAATCATAAAGATAAAAAATATTATGCGGTTAGAACTTTTAAATACAAGTCTAGCTAAAAAATAAAATGTAAGAAAAATTGTGTTGTTGCCGTTCAAAATTAAGAACATTTGAATGCCAAAGCTTTTTTAGTTATTTGTACGATTTTTAGTTGCAAAACCAGACTTTTTTAAAATTCTGTTCATTTACAACTATTATTATTATATTGTTCTACCTACACTATTTTTTGCATCTCATTATGTAATCTCGTCACGCCGCACTGGGCATTCAAAATACTACTTTTGAGATCAGTCCTCGTCATAACACGGAAAAACAGTGATAGATCTGTATCAACCGTACAGTTTTATTAGTAATTTTCGCTACCCAACAATGTTGTAGTACCATGATACCACACCACCCAGACCCGGAACAAATATTTCAAGAAAACTTTAAAAAGTGAAATTGTAGACTACCAGATCACCCAGGAACATAAAGTGCCATTCTAACCCCTTGCCAGTCTACAAATGAACACGTCTGCGTGCGAGTTCCCTTATCTAACGGCCCTCATTCCTTACATCGGAGCAGAGACAGCGGCTCGTTTGTCTAACACTCGGCGCGACCCCTTTATTGGGTTCATTCCGCTTTTAGTATGTGAAATTCGTTTGTTCATTGATGTTCGGGCATATTTGACGAAATTACATTCATTATTTTTCTGATAGGAAATTCTCTGTAAGTTGTCCAATCTTAGAATAAGTATTACTCCTTGTTCTGGGTATCCAATTAATAAATGTGTCAAAACTAAAACATTTTATTTGATACCAACCTCATTTTTTTTCGAGTTTGGGAACCTGAGTTTTATTTTCACCATATTGCATTTAGTGTGACATAATAAAGCATAATATAACACGCGGGACGTCAAGACACTTCATAATGATACCTCATTTGTCAAAAACCGTGAAATATAGTTTCGGAGCTATGAGGAACTAGATGAACAATCTTACATGCATAGTCTATTTAAATCATAAACCTTCCTTTATTTTGCTGTAGTTGGGTAAAAAACAGACGACATTAGATTAGATTAGCTTATGATAACGTTATCAAAAGCCAGTCTCGAGAAAATTTAAAATAAGTTTGGAGTAAATTTATTTTCAAGGTTTGAAAATGCACTTTGAAATATACTTCAGGCCACACCTTGTTATTTTAATATAATATAATAAAAATTATTTCAAATAATATTTATGTAATTTGTTACCCCAAGTTATTTTGATTATAATATAGTTATGTTACTTTTGTCCTTTCAAATCTGAGATGAAAATTCTCATTCAGGAACAGATTCAAGGCTTATATTATTTCATTAACTTCACGAAAAGCAATATAAAGCCTAACTATAGACACACCTAAGTTACTCAAGAGATTAAACTTTCAAACCTACCTCAGAAAACTGTTGCCTGACTACTGACTGAATAACGATCAAGGCAGAGCCTAAAGTTTTGAAGATCCCATCTCGTACCATTTCTGGTTGAGTTCCATTCTGTCTAGTTGAGATTTACCAACGACACGGTAGAGGAAGGCCCTCTACTCGATGAACTAAAGACATTATAAACGTAGCAGGAAGTCGGTGGATGGAGGCGGCTGAATACCGTGCGTCGTGGCATTCTAAGGACAACATATCTAGAAACAGCGAGAATGTATGAATTTAAACTTTATTCAGGATTTATTTATTTTTTTCTAATCAAAAATGCTACCTATGGCTACATCTCACGTGATGGGAGGCGATGATAACGCCTATTTAAGAACGCTTAAGGTGATTGCTCTCGCATGTGGCGCGAAATTCAAATTTTATTGCGTTTTTGCTCATTACAGCTCATCAACACTTCTTGAGATAGTAAAAACTGATTTTGCGAAAACTAGGAGACCTAACACACATGTTTTAGTTTATAGTTTCACATATAGATCATTACTTCAGCTACGAATACTCTTCAAAGATTTTTACAGTGTTTTTTTGGTTTAAAAGTATGCGTAGCTTAACTAATGACATTTATGAGATACTATCAATTAAAACATGTGTGCTAGGTCTCCTAGTTTTCGCAATATCTGTTTTCTCTATCTCAAGAAGTGTTGATTAGCTGTGATTTACAAAAAACACAATAAAATTTGAATTTCGCGCCACATGCGAGAGCAATCACCTTAACCAGAAGATACTAAAAGTACTAAGAAAAAGTTACTACTGGATTACACCAGGGGATGGGCAGCAGTCTACCTGAGTACTTAACATCAAACTGCGATCACCAATCATACTGCCAAGCATTGTGATTATGGCTAATGGAGAATGAAGGAGGCTCCGTCCAGCAGTGGACGTGAACAGGCTGGTGATGATAATGATGAGTCAGAAGATGCTTATTTATGGAATATGAGGATTCGGGAATCAAATGGTGAAGTTCCTAAACACACTTTCCAAAATGCAAGCGGTATAAAATAGACAAGCACGCAACAATGCGAGCCATTTCACAACTATTGCCTTGTTACTAATAAGTTTGCGACGCTCTATCGCTTCTAAGCCAGCAAGCTGATACTTTGCTGAGCCAACCCACAGGTGGTATACATACTTCATGTGTGACCTCACATGTGCTTATTATGCAGCATGGAGCATTCCGCTAACCAAACTATAAAACTCCGCGAGTTGTTTATGAATTGTTTAAATCAGAACATAAAAGTGAAATCAAATTCTGTTGACCCCCTCCCCCCCCCCCCCTCGTGGGAAATCAACTGCAAGTATTCGCGACTGATTTGATGGGTCGCTGCAAAATAAATATTTTATTGATGATTGGTGTAGCTTTGATCCCGTAAACCTTTAACGCTGATTAAGGTTGAAGCATGTTATCGGTCAGTCGTGATGTTAGCACGTTTATAAAATATATATGTATATATAACATAACACCCAACACTCACATACGTAGTCATGATCCCAACTAGGATTGCCTGTGTCGTGGGTACGAGTACCATGGTACCATAACATCCAGACCTGGAACAAATATTTGCAGATCATACAAACATTTGTCCCACAGCGGGAATCAAACCCGCAACGATATAATCGTTGCATGACTGACAACTAAATATACACTACTGACTTTTAACGCACAGTCTAAACTGTAAGTCCTAGAGACCTGAAATTTCGAGAGTATGGAGTGGTGAAGCGTATCCGGGGTAAGAATAGACCCCCCCTACTCCTCCCGTGGATGTATTAAAAGCCTTACTAACGGATTACACCAGGAAAGCAGCATCCATCTGAGTACTTATGGTAGGAGGTGGAGTAGTAGGTGGTTTTGGCAAACCCCCCATTGTATTCAATGAAGGCCTTGTCCAGCAGTGGACGGTAACACGTTGGTGATGATGATGCAATGAACAAATCATTTTAATCAAAAGAGACAGAAAATAGTGCTTCCACTATAAAGTCATGTCCTTACATAATATATAAATAAATAAATAAATGCTGGACATTTTCACACAACATTATCTAGCCCGAAGCTAAGCAGAGCTTGTGTTATGGGTACTAGATAACTGATATACTTAATAGCATTGTAACATTACATACATAGATATTTTTTATTATGCATAGACAAATACACAAAACACCCTGAAAAAATATTTGCAGATCTTACAATAATAATTAATATTTTAATTATATATAATATAATATCATATAATTATTATTTTTATTTAAATGACAAGATAATGTTAAGATCCTCGAGTGGTGACCATAAACCGGACGACGCAGTAGAGGAAGGCCCATCAGGAAGGACGAACTAAATAGATTATTAACGTCGCAGGAAGTCGGTGGAAAAAGGCGGCTCAAGAACGTTCGTTGTGGCATTTTAGGAGGAGACCTTTGTCCAGCAGTGAATTTCTACAGGCTAGATGATGAAAATGATCTACCCATGTTTTGATAGAAATGTAAAAATGTCCTGTGAGTGTTTATGTAGAATACTTAGTCATATTTTTTTTTCTTCTCTTTTATCAGGGTTTATATAGTATTTAACTTCATTACCTACTATTTATTAGTCTATTTTATAAAAGTAGGTATATTATAATAATAATATATTATTATTTGTTATTATTTTTAATCTGTGCACCACAGTTTCGTTACTGTTTCGCTCGTTACTGTTCATCCAAAGGTTGCCTGGAAGAAATTGCTCTCAGCGACAAGGCCGCCCATTGCACTGCTAATTTTAATAAATCCTATTACGTATTCCTGAGGCCGTAGACAAAGTAACATTCTAATAGCGATGACGCTAGTAGAAAAGTCCAAAATGTATGAGATTGACGTAAGCTATCGATATGCCACGTGATCTATTGTTACGACTGTAGAAATAGAATCGCTTCGAAGTGAATACCGTTTGTCTAGGCTGGTGGCTGTGCAATAACATATTAATCTATCTATCTATGATGAGAAGTTACCCAAGTTATTCAAACTCATGTGTAATTAAGCGACTACTTACGCATAATAAATACTTACTGATTTCCCTACGCTCAATGATTGCGCCTATTCCCCGATCGCTGTAATGAAGGAAGGTACCACCAACTTATTACATTTATAATCCGCACTGTACCGTTCACGCATCGAAATCAAAGTTTAATAAGTTCCAGATAGGCTGCGCTTACAGAGAAAACAGGTAACAAGCTTCTAATATATAACCCCAAAGCCGCAAACTAGTGTCTTTATTAACAAAATAACTATGCTAACTATGCAAGATATCAATTCAAAAAAAAATCATACGTTATTAATACAATAACAATTCCTTTTCCTTAAAAAAAACCTCAATATTCATTAAATAAAAATTAACTAATCAAAAATTCGTTTGGAAGATATTGTGGTTTTTCTGAGTGACTCTATTTAATTGTACGCCAGTTTAGATACTTCTGATGCCCAAGCACAAATATCTCACGTTAGCGAGATGCTAGTGAGACGATCGTAAACTTTAAATATTAACCAATCAGCTTACAAAGATTTCAAGTTAACCCATGTCATTGGCCAGCGTCTCGCTAGCGTCTCGGTAACAGTTATTCGTGTTGACCCATTATGCCCTGTTTTTTAAAGTTACGAGTCTGTCACCTTTGGAATGCATATTTTTATTAACAAAATAGCTAATGTATTAGTCTTTCGGATAAAATTATCCAGCGGCGTGTTTCTTAAGTTTACAAGTGTCGCCATGGTAACAAGTGCTAAGTAGTCATTCTTTAAAGGGAAAACATGCGTTGCCATGGCTTCACAATTGTAGCTTGTGAATTGTATTGTAACTATCGAGCCACATCACAATTATTACGCTATTTGACTAAGAAAATGAAAATAATGATAAATACCGTATCTTACTTTAAGTTATGAAATAAAATAACAATAGAAATAACCCTTGTTTCACTTAAGTACCCCAACCAATTCTTAAGACTTAAATCTCAAATGTGTTAGTTTGTTGCCATTCATACTCCGTAACTTTCCCAGTTCAGTGTCCTGAATGCATCTTCTAGCATATATTATAGTATATGTTATATATCGCCTGTCGATAGGCGTGGACTAACTGTATTCTACATTAATACAGCCATATGTGAGATCAAACGCTTAAGTCTTTGATCGTAGCGAGTTATCAATATTGCCTACTCTTTGAGTGGATACGTGTTTGGAAACACCAATATTTGTGTTCACAAAACTCTTACAAACTCAGTTCTGCGAAATGGAAAATGAAGGTTGGTATGTTACTAGGTTTTGAATAACTTATCTACAGTTAGTTATTAAAGTGACTTTGAAGTTAAAATTATGTGCTACCTCCTAAAGTTAAATTATTTTAGTCTAAAACTAAAGCCTAGTTCGGACTAGGCTAGTAATTTAGTAGAGTAGAGAGTAATGTAGTGGCTAAATGTGTGCGAACCACAAAAATTTAGTCAATTAGTTTAGTGAACGATTAAGTCGAGTCGATCCATTTTACTCTATTTTTATCGGGCGAGTAGCGCCTCCCACCACGCGTCCGTGCTCACTGGTTCACCGGCTAAACAAGTCCGAACCTGTTGATTAGTCGAGTTCATTAGTGGCCGCAAAAATTTTGTTTCGCTGTAGCGAAAAAACAACTCAACTCAGGAATTGCACTTCTCGTAAGGTTATTTTTATGCCGAATTTGAATGTATTTTCGTCATCAAAAAATTCACACAACTTTCGGACAATCTCTTACTATCGAAATATTCTTTGGGATCTTCTAATGCTAATTCCTTTAGAAGACAATTAGTAGCTCCTAGTTTATCTCTTTTATCGATCCATTTTCATATCCATAACTTCTTTTTCTTAATCACACAAATTTCCTCATCCACCTCTTCTAAAATAGCCGTTACGATTAGCTTAATCAGTTTATTCACTCTATTGCGTTGCAGCCCGTTCATCTTGCAAAACACCACTCACTTGTATACTGCACTAGACCGTAGTGCGAACGATTTCTGTGCATTAGCGAGTAGTTTAGCCACTAAATTACACGCTACTCTACTAAATTACTAAAGTAGTCAGAACTAAGCTTAATGATGGGTCAGATGATAAGTTATGTTATGTTATTATAGTAGTGAGGCCTCATTATCATCATCAGCCATTAGGTCCACTGCTGGATGAGTCCTCCTCCATATAATGCAATGGGAGGGAGGCACAGACGGGATATCTTATCTTATCTTACCAGGATCCTGCAAAGAACGGTTCCTGTAAAGAACAGGATGTTGCGGTTTAAGCTTATGTTGTCCATTCGTCTTTTCATCATCATCATCAGCATTTGGACGTCCACTACATCATCATCATGATCATCAACCTGTAGTAGTCCACTGTTGGTTATAGGCCTGCCTCCTAGAATGCCACGACGAACAATCTTTAGCCGCCTCCATCCACTGACTTCCTGTGACGTTAATAATGTCTTTAGTCAATCAAGAGGAGAGCTGTCGATTCGAGAACCTACTACTTTCACTACTGGATGAGGAAATACTATAAAATACAATTGGGGGGAGGGAGGGTTTGCCTAATCACCACGGTGGGCAGGCGGATTGTTGATTGCAGTATTGGTGTTGAGAACACAGGTAGATGCTGCTGTCCAATCCCTGGTGTAATCCCTTAGTCGGCTTTTAAGACAGACATGGGAGGAGACGGAGGCTTCTATTCATAAGCCGGACATACCAAAAAAGTCTCTAGAACATATAATTAATTTTTGGAAAAAACATAAACCGACTTCAAGCCTGTGCCTATAATGTAGGTAATTCATATTTGAATAAACGCTATCTATCGGCGGGTAGGTATTTAAGTATTTCTATAACGCCATCTACCGACGTCTAGCAGTATCATCTAGCGCTGACAGAACCAAGAATGGCACAGTAAAATATTAGGGTTTTTCTATGGGAACCACAAAAAACCAAATTTTTCAAAAAGTGCTGAATCAATTTCGATTAAATTTATACCTCTGAAGAATAACCTACCAAACAAAAAAAGAATCATCAAAATCAATGCAAAATTGACGGAGTAATCGCGTAACATAAATACATAAAAAAAAAAAAAAAAAACATACGGTTTGAATTGAGAACCTCCTCCTTTTTTTGAAGTCGGTTAATAAAAAGAAGCCTCTGGCTGTGTGGAATTCTCATTGAGTTTGATTTGATGTAGCCTTGCTTGTACTGTACACTGAGTAGTTATATTATGTAGTTCTAGAACTCACAACTTAATTATAGGGTTTGAAGTGTTACATTGCCATAACACAGTTTTTAAACTAGCACGGAAGGTAGTTTTATTACTGTTACTGCCGCCTTTATTGATAAAGCTTATGTTAACTATAATTTAAGTACCTACGTTTTGACTCAGTAATCTTATTAGGTAACCTCCAAATTACTTAGATAGGTAAACGACTAATGTTTGTAGGTATAATAGAAGCAATATTAAATGTTAGATAGAAATTTATCTATAGATAGATAGATAAACACTTTATTGATCACCACACAGAAACAATAAATTTTACATGGAGAGGCAAATACAAGAGATACAATGGGCGGCCTTATCACTGAAAGTGATCTCTTCCAGACAACCTTTGGATGGAACGAAATGAGCAACGCTATAATGGACTGCGGTGTATCTACAAAGCAAAACTAAAGAAGTATTCTCTATGTACTGTACATACATAACAACAGAAAACACAATATAGGGGGACTCTTCACAAGCACTACCTTACATTAGGCCAATTTACACGCATTTTTCCGCTGCTTCTACTCGCAAAGGTATAAAGAAGAATAACAAATGAATACGATCGAGTGCCTGCCTACCCCGACTGCAATAAAAACGAATCTCCCCCATGCTTTACCTTGCATCCCCTTTTAAAACAAGCGTCGTTGTTAGTTACTTACCCTCACAGAAAATGAAAGCTGTAAATTTATCATCATCATTATCATCATCATCACTATCATCATCACCATCATTATCATCACAGCCTTTAGACGCATACTAAGTATATCTTCAAAACATTGTGCCGTGGTGTGTCCGGTCTAAGAATAGAACCCTCCGTCTCCTCTCGTGGATGGCATAAAAGCCGATTATGAGATTACACCTAATGGGCAGCAAAATCCACCTGAGTACTCAGCACCAATACTGCGATCACCAGCCGTCTGCCAAGCGTGGTGATTATGGCAAATTCTCTTATTGAATTCTATGGGGGAGGCCTTGTCAAGCAGTGGATGTCGATGGTTGATGATGATGATGATGATAGCTTCCTACACAGGACATGAACTACAAGTGACATGAAGTAGATAGAAGTATTTTTATGCTGTTATTTGTAAGTGACGTGGACGTTAGCTTTTATCTCTATACACAATCTCAAAAGCTTGCAGCGGGCTATGTAGAGAGCTATGCTGGAGTTTCACTACGACATAGAATCCTAAATGAGAAGATCAGTTTTAGCAGAACAAAGATCATAACCGACATCTCTCTAAATTAGCAAATTGAAGTGGCAAAGGCTAGGCCATTTATTTCGCACTGCACTGCGAACTGCAATGAAAACCGTTGGGGAATAAAGGTTCTAGTGTGGCAACCACAAATCGGACAGTGCAGCGGCGGCCTGAGACCGTTCATTGTGGCATTCTATGGGAGAGGTCGATGTCCAGTGTTGGACTTCTATAGGTTGATGATGATGACGATGATGTTGATGATGATGATGATTCATAAATGACCACGTCTAAAAAATTACGTCCCTAGATAATTTTCATTCCATATTAGTTATTAAACTTTGTAGATGGAAAATCTCTAAAAATATACTTGAATTAAGTCCTCAACCGAAATTCCCAGTCTATAAAACAAAATAAAAAAAATTACTTCCGCTTTCGTTTGATGAGCTTTTATAGGTAAGTTATCAACACAGACGCTTGCACTACTCGCAAAAATCTGCAGAATTTATTATTTATTACCTGCATGGAAATTTGTTAGCTACAATCATCTAATACCCGTCATTTCTAAGGGGGAATTTGAGAAATACAAGGGGAGTCTTGGAGATTTTTCACAGGGTGCACAAATTTCTTTTATGTTTATGCTAATGTATTAAAAGGTTTCCTGGTGACGAAGGAACGATATAAATTGATGTTTAATTGGATTTTTGCCGGTCGACAAATTATTATATGGTGTCTATAATTGGATTATTACAACGAAGTTCTATGACGTGGTAGATTAGAATAAATAAGTTGATGGAAGAAAAGGTCCAGACACAAATAAATTGCTTAAAAAAACTACAGCAACATAAGTGTTTTTAATTCAAAAGAGGTCCAATTTGGTATATTTATCTTCTGTGTTGTTGATTTTTGAATGAAATCACGGCTTTTTATCGGAAAAAGTATTAAAAATAGGTATTCAAATTAATGTCTGATCAAATCAAGCTGCTTATATCACCTTGATTTTTCACCAATAATTACACTAAAACCAGGTTTTTTTTTTACACCAATTTATTACCTGAATTCAATCAGTATGGGGTGGCTTATGTCCAGCAGTGGACGTTCAAATAGTAATTATGATGAATTCAGTATTCAGTACTTATAATGTCCTTATACAGGCTGTTTTATTAAATGGGACAGTATGGGGATATCCGAATCCATAAGAGATAACAACTAATTTTTATGGAGAACTCAAGCTTGACCAAAAAAATAGTTATGCCAAAATCGTTTTCTTACAAAATGAGTTAATGGTTCCAAAGACAGTTTTCCCGTATCTCTTATGGATTCCGATATCCACATACTGTTTAAATTCAATAAAACACCCTGTATATCAATTAACCTAATAAATAGGTAGTAATTATGTCTATTTTATCCTCACCATCATCATCATCATCATCACCATCATCAATAGCCAAAATACGTCTTATGATGCCTCCTCAATAGAATAATATGACCTATATCCATGAACCACCACCTTCAACAAGAGACTTTCCATCTTTATGTCTCAGGGTCAGCAGCGCGCGTGTGATGCCTCTGGTGTTGCAGGCGTCCATAGGCTACAGTAAATACTTTCCATCAGGTGTGCCGTAGGCTTGTTTGCTTGTCTAGGAATATAAAAAATAAACTACCGAATTCTTGCAACCGAATGTAATTGATCTATTGGGTGTAGGGCCATCGTAGGGTCTCATCTTCCAGTTTGTGCTCACCACTCGAACCGCCAGACATAATTTATTTCTTTCTCAAAATTACGCTACTGTTTGCAAAATGAACGTTGAAATTGAATAAAATTGTAAGCAAAACTCAATAATCCCTTCGTACTAAATTGTGATAACCCTCTGGACCCTAAAATACCTGTTTTACGTCGCTATCATCACTTGAAAATTATTTCAAACAATCTAAGGAGAAATGGTCGATCTCTGGGGTAAGACCGTTCCCTAACAATCCAGCTATCAAGACCTATCTTGCCAATTATATGGTAAAGAAAGAGGGGTCAGTTAAAATTGGGAGTCAGAGCTTACAATTGGACCGTCCCCTTATCTAAAAGGATCATTTTTCACGTCAGTGCAACCGTGGGCGAGCATTTGTCACAACTCCTTGAAGGTTTTTTATAGGCCGGAACGGTGCGGCGCTACCTTCGGCGAAATGCGGCGAAAACAAAGATTTATTCTTAACGTCCTTGTCTCCTAATACAGGATAGGTTGGTACAATTAATTTGCAGAGGGTTTGTAATCTTCTCACATGCGATTATTATTATTATTATTATTTGTCATGCTCTGAAAGTAGGTCATATTTAACTCAAAAACTGCTCCATAAATACAATTGTAGAGCCTAGGCTCTATTTCCTCGTGTTTTCGCTGTGTAATATGCTGCTATGAAATACAATCTCCATGGTAAATTCTTATATATATTTAAAAATGGAACAGGCCACAGTCCGGTTGTGAAAACGCTTCAAACTGTTATAAAATTTCAATTTATTTTATGACTTTTTTTTATATCCTTTCATTTTTGAAGATAATTTGTGTGTCCTCGAGTGTAAGGTATCAATTACACTCGCGAACTCTTTAGCTCGTACACCAATACAATACAATACAAATACAAATATTTATTTCGGTAAACTTAATCATATTACATCTCATGGGTTTGGGACCCTCTTTTAAGTATGAAAATACCTGTATTAGAGGGTCTCGCTCTTCCGTAGGAACTAGCTCCTTTGATTAAATATATTAATTTTAGTACATAGGTAAAAAAGTTTAACAAATTTAATTTAAAAGTTAAGAAATGAAGTTAAATTAAATAAAACAAAATAAAATAAGGTAAACTGAAATTGATCTAAGTAAGTTGTGTGTGTGTGTGAGGATGTGTGTGTGTGAGTATGTGTGGTTGTGATGATGTGTGTGTGTGTGTGTGTGCATGGATGTGTGTGTGCATGTGTGTCTCACGAAACAATTTCCAGAAGTTTTTCTGCTTGCTCGTAGGTTAGTGTCAATAGCCATTCATTAAAATATTTTTTACATTTATAGTTATTCATGGGGTAAATATTCAAAATTTGATTGATTTGGTTGTAGAGGTAGGTTGATTGCGTGGCATACTGTCGCGATGCAAATTAAGACCGAGCACCAATTGAAATAGCTACTTTATAACACCGAATTACCTCAAGTGTAATTGATCATTTACGGGCCTTGTATTTATAACTATATACTTATACTATGTATGGCTTGGAACAGCTGGTAAAAATACCATTTGCTTACTTGTCAACTAGTAGCACAAATGAATAACGGAAAATTTTAGCTTAAAGCTATCATACAGCGCACAAAGCTAAGTTATTTAAAGCTACACAACGGTTAGCTGGAAGAAAATACTTCCTAGCGTTAAGATCGCCTACTTACATTATTTATTTTTGTGTAATAAAGAATATTATATTTTATCATACCGTATATCTTTAGGTTATCAGAAAGTGTCTAAAACCTCAAAGAGTATTTAGAGGGTTAAAGTTTAAAATCAAAAAATGTTGCAATGAAATGCTCAATTGAGCCATATTGCCTGAACCAGGGGTAATTAACCGTTTGAACCAACAATCGCGAGTGGACTGTCGGCTACGATAGCGCACTGGCTTAACTTTTCAAGTGAAAAGGCTGGTACTTCGTCACAGTGGAAGCTATTCAGAAGTCAATCTATACAAACACACAATACAATTACAACACCTGAAATAATTCACACGTAACGAAACAAACAAATTTTTACATTAACAACACCTGAAATAATTCACACGTAACGAAATAAACACAACCTGCGTCGTGGGTAACAGGAACTACGAGTACCATCTTATACAACACAACACCCAGACCCAGAATAAATATTTGCAGATCATGTAAACATTTGTCCTGCAGTGGGAATCGAACCGTCTTGCGTCTCCGCCAGTCTCTTACCGCGCAACGGGGGTTTTAATTAATTGAATCAATCTGTTTAATCGCGTGGAAATATGTGGACTCATAAATATTTGTACCTACTTATTGGAAAAAAAACTGATAAATTCAGTTTTTCGCACTCAAATATGAATCAATTCCTAAAATAGCAATACAGTAATTGTCTATACAAGTCTTATCGTGTTTACAAAAGAGCAATCAGCAACTACACGTGATAAATAAAGTAATAATAATAACTGATAGATAAAGTAAGTAAAAAATTCTTCAACAAACACCAGTCCAAAATATTTCTTACTCCTTTTCTTCGACTTCCATCGATTCAACGTACGGGTAATTGAAAAAAGTCTTTTGATTGAAAACTTTTGGCTACTTTTTGTTTGTTTCTCAATATGATATTATATCTTTGACGACCTCTGTGGCGCGGCGGGCGAAGGTTTGCCTGCGACGCAGGAGGTTGCGGGTTCGATTCCAGCCTCGGAACAAATATTTGTACGATCTGCAGATATTTGTTCAGGGGTTCTGGGTATTTTTCTATGTATAATAAAAAAATATCTATCTGTGTAATGTATTGTATTAAGTAAGTATATCAATAAATAAATAAATAAATAAATAAAAGGGCATTTATTCACTTACACTAATCTAGTTACAAGAGTACAATTATAATAAAGTTAAATAGTTAGTGTATGAGAAAAGGACGAGGGCTCAGCCACGCTGTTTTTCAGCCTCACCTTAGAATGCTGCTGTCGTCACAGCAGCCATGTACTCGGAAGCTATCTGCTGTTTCAGCAAAGGAAACAGCAAAACAACCACCGAGAACTTATTATTAAAAACTAGGCCTTAGGCACTTACCCATAAAGCTAGGCACCCAAACAGGCTTATACTTAAATACAAAAGGGTAAGTAAGAATTTAGGTAAGTATATTCAGGTAATAATAATAATAATAATATATATAATAATAATAATAATATCAGTTATCTAGTACCCATAACACAAGCTCTGCTTAGCTTGGGGCTAGATAATGTTTGTGTGAAATGTCCAGCATTTATTTTATTATTATTTTATATTCATTTAAATGCCTGTTATAAAATCCACAGAAACACACCATTAAAACACGCTTGTAGCGTGTTTTAATGGTGTGTTTCGGTGGATTTTAAAAATAAACGTTCTACTGTATATTTTCTGAGCTGTGCATGACACCTCGAACCCGTCAGTGAACCGGAACTATGTGTTTAAAGCCAGACAATACCGGATAACTTGTCGGATCTTCACGGAGCCGTATCGGATATCATTTTAACCTTTGATACTAAAACGTGACTTTGCAGTCGATTGGACACTTTTAAGTTATTGAGTCTCGTATTCTTGATATATTTAAACCAAAGACCTCACACTGAAAAAAATAAAACGTGGATTTCAAATGTACGAGGACAGTAAAAAAAAAACGGTAAAGAAAACTGATTTTTAAGTAATAATAAATGATCCCAAAACGTGCAAACAAATGGTCAGAAACAGTAAGAAGCATAACAGTTATTTGAAATGATTGAACATTACTATTCACTGTAACAATCAGTTTCCGATACGTATTACCGTTTTCTGACACACCGTTTTCTTTCAGTGACACAGTAAAATCTACTGTTCAAACTTAACTGTTTTCCGCCCAGTTAAATTTAATTGTCAAGTCAATTGGCTCCATTTTTACTGCCCAAAGCAATAATGGTTACCGAAAAATCGATTGGTTACACAGCTTATTTTTTTCAGTGCAGTTTCACCTATTATCACTAACTGATAATACGTGCATATAAGCAGTTTTCTATGGCAATACGAAAAACGAGTAATTTTTAGAATGATTCATTTCTATTTTATAATGAAAAACGATTCATAAGACAACCTTCGTGGTGAGGCGGGTAAGTAGCTGTAGTGTTTGCATGGTCTGTAAATATTTGTTCCTGTTATTGGTGTTGTGGTTGTATCATAAAAATAAAATAAATAATAAATGCTGGACATTTCACACAACATTATCTAGCCCCAAGTTAAGCAGAGCTTGTGTTATGTTTATCATGGTACCTGTAGTTCCTAATACCCTAATCACAGGGAATCCTAGTGTGAGATGAAGACATAGTGTGACTGTTGGGTGTTATGTAACTAAAATAAAATACTTACAGATTAACTTTTGTTAGTAGTAGAACTTCTTGTGAAAGAGTTCGTCCGGGGAAGAACTACCACCGTACCTATTTCTGCCGCCAAGCAGTAGTGTTCGCATTGTTGTGTTTCGGTTTGAAGGGTACGGGTGCCGGTGAAATTACAGGCACATGAGACTTTTCATCTTTATGTCTCAGGGTCGGCAGCGCGCGTGTGATGCCTCTGGTGTTACAGGCTCCAAAATGAATCCATACTCAGGTTTGGAATAATATTTTGGGGAAACTCAACCAACAAAGACATCATCTTCAAAATGCAAAAGCGGTGCATTTAATCGATGTTTAGAATGCACATGACTGATAGCTGCGTGCCACTATGCTTAAAATATAAAATTCTAACTCTTCCGTCCCTATATATTTGTGAAATGGCATTCTTTGTAAGAAATAATCATAATCTGTTTCCACGTATGTCTGACGTTGCAGTCCGGAACAGACGAGATGGAAACAGACTATACAAACCCAGCTACAAAACAGCATTGTTGCAAAAGAGTGTAAAGCCTGCATGGCAGTACGTATTTATAATAAATTACCAAACTCGTTAAAGAACCTTCATGAGAATTTATTTAAAGCTAATGTTAAACAATTATTATTAAAAAAATGTTATTATAGTATACAAGACTTTTTAGATGACACATTAGAATAATTGTATGGTGACCTAGGATTTTAATAGATTTTATTTTGATGATTTGTATTTAATGTTGACATGATTTTTTAATGATATGGAATGGATGTATCTGCCTTGCTTGTCCTTTTTCTGAGGTCTCTACCTACTCTAGTACCAACTTATGGGAACGAAATTATTTGTATGTCATAATGTATGACTGAGTATGTTGGACGTGTGAATTATGACCACCAATGTAAAATTACCATATTCAAAACAAATAAAATTATCTTTATCTTTATCTTTATCTTTATCAGGCGTTCATAGGCTAAACAAAAGATGTATTTACTAAAAGCTTTATAATGTTTGAATCCAAACGTTGAGTAACTTCTAAGTAGATGACTAACTAAATAGATCAGCCGACTGACTGTGTATACGTCCAATATCGATTGCAGCCAATTTTAGTCTACTCTAGACATAGATATACGTTTTCACACTACAGATAAAAATAACGATTAAATTCGATGGACAGTTGAAATATACGAGGTATACATATTTGTGATAACTTTTCATTTAAAAAACCGACTTCCGCCATTGTATTCGACTAAATATTTGGATGAAAAAAAATGATAAAAGAACCATAGTGGTGAAAGGATTATGATACTTTTTGAATGCAAATGCTTGGTTTGTTGCTGAAAATATCAAAATCGCCATATGTATGCCTACAATATTTGAGGAGTTCCCTCAATTCCTCATGGATTCCATCATCAGAACTGGATTCTGAAAAAAATGGGATCAATCTGGAAGTATATCTATTCAAATAAAAAAAATATTTTCCAAATCGGTTCATAAACGCCGGAGATATGAGGTAACAAACATTAAAAAAAAAAAAAACAACTGAATTGAGAACCTCCTCCTTTTTTGGGAAGTCGGTTAAAAATGCAAATTAATGAATATGGAAGGAAACGAAAACTCATATAGTTTCGAAAACTATCAAAACCCGTACTAAGCCCCCTGGCATGTCTTGGCAAACACTTTAATAAATGTACACGAAAGTCTCGTAGCAGGCTATGGAGAGAGCTATGCTAGGGGTTTCACTACGTGATAGAATTTGAAATGAGAAAATCCGTAGAAGAACGAAGATCACCGACATAGCTCTCAGAATTAGCAAATTGAAGTGGCAATGGGCAGGTCATATAGCTCGCAGAACTGACAACCGTTGAGCGGTATAGGTTCTTGAGTGGCGACCATAAACCAGACGACGTATAAGAGGAAAGCCCTCCACTCGATGGACTAAAGACATTACAAACGTCGCAGGAAGTCGGTGGGTGGAGGTGGCTCAAGACTGTTCGTCATATCATTCTAGGAGGGAGGGAGGTCTATGTCCAGCTGTGGACTTCTACAGGCTGTTGATGATGATGATGATGACATGAGGGGCCTGAATATAATTTTCCAAGGTGGTCACTGGCCTTAAGCAATTAAAGACCAAAAGAAGGAAGAAGAAAAGGGTGACTATAAAAGAACCAGTAGCGATCAAAAATTAAGTAATTACATTAACATTCTATTTGAACCCCACTGTAGCACAAAACGTTATTCTCTCGTTAATATCCTTATCAACGAGCGAAAGCACTCGAAGCCAATAATTACGGATTAAGTCCGGATTACCGTAAAACTGGATCAGTAGTACCTGTTAAATTACGGTATAATTCTATCGCTGTGATCGCTTACAACGAGAGAGCCATGACCCACATTCACGTTCAAAATTGGTCGTATTCCCAGAATTGATAGATACATACGAGTAAGTACATGAAAAATTTACTGTACACCACTATTACAAAAAAAAATCCTTGGCCTTGACGACCTCTGTGGCGCGGCGTCTGAAGGTTCGCCTGCGACGCAAGTGGTTGCGGGTTCAATTTCCGGCTCTGAACAAATATTTGTACGATCTGCAGATTCAGGGTGTTCTGGGTATTTTTCTATGTATAATAAAAAATATCTGAATATTTATGTAATGTATTGTTTTGTATTTAAAATATCAGTTATCTAGTATACCTACCCATAACACTAGCTCTGCTTAGCTTGGGGCTAGATAAATGTGTCTGAAATATCCAGCATTGATTTATTTATTTACTTCAATAACTTTTCATTTAAAAAACCGTCTTCCGCCATTGTGTTCGACTAAAATATTTGGATGAAAAAAAAATGATGAAAGAACCATAGTGGTGAAAGGATTATGATACTTTTTGAATGTAAATGCTTGGTTTGTTGCTGAAAATATCAAAATCGTCATATGTTTGACTACAATATTTGAGGAGTTCCCTCGATTCCTCATGGATTCCATCATCAGAACTTGATTCTGAAAAAAATGGGACCAATCTGGAAGTATATCTATTCAAATAAAAAAAGAATTTTCCAAATCGGTCCATAAACGCCGGAGATAAGCGGTAACAAACATTAAAAAAAAAAACAACCGAATTGAGAACCTCCTCCTTTTTTGGAAAGTCGGTTAAAAAGGGGAAAAACATTTTAAGTACTTCCAAATTTAGTTGAGTAAGAATGGTACACTCACAAACATGTTTAATACACATGATAATAAGAGTATCCTCGGAAATATAATGATGTTTTCTGTCACGCTCCAGTTCATTCGAGGCGTGAACCCCATGGGAAATCACTCCGACGACAGTATGACGTCAGGACTACGGGATTGGAATACTCTTTACCTAGGCATGGTGGTTTCGTAATTAAAAACAAGAGATTTAATTTTTACCTAACATTTTATTTAAGTCAGTTCAAAGTCAACGACAAATTTATTTTATGCATAGAAATCGTAAGGATCATTTTTAATCGTCTTATAATCTATAATTACTCCTGTTCCAACGCGACCAAGCCTAGAAAAATCAGGCAAAAAACACGGCTTGGTTTGATTTGATGAGCAGAGAGAAGCTGATACATAGAAAAATGAGAATTTAAATACATTATGAAGGTAGTCAAAAGTAAAAAGAATCACAAAAAGTTTACATGATAGCACTCGCTATACGCTTGATATACTTTTAAATAACAACCTAATAAAACCATGTAAATAGGTAAATAAAACCATGTAAATAGGAAATTAAAACCATGTAAACAGGTAAATAATACCATGTAAATAGGTATTAAATCTGAAATCACACACCTGGTAACGCAGGCTAAGCCCTAAAACCGTTAAATAACTCTCTAATACATGGAAGTCTTAGAGGTTAGGTTAAATTCTCACTTAAACAAACCACTTTATCTCTAATCATTGCCGTTGCCGCATTGACCAATTTGGCCGTGGATCGAGTTGGCTGTTACAAACGCTGACGCTAGGTTATAGTTCCGCTAAGCTGGATCGAAGTTTTTGGGTCACATTTAAATGTATTGCTCCTTATGTGACTACACTTTGAAAATAACAAACTTGAATATATATTTTTATGCTGCATATAAAGTACGAAATAAAATTCGACAAAGCAATGAAATCTAGGTACTAATGTTCTTTTCTGACCGCGTCGCACAAACTTTTAATGGAGCTTCATTTCACAAAACGACAATTATACGTACTTCCTAATCCGTTATAATCACTTTTTGTAACAAAAATCTAACTTTATAATTAGCCCTTTACGGGGTAAAAACCGCAGTCCTCAGGCCGTACTTAGGCAAAGTGCTGGTTTAATGACAACGAAAACTTTGAAACTACTACCTATTTCTGCCGCCAAGCAGTAGTGATTGCATTGCTGTGTTTCGGTTTGAAGGGTACGGGTGCCGGTGAAATTACAGGCACATGAGACTTTTAAAGACAGAAAAGAAAGAAGGAAAAAGCATTTATTTGTGCCAATAAAAACAAGAATGACACGGGAATAAGACACACATACAAACAGACAGACATAGCTTTTCAGCTTTATGTCTCAGGGTCGGCAGCGCGCGTGTGATGCCTCTGGTGTTGCAGGCGTCCATAAGCTACGGTAGCTGCTTACCATCAGGTGGGCCGTAAGCTTGTTTGCTTACCAAGTTGTATATAAAAAAAACTTGCACTTGACAAAACACACTTGCACGATTCAAGAGATAACATATTTTCAACTTTAACCCTTACACCCTAACACACTCTGGGTACAACATCACGTAGACCACGTTTTAGCTGCTAGTGCAGCTGTAATGGGTTGAAATAAGACGGACCTTCTACCAGTGCCATCACGTTCCAACATAAACACGTAATCAATTCAAATAAACTGAAAAACCCGACTATCCTTTAGTGAATTAGCTCACCAAACAAAACTCTTTTGAAATTTTCTTATGAAGACCTTTAATTTGATACCCGTATTGGTATTATGGAGTAAAAGTTTACATATGAGACAATAATATAACGGATGGCAGCCACTATATTTGTTTTATGACATTTCATGCAGATACCCTTTGTCTAAGTACTGTCTTATTTAATCGAGACGAGTCTAACGACACCTCACTCAATAAAATCCAGTGAATCATTTGGATGCTTGGGGGTTATCACCTAATAACGAGTCCCTCACAGAAGATAAGTACGAAAAACCTAACCCACAGTCAGCCAGGCAAAAAAAGTTGTCTGAAGTTCTTGTATTTCGTATTCTACCCATTCCAGCGTGCATACATTCACTCACGTAGGTCCTCATTAAACGAAGCTGCAAAGAACTTTTTGCCGGTTTGTGGCCGTAAATGGCAGGAAAATGGCTGCCGTATTTTAAAGCTTTACTTCTTATTCTAATACCTTTTGGTCACATTAGTGGGCTATTCATAGAGTAAGGTGCTTGCTTGTAGGATATTTTACAAAATTATCAGAAGGTTGCCGCGTTGTGTCCGGCTTAAAAATAGAACGTAGAGTGGATAGGCAGCAGCATCCACCCGAGTACCTAGCACCCAATACTGTGATCACTAATCCTTTCCAAATCAACATAACATACATAACATCCCAACAATCACAATTGTAGTCTTGTGACTAGTATTCCCTGTGTCGTGGGTATCAAAAACTACGAGTACCATGGTATCATAACATCCAGACCTGAAACAAATATTTGCAGATTACAATTATTTGTCCCGCAGCGGGAATCGTACCAGCAACTTCTTACATCTCGGCCAGCTACTGGCTCTCTAAGCCACAGAGGTCATCAGGAGATTATGGCAAATCTCCCCCTTATATCCTATAGACCTCGTCTTGCAGTGGACTTGAAGTACTACCGGCTGACGAGGATTAGAACCGTGTCGCCCTAGTGTTAAGTAACCTAAATTCTGATGATTAATCTGATGTATAGAGGTCTGGGTGCTATGGTACCTACCATGGTCGTAGTTCCTGATACCCACAACACAGGGAATCCTAGTGTATGGTCAGTATGTGACTGTTATGTGATGTTATGTAACTTAAGCAAAACGTATAAGTAAGGCATTGCTTGGACTCGTCTGACGATTCTGTGTATAAGAATGATATAAAAATACCCTTTAAAGTTTGGTAAAATTTGTTGATGAATTCACTAACTCAAATTAAGAACTAATAATTTACCGTATTTTTCAAAATTTATAACGTGTAATAAGTAACTCTAAAATTGGATTTCAATTTTAAATAGGTTTTTAAAGATATTAACTTCGTTTTTTTTTATGTAGTGAATAAATTCAAATAATGTATTGAATTTATGATTTCACTAGACAAAACACTTAAAAACATCATAATATGTTAATTATCACTAGGAACGGGATATTTACCATAATTTTTGAGCTTTATTGATTCCCGATATTTCGGCAAAGTTTCATGCGCCATGATCACGAGAAAAAAAACAATGAATCTCAAAAATCATGGTAAATATCCCGTTTCTAGTGATGTTAATAACCAGCATGATAGTTTCAAAATTTATGATAATAATGTTTTTTTTTCTTAGAACCTATAACTCTTATCAAAAACTTTTAAAAATTCTAGAGCTCATTATAGGCATTTCCTGAACCCATTACGCCATAACTAAACATGCCTATTTGTAATTTATTACGAGCAACCAAAGATAATAATAATAATTAAACTACTTAAAAATATTTCTTTGAAATGGCTATTTTAAATTATCTCTTATGGTCCAAGGAGTGGCGATGCGAGAGTAGAAGCGACGATCTGTGAAATTAATGTTTTTTTAACTTTCATTTTGGGTTTAGAATGAGAAAATTATGCATTCGACTGAATAGCGCGTGGATTTTTAACGAGCTTTCAAAGTTGCTTATTTGAATAATAATAAAGCTAATTGAATCCTGAAAAAATTAATGGTATTTATTCGTTAAGTTCGATTATTGTATGGTGCATCGTCTCGCAAGTGTCGTGAAATTCAAATTTATTCGTGTTTTTTGCTCATCACAGCTCATCAACACTTCTTGTGATAGCAAAAACTGATTTTGCGAAAACTAGGAGACCTAACACACATGTTTTAGTTGATATTATTACATAAAGATAGTTAGTATAGCTACAAATATTTTTCAATGATTTTTAGAGTTTTTTTAGATATGATATTTATGAGATAATTATCAATTAAAACATGTGTCTCCTAGTTTTCGCAATACCTGTCATATCAAGAAGTGTTGATGAGCTGTGACGAGCAAAAAACACAATAAAACTTGAATTTCACGCCACATGCGAGACGATCCACCTTAAACAATAAATATCTGTTATGCAAGGCTGCAAAGTTGTTATTTGGCACGACTTGTATTGAAACCTGAGCAAGCGAAGGATGTATGTGACTAGTGGATGTTATGTTATGTTATTCTAGGATTCTAGGTACAATGAGAGTATCCTGAGCGTAGCAAGTGTAAAAAAGGTACGAAACGCAAAATAACTTTGCTGACGTGCGAAACACAATTTTTCACCTCACTACAGCGAGTAAAAGGTTTTGTTTATCATTCGAAATCTGCGTGTTTTTAAAGTCAAAAAGCGTGGAAAAGGTTTTTTCATCCCACCATCTCGGAAAGAGTATTTTTACTCTTCGATATCTGAGTGTAAAAGACGTTTTTATCCGCTAGAGGATAAAATAAATTTGAATTTAGAACATCGTGTGCACTAAGTTTGTGAATTCAAAACATCATTAAACCTATTTACTTTTACCTCCATGGTGCCGAATTATCATACAACCTTTTTTAATTTGTTAAAAACTCAGACTCGGAACCTTCTTGGTGTATTACTTTTTTTGTTAATTTGCTTTACGCGCGCCATTTTCTTTTCACGTTCATATTGTTAAAACCTTAGGTTAAAAACAAGAAACTTGAAAACAATTGAAAACCTAAAATGAGTGATTCTAGCGACGAGGAAGTTTATTTGACGCCAACAGAATTGACTGAAACTGTTAAAAATGCGCAAAAGTATCTTGTGATTGTAAATGTATTTTTTTGCATTTAGTCATTTCCTCGCTGAGGTGGGATGAAAAGTAACGTGTTGCACTCGAGTGCAAAAATTTTCACATCATGCTCTTTTGATTCTCTCGCTAACGCTCAGGATTTTAATTTTTTAATCACGAGCGCGCTTGCTCTTTCATCAAAATTGAGCACGCGGTTAAAAAGCAACTTTGCACTCTTGTATAACAAATAACTATTAAAATTTGAACCTTGCTATTCAAAAAGTTATGGGTGTAGAGTTCCATAGGTACTTTTAAAATAAATTACTTCGTCATTATCATCACCAAATTAGATTAACTTCGAAAATATTAAAGAAGATAAATTTTCAAAATTTTCCAACTTCCCTTGGTATTAAGGTTCTCGAGTGGCCACCACGAACCAGACGATATATGAATGCGAAGGGGGGATTTAACCATAAACAACAAGCTCAGTTAGTAAAAAAATAGGTGAAAAGTAAGCTGTCTGACATTAAATCGGTAATTTTTAATTATTCACAGAGTGATCGCGTCACAAAATTCGGTAGAAATTAGCTGCATTAATTTTTTTGGTCTAGCTCCCAAACCGAATATGCAGAGGTTTTTCACATCAAAAACTACTATTACTGCATATCTTATTATTAAATGACATAATATTATTATAACGCTAAATATTTTCCTTAAAAAATTTCTAATTTGCCTTACTAATCAAGAACACAAAAAAGAAGAAATGCGTGCAAGATGCGACGGCGAAATAATTTTATTTCTTTTAAATCTCGTGGAGTTTGGAGCAACAAAACTAATTAAAAACGAGAGGCGAAACAAAAAGTATAGCAAGTTTAAACAACCAAGATAAATTACTAAGTTTGTCTCTAAAAGAGAATTTTTAAATTCCAATGTCACAGAGACATGCGCAGAGTTTATACTTCCTCACAACGTTTTTGTAGAAAATAATGATATATATAACAACATAACAAAACATAATGATACATTCATTGATTGAAAAAAATGTACTGTACATTACATCATTTATACGTCATTTTACTTAAATAATTTTCGTGAATTATATCATTCATTTTGTAAAACTAGTTTCACGTACCGATATGTTAGTCGAAGCATCAACAGATTTTGACCCTAATCGAAGGTCAAAATGGACCTTACAAATTGTTAAAGAATTACACATATCAATACAAAACTATGTGTACAATGGGAAGTTTTATCGCTACAAAGCGATATTTTCCAGACAACCTTTGGATGAAGGGAAGCTAAACTGATATAGAAGATGTGTTGGGGAGTACTTAATTTAATTAACATAATCTTAATAATACTAACCTGATACTTATATTTAAATCAAAAAAACTTTCTTAATAAGAACGAATTAACAAAAACAAAGAAAACTTTAGAACGTCGTAGGAAGTCGTCGTGGTATTCTAGGGGAGGCCTATGTCCAGCAGTGGACTCCTATAGGCTGATGATGATAATGATGATGTTATCAAAGAAAAAAAATGATATACTTATACATTATTATTACACAAATGAAGTACAATAACTTAGTTATCGTTGAGGGGAGGCTCGTGGCGGGTAACGTATCGCTTATAGTACGAGCATGTTTCACACACATCGTCATGCTATGTAGTAGTGTACTATCATGACATGAATTTACGAAGCTTGCCCTCTGTACGGTACTTACCCTGTGCCACCGTTGGAAGGTTAAGGAGAGTTTTTTCGACATCTGTCCTATTTGCAAGTTTATGCCTTCACCTCCTTATCTGATGGATAAACAGAGAGACCGTGTCACGTGAGAACGTGAGCTGTGGCGTGGCTGGCCTAAAATAGACCCCTCTATCTCCTCCCGTGGATATCGTAAAATGATTACATCAGAGGTTGAGCAACAGCATTCACCTGACTACTCAACACCAAAATTGCGATCACTAATCCGCCTGCCAAGCATGCTGAACATGGATAAGTCCCTTATTGTATTTTATGGGGGAGGCCTCGTCCAGCAGTGGACGCTTAAAGGCTGCTTATGATGATGATGATGAAGTGAGAAGATAATAAGTTTAGAAGTTTAAGGCTCAAGTTCACGAACAAATAAACGGGCGTTTACCGTAACCATTAGTCAAGGTGACAGATCTTTGAAAACACCTGTCAAATAGCATTGGCTAGGCTAACCAGCTGTTTTACCGCTTGTTTATTTGTTGGTGAAACCATCCCTAAGAGTATTCTGTATTAAAATAAAATATTAACATGAAGTTCACAACAATCCGTCGTCGGACGGGGTTTAGACGACATTGAAAATGTAACAGGCAAATGTGGAATAGAGACGCACAATACAAGGAAGACTGGCAAAAAAGAAAGAAGCCCTATGATTCTTCCAGACTAGTATGATGATGATGATGAAACAAAAATATTAAATAAATACCGCATGGTCACTTTCCGTAGCATAAGTTGGTACGTTTCGTAGCTATGCTACGTTAGCACTGTTTGTAGCAATCAAGTGCTACCACCAACCAAAGTATAGCATTGTATATTCAGATCCAATCATATTTTTAAATAAACATTCTTTAAAAGTAATTTTATAGGCGCATCTGTTTTTTTCTTCGTTTAGGCCTGCGTGTACCAACACCATAAAACAAACAGCATCTTTCTTTGTACATTCCATTATTATCATAGCCATTAACCGGACGGTCGTTTTGTCGGTCTGTTTGTCGGGTCTCGACAAAAGAGGCTGAAATTATCACGTCCGACCGGAACTTCCGGAAGAAAATACATGTGACCCTTTTAGAAGAAGGCTCTGGTTTTACTGCGGACGTTTCGCTTAAATAATTTATGCTTAGATGCAGCCTTTGTTGCAAATGAAAATGAGGTTTTGTAAGGCAGATGTCTCGTTCCTTTGCTAGCAAACTAAATTAGTTAGCAGTTTTGCTAGTAGCTTCTTGTAAATAAATGTGCGGGGAAGTAATACAACCATACTTATTTAAGCCGCCAAACAGTTCCTGTTTAAAGGGTATGGTTACCGGTGAAATTACAGGCACATTTTTCATCTTTGTGACAGATCTTTGTTTTGGATGACAGACGAAGTGCAATGTTAAGTATCCTACTTGGCATTGCACTAGCTTGACTTCGTCCTAGGTGGACGTACCCTAACAGGTGTTGCATTTATAGTGGCCAAAAATAAACCAAATAAATAAACTAATACATTCAAAACCACTACCACTTAACATCAAGGGGACCATGACACTGTCACCATTTTTTTTTTCAAAATACCCAGATATTTTAGTCGGATTTTAGCAAAACCTAGTTATGATTTGTTCTAGATCCCTGATGATATGTTATGTTAAGAGGAAGTCTTGTAAGTTTTCTTACCAGACTTCCTCTTGTTTCTCACGTAGTGTTTAAGTTGTTGTTTGTATGAGACAGTTCCTTGTCTCACCATCATAATACCATGCATAAGTTTACTACATAACAACTAACTTTTCACATTGCCACAGCTGGGAGGCACTGCTCTCAATACCAGAGTGAAAATAACCCACCTTAATATTATTATTTGCCTTAATCTCAGCACAAATTCCTGGTTTTGTATAGGTATTTTAAAATTTTCGCAAAAAAAATCCTAGAAGTGTATCAACACATATTTTCCCATCAACTTTCTTATCGGATTGGTATAATGCTGCCTACATCAGCCTCAGTGAGCGGATATAATTGGCTATAGGGACCTACTGGCTATAATGACGTGCAAATAACCAACATTTACAAAGCAATAAGCAGTCTAAAAGCATCAAAATATCACATTAAGGCTCTCTTGCTGCCAATTCTCCGCAAACATTATTGTTACTCGCGCAATTTTGCCGTATTTAGGCAGTACAGGTGGTGACAAAAGTATTAATGATGGTGAAATAAGTCTAGTTAAACTTTTAAATGGTTTTAAGTTGGAAAATAAATAAATGAATAAATGCTGGACATTTCACACAACATTATCTAGCCCCAAGCTAAGCAGAGCTTGTGTTATGGGTACTAAACTTAACTACATACTTAATACAATACATTACATGGATAGATATTTTTTATTATACATAGAAAAATACCCAGAACTCCCTGGACAAATATCTGCAGAACATACAAATATTTGTTCCGAGCCGGGAACCGAACCTTCGCTCGCCGCGCCACAGAGATCGTCGGAAAAATACTTTGCAGTTGATTAATAAGTTATAGAAACCCAAGATCTAGACTAGGCTTGCAGTTGTCATTAGTCTGTTTTGATACACAAATTAAAAAAATACAAGTTCACCGTTTGTCAAAAAGGTTTGGTCTTGCATAGGCTGGTACTATATCCATGAAAAGAGCCCAAACGCGACTATTCTAGGTACTTATTGCAAATCGTTGGAAGTTCAGTCGACACACATCAGACCAGTTCTTCGAGTAGGTATCAACTTTCTTAATGATGCCTTCAGGTGTTAATGAATTTGACAATAAGGCTACCTATACTCCTATAACTGGCTACCTATAAACCTATACTGTGTCGCGGGTATCAAGGAACTACTAGTACAATAGTACTACATCACCCAGACCCGGAACAAATATTTGCAGATCATACTAACATTGGAATCGAACCCGCAACTTCAGCCGGCTACTCGCCCATTGCGCCACAGACGTCGTCACTTACTTTTATTATTTATTAAAAAAGATGTAATTTTTTTTTACAATTCAAACTATTTGTTTACATTACAATTATGATGTGTCGCGTGCGCGGCAGCTCCAACAGCTACCTGCAACTCATTGCGGGGAGGATGGACACGGATTGTGCCTTCATGGAGCACTGGACAAGGGAGCATGTCATGCTTTCTTAGTCCAGTGTATCTTTAGTAAGATTTGTTAGTATTAAGTTAGTGTAGTATATTTTAATCAAACTATGGACTATTGTATGTTTCTTGTGTAATTTATGTGTAATTAGTCCGAAATAAATTATTTTATTATTATTATTATTATTACAAACTCTTGTCTCCCCCTGTACATTTGTAATTCACCGCTGTATTCAGCACTGTACTCACGTGTGTACGTGCAGGATTTACAAACATCGTGATTGGCAATGCCTCTTTGTGTGCCAAAATCGGGACGTCCCAAAAACGGGACAAAACCGGATTGAGCGAGATTAGAATGGATTATAGATTCCAGCCCGAGCTGGGGGGCTTAGCTGCGTTTGTTAACAACTTCTTATCTTATTTTTGTAATAAAAAAACGGAATTCTAAAAACAAAGTTGAACAGCAAAATGTATGTTACTATTATTCTTTACTTGGTTGAATTTTAAAGTGAAAGTCACAAATTTATCCACAATTATAATAGGTGATGCGTGATGTGTCGTTCAAAGTGGTCTCTTTAATTGATATATCTGCATGGTGCTCTATGGTACAGTAATTCATTTATTCCTTGAGCGTATTAGACCCTCTGCGCCAAGGCATGGGTAAGGCATGGGTGCATTGTTATCTAAGGACTATTATTTATTCTGTGTCTGAGGGAAGAAAGTGACCGATTCCCAACCCAACGAGAGTGTAGTTTGATGTATTTAACACACGAGGTGGGAATCGCAATTTCTCCCTAGTGATACATAGTACTTTATACGATACCTACGAGATTTCTTTTTTAATTCGGCTTCATCCAGTCACGGTATTTCGGGTAGATAGTCCCTATACACAAATTAAAGAATTCTCTAAATAAAACTAAATAAAGCGTGGTACGCGATTTTCACGTCAGTTCTTTTTTTAAATAAAAAGTAAGTGGCCAGTAGCGTTTTGCGGACTTGGTGGTAAAAAAAATTGTATTTGAGCATTACCCAAAATTAAAAAAAACAGTACGTTATCAATGTATTTACATATACTTTTTCTTCCCGCTCAGCACTTTAACAATGGATTTTCATACACTTTTCCCTCCCGCACATTTGTACAACAGTAATGACGTACATTCTATCCTCATTTAAAAAAAAAGATCTAAGGTAGTTCTTGAGCGGGTGTGTAGTATGTAGATTGTTGCAATTGGTTAATTCATTAAAAGCAATTGAATTTTTTTTTAGAGCATAAATAGGAAAAAAAAGTTTTCGTCGTCCGATCGAGTGGCTGTTGGACCACGCGTTAACAGCCCAAAAATCGATGTAGCTAAGTCTCATCTCTGGGCTCGGTCATCCAGGTACTAGCCTATAATACTTTAAAGTTTGATCAAAATCCGTTTAGTAGTTTTTGCGTGACCTTGCAATCCATCCATCCATCTGACCATCATCCTTACAAAACTTTTACATTTATAATAATATTAGTGGAATAGGATATTAGTAGGATTTTTAGGACATAGTCACTGTTCGTTTCAGTAAAATGTTGTGCGCGTTTTATTCGAACGTGGATGCAGGTGAGTGGCAGACGAGAGCTCTCCACCAATCACGTGCCACTTAAGTGAGTCCCTGACGTGCTATGGTCGAGTTCGTCTTGAACCAGCTAATAGCAACACTCAATAAAGTTGCGAGTGAAATGTTTGTACGTTTTCAATGTTGTATTATTTTATAAAAGCAAGTTTTCTAGCACTGGTTTTTTCTGGGTTACCACGCTTTAGGTATTTTAGCCCTGAAAAGGTAAAGTACCGGTGGTGAAAGGTTACTAACTATGAAAACTATCTTAAAACTGGCTAAGTAGGTACCTAAGTCATCTGAGTACCTACCTACCCCTACGAAACCAAACATTAACAAAGTCTGCATATTACGAAGCCAAAATCGACTTGGATGACATCGTCACTATATATACAAAACTTAAAAAAAAAACCCTCAAGAAGAAGAATTTTAAATTTAATATCCATTCCGCATACATAGTAAGATAAGCATCCAAAAGTTAAAATTAAAAATACACGACTACAAGACGAATACACGAATATTATAGGTAAATGATCTCATGTAAATAGCACTCATGTACCTAATTAGTAATTTGTAGAACTTCTTTTAAAAGAGTTCGTCCGGGGAAGTACTATCACCGTACCTATTGCTGCCGTCAAGCAGTAGTGATTGCATTGCTGTGTTTCGGTTTGAATGGTACGGGTGCCGGTGAAATTACAGGCACACGAGACTTTATCTTTATGTCTCAGGGTTAGCAGCGCGCGTCTGATGCCTCTGGCGTTGAAGGCGCCCATAGGCTACGGTAACTACTTTCCATCGGGTGGAAGCTTGCATGCTTGCCAAAAAAAAAAACAGTTTTATATGTGTAGTTGAGTTCTTGGAGTAAATTCGTTCACAAGTGGTCACATTGGTGCTATCTAAACAATCAGCATCACCAACAGTCGAGAGAGGCCTTCCATAGTAGCTGCAACTGCCCATCCCCTGGTCTGTTACCTGAGTCCGTTTTTACAAAAAAACCTGTTTTTTACAAGACCTGAAAATTGCTGAACATAATATTATGGTGATATTTTGCAAAAGTGAACGTAATTTCATGAACCTACAAAATTTGATGCCCAAGCTGTGTTTGTTTTTTTTTTTTATGCTACTTCAAACATACGGCCCACCTGATGGAAAGCAGTTACCGTAGCCTATGGACGCCTGCAACACCAAAGGCATCACAAGCGCCCTGCCGACCCTGAGACATAAAGATGAAAAGTCTCATGGTGCCTGTAATTTAAATTTTTATATTCTTAGTTTCAAGATATACCTAGATATACATTCTCAATATGACCAATTTTTTAAGCATTCTTAGTACCTACTCTACAAATCAGTTTTCTACAAATCACTGTTGGAACTAATAATGGCTAGTTCCCACAAGGTAAAATTTCAATTTCAAATTGAATTGAAAGTTTTCCCGCATTCAGCAGATAGGTACTTGCGGTGCCTGTAACCGCACTGGCTGTGCTGACCAATGATTGTAATAGCTTAAAATCCAGTTCTCGATTGTAATTGAGTATGACTACATATTAAACTATACGATAAACCAGTATATACCAGTCGTATTAAATATCCTGTTTTGGTACACTTACTACCAACATTATCCTTAACTTTACCTTCTCACTAGCCTCAAAGGTTTGATGGAAGAAAACTCTTTCCTTAAAAGAGTTCTCTTCCAGCAACTTAGAGAGCTTAAACTCGCATTTGTAAATGTGTTTCATTATTACTTGAAACAATTGAATTTTGTACATTACAAATGCATATTGCATACTTTCTGTATGCAATACAGAATTATAGGAATGAGAATTATGTTAGTGCTCATCGCACTCCACCAAGATGCCCTGTGTTGTGGATAAAACTACGAGTACCATCGTACTACAACATTCAGACCCGGGACAATTTTTTGCAGATCATGCAAGGATTTGTTATTACGGTAACTACTTACCATCAGGTGGGCCGTATGCTTGCCAAGTAGTTTAAAAAAAATTGTCCCGCAGCGGGAAACGAACCCCCCCCCCTGCATCTCCTGCTCAGCTTTGGCCAGCATTTTAGTTAGCGTATGTTAGCGAACTGTCTGTAATTTTTAACTGGCTTCCCAAAAAAGGAGGAGGTTCTCAATTCGGTTGTATTTTTTTTTATGGTGTTACCGCATATCTCCGGCGTTTATGAACCGATTTGGAAAATATTTTTTTTTATTTGAATATATATATACTTCCAGATTGGTCCCATTTTTTTCAGAATCCAGTTATGATGATGGGATCCATGAGGAATTGAGGGAACTCCTCAAATATTGTAGGGATACATATGGCGATTTTGATATTTTCAGCAACAAACCAAGCATTTGCATTCAAAAAGTATCATAATCCTTTCACCACTATGGTTCTTTCATAAATTTTTTTCATCCAAATATTTAGTCGATTAGAATGGCGGAGTCGGTTTTTTAAATGAAACGTTATGTTATTAAGTAGTGCTCCTCGTGAAAGAGTTCGTCCGGGAAGTAATACCACCATACCTATAACCGGCGCCAAGCAGTAGTGTGTTCCGGTTCGAAAGGTGTAGATGCCGGTGAAATTACAGACGCATGAGACTTTTCGTCTTTATGTCTCGGCAAAAATAAAACACAATAAAAATTTCGCACTAATAGGAAAGAAGTAAGTCCCGTCCTTTACTCAAATAAAAATACTAACTCTTGCATTGTCCAAAACACTGTTTTTGTTTGGTTTAGTCACCAACGCTCCTGACAGACAACCACTTCATCAAGTTACACTTAACTTTCTCCAGAAAACCTTACAAAAAGATCGCTTATTCTACGATCTGAAATATTTTTAACCGACTTCCCAAAAAAGGAATTAGTTAGTAATTAATTAATTAGTTCTCAATTCTGTTGTATTTTTTTTTTAATGTTTGTTACCGCGTATCTCCGGCGTTTATGAACTGATTTGGAAAATATTTTTTTATTTGAATAGATATACTTCCAGATTGTTCCCATTTTTTTCAGAATCCAGTTCTGATGATGGAATCCATGAGGAATCGAGGGAACTCCTCAAATATTGTAGGCAAACATATGGTGATTTTGATATTTTCAGCAACAAACCAAGCATTTGCATTCAAAAAGTATCATAATCCTTTCACCACTATGGTTCTTTCATAAATTTTTTTTTCATCCAAATATTTAGTCGAATACAATGGCGGAAGTCGGTTTTTTAAATAAAAAGTTATCGTATAAATGTTCGATGTTTTGTTTAAATTAATTTATCACCTTCGTCCATTCTTCACCAACAGGACTTGCACAGGGTGCTTGGGACTATTCATAAACACGTAACAAGTAAAAAAAAAATGTTTTAGAGTAAATTACTAAAATTATTTGAATTATATGGATCACACTGTGATTTCGTAGCTGGCACGACAAATTAGATTCCGAATGGCGAAAGGCGTGCTCACATCAACACCCGATCAGTAGCACACTTCACGACGTCATGATGGTGACGTATTGCCCATGACTTGGGCGAAATAGGGCCATTCCAAGGTTCAGAGATGACAGGATCGATAAAGCCTGTAATTGCCTTGTCAGACTGCGGCTTAGAGCTAAATACTTGGTTTAATTTGTTGATATAGGTTTGGGTGGTAAATTTTTAGGAAGTTTTTGATCTGGTTTTATACAAGCGTGTATCGGTGTCTTGGCCTCTGTGTAATCTGTCAAGAAGGGTTATAGATATATTTTACAATGTTGTGATAGAACAAAAATATAGTAGAACGATAATAAGATTACAGACAATAACTTTTCATTTAAAAAACCGACTTCCGCCATTGTATTCGACGAAATAATTTTAAATTATGAAAGAACCATAGTGGTGAAAGGATTATGATACTTTCTGAATGCAAATGCTTGGTGTCTTGCTGAAAATATCAAAATCGCCATATGTATCCCTACAATATTTGAGGAGTTCCCTCAATTCCTCGTGGATCCCATCATCAAAACTGGATTCTGAAAAAAATGGGACCAATCTGGAAGTATATCTATTCAAATAAAAAAATAATTTTCCAAATCGTGTCATAAACGCCGGAGATATGCGGTAACAAATTGAGAACCTCGTCCTTTTTAGGAAGTTGGTTAAAAATAACACACACGGTCAGTTCTACTTGATCCAATCGGCAGCGTCATGCCGATTGAACAATAGGCAGTATGGTGTATGGCCACCTTAATGCCAAAACATAACACACCATAACAATCGCTAATTTGGTTTTTACGCCAGATTATTGGCCACATTGATCAGATTACTTATTATGTATAAAACATTCAGCCCCCTATTTCCTAACTGAAAATCACTCGACTAACGTTTGACAAGTAAAATGACCATCAATTATTCCTCAAAATTAGCATTAAGAATTTGTCAAGTTAGGGACGCAGGAAAACTAATTAACAAATTTTTTTTTTTTTTTTTTTTTTATACATCAATCCTGGTCACAATCTACCTGTGTAGGTACCAAATTTCATCGAAATTGGTTTAGCCATAACGCATCACGGCGTGATTTTGTAATAAACAAACATTACACTTTCACTTTTATATGTATTTTACATAGATAATGTTTCGTAACTCCATAAAATCATGCATTGGCTGGAATTTCGATAACGAAATGAGTGTACCCATCATTAACACTCGATTGCCTTCATGACGTCACCCGTCAGTGACGTATTGCCAATGACTTAAGCAAGATACGGTTCTACAGGGTTCAGAGATGATGGGACAATCGATAAGGTCTGTAATTACCTTGTCAGACAGAAGTTTAGAGCTAAGCGCTCAGTTAATAACATACATGGTTTTTATTTGACGACCTCTGAAATCCCACGGGAAACGGAAAATATATATGAAGGGAAAATGATTATAAAATGTGTTGATTGACTTGACTTGCTTGTAATAAGTTTAATTAGTCTTTGGTAACTATGATAGCCTGCTTGTACGGAACCCTCTCTGCGCATGTCCGAATAGCACTTGACCGGTTTTTTATTTACTATAAAAAATCTTGTTTGTTTCGTTAAATAAAAAAAAAAATTGGTTGTCTGTAAAGTCGGTTTACTGACGATAGTTGAACGTGACAACGTCACAGATTGTGCTTCTTTGTCGCTCGTTCCGCGCTCTCGCTTGCACTTCAAGCCTTACATGGAACGCCTCAGAGCGAGGTAACGCCGCATGAGTCATGTTTTTTCGTGCGTGCAGCCGGCTCTATCGAATTATAAGACGTTGTCACGTCAAAAACATCAAGCAACTGCTTAGACGCATTTAACGAAAAGCAACGGGGACCGCGGTCCTATGTCACTTGTGCTCTCCCAAAATCGGCCACTCTGCCAGAGAAGGTATAACGCAAAATCATCTGTTTCCATTCTCACAAAGTTATCGTAGCACACTCTTGTTAAACTTGGTTGTTAAAACTTGTTAACAGGTTGTTCTCGGTTATTCTCATGAAGTTATTAAAAACTAGATAAAAATAACGCCATCAAACGTCAACTTTTAACAACCACTACAAAAATATATTCCCCCATCTGAAATGAAAAACGCATACAGAATGAGTGGATATTGCAGTCTTCCTTAGCTTCTTTTTAAATATTCAAATTTAAATACAAACCGTGAGCAGGATGGCATTATATGCTGCATTATGTGACGGCAGAGGAGTGAGAGAGACGTGCGTATGTAGTCAACTTATAAATGGTTAACCCAGATGCATATATACTTTATGCTTTTGCGTTATCAAAGAATTTTTGCCGTAGTGCAGTACATTTAACGCTTTTATAAAATTTATGTTTTCTTCAAAAAATAAGACTTATTTTAAATTGGAAATACGGATCAATAAAGGCTTCTTAAAAAATAATTATTTACAAAATATAAAACTATGTAATGACTTCAAAGTAAGTTTTTTCTTTTGGAACCTACCTATTTTTTTAATGGATACCTACCTACTCTATCTACCTATATCTACCTATATACTGGTCCTACTTATGTCAAAAATTGATTAGTAGATATACATATATACATTTAGAAATGTAAAAAATTTGGATGGATGGATGGATGTTTGTTACTCAGTCACGCAAAAACTACTGAACGGATTTTTATGAAACTATACAGTATTATATACATCAGAATACTACATAGGCTATAATTTATGACAATTCATAACAGAGGTTTCATGCGGGCAGAGACGCGAGCAAATGCTAGTCTTTTTATAAAACCATTGTCTTTCATGGATGTACATAGTATTACTCTTAATTATTTTTTTATGATGAGCAGCCTTGTCACTGAAGATTGAATAGTATAGACTGTACCTTCAACTTTTCCATTTCCAAATCCATTAGTACACATCAGCAGCCTTTAAGTTCACTGTTGGACGAGGGCATCCCCATAGAATGCAATGGGGAGGGGGGGATTTGCCGTAACCACCACACTTGGCATCCGTTAGTAAATTACATAATTTTTTACTTCCTTCCCAAAAACCTTATTACAAAGAAAAATAAGGGAGTCACCTCATTTTTTGGGATATAAAAAAATTACACGTAATCAAGAACTACTCCGTGAGTCCATCTAGAGGATTCCAGAAGGATAAGACGCGGCTATCATGAGGCTTAACGCCCAGCGTCGCTTGATCCCTGATTTCTCCCGGGGCTAGTGATACGGACTTGATCTTGGGATTGACGTTCGTGGATACGGCAATTTTGACATTGTTTTATGTTTCTAGGGTTCCGTACTTTAACAGAAAAAAAAACGGGAATCACTTTGTTGCCCGTCTGCTGTCAACAGCTGCAGAACGGTTAAATGTATAAACTTTATGCATTAAAAAGATATGACAATGAATGTCTCATTTTTGTATGGAAATCACAAAAATTACTACTTCCAGCAACCACACACAATTCTAATACTTAGAATGCTAGGTACCTTTGTGACTCAAATTAAGAAAATTATCTAACATTGAGGAATTTCGTCTATTTTTCTCTGAAAATGGTGTGGTGAATTTTGTAAGAAAAAGTGGCTGAAACTCGAATAGGGCTCTGAAGATTTGGAAATAATTTACATATTGGAACCCTCAGGCACGAGTCTGGCTCGCACTTGTCCCTTTTATTTTAACTATTCAAGCTATTTAAGCTGGCTTATGGCTGTGGTGGTATCGGCCTAAGAATAGGTTTTTTTTTACTTCTAGGGCAAGCAAACAAGCATACGGCCCACCTGATGGAAAGCAGTTACCGTAGCCTATGGACGCCTGCAACACCAAAGCCATCACACGCGCGCTGCCGACCCCGAGACATAAAGATGAAAAGTCTCATGTGCCTGTAATTTTGCCTTCAAACCGAAACAGCAATGCGAGCACTAATGCTTGGCGGCAGAAATAAGTACGGTGGTAATACTTTCCCGGACAAACTCTTTCACAAGAAGTTACTGCTAACACTAACTATGGATACCATAAAAGATAAATAAGGGATTACGCCAGGGGTTGGCAACAGTATCTATCTGAGTACTTAACAGCAATACTGCATCACCAATCCGCCTACCTAGCGTGGTGATTATATCAAATCCCCCATTTTCTATGGCGAGGTCTCGTGCACCAGCTGATGAAAAAGTATTCAAGGACCTCTACATCCTTATCAGCCAGTAGATGTCTACTGCTGAACATAGGCCTCATAGAGTGCCACGAAGAACGGTCTTGAGCTGCCTCCATTACATAGTTCATCGAGTGGGAGCCCGTTTTGCATTTCATCTTCCACTGGTGTATATACCAATTCCCTTCCAGGGATACCAAAATGTATGTTATCCCGAAAAGAGGTGATTTTACAATAAAAAAAGTTAAAAAAAAAAAAATCGGTATGTATTACTAAGACATTAACTAGTGAAAATTACTGAACGATTCACTGAGCGAGACGATAATTATATCTTTTGGTAAATAAATTCGCTAATTTCCACCTAAGCATACTCTTTCATACATTACGTGTCGTGTGTCTTCCATTGGTGTACCAATTCCCTTCCAGAGATATCAGAATGTAAGTTATCCCGAAAAGGGTGTTTTTACTTTAAAAAGTATTCAATTTTTTTTTAAATAAACGGCATTACTAAGACGTATTATAACTATTGAAAATTACTGAACGATTCACTGTGCGAGACGATAATGATAGCTTTTGGTAAACAAATTCGCAAACTTCCACTAAGCTAACTCTTTCATACATTACGTGTCGTGTTGAATACTACTATAAACCTAAGTGAAGAACGTTACTGAATCGTGAGCTTTATAACCAGTAGAGACGTCGGTCACATTGGCAACACTCCAAATAAGTTCATTTGATTAAGTTGGCAATATGGTTGCTTCTTGGAGGAAAAATAAAGGATTGGGCTCGTTGAGTGTTGACGAGAATCTGCTTATTAATATAAAAAAAAACTCTTTATGCAAAACTGCGTTTAAATGTCAAGCAAAATATATAATAAACTGCTAAAGTTGTTGTTAGAAAAGAAAGGTAAATACACAAAACGAATGGCTTGCAAAAAAATTGTTTTCATTCAATTGAAGAATTGCTTGACATTCAAAAATTATATAGTACTTATTATTGTTTTTATTTTTTATTTTTCATTAAAGTATTTCTTAATTTTGATTTCAATGCGCATACCAAAGATTCTTGAAATTGTTAATAATTATTATTATTATAATTACATGGTACTGCATGTACCTACGTAGTACCTACTCATGGAAACTAAATTATTTGTATTACATACTGTACGACTGAGTATGTTGGACTTGTGAATTATGATTACCAATGTAAAATTACCATAATAATCAAAACAAATAAATTTTCTTAATCTTATATTTCTTTGTTGTTTTTTTTACCAATCAGATTAAGTGTTCATGGAGCGTTCATGGTTGAAAATATTTGACAAATTGCACAATATGCAATTATGCATTTATTCCTTGCGGGGTGCACCTTAATTTCACCATAGTGGTTCTTTTCATCAATAGTCACAATTTAAATCTTATTTCAGAGTAACGTACGAGGTAGAAAAACAGTGATATGGTAGTAAGACGAGTCTCTTATTGGGTAGTGATCTTTTTCATTCTTATGAAGAGACATTTTTTGTTTAAATTTTTTTGTTGGTGTTATTTTTGCTTACGCTTTGCTTTTACTCCAAACGAAAGCTAAAGCACTCCCCATTCTATATTTTCCCTCTGAGGTAGTTTAATTCAAGCTAATATTGCACTTTGTTTCTATTAGAAGCATTCCGAGTCTTTATTCCGTCTGGACGACCTCTGTGACGCGGCTGGCTGAGAGATGCAAGAGGTTGCGGGTTCGATGGGACAAATGTTTGTATGATCTGCGAATATTTGTTCCGGGTCTGGGTGTTATGGTACCATGGTAATCATAATCATAATCATTTATTCATTTACAAACATGGGTAAATAGTAAAATGTGACAAATAATTTATGGAGAACAAGCCATGCTTTACCAATTTCGGCATGCAAATGGTAAAGGTACCTACCTACATATAAAATCATTTTAATAAAATCAAATTACATTATAAGAAATCAAATCAATCAAATGTCAAATATACGGAAAAAAATAAAAATATCAAATAGGTCAGATTCGATACATTATACCATTAAATTATAATACTGTCAGACAAGAATTCCTCAATAATATGCTCGTAGTTCCTGATACCCACGACACAGGGAATCCTTGTGTGTTATCAATACTACACTTGCCACTGTTGGGTGTTATGTTATTATGTTATTGAGTTACCTAACTCTGTATTTATGTACTAAATTTCAACTTTTTTTGGTCCAGTAGATTTGTAGAAAATAGACATTGACAGACAGACATACCTGTTAAGACCTAGGAAGAAAATAATCATGATATCACAAAGAATAAGACCACATCTCATTCCTAAAATATTTTCTTAGATCCGTGTTAGCCATGAAATATTTAATTTCGTCGCGCATGACGAGGGCTCTTCTTATTGCGTTTGCACTTGACAAATTATATTAGAAGTCAGATTCCTCTCCTCACCTGGTTTAATCGAGTTTCTCTGAGGGATTCATTGTGTGGGTAATTCATTGGGATAAAATATTTCCTTGAACTTTCATCATGGATCTGAGTTTTTTTGGCTTTGGATCATTGTATAGAGGAACGTCACTTGGAATTTTATACTTTTCAGATTTAGATTGTGTTTTTTTAACCGACTTCAAAAAACGGAGATGGTGCTCAATTCAATAGTATGTTTTTTTTTATGTTTGCTACGCGATTACTCTGTCATTTATTTTTATGATTCTTTATTTGTTTGGCAGGTCATACTTCAGAGGTTTAAATATAAATTTGATCGATATCGATTTAGCACTTTTTTAACGTTTTGGTTTTACTCGGTAAATTTTTGAGATATCTGCTTAACTAGGAGCAGAGAAATCTAAAGAACTTTGAACTTTCTTTTTTAGGGACGTGTTGTATGTGATTTTTATTAAAGTTACTACTAAACTTAGTCCAAGGATGGGAATAACCGGAAGTATAGCGCTATCTTTATCTTTCTCTAGCCTACACTTAGGTACAGAGAAAAACAGGAAAAATACAACGCCATTCCATTGTTTAATTCCCCTCTGTAGGTCGACGATATTTTAAGGATCACAGGAATTTGACGCATGAAGGTGGTCAAGATCGTTCGTCATGACATTCTGTGGGGTGAACCAATGTCAGTGGACGTCTCTATTGGTGATGATGATGATTCCAGTGTAAAGCTAAGTTTTATACCAATAGCCACGGAAGTAGAAAGAAAAGGAAGTCTGCCACTAGCTCTCTACTATCTATTTATCTAATACTATTAAACGAGCAACATTTGTATATAATTTGAGATCTCGAAATCGATTCTATAAAGACTTCGATAAAATTTGCTATAAGGGGGTTTTTGGGGGCAAAAAGCCGATCTATAGTTAGGTGTCATCTCTACGAAAACCCGTTTTTCCGGGATTTCCAAGCGAAGCTTGGTCACCCAGGTATATACTATAATAATTAATACTATAATTCAAATCGAAAATATACAACCGAATTGAGAACCTTCTCCTTTTTTTGAAGTCGGTTAAAAAGGAATAAAAATATCTCACAAGTGACAAATCCAAAGCGAATGTGCACTCACACGCTTGACATTAAAATGTATGCATTCAAATGTATATAGAAATAGTCATAAGGATTTTAAACGATAAAACAAACACGGAACGTAGAGCTGTCCACAAATCAACGTCAGCCGCCATACCTGCTGCCATCCATTATTTAGAAGCTAGCTGGTGGTCTTATTCTGGTAATCAATAGACATGCAGCCTGGTTTGAGGCGATTTGAAATAATTCTTATGACATTCTATAAGGGAAGGTCTGTGCCCAGTTGATTTATTCGGTGATATTCTTTAAAATGGAACGTTTCGAAAGTGGCGCGAAATCCAAATTTGATTTTGTTTTTAAATATTACAGCTTATCAACACTTCTTGAGATACATTGGATTTGCGGGAATCAAGAGACCTAGCACACATGTTTTAATTAACATTACCTATCTCATAAATATAAAAAAATTCGCTGCGAATGTCAATGAATGATTTTGTATAGTGTTAATTTGGTTCATTGACATTCGTATCTAAACTAACTATATTGATGACATACTTTCAATTAAAACATGTATATGTTAGGTCTACTGATTCCCGCAAAACCAGTATTCACTATCTCAAGAAGTATTGATAAGATGTAATGTGCTAAAAATATAATAAAATTTGAATTACGCGCCACTTGCGAAACGTTTCACCTTAACATAACACACCCAACAGCTACATACGTAGTCATTCCATTCAAAAACAGAACAATTCGAATTTTAAAAACCTTTTCTATATTCAAAAATTTGCTTGTTTTTTTCTTTCTTTCATGTATTGAAGTAAATTAGTCAATGCAATTTGATTTGAGTTCGAATACCAATATTGAAATAGCCGAGAATAAGTCCTCATGTCCACTAGCACTGAACATTCGAGCACGGATCACTCGCATGGCTACACTCGTCATAAAACTCACATAGAAAATCCTAAAGGCTACGTCATGCCAGTGAGCTGGAAATACCACTAATTTATGTCGGAAGCAGTTCAAACGAAATTTTAAAATGATTTTATAAAATGCAGGCTGCATTTCTTAATAATATCAAAGTTTACTTAATTTAAAAGTAATCTCAAATTGTAGCGAGCTATGGACAGAACTATGCTAAATGCTATGAATTTGAAATGAGAAGATCCGTAGAAGAACTGTCAATAGCTTTCAGAATTAGCAAGTTGAGTTGGCAACCGGTAGGCCATGTAACCATGTAAATCAAGAGAAAAAAAATAATAATAATAATAATGCCGTTTTGTGTTCAGCCTCAAAAATAGACCCCTCCGTCACCTCCAGTGGATGTCGTAAAAGCTGACTAAGGGATTACACCAGGGGATGGGCAGCAGCATCTGACACAACTTACTCTTGACACTCTTGCAGTACTTAACACAACTACTTCGATCACCAATCCGCCTGCCAAGCGTGGTAATTATGGCAATTCTCACCATTTTATGAAGAATTCCTCGTGCAGCAGTGGACGTTTAAAGGCTGGTTATGATGATGATGAATATTTAATCATAATGTGAAATATATGTGTATGTTTAAGAAAGACAAGTCTGACTTAAAACTGTCTTCACTCAAGTCTGCGCTGTCCCTTAGGTACCGTTAAACCAACGATCCCCGCGTCAGTTCTTCAATTCAACACATAGTAATCCAGTTTGTATGGGTTGGGTAATCCATCATTAAAACTAACTAATGTTTTTGTATGAGTTAGACCACCAGGTAACTTGCACTACTTTTAAATTGACTTCGTACTCTCATCAATTCAAGCAGTCGTACAGTTCAGACACGTAATGAATTAGTCGACTCACTAATTACCGGTTCAGGTTTTAATGCGGCCGCAATGCGGTTGGTCCTAGCGGATTTACAGGGGGCGTTTTAAAACGTTTTCTAGTGTAGTATTTTTTTTTTTAATTTGATTTTAGCTTCAGTGCTGGCATCATTACACCACGAACCATGCTTGACAGACTGACGTCATTTTTAACATTGCAGGTTGTCTGTGGATGGAGGCGGCTCCAGACCATTCTATTGGGGAGGCCTGAGGCTAGTTGTGGACTTCTATAGGTTGATAATGATGGTGATGACAGCATCATTAATGTACTTGATCATTAAAAATTCAATACAACAAAATTATCTCCCATCCCCAAACATCCAGCACTTTAACTCAAAGAGCAACCAACTTGCTTTAGACTTAAATCAAAGCGAGCCTCCAGGGACACCCCGCAATGCAGGTTTGAGTCCCGTGGCGGTAAATTGCTTTAGTCTTCATGTTTTCAAGCTATCGGACTACACTAGTGCCAAAAGTTGAATCTTATAAGTCATGTTCAACCTTGATTTCCTTCACTATCAGACGTGTTCGTTCGACTAATTCAATTTAGTATACATTCATCATTTGAGATCTTATCATCTCACGTACACTAAATCTCGAATGATAGTGTGATTTGTTATTTTTATCTTAGAGAGACATTTTGAAAAGTCTCACTGGCCTTATTCCGGCGCAAATCAGTTTTAATGGAACTTTGACCAATTTTATCTAAAAACACGAGGATCCGATGTACATTGTAGGTTTCTGTAGCAAATTGTTTTATAAGTTCCTTTATAATTTTTAACCGACTTCACAAAAAAGGAGGAGGTTCTCGATTCGGTTGTTTTTTTTAATGTTTTTTACTTCATATCTCCGGCGTTTATAAACCGATTTGGAAAATTCTTTTTATTTGAATAGATATACTTTCAGATTGGTCCCATTTTTTTCAGAATGCAGTTCTGATAATGGAATCCATGAGGAATTGAGAGAACTCCTCAAATATTGTAGGCATACATATAGCGATTTTGATATTTTCAGCAACAAACCAAGCATTTGCATTCAGAAAGTATCAAGACCCTTTCACCACTATGGTTTTTTCATGATTTTTTTTTCATCCAAATATTTTGTCGAATACAATGGCGGAAGTCGGTTTTTTAAATGAAAAGTTATGTTAAGTCCATTTCTCGGAATGTCTGTCCCTTTCATTGCTTCATCATCCACCTTTAGAAGTCTACTGCTGGACATAGGCCTCCCCCCTAGAATGCCACTATGAATAGTCTTGAGCCGCCTCCATCCATCCGTCGTCCGGTTTGTGGTGGTTACTCGAAAACCTTTATTCCCCAACGGTTATCAGTTCTGCGAGCTATATGACTTGCCCGCTATGTCGGTGATCTTGGTTTTTCTATATACGGATTGGACTTCTTTATTTCAAGTTCTATCACGTAGTGAAACACCTAGCATAGCTCTCTCTTTAGCTTGCTGTGTGACTTTAGCTTGTCTACATTTAATTGCTTAGCTGCAAAATAATAATTTAATTTTTTACTTCTTTCTACTACATATTAAACTGATAATCTAATAATTCATAAAACACTTTAAAAGTTTTCTTGTAATTCCGATGCAGAAAGTCACGCAGAGTTTTTTTACATAGAAGAATATCCTAAGAAACTTAAGTTCTTAAATGTCTATTCTAAAAAAATATCTTGAAGAAAGTAGGAAAGTTTTGAATGTTCTGCCACTGGAGATATTTTAATGTTGAATTTAAATTACCTACTTATTATGACACAAAGCTCTACATTTACTTAGTTACGGACTGAAAAACATCCGGTCTCAATGAAAAAAGTTAAAATGTCCAATGTAGTTGTCTGCTTCATTAATGTATATTTAAAATTGGACTGAAATCGTGTAGCTTTCATATTTTCATATGAAAAGACCACTGCTTTCATTTTGTTCTTGCTTGTGCTCTTGTGAGCACTAAAATTAAGTGTTCTTTTCCAAACTTTGTATCTACGGAGCTCTGAAAACATAATTCAAAACTATAATACCTTTTGATATTTCTCACAGCCAAAATGAAATTAATCAAAAAACAGGATGCTTGATGAAAAACCACCTAGCTGTTTTCGCTCCGTTAAACAAAGACTTTGGCAACTAAAATGATAAAATGTAATATCACGGATGAAGGAGGACGGTTATAATTTTTGCTTCAAAAACCTCTGGCCTTTATAAGAGCTCCGTTACAAAGAACGCGGTCCAACTGCGGGTGCGGTCCGGTTAAAAAAAACGTTATTTCTGACATATTTATTAGTAACAATTTCAGCTAACAATCTATGTTAGTGTATTAATATACTACTACCACCACATATACACAATACGTACTTGTTTACATTATAAACTATAGTAATGTTAGTATATATGTAACTATGCATAATACATGAATCATTTTACCTGTATATTACATTTTCACTGAAGCAAGATCGTCAGGTGTGCCACTGAATGCGTCCCCTCCGTCTTCGAGCAACACGGACTTCCACGCGGTCCGGAAGGGAGTAGCCTTAGCGATATATTACCATTCAAATAGTTCTGTCATTTTTTGCGGGGGGAAATGTGCACACAAGCGCAATTCCGCATATACACATCCAAATACAACACTGTAATGATGACACTCACACTAACAAACCTTGCACAGAATAACAACTAGTTTTATTGAGCGCATATGCCTACTTTCGCTTTTAGTTTGACAGAGGGGAACGCTGCGAATGGCTACTCCCTTCCGTGGTGCTCGAAGCCTCCAGTCATGACTACCATCAAGTCTATTGGCTACAACGGTCAGGAGGCTCTTACACCTAGCACGCACCTATGGTGCAGCATGCACGCAGCACAGCAATAGGAAGCTGTCCATCCAAGCATTGGCAAACATGCCTGTCCGCACCCCACCAACACGGCAGCCATACCAGCGCCCTGAACGCGTTGTTGAACTAAACGAGGCACCCTCTTAAGTGACTTTTTTTAATAATCAGTCCACAAAGAACAGGTATGTATTGAATTACAGAATGTTCGGATAGTTTAATGCAAGAAAATTACATCATCATCTTTAAGACATCCACTGCTGTACGAGGCCTCCCCAATGAAATATAATAGGGGGAATTACCATAATGAACACGTTTGGCAGGTGGATTGGACATCGCAGTATTTGTGTTGAGTACTCAGATGGATGCTGCTGCCTATCTTCTGGTGTAATATTAGGTGGCTTTTACGACATCCATGGTAGGAGGTGGAGAAAGTCTTTTCTGTGGCCGGAGACACCACGGCAAGAAGACAAGAAAATGTATACGATGGAAGATAACTTTGCAGTGCGGTTTGGCTTACCAAACTGCACCGCAAAGTTATCTTCCATCTAAGGCTCTGGTTTGTTTCCAAGTAATGATAAAGTAACTGCAGCCGAACCGCAGTCGGCCCGCGTTCGGTGTGACGGAGCTTTTATGATTTTCTTCAGGAATCCTGCCCTAATAAACGTTATTGGTATTTTATTACAAGTTCTTATGTCGGTGTGCTTAGGCTTCCATTTTGTGATTAGGTTTTTATGTAGCTATGTATAGAATTTTATTCGCTACAAAAATTACATTATAATTAAGTAGCTATTGGAAAAAGGCTGTATAATATTAGATTAAATGATAACTAAGAAGTTCCTAAATATTTATTTAATAATTGAGAAACCAACAGCGATACAAAAGTATAAACAGAAACTTAGAGCTAACTTAGGCTAATAATAGATAATGGGAACAAACAATAGCTGTTTGCAATCTAGTTACCTATTATACGTTTAGGTAGCAAATCATGCCTATGTGTAGGTCACAGAAAACTTATTTATACAACAATAGTTTAACCGTCTCAGGCCAGTAGGTACTTTCGTAGGCACAGCTATCAGCGTAAGCCAGTGGCTACTATACCTACCCACAAGTATGCACGCCAATATACAAGTATGCATGCCAATATACAAGTATGCATGCCAATATACAAGTATGCACGCCAATATACAAGTATGCATGCCAATATACAAGTATGCACGCCAATATACAAGTATGCACGCCAATATACAAGTATGCATGCCAATATACAAGTATACACGCCAATATACAAGTATGTACGCAAATATATGATCGAATTTAAGTCAATATAAAGAACTAAAATGTTTTCAGGTTGAAAAAGAAGCCAACTAAGTAGAAGTTGGTTGAGGGCAACGTGAAAAAAATCAGATTAAAATCTTTCATTAGCAACAAAATTGTTTTATCCTAAAATTCAAGTTAAATAGGCTTTTAAAACAAATTTAGATGTATCAAATATTCAATATCCGCCGCTTTCGAAGAACTTGGGCAGTAACTTTCAAAGTGTTTTTTATTTAATTAGTCTTTTTAATTTTAACTAAAACTCTATAAAACGTTCTAAAACATTTTAGAAGGTGAAAAGTTATTACTGATGATATGATTGCTAGCTGGTATATCCTCGGAAAGCGAGCGTGAGTCGTGAATTGTCAAGCAGGATTTACCTGTGACCTAATTACCAGAAGATGAGGTTCCCGCAGGGTTACCAGCCAGATTATATGAGAAGAGTGTCATTAAGTGTATGATCTCAGCATCTATATTTTCGTCATTAAAATAAATGTGCTTGAAAGAAGCCTCCATTTGAGGTGCTTATAACTATTTCACCACCCTGGCCTTTTATTCCAACAGTCACAATCATGCTTTCTTCTCGGGCCAAACAAAAACTAATAACACCACCAATACATTCTTGATCTTATCTGTGACATGGTAATTTTAAATATGACATGTACTCCAGTTAGGAAGAAGAAACACTTCATCATCAGGTCATCTGCCACTGACATGAAAAGCCGCCAACAACCACTGAACATCCGTTTTCCCATAGATATAAATATATTCGACTGATACAGAATGTATATAATTGGGTGTAAACAGACTACTCCCGAAAACTGAAATAATGCATTCAGAAGAAAACATCATAAAAGGAACACAAAAACCTAATTTCCATCAGTAAAAACACGTTTATAAATAAAAATGTCAAAAAAAGCAATGAAAACAACGATCTCTAATACTCACATAGATATCGGGTCGGCGCAATAAAAACGTCTCGGTGAATTTAAGCTCACTTGAAAAGTGAGTTTGTATTTGATTTAGTTCGCTTCAAACAAAGCCAATGTAAACACGTGTCACAATGCCGCAATGTATATTTAAAAGTTGCAAAAATAATCCCCGAAAAAACAATTTAACGGCCGGAGTGTCTTACTTTCGTTAAGTACATGTAAAATAAGTTGTATTTTAAGCTTTAAACTAACAAAAAGTATGAAATTTTGATCAAAATTACCGATTTTAAACCACCGCTACAAATGTTTGGCCAACGTTGACGCAAAATTGTCTGTAACAGAACAGTAGATGCATGGAGTAGATTTGTATTGTAATAATTTGTTTTTACCAGAACTTTAAAAAAATTTAATACTACTTTTGTGTCTGTTTGTTGAACTCTCATCAGATACTTGGCTTTCCTTTTTTTTATTTTAGCTTTCCGAGCAATCCATTTACGCTACTGTTATTTAACCAAATCTTTGGTTAACAACCCCTTTACATCTATACCAACTGATAATGAGTCCTCTCGCTTTGTTAAAATTTATGAACCAGAATCACTTATAGAACACATTATCGTAAAAAAACAGTACTTTTTCAAATTCTTTTATCATATTATAGGTATATTTCCCAAATATCAAATAAATGCCCAACCTACGGCAGGCGCCTGTACGCCCGCCTTCAAGCACTTTACGGTTTTTGTTGGAAAACTTTGATGGTCGATATCTTTTTTTATTATGAAACGAGACAAACGTAACAGAACATATATTTTTTATATTTGAGCTTTTTATAACTAGGGCTTCATTATCAGCCTGTAGGTACGCAGAATGGAAATTTTTTAATGTTGAGCTGTTTTAAACATTTTGGGTTTTGATCAAATTATTGCACTAAACTGTACTTGTATTATAAAGATTGTAAACATGAATATAAAGATGTGGAATTTAGTGATATTTTTATTTGTGACATCCAGCGATAGACATCTTGGCCAAAAACATAAACATACACATAAATATACACACAACAGAACGTTAATAAAATAACAAGTATATATACTATCAATATCAAACATACATGCCCAAAACATAAATAATTTTAACTTAACTTTAACGTGCATATTATAAATTATTTAAGTGATCAACGCGACTCCATACCTTCTGTAGTTAAATTTGAAGAAGCAAACAGAAGCGAAACCATGGAAACGGATGGATGTAGCTCGCAAGGTAATAACGGGAAAAAGAACTTTATTTGTAGCTGTTTAAGGTTGATTTCACACTAGTTGTTTAACCTATGTCTTTTGATTTGACAAGTGACAGGAGTAATATAATTGCTTTGCTCGTTTTTTGTGACGAATGATCGTAAGTGTAAGATAATATTTTGAAGATTTGCTACTTTTTTGCTAGGTGTCATGGTTGTAATTAGGTTGAACTTAGAACTGTTTTAAAACTTTCATCTTTGTTCGTTAGTAAACAAATGTAGCTGTATAAGTATGTATCCATGCGGACAGTTTTTAGCTTTCATTTTGTACGTGACCCTGGATCTATTGTGAATTATAAGATCGTTGAATGAAAACAACCTAAGAAATATTAGCGCAGCGCGTAGATCAGTTTACCGGGAGCGTTGAACTCACGTTTTTTTATATAGCTATGATAAGCTTTACCGGTACCTTCAGTATTCGGGAGCTGCTTTTTTACACCCTGTATATAAGTATTTATGATAGAGCATAAAACCTTCCTACTGTATAATCATAACATACGTGAACCACTGTACCGTAGATTTATCACCATAATAACGTATAATGAGTCGTGATCGATGATGCCGTCAGCGGCAGCTAGTCAATCAATCAAGGTTTTTGTCGGCTGTAACCCGTACATTGTCTGCCATGTTGGGATTTGTTTTAGACAGTCTTTAGGTGCCGCATACATCATAGGTTCATAGTTTTTCGATGTCGTTATCACCAAAGTAGGGGGATTTTCGTCATCAGTCATTAACCTGCACCGCTAAATCAATAAATAAATAAATGTCCCGGAGAATGCAAGTGATAATGAGCTTCTATCCACTGACTTGCAGCGACCTTAAAAACTTTATCGGTTTATCGCTCATAGCATTTACCGAAATGGAGCTGTCAAGAGTTACTTCTACTCAAGGAACTTTTATACTAATCCATGCTTCTAGTCTTCGAGCAACACGGACTTCCTACCGGTGTTGCTCGAAGCTTCTAGTATTCAATTATTTCTGGCACTTTTTGTGGGAGACGAGGTAAACACGTACAGCACACGTTTACTAACTCACACACACTCATGCAGAATGTTGACGTTTCTATAAACACACACGCAACTAAAATATGTCATACAAACAAGTTCTAGGTAACGCGTATGGCCAAAATGGCCATACCACTTTCTCGGCAACACAATTTGTTTAGTAGAATTGGGGCCCTGGATATGTTATAGACTTTCATAAAATATTGCTGCATTGTTTTTATAATGGCATGAAAATGCCGTTTTCTTGCTTGCGTTTTAGGTGAACAATCATGCAATTATTTGGTAGTGCAAGAAATATACATTTACCTAGTACGTAGGTATTTTTAACTGCCTCATCTATGACTCAACAAAGCTTGTATAATTAAAAACGTCGGTTATACTCATAAAGCACAGTAAGTCCGTAAAGACGACGATTACCCGTACTATGTGTTTTGCTCCTTATTTTGAAGAACAAAGAGCTTGAAGTAATAGTTTGAATCGACCTGGCCAGCGAAGGAAAAAATCAAAAATCATGTTTTTCGGGATCTGTTCTTCCTCGTGATTACAAGCTGTAGAATTAGCTACCATCTGAGGTTTTACTGCATAGTTACGAATTTATGACATGGCTGCTTCGAGAAAAATGTTAACAAATTACTTCAGGCAACTCATCGACAATGCCCCGGTGTTGGCGGTGTCTATGTATAAGTAATGTGTCTTTACAAGCTAGTTTTTCTAACTATAACATAAAAAAAACAAATAAAATCGAAGGCATCATGCAACCAAAAATAAACGACGAATTCACTAATCTACACTTGACCCACAAGTTAGGCAACCAGCCTTTATTGTCAGGTCTCAACTTATACAGGCTGGACCACGTGATATTCACAACCGGATTTTTTACTTAGTCGATTCTGCGCTCATCACTTGGTCCAAATTCAGGGCTTCGATTTCTATTCACTACAAACACCAATTTAAATCTATGAAATATCCTAAATCTACTAAATAATTCAAATCTACTAAATAGCCTAAAACTAAACTACCCAAAATTTACTAATTCACCTAAATTTACTAATTAACCCAAATTTTCTAAATTACCTTAATCTCCTAAATAACCCCAATTTACAAGTTAACCTAATCTACTAAATGCGTTGTAACGCATTTCGCGTAGACTACTTACTGGTTGTAACCAGTAAGTACTACTTACACTGGGTTTCGTCTCAAAGCTTGCATCATCAAAATCTTAGATTTATGACTGTTGAAATTGTCACGCCTTGAACAGATAGTACGGGCCAGGAACTAAACCTGCAATAAAGATACCGCTCACCTGCTCTGCAACCGTAAAGTCGCGTGAAGTAATGAACCATTAATACTCTGGATGCAAGTTACTGCAGCCGCGAGTTATAGCGGATGTGTTTACCGCTCTATCCTTCTTTTCTTTAGGAGTACTTTAAGACATGCACAAGGAACTTGTGAATTGTTTGAACACATAATACTACTGCATTGTAGTGAGGGCTATCGGGTATGAATTCGCTGCTAGAGGCGCTAATGTAGCGTGAGGTCTCCGAAATATCAAATGTCACTGTCACTATTTGTGTTTTGGACAACGCGGGTTTATTTGTAATGAGGGGTTTTCACGGCCGTTTGAAATCATGTTTCAGCGTTGAAAATAGATGGCGCTGCTCTGTAACGTAGCAGTCAAGTGTCAAAATAAAGTGAAATGTCAACATCGACAACGTAGAAATAATTTTCGATTCGTAGTATTTATTTTTGCCTACTTCTAAAAACACCACGAAATCACTAGCGCACACTCAAGAAGCAAACATAAACAGAAAATCATGACTAATAGCCACGGACTAGTTAAATAATAGTTTAGTACGCGTACACCACAGATAATACTTTTGACAATCTTGACAGCTAGAGTTGAGTCAGCGCCATCTATCGAACCAATTTGAACTACTTTTTTTAATCAAAAATGAAAACCCATCATTGTAAACACTCTTCGTGTGATTGAGGCGTAGAACTGGAGGCCTACTCGCTTTCTCCGAAACAAAACTTCGCAAACGAACGAATTTGAAACGAAGTTACGGTACTGACACTACTCTAATTTATTTTCAGATACGCACAAGAAGTAGAGTATGTTTAGAAAATTTAAACGTCAAACAACATTCGTGCGGACGAAGTTTCTGAACGTATAAGAACCATGGTAAGAAACGTGCGAAATTTCGATCGAAACTTCGTATTTCGTTGAATTATAGTAGACGTCCTGATTCGTGATGATAACCTATTAATTCTTTTGGTAGATTTCTTGTTTTTCATAGTTTAATCTTTTAAACACTCCAAATATTTTATCGTAAGTCAATGGAGAAGAAATTGTTCAATGAGGTAAAAGTATACACAGTAAAAAGCTTTTTGTTCCATAAACCCAATTTAGTGGAATATAAAAAATCCAAAATAAGTGCCTTCTAGTATAAAGTTATTGGTTATAAATATAAGCTTAAGTATTATGTGAAAGTTAAACCCACCGTTACTATAATTCCCAAGTAACTTCAGCGGAAGAATTTATTCTGTTAATATTTTATCTTCTTACCATTATGGAGGGTAATGTAATCTTTATCTTGGAAAGGTGTACTCAATATTTATACTTTATTTGGGGTAAGTACGTTGTTGTTTTCAACATGTAATCTATCAACTATACACTTTCATATGAACAAAAATAAAATAAATAAATGCTGGACATTTCACACAACATTATCTAGCCCCAAGCTAAGCAGAGCTTGTATTATTAGTACTAGATAACTGATATACTTAATACAATACATTACATAGATATATATTTTTTATTATATATAGAAAAATACCCAGAACACCCTGAACAAATATCTGCAGATCATACAAATATTTGTTCCGAGGCGGGAATCGAACCCGCAACCTCTTGCGTCGCAGGCGAACCTTCGCCCGCCGCGCCACAGAGGTCCTCATATAACTAGTCCTGCAACTATATGTTATATAGTTGCAGGACTAGTTGTTATATAAATTTACTAGCAGGCCTCTTAATAATATAAAAGCTTCAACATTCAACTCCTAAAATTCGGAAGGAACCAGCAATTACAGTAACAAATGTTGTTAATATTAAGATAAGATAAGATAAAATAGAGAGCTGGCTCAACGCATTAGTATTCATTCAGTGTGGCAATGCAGTCAGCGTCTTAGAGATGCTTCTCTTTGGTAGTGACTTGGATGAGTTAAGCTATCTTTAGATCGTTTGCAACGAACTTTAGATAGCTGAACTGTTTGATTTGTATTTTACTAAATTTTTTATTTACTTGAAGCAAAAAGATGTTATTTACTCTACACGGCGTTATACATAGTAAACCCATTAAAATGTCAACAAATAAAAATGTTCTGATCGCGAATGCTTAAATATACTTTAACTTGGAAGTTTCAAAAGAATATTTTTTTCATAATGATCGTACTAGACACTTCATCTCACAATATCAGATGAATACAAATATATTGTAATATTTTCATGCAAATTTATGTCAAACCACTTTGTTTACTCAAGGGGTACTTAAATGAATTATATCTACCCCTATATGCTAAGACTGCATAATGGGTAACCCATTGCTTTTCTACTTGACTGTATAACAATACAAACTATTTTCGAAACTCGCTACAGTGTCTCCTAGTCGGCAAATAGTCTATATTTATAGTGCATAGGGTGACAGTAAATTTTATTGCAACAGAATAAATAACTAAAACAAATGAAAATCATTTAAAATAATTTATGCTTATCCTATCGTGGTATTAAAACTGAACACCCCTCTATATAATTACGTCAAAATAAAATATTCCATTATCCGTGACCACAAGAATAGAATAGAATAGAAAACACTATTATAGTGTATATATATATATATATATATATATATATATCCATACGTAGGGAAGTACAATGGGTGGTCTTATCGCTGAGAGCGATCTCTTCCGGACAACCTAGGGATGGACTGAAATTGATGAGAATGATAAAGGACGGTGGTGTAAAACCAATAAAAGTATATGCATACATACGATGTACTCAATAATATATAAATACCTATATAACTTAACTACACATACAATACATAAAAATACAAATAAAATAAATAATCTTCCCCTTTCGAATGTGGATTTGGAACCATTTTCGAAAGTCAAAGTTACAACAAGTGCGAACTAAGTTAAAAGCGGTAGGGGGGCATGCAATTTTAGACCAGACGCAACCTAATGTAATTTGCTGGCCGCTTAAAATAGACCCTTCTGTCTCCTACCGTGGCCGTAAAATCCGACTAAAGGATCACACGCGGGTATAGGAAGCAGCATCCACCAGAGTACTCAACACCAATCCACCCGCCAAGCGTAGTGATTACGGCAACTGGTACCCCCATTGCATTCTGTGGGGAAGGCCTCGTCCAGCAGTGTACGTCTAAAGACTGCGAATGCTAATGATGATGATGGTTCACCTGAAATAATTAACTACCTAAATTATAGTTCACAAAGTGTCCAACAGTGGCTGTGATAACTTTATTTATGTATTTATTATGGAAAACCTACAGCTAAAATTAATTAACGTAACTACTAATAATAGCATCAGAGATTCAGTTACAGGTTTTCACTGATAGATCCAAAGTAGCAATGAAAATGTGAACACTTGCATGATTGATCACTTCCACCAGGATACCACTTACCAGGATTCAAAACTAGACCTATAACTCGGAGCATAATCTATCTGTGTACCAAATTTCATCAAAATTGGTCCAAAATTTCATTCAAACTTTCACATTTAAAATTGTAAGTACAATGATGAGGATATTTTATAATCTTTTTATAACTAGTTTGTCCCGAACTGAGACTTCGCCTATCTCAAAAAATCCTTTACCAATTAAGCTCGTATACGAACATGCCAATTTTATTGGTATCACCAACTTACCTACATTATTTAATCACCAACCTACCAAAATTGAACAGCGATTGATTCAACGGTTTGAAAAATATCGTACCACGTCGTAACATCTAACATACGTCGTATCATGATATACACCGACTCCCTCGATTTATCACTAAGCCTGCTCTAACCGCCAAAATTTTTTATGACAAATTTTAAGGAGGTATTTTGAGGAGGGATTTCAAACAAATAACTGGCAAACATTCGGGTCCTCATATAAATTTTATTATATTCATACCTTCACAAGGAAAACTTCAAACAGCTAAGCCAATTTCCTAGTAAAAAGGGTTAAACAAAAACAACAAAACACGAACTCAAATGTTCAAAGGGTTATTCCCAATAATTTCAACAAAACATGGTGACTACAGCCAACCCCGCCGCGAGCGAGTTCGCTCTAAATGTCGACGAACTCTAAAATAAATAAGGGCAGTCGTTTGTGACAAATATAAACAAAACAGCGGCAGAGGCTATGTGTCTTTGTATAACTATCGTAGATTACTGTTTTCATGTGAAGAGCTTATATGACAGTGGAGGCTTTGACTGAGAGGTTGTCAAGGATTTTCAAATCAGACATTGACCAATCAAATACCAATAATTTCAAGCCTACAAACAACAGATTATCCACTCGGCTAACGATCGTGGCTGGCAACTAGAAACATACATTAAGAAAGATGGTCTAAACCTGGGATTAGACCAGAGGCCGACACCAAAGTAATATTCTAGTAGTGATGACGCTAGTAGAAAAGTCCAAAATGTATGAGATTGACGTAAGCTATCGATTTGTCTCGGAACAAATATTTGTGCGATTATGCAGTTCCGGGTGTTCTGGGTATTTTCTATGTATGATAAAAATATCTATCTATGTAATGTATATTATATATTACGTATATCAGTTATCTAGTTGCCATAACACAAGCTCTGCTTAGCTTGGGGCTAGATAATGTTTTGTGCATTATTTATTTATATATATGTCACGTGGTCTTTTGTATTGTATTACGACTATAGAAATAGAATTGCTTAGAAGCGAATGCCGTTTGGCTAGGCCTGCAGGCCATATTGAATCTACACCTCATTGAGATCTGAGGATGAATCAGTGATTTCTCGTTTCACTTTTTAAGAATATAGATTTTTGATGAACTCAAAGACGATTCTATAAACTCATAGCATGAGTACAGGGGGGTTAGTACGGGTTTTTATAGTTTTCGAAAATATATAAAGTTTCGTTTCCTTCCATACATTATGCATTTACTTGCAGCGCCCTTAGCGAAAACGAGAAGAAAACTAAGGACGCTGTCAGTAAATGTATGGAAGGGAACGAAACTTCATATAGTTATCGAAAACTATCAAAACCCGTACAAAAGAGCACAAGGAGCTATGCTACAATTCAGGCTTTTTGTGGTGATGAAAATGGCTGTTGAACTTCTTACCATTTAATTAAGAAGTAATAATGAAAAGCATTACTACAGGCTAATCTTGACTCCCAACACCAACACAGTGTAAATACGCAAAAATAATAAGTACCAAAAACAGCCATCATTTTTTCAGCTCAAGAAAGTAAACCTACATCTCTAACTCTCAAAGCTCCGTATAAAAAAATAAAAAATGGTACTTGTCAAAATAATTTTAATTAAAACGCCAAGTTTTTCTGGAAGCTTTTGAGAGTGCAAATGAAAACACAAGTGCGTTTATTTAGATTAAATATCTAGCTTAATTTAGGAGAGTGATGCTAGTTCCAGTAAAAATTTAAGCGAGAAAATATTCTAAGAAGCTCTTAGTAGAAACCAGGGGCAGAAAATCTGGATTTTCGTAGGAGTCTAACTATAGTCAACAATTTGTACTTCTCCCTGAATATTTTTGATTAGTTGACATAAATGAAGTTCTCTATATGTGTAAGCGTTTAGAATTAATAAGCCATCATCATCATCATCATCATCATCATCATCACCAGCCTGTTTACATCCACACCAGGCCTATGTCTTTGAGCCTACTGTCATAAACACCACGCTTGGCAGACGGTATGGTGCCCACAGAATTGGTGTTGAGTACTCAGGTGGATGCTGCTGCCCATCCCCTGGTGTAATCCCTTAGTCGGCTTTACTACATCCACAGGAGGAGACAGAGGGGTATATTCTTAGCCCGGACACACTGCGGTAATGAATGAGTAGAACAATAAAAAAGCGAAGACCAACCTCCGTTCCATTTGCATTTTTACATGTTTATTTAACCTATGTGGTTTATTTACCACACAAAAAAGACTGTTTTTGATCGCATTATCCCCTATTTATCTCTTGTGGCTAAAGACCCTCGGTGCAATACCATAAACAGTCGCCCATAATTTATTATAGAAGCAAGTATCTGTATATTGCCGCTACAGTAAAATGGGTAACGTACCATTCAGGATATGTGACTAAATGATGGGAGTTTCTATTTCGAGGCGGACAATCAAATTTACTGCTTGAATAATGTAGTTTCAACGAACATAGAAAGCTATTTTGTTCATGCTAGTAGACACAAATGAGATGAGGGAAGGAACGGCGATAAGGTGATTTATTTTTCTGTTTTATCATTGTAAATTATTTGTTCAATCATTGCTGGTAGCTGGGCCTTTTTAGTTAACGTGTGAATTAGCTGTTTCTGAAAAAGTTTTAGATGTATGAGACGCTATAGAAAAAATATGAAAAAATTGCAATGGCTAAAACATACTAAATTTTTTTAATCACAAACCTTTAAAAACGATCTTATTTTTAGTGTTCTTAAGAGCCTTAACATTAAAAAGATTTATTTTAAAGTTATTAATGAATAATCTTTATTTACAGAAACCATAATACAAGTATATACAAAGTTGTATCCAATAGCCTTGTCCATCAGTAGACGTTAAAAGGCTAGTGATGATGATAATGATGATACAAAATTTAAAAAACACAAATGAAATAGTTGAGCCTTCCATATACCGTCACAACCGATCTACAGATAGCTCAACTGATCTAAATCACTACCAGACGAAAGCGTCTTCAAGACGCTGGCTGCATTGCTACGCTGAATGGCAATACTAAATGCGTAAAGCCAGATAAAAGTCAGCTCTCGAGTCACGCGTTCGCTTCGCCAAACGCCCTGAAAGAATTTCAAAAAGGCCGTGGTCCGTAGGGAATAGAGGCTCTGCTCTATTCCCCACGGACCCAGTCTTGACCCTGAAATGCTCAAATATCGGGCTGAAAAAACCACTGTTGAGACACAAAATTTAAATAAATTTGCCGGGTATAATAAATAAATTATATATATAAATAAATTTATTTTCAACACACTTGCTCATAAAGTGGCTCTAATTTCACCGCAATTAAGCACATAATGCCACCTGTAATCAAACTGTGACTTTTTCATTGCTAATACACAAGTGAGTTATAGAGTTTTTCTTTTTAATTTATTGGTTGGGTTGCTTTGTTCTTAAAAAAGTTTCGATACAAAAAAGATCGTGTTCAATAGAACAAAAAAATTAATGTACCTATTTCTTGCTCATTTCATGCAACTTCGTATTTAAATACAAAATTTCAACTTGTACCTACGTGTTTAATAAATAAAAATTTCACTCAAATATAAATTTTGTTTTCTCTGTTATAAAGAAAACTTTAAATTCCCCATTTTGTACGTGGCTAAAACGCTATACGCGGAAAGCCAAAAAAAGAAACCTCATTCCTTTATTCTATGGCCGATCGCCATTGTTAGATGCGCGCGCATAGGAAAACTGATTAATTTTTCCCGCCACAGAGAAATAAAATTTCACGACTCGTTTTCACTGTTAAAATTATAGTTATTTTCTTCACAAGTGTGTTAAAAAACGTCGTATGATACACGTGTGTATTAATGATTACCGTCCTCTGCTCTCTTAAGACCCTCACATTACGGCTCGCGTCTCAATGGCGCCTCAGCGGTAATCACTAACATTACACACTTGTAACATAATGTAGGTACTATTACATGTAGCCACATCATGCCAGTTCCGTAATTTACACAAATACAAAAAAAACGAGATTGGCCTTCGTTTACTGCGTCATCTGGTTTGTGGTCGCCACTCAAAAACCATGGGTCCCCAATAGTAAAGTTGTCATTTCTGCGAGCATAACTTGCCTATTGCTGATATTTGTTGCTCAATTACATTAATTTCGTATTCTTGCATTTATGTTCAAACAGAATTTGTATAGTATCGTGTGTACCTACACCTACCTTATGTATTTAAATTGTTGCATGTACCATACCTAAATCAACTTACTAGACTAACCACCCACAACACAGGGAATCCTAGTGTGGGGGTTAGAAAATATCCTACCTACTTACTTACCTTCTGTCCTAGTTTATATCAAAATTTTGTTTAGTAAGTAGACTTGTACGGGGAAACCGTGGAAAGCTTTTTAAAAAGACAAAATTATCATTGAAGTTTAAATGATTTTAATTATGAACTGTTTTGCAAGTGGTGGCTTAATATCGACTGCCTTAACTCTAGCCTAAACGTACCATGGTCCAGACTCAACGTCATCAATTATGCACCTGCATACGTGCGTGGGCGCTTATACAATCTAGAGAGGAAATGCTTACTCTGCATTAAAGATAGCCCGATGAGTGGACGATGGTAACATAGCTAAGTACCCTAGGTATTTATTTACATAATTAAGTGTATTGTTTCAGTGGTTTTTGGATACAAATAAATATATTAATATTTTTTTTTAGAAAAATTACAGGATATTAGTAAAGTACGTGCTGTTCTAGTCGTTATTTTTCTAAAATGATACCAACGATAATTTAAATTATATTAAATGATTTATTAATTATTATTTATTATTATTGCCACTGCATCTTGGTAACAGGCTATGTCGGTAATATTTGTTCTTCTACGGATTTCCTCAACGATGATGTTAGAAATTAATAAAGGATTAATTTTAATAAACTTATCACAATTTTAGCACATTCTGGCACACAAACCGACGGAGGCAGCTGCGTATTTTGCCTGGTGGACCGTCAATTTACACAACGTTGATTTATACAGATACGCGTAGTACTTACGCTCATCTAATCTGTGACACAGATAGTTCTGGGTGCTGGTTTATATGAGAATATGATTTACCATAACTTTTCATTTAAAAAACCGACTTCCACGATGGTATTCGACTAAATATCTGGAAGAGATTTTGATGGAAAAAACTAGAGTGGTGAAAGGATTAAATCACCAAATGATACTTTCTGAATGCAAATGCTTGATTTGTTGCTGAAAATACCAAAATCGCTATATGTATGCCTATAATATGTTAGGATTTCCCTCAATTTCTCATGGATTCCATCATCAGAACTGGATTCTGAAAAAAATAGGACCAATCTGAAAGTATATCTATTCAAATAAAAAAAGATTTTTCGAAATTGGCTTATAAACTAAGGAGATATGAGGAAACAAACATAAAAAAATACAACCGAATTGAGAACCTCCTCCTTTTTGTGAAATCGGTTAAAAATAATTGCATTTAGGAGCTGTAAATAAAAAAAATAGTGCCATAGTGCACTAGCATATTAGTGCCATAGTGCACTAGCAAATTTGTGCCATAGTGCTTTAGTGCATTAGTGCCGTGGTGTGTCCGGTCTAGGAATATACCTCTACGTCTCCTCTCGTGGATGTCGTAAAAACGATGTCGTTTCTTTATATATTTAAATTCAATTTTTTTTTAGAAGTCTTTACTTCAATCCCTGCGAATTACCTGTATTTTCAAATAAAAACAACAACGGAAAAAAACTTTTTATCTCATTAGACAGTACATCATTAAAATTAAAAATATTTCTTAAGCCCCTCAAACAAGGTAAAATCCTATTTTGCATAACAAGGCTACCTTGTGAGTAAGGTGTGGAGGGAACCAAGATTTGAAGGCCTATTACGAGTTTTAACTATGTAAGTCACGGTAAAAACACGGAAGAAGAAGTAGAGAGACGAATGCGTCTCTCTACTTCTTCTCCAATATTTTTTCCAGCTCATAGCAATGGCTATGAACTGGAAAAAATATTGGAGCATGAAAGAAATTTTTAAAAGTGACTTACCTCTCTATCTGAAAAAAATAGTTCTTGACACCTGCGTACTGCCGACCCTAACCTATGGATGCCAGACATGGACCTTCTCTACAAAGATAAAATCCAAAATAATAACTTGTCAGAGGGCCATGGAAAGGAGCATCCAAAAAATCAGGAAGATACAAAAAACCAGAAGCGAGCTAATAAGGGGAAAAACAAAAGTGACTGATGCTCTCCACTATGCACTTAAGCTAAACTGGCAGTGGGCTGGACACTTGGCCCGTTATAAGGACAGAAGGTGGCCCATAGAGGCGACTCGGTGGAAGGGGCCAAACGGCAAAAGAAGATCTGGTCGACCAAGAAAGAGATGGACAGACGACATCATAAAAACCGCTGGGAAACAGTGGATAGATAAAGCGAAAGATAGAGATACATGGAGTAAATTGGAGGAGGCCTACACCCAAAGAGGGGTTCCTAACCAGGAAAAATAATAAAATTAAGTGTATATTATTTATGTTATTAGACAATAGATTTAAAAATAAGTTTTAAGAATTATGTAACTAGTTGGTAAGGAAATTAAAAAGGCTTTATTATTATTATTATTAAGTCACGGTAAAAGATCACGACTCGCAAAGTGATTGCTGCAATACATAACTCGTAATAGGCCTTCTGATGTAAAAAGTGTCGAGTTAAATTATTAAGTAAATATAGGTTAGTAGGCAGTCGGTGGATGGAGGTAGATTCAGACCCCACTGTGGCATTTTATGGGTAAGGCCTATGTCTTGCAGTGCACTTCTACGGGCTGATGATCATTATGATGATAAAAAAAGTTTTATAGATTTTAAGGGCTTGTCACGTCTTTATTCCTGCGATTATTAGTACAGTCAAATTAGGTGATTTTTTGCAAAAGTGTGGAACTAATTAGATGTAGTCATGAAAACTTTTCTAATTGTTTTGTATGGCTTAAAAATCACCTCTAATAAAAGCATTAGTAATTTCACCCTCCGGAACAGGGTGAAATAGGGTGAAAAACCTTAAAATATCCGTAACGTAATGGGGGAAATAGAAGAAGTCGGTGCAATTTGGCAGAGACTTTGAACCGTTATGATCTACATTTGCACCAAGTATTTTTTAAATCCGACATACGGAACATACAAAAAAAAAACATTTACAAAAAAAACTTTTTGTGGTTATTACGGGTCCGGGAAAATTAAGGTAGTCGGTGCAAATTGATAGACTTATCAGAAAAATGTTCGAAATACATTACCAGGTTTGCACCATGGTGCGTCTCACGGAAGGCACTTTTCCATATTTTATTGTCGCTCTACTTCGGGGAAAATTAATGTAGTTCTGGAAATTGACTTAACCTTATTCATTTAATTAGTACTACATCCGCCGGAAGTTTTATACTGGTTTTTTTTTTACGGAACATGCATTTGTTTAACACTGTGTTCCCTACATGCACGTGGTTTTTATTAAAATCATAATGCACTAAGACAGTCTCTCTATACGTAATTTAACTTGCATCAAGTAATTTCTTTCTATTTTAAAATTTACGGCCTTTTTAAGTTTGTACCTAATATTTAAAAGGGTTCCGTAAGCGCCAGAAACGGTGCAAACCTAGGATAAGCTTCTTTTCGTGTCATCTAACGTTTCCCTAAGAATCCACGACTACACAACTTAGGTCCACACTTTATGCTAATTTGCCTGTACTATATGCAACCCACGCTGAAAAGAGATCCTTTGAGGCTCTGCCTACCCCTTCAGGGAAAGAAGTGTGCGTTTATGGTATGTATGTATGTATATATATGTAAGGACCGCATCTTAAGGTTTCTTTTAGACAAAACTGGCATGTAGCCTACCTGATAGTATCCGTAACCCCAGCCCATTACAAATGCAATACCTCTTAGGTCACGTCCACCTAGGACGCGGCCTACTTGGCAGCGCACTTCGACCGTCACGCCTAAAATTTCACTGGCCGTTCAAACCGGAACACAGCATTGCGAGCATTAGGCTAGGCGTATGCTGAGACGCAGGCAACGCAGGTCCACGCAGGGCAGAGCAGAGCAGATTTTGTAAAGCATGGAACTTCATTGAACTACGTACGCTGCGACGCAGGCACATGCGACGCAGACATGTGTCTGTCCTGCTCTACGCCTCGTTGTAGTGCCGGCACAGAATTCTGCGCGACCCATGCACGTCGAGACGTGTAATAAACAATATTTTATAATGTTGTTGCAATGACAGAACATTTCATTGAATTAGTTCGTTGTGAACCTTTTTTGTATGATAAAAATCATCCAGACTATTCAAATAACTTTTCATTTAAAAAACCGACTTCCGCCATTGTATTCGACTAAATAATTTGGATGAAAAAAAAATTATGAAAGAACCATAGTGGTGAAAGGATTATGATACTTTCTGAATGCAAATGCTTGGTGTCTTGCTGAAAATATCAAAATCGCCATATGTATCCCTACAATATTTGAGGAGTTCCCTCAATTGCTCGTGGATCCCATCATCAGAACTGGATTCTGAAAAAAATGGGACCAATCTGGAAGTATATCTATTCAAATAAAAAAAGAATTTTCCAAATCGGTTCATAAACGCCGGAGATATGCGGTAACAAACATAAAAAGTACAACCGAATTGAGAACCTCCTCCTTTTTGGGAAGTCGGTTAAAAAGACATTAAAATAGTTTTTAGGGGTGAGAATTGCCAAGCTAGGATGCGAATGTCAGTTGCGTCGCAGCATGCGGAGGGGGCACATGTCTGCCTCAACTGCCCAGCCCTGCACTGTGCTGTGCTGCGTTGCCTGCTCAGCATACGCCTATAGCCTTACTGCTTGGTGGCAGAAATAGGAATGGTATTAGTTTTTCTCCGGACTAATTCACAAGGAGCCCTACTACTAATAATGACAAGCCGGTCCCTGACGTAGGGTAACCCGAAAGAACCAGTTACAAAAAGGAGGAGTAAAAAAAAAATGCCATCATTAAGTTTAGTATCTTTAGCAGGAGTTCCTATCGCTATCAAATTGAACAAATTGAATGCAATCCGTCATTTATTATAAAAATTGGCCTATAACTTAAAGTACTGGTAGGGGCCAAGCAAAGTATTTCAATATTTGACGCAGTTGATTCGCTATCGATAAAAACTCGTACTGATAATAGAATAGACTTTATTCTTAAAAAATTGATTCATGAAAAAAAGGTCTTGTTCTTCATTAAGTACATTATTAAAATTATACAAAACCTGATAATGCTCTTAACTCCCTGAACGAAGTGCCAATAAATACGAATAATGCTTTCATTAGAACCATAATGAAAATTGAGATATTGAGGAAAAACGTGTAAAAAGCTCAATTTTCAGAAGCCATTAAGAACACTTTCACCTTAAGTTAAATTATTAGGTTAATCGCCATGTCGGCCAGATCTGGAACACTCTTCTTAATTTAATTTAATTAATACAATGTATTTCTTTATTATTTACATTCATTCATTGACATTCGTAGCTAAACAAAACAGCTGTCGCGGCCATTTTTCGCAAATTGGCGCATCTGTCATCTGGGTATTCCGCGATTATGCACCATACCGCAAAACTGCGGCGCGCATGATTAAACTTTAAAAAGTTAACTCTAATATTTTGTATGGAAACTATATAAACCAATTATGCCATTAGATTAACTAACGGGTCTTTGAAAAGTGACATGTTTAAGGGTCATGATTTATTTTCCCAAAATACCAAATAACGCGGTAAGAAATTCGATAAGTGTATAAGTACCAACTTAATAAGCTATAGGTTCAACGAAAATTTGTGTATGAACTGAAGAAAGCGAGCGCACGCTCTGATACCTTGGTTTTGTGTATACAATAATAATATAAAATTCCCTTTAAAGTTTTGTTAGATTATGTTGATGAATCCACTAACCCAATTTATAACTTATAAGTAACCAAATGTTAAAAAAATTAAAACGTGCTAGAAGTAAGTCTAAAATTAGATTTCATTTTTAAAAAGGTTAATAAGGAGGTATCTTTGTTTATTTTTTTTATCGAGTGGAATAATTCAAATTGTGTACTGAATTTATGATTTCACTAGATAAAAAGCTTAAGAAAACGATATATTTTTTTTCTTTTTGTAAGCTATTCGAACTCATATCAAACATTTAAATATTCTAGAGCTCATTAAAGGCATTTTGTGAACCTATAGCGTTTTAATATCATAAGAATTGGTTAGTGAAAATGGGCATTTCAGTATTTTTCCATCAGTTATAAGTAGCTGAGCAAATCAGGAGCTTATGTTAGCAATTTACTATAGTCATCATAAGCCGTTAGACTTCCACTGCTGTACATACGCCTCCCCCTAGAATGCCGCAACGAACGGCCTTGAGCCGCCTCCATCCAACTTGCTATGACCTTAATAATGTCTTTAATCCATCTCTTCCTCGACCTCTGTGGCGCGGCGGGCGAAGGGTCACCTGCGATGCAGGAGGTTGCAGGTTCGAATCCCGCCTCTGAACAAATATTTGTACGTTCTGCAGATATTTGTTCAGGGTGTCCTGGGTATTTTTCTATGTATAATAAAAAATATCTATCTATGTAATGTATTGTATTAAGTATATCAGTTATCTAGTACCCATAACACAAGCTCTGCTTAACTTGGGGCTAGATAATGCTGTGTGAAATGTCCAGCAATTATTTATTTATTTATCTAGTTTTCTCTACTGTGTCGTCCGGTTTGTGGTCGTCACTCAAAAATCTTAAGGTCAAACGTTTTACAAGGGGCGCGAAATTCAAATTTTATTGTGTTTTTTGCTGATTACAGCTCATCAATGCTTATTAAAATAGCGAACACTGGTTTTACGGGAATCAGGAAACCTAACAAATATATTTTAATTGAAAATCCTACTAATATTATAAACGCGAAAGTTTGTGAGTATGGATGGACGTTTGTTACTCTTTCACGTAAAAACTACTGAATGGATTTGAGTGGAATTTGGAATGGAGATACTTTACGCCCTGGATTAACACATAGGCTACTTTTCATCATCATCATCAATTTTCATCATTATTCACGCGGGTGAAACCGCGGGGCGCAACTAGTATCTAATAAATATCTTTTGTTTAGCTATGAATGTCAATGAATGATTTGTATAGTTTTATTTTGGTTTACCATTACCAACCAGTGTTTACTATCTCAATAAGTGTTGATAAGCTACAATGTGCACATAACACAAAAAAAAAACATTTCGCGTCCCTTGCGAAACATTCTACCTTAAGAAGGCGTAATATGTGATTTTGCCCAACAAAATCGGTTTATAACTCGGTATGTACGGGTTCTACGAGTTAAATATTTTGGAATATGAAAATTTTATATTTTTGCATTTATTTTGTAAAGTTGAAAACACGATATGTAAAAAAAACCTCGATAGTTTTATTTAATGAAAAATCCTTGTTTCCCACACGTTTTGAAAGAAATCTCAGGAACCCTACGGTTTTTTAAGATAAATTTTACTACAACAAGTAGTAAAATTTAATAACTATTTATTCTTATGCTAAAATCAGTTTTTTGATAAACACTGTATTTTCGCCACAATAAACAAAAAACTTCATTTTTGTGCACGACACTCGCTAGCGCGAGCGAGATGGCGCGCGGGTTATCACGTACGTTAAAGAGGGAGCTAATTTGTAGAATAGTGCCCTCTTAAGAAACAAAGTTAACGTAAGTTACAATAATAGTGTTGAATAAAACAGGTTTTCGAAAAAGGTATCTAGTAAGTATTTTCATCTCTCTAAGCATTACAATTGCGGTATCAAGGTCACCAAGACCATTTATCTGCCCGTCGAAGACCACATAATTCGTGCCTAAAGTTTCTCACCTTCGAGCCTCCAATAAAATGTAATTTATACCCCAGTTTGTATTTTCATACGATCACGGACTAGATTTGTCGACACAGTTTGATTTCCCTTGGGTCCAGTTCGTTTAGTTATGTGGACATGCACCTTTATTTTGAATCAATCACTCTGTAAATTGTATTTCAATTATTGGTTTCAATATACTAAAACGAAAATGAGTGAGAAGTGCGTAATAAAAAGCGTTTTCCATTAACAACAAATTTGATAAAAAAATCACAAATTCGTAAATTTCTTCATAATTTAATTTAAAATTTCAATTTACGAAATTACATATCCAATTTCGGATTCATTTAATGTATTAAAAATCCTTCCAGGTATCGTTGGGAATTGCTCGGTTCGTCGTAGTTTTTAATCTGATTAACATATTTTAATAATTTGTCTGCCCCGATTTGATTGATAAATTTATATTTTTTTTTGGAAACCTGCTAATGAAAAATTACCTTAAACACTAACATTCACAAAAAACTAGCATTAACACCAATTTCTACGAGTCTTATCATTTGAACTACAGTTTTTTTTATACTACTAGGCAAGGAAACAAGCATACGGCCCACCTGATGGAAATATAAATAAATAAATAAATGCTGGACATTTTCACACAACATTATCTAACCCCATCAAGCTAAGCAGAGCTTGTGTTATGGGTACTAGATAACTGATATACTTAATACAATACATTACATAGATAGATATTTTTTATTATAGATAGAAAATACCCAGAACACCCTGAACAAATATCTGCCGTACAAATATTTGTTCCGAGGCGGGAATCGAACCCGCAACCTCCTGCGTCACAGGCGAACCTTCGCCCGCCGCGCCACAGAGGAATTATAATTACCGTAGCCTACCGAAAATAACCAAAAAAAAATAAAAAAATAAAATTTTTTGTAGTAAATGTTATATTATATATATGATTGAAAACATTCCCTCAAAATATAGATGTTCAATGATAGTTAAATATTTTTTTTAAAAATAAAAACTGACTTCTTTTCCTTTATTTTTACTTTTTACGGCCCACCTGATGGAAAGTAGTTACCATAGCCTATGGACGCCTGGAACACCAGAGGCATCACACGTGCGCTGCCGACCCTGAGACATGAAGATTAAAAGTCTCATTTACCTGTAATTTCACCGGCACCCGTTACTTTCTGAAAACAAAAGATTTCCCATAAAACCCCGTTTCCTAATTTACAGCGTTCTTTTTCAAGCGCTGTAAGCTTTACCTATCTGGTGCGACGTGCCCGAAACTAAACTCGTCCACATTTCAATACAATTTGCCTACACCCAATACGATGTAATGCGGCCATGGAAGCTGAGAACTTAAGCCACAATCATTGAGCAATGGCCATCTAGCTAAATAAATAAATAAATGCTGGACATTTCACACAACATTATCTAGCCCCAAGCTAAGCAAAGCTTGTGTTATGGGTACTAGATAACTGTTATACATAATATACACAATACATTATATTTTTTTTATTATACATGGAAAAAGACCCAGAACACCCTGAACAAATATCTGCAGATCGTACAAATATTTGTTCCGAGGCGGGAATCGAACCCGCAACCTCCTGCGTCACAGGCGAACCTTCGCCCGCCGCGCCACAGAGGTTGTCAAGCTAGGTATGTATCTTGTTGTGTTACTAACTGACAATCAAAGCACAGCTTAACACAGTAAAAAAACACTTCATAGTGGCGTGGGCATTCTACTAGAGTAAAATAAATATCTAATGTGCTCTATGTATAGTGTAATAATTATGATGACGATTAATTTGTGTATTTTCAGTAAATGACGGATGTTATTACTAATGATAATAATGTGCGATGATGACTGACCGACAACATTTTAAAGGTTACAGAAAGTCGGTGGATGAAGGCGGCCCCCTTTGTCTGTATCCCGTTTGTCGTGGCATTCTATGGGGATGCCTGTGTCAAGCAGAAGACTTCTACAGATTGGTGATGATGATGATGCCGATGAAATGATTGAACTGGCAATGAGTACAGAGCTTGCAAATTTCATCATTTATCCATTAAAAATAAGCAATTATTTGTCTATGTCCAAGTTGAACCAAGTTGAAAATTAAAATTAAGAATCTTATTTTCAATACATTAAAGAAACCCTTTTTATATATGACAATATTTTTTGTTTAAAAAGTGAATATTTTGATATTTTAAACTTCGCTCGGTTAATGTTTTTTTTTAATTATATCTCAAGTCTGCAGTTACTGTAACCAGTCTTATTTTGTCCATGCATGCGTCTCTCAATCTCACGTGAATCAGCCTCGACGATCCGGCCGGACCTCTATCCGTAAATCCGGAACCGGATCATACAACCCTTGATCAGCACTTTCGTTCCACTGAATCCGAATTCCGGCTCTTATTTTCTTTATCTCATTGCTTATTTACGGATGGTAGCTAAGTTTTGTTTGGTTTTCTGGAAATAATAGGCTTTTATGGTATTTCATAATATGTTGTTTCTTTTTTGTCCTCGCTCTTTTTTATTTCCACTGTGTCCGTTGTTTTCCGATTGTTTATGTCATCCTCTGTAAAGCCAAGTCCATGTGAAAGTCAAAAATGTATTTTATTCATTGAAATCACAAGGATCATTTTGAATCGTTTTATTAACTAAAATTACTCCTGTTTCAATGCGACCAAACCTAGAAGAATCAGATCAACAAACGTGGCTTGGGTTGATTTGATTATTGCTTCTTATATACTTCAACCGAAAACTCTGTGTGGTACCTCGAAAGCAAGAAGGCTGATACATAGAAACGAAAGGAAAAAAGAACTTAAAACCATAGGTAGGTAGTTTAATGTAAAATGTGAAGAGAAAACGCAATATATATACACGCTAAGCTTGATAAACTTATAAATAACAATCCAATAATACCTTATACCGTCGTGGTATGGCCGGCCTATAGAATAGACCCCTCTGTAGATGTCGTAAAAGTCGACAAAGGGATAAACAGTAGCATCCACCTGAGTACTCAACACCAATACAGCGATACCAATCCTCCTCAACCTTGACGACCTCTGTGGCGCGGCGGGCGAAGGTTTGCCTGCGACGCAGGAGGCAACCTCCTGATCGGCGGGTTCGATTCCCGCCTCGGAACAAATATTTGTACGATCTGCAGATATTTGTTCAGGGTGTTCAGGGCATTTTCTATGTATAATAAAAAATATCTATCTATGTTATGTATTGTATTAAGTATATCAGTTATCTAGTACGCATAAAACGAGCTCTGCTTAGTTTGGGGCTAGATAATGTTGTGTGAAAATGTCCAGCATCTGTCTCAGCAGAGAATACTCATCTGGATGGTCATAGTGGATGGCTACCGGCTTATGAAGAAGGGCAACTTTACTTGAATATATAATAAATAAATAAATAAATAATGCTGGACATTTCACACAACATTATCTAGCTCCAAGCTAAGCAGAGCTTGTGTTATGGCAACTAGATAACTGATATACGTAATATAATATACATTACATAGATATTTTTATTATACATAGAAAATACCCAGAACACCCGGAACAATGATCTGCAGATCGCACAAATATTTGTTCCGAGGCGGGGATCGAACCCGCAACCTCCTACGTCGCAGGCGAACCTTCGCCCGCCGCGCCACAGAGGTCGTCAAATAATAATGTAGTTTGTGTACATAGTATGTAGTTGTGTTCTCTTTTATTAGAAACATTCATATTTTTGAGAAAAATCTAATAATATTTTTGTTATATTAATATCTCCGAATATAATTATAATGGTCGATATACATGCGTTTCCAAATAAATTTTCAATGCTCATCTCATTTCGAATGATCGAATTATGACTCAAAATTTCGTCGTATTTTTAAAAACCAAACAGTTCCTTACTGACACATCTTAACAAATTACCTGGGCCTCCAAAGCAATCTCGAAATTAATTAGCCAAACGTTAAAACTCTCAAACTTCCAACGAATGTCAAATTGTTTCCCAAACGAATGTTTTATATTAAACTTGGTTTTCCCTTTACAAACTTTCCAAAATGTACGTAATTTTGTTACTTTAACCACAATAAGTACTACTAAACAGTATCTTACATGTCTACATTAAAAATGCCTAGCAATGCAAACCCAATAGACTTCTATTTTTAATCCTTTATTTCTATAATTTCATTAATTTTCTATAACTAAGACTCTAAATCTAGACTTGCGAGATCAAACGGGCTGTTAACATTCTTTTTTTTTATATACTACTTGGCAAGCAAACATGAGAATGGTCCACATGATAGAAAGTAGTTACCGTAGCCTATGGACGCCTGCAACACCAGAGGCATCACACGCGCGCTGCCGACCCTGAGACATGTAGATGAAAAGTCTCATGTGCCTGTAATTTCACCGGCACCCATACCCTTCAAACTGAAACACAGTAATGTGAGCACTACTGCTTGGCGACAGAAATAGGTACACCCCCTGTTTCGTGGTGTCGTTGGTATCAGGAACTACGAATGGTACCATAACACCCAGACCCGGAATATTTGCAGATCATACAAACATTTGTCCCGCAGCGAGAATCGAACCCGCAACCTCTTGCATCTCAGCCGGTTACTCGCCCGCCGCACAGAGATCGTCAAAACGCGCTGGATATAATATTATAATATATTAACCTGGAAAAAATATTATCTACACAAAATGAGCCAGATTATATTTTTGCCTGGTTTCCTTACTGCTTGATGTTTGTATTCTGCTCGAACCAAGTTTCGTTTGAATCGCTGACTCTTAATTCTTAATGAGAGACTTTCGGTAAATGAGTTCTCTAGATAAATTTATTGTTGCTTAGATGGATTTATTGTCGTGAATTTTCGAGGGCTTTAAGCTTCATTATAATTCTAAAGTTGAACGCTCTTTTGAAAAGAGCCACCTTTCAAAAGAGCGTGGCTTGATGGAATAAAAAGCGATGAACGTGTAAAAGCTGAGTGAGCTAGCGGAAGATCAAGCTCACCACCTTCGACCTTACCATCACCTTTAGAAGTCCACTGCTGGACGAGGCCTCCCCCATAAAATACAATGTGGTGAATTCTTCATGCTCTCCATAATCAACGCCTTTCGGATACTTCAACGGTGTTTTCATCAACCAAAAGTCCTGCTCCGTTACTTTAAAAAGCTGGGCTGGCTGAGGTATATGGTTAGCACAAGGGGGAAGATGCACAATAATCCCTTCTGGGAGATAAAATAGATAAGAAATAAAGATAATTTATTTGTTTTGAACATGGTAATTTTACATTGATGGTCATAATTAAAACGTCCAACATACTCAGTCATGACATACAAATAATTTAGTTCCCATAAGTAAGTAGGTACTAGGTAGATACCTCCATTACCATGTCGTTGTTATATAAGTATTTATTAACAATTTTAAGAACATAATGGGATGCGCATTGAAATCAAAATTAAAAAATATATGTCAAAGAGATAAAAATAAAAACAGTACAATTTTACAACACAATACACACAGTACAATATAATTTTATATGTCAAGAAATTCTTCAATTGAATAGAAACAATTTTTAAAAAGCCATTCGACGAGAGATTCCATGAGACGTCAGTTCAGGTTTTTACACCCCCACTTAGAATTAGAATTAGATGAGGTGAATTGCAACTAGTCATGGCAGGTAGATTGGTGATCGCATAGTATTCATATTGAGAACTCAGGTAGATGCTGCTACACACCTCCTGGTGTAATCCCTTCGATGGCATGTACGACATCCACGGGAGGACACTGAGGGGTTTATTCTTATGCCAGACACTCAAAATCCATTTTAAATATACTTATTTGAAACTTATTTGTTCGCCGTCATTATTCACTTACGAAGTTCTATTTCCCCCAGGGATTATACAAAATTCGTAACAATACCCTCGAGATAAAGCTTATAATTGTATTTTAAATAATGGAATACAGATTCTCATTGAGGCCAGCCGCAACACATTGGGATTATCAATCAATTAATTAACTCAGTTGACCACTATAACTGTTCAGACCATTTATACTTAACCACCGAGCTTCGATAGGCAGAGAAGTATGGTCAGTTTCCACTAAACCTATCGATTATATGAAACCACTAGCTGGTGCCCGCGACTTTATCTGCGCAGGATTTGTATTTCGAGTAGCTTATATCAGCGTGGCGTAGAAAAGAATATAACCTATATATATACTGTGGCGGGCTTTTTTAAGATAAACATTTCCATCATACATTGCATATGTGTAACTAGCGGTTTTGGCAGCGCACGCTACAATAGCTCGCAGATGGTAGATTTGTTCTTACTTATTTGACACTTATCGTCATATTTTAGACAATTCACACAATATCTTTATAAATCCAAGTACCAATCAAAACCAGTCAACACATCATAGCCTAATTAACTGCACCAGAAGATCTTCACTGTAGCAGGTACAACAACAGATGGCGTAAAGACTTTGGTGTACGGGAGTCTATTTGCCGTGGTGGTCTCGTTCTTAGAATAGGACTCCTCCAGTGGATGTCATTAAAGAGGACTAAGGGATTACGCAAGGGGATGGGCAGCAGCATCCATCTGATTGTAAGTTACTAAGCACCAATACTGTGATCACTAATAACATAACATATAACATAACATTATAACATAACATTACACCTAACAGCCACATTCATAGTCCTGATCGCACACTAGGATTCCGTGTGTGTGGAGTATCAGGAACTACGAGTACCATGGTACCACACCACCCAGATCCGGAACAAATATTTGCAGATCATGCAAACATTTGTCCCGCAGCGGCAATCGAACCCGCAACCTCTTGCGTCTCAGCCGGCTACTCGCCCTCTGTGCCACGGAGGTCGTTGATTGCAAGAGTTATCTGGAGTATATACTTTTTAGCATTAACTTCGCCTTTGTACCGAGTGCTTTTATGTACATAAATAATTCCAGATGACTTCAAGGATAACTGTCGAATTATTCATAAAAAATATTAAACAAGTATTGGTGGAAAGTTGTTATTATAGCAGATAATAATAAGATACTTACTTATGTAACAATTAATATTAATTTAGAATCTATATAATATCCAAATAATAAAATTGTATTTTAATTCGCAATGTGTTATTTAATTAATTAATTAAATTTCAACCAAATAATTTTAAGATAAATAGCGCCACCCTGGTTGGATACATAATTATGATACTTACAACTGTAGAAAAAGAAAGAAGAAACTACTTAAGACAATGATTTATCTATAATCATAATTGTGAATGCAATAAAAAATATAATTGAATTGGATTGAATTTTATTTCTATCTGTGGTTAGATTCTTAACTATGAATGCCAGTTAAAATTATTTCACTTTCATAAAACAGTCATTGGACAGGATGTTAATAGATTCAGTACAAAAGACGTCTGGTCGATTTGATCAGGCAAAAGTAATGACTTGGAAACATTTAATTCTTTATTCAAATTCGTCCCAAAGTGAGTAAGAAAAGCTTAACGCGAGCCACAGACAGAGACGAAACTAACTGTTTATTTTTTATTTTTTTATTTTACAAATTTTGGGAATACTTACAGCTAGTACACATACGGATTATAAACTAAAAACTAGCGTTTTGGAATGTCTACTACAACATGTCACTGGTTTTTTCTTGGTCACACTGCGTTAGATAAGAGAATGATATGGTGTTCGACAAAAGGGCCTAGCCGTTAGACGTTGACTTATATTCTTAGGCTGGACACACCATGTTACCAGAGTAACAAAAAACCAATAAAATAAATAATATAGTACCAATAATATAGTCAATGATAAAAGAACCAGTGTAGTGACAGGATTCAGCCTCGCAAAACCTTCTTTCATGGACATATCATATCTATATATATAAAATTCAAAGTCCTGACTGACTGACTGACTGACTGACTGACTGATATATCAACGCACAGCCTAAACCGCTGGTCCTAGAGACATGAAATTTGCAGGGTGTGTTCTTTTTAGGATGAAATGGCGCACTAAGAAAGGAATTTGCAAAATTTTCCCTCTAAGGGGATGAAATGGGATGAAAACGTTTGTATGAAAAATCGTATTCCTTGGACTTACAAACTTGAAACTTGGCATAAATGTTCTTCAATACAAATGATAAAAGTGTGCTATAATATATTTTCTAAACTTACCCTTTCAAGGGGTCTGATAGAGAGTTAAAGTTTGTATGGGATTTATTTAACGCGTGGTTTGATTTGCTTGAAACTTGGCATAAATATTCTTCAGTACAAATGATAAAAGTTTAAGAATATGAATTTTTGCAAACTACCCCTAATAGGGGTGATGAGACACTGTCTAACAGACAGACAACCCCTAGCCTCAGCCACCTACAGAGCCTACCTAAAGACTTGAAATTGGGAGAATATATTCCTTTTAGATTGTAGGGTTTACCAAAAAAGGAATTTGGAAAGTTTCTCCCTCTAAGGGGTCCAAAAAGGGCTTTTAATGTAAAACAAAAATGCTCTGTATTTCAGAAACCGTTGGTAGTAGGTACATGAAATTTCACATGTAGATTCCTCAAATGAAATTAACAAACAAATATTTCAGCGATACCTGAAATTTTGCTGAAAAAAGGGAAGGGATCGTTTTCTTTGTAAAAAAAATACACGTTACGATGAAACTAGATTTTAGTGTATTTCAACGTGGTAAAAGTTAGTTTCACGGTGGTATTGTTGAGTTTAAAATATATTCAGGCCCTCAAGTTTGAAATGGGACCCCTAATTGAAAAACATGAGTGAGGTGTCGTTTCAAATGAAATCAAAAATGTTTTAATTTTTAATACTCAATTTTAATTTATTTATTTAATTTTTAAAGAAGACCTCAATGAAGTCGATCTGATGATGGAAACTGAATTCATAAACAATTATTTGCCTACAATACCTAGAATAGTCGTGCTTAGGCTCTTTTAAATTGTTTTTTTTATCTTTAACGGTAGATGAGGGCCATGATCTGATGATGAAGCCGGGGGGGGGGGGGGGGGGCATGTTCAACGGATCTCCTTAACCAATAACAGTAGAATGGTAATGTTTGGGCTGTTTTGTATTGGTTTTGTGAGACGGCTGACAATACGTGACAGCCAGGGTCCGATAATGAAAGTGGAAGAGGCTTAACTCTCCCATTTTCATCTTTGGACCCTGGCTGTCACGTCTTGTCAGCCGTCTCACCTCTTCGAACGGTAACAGTAGAAGGGTCGTGTTCAGTGGCGGTCCGAGGAAAAGGGGGGAAAAGGGATCCTAAGGAGACCCCCCCCCCCCAAATTTTTTCCCCAAAAATAATAATAAATTTGCCTGTTTACACTTCTGAAATACAAAATTTTTGCGGCTCGCTTCGCTCGCCGCTTCCTGTTTTCAAATTATTTTTCAGCTAATCACAAAAACTTTAGTTGTTTACGTTTCTGAAATACGTAATTTTCGCGGCTCTCTTCGCTCGCCTCTACCTCTGTTTTGTTCCTTTTTCCGCTAATCTTGATGCTAAAATCATATGAAGTTTGCCTGTTTACACATCTCAAATACAAAATTTTCGCGTCTCGCTCCGCTCGCCGCTGCCTCTACTGCAGTTCTTTGTTGGCTAATCTTACATCTTAAATCATAAAAATTTTGGATGTTAACACTTCTGAAATACAAAATTATTGAGGCTCGCTGCTCTCGCCGCTGCCTCTTTTGTAATTTTTTTTCAGCTAATCATAAAAACTTGGCTGTTTACATTTCTGAAATACGAAAATTTTGCGGCTCGCCCCGCTCGCTGCTGCCTCATGTATGAAACTTTTACCGCTGGTCTTGATACTAAAATAATAAGTACAGTTTTCCTGTTTACACTTCTGAAATACGAAATTTTTGCAGCTCGCTTTGCTCGCCGCTGTCTCTTTTGTGGTTCCTTTTCAGCTAATCTTGCTACTAAAATCATAAAATCTTTGACTGCTTACACTTCTTAAATTCAAAACTTTCGCAGCTCGCTCCTCTTGCCGCTGCCTCCAGTTTAATTAATGTTCCGCTGGTCTTAACACTAAAATCATAAGAAATTTGCCTGTTTACACTTCTGAATATGAAATCGTTCGCGGCTCGCTTCGCTCGCCACTGCCTCTTCTATGGTTCTTTTTCAGCTAATCTTGCTACTAAAATCACAAACACTGTGGCTGTTTACACTCATAAATTCAAAATTTTCGCGGCTTTCTCCTCTCGCCGCTGCCTCCGGTTTAATTATTTTTCCGCTGGTATTAATACTAAAATCATAAGAAATTTGCCTGTTCTTTTTGGCTTGTCTTGCTACTAAAATCACAAAAACTTTGGTGATTCACACTTCGTAAATATGTACGAAATTTTCGCGGCTCGCTTCGCTCGCCGCTACCTCTCTTCTAATTCCTTTCAAGTTATCGTGGCTTGGTATCATTTGAGTTCCCATCTCACGACCTTTGAGCGTGGTCGCGGTCGGTGCTCATGAGGAAGGACCTCAATATGGTCAACGAAACGTCAGCAGGAGAATAGTAAAGTACCTACGTGGTGTATAGTCGTAATTTTTCTAAACCTCTCATATAACTATATGAGAGGTTTAGAAAAATTATGAAAACTAGAATGAAATACAACATTTTTGCGGCTCGCTTCGCTCGCCGCTTCCTGTTTTATACTCATTTTTCACCTAATCACAAAAACTTTAGTTGTTTACGTTTCTGAAATACGTAATTTTCGCGGCTCGCTTCGCTCGCCTCTACCTCAGTTTTATTCCTTTTTCCGCTAATCTTGATACTAAAATCATAAGAAGTATGCCTGTTTACACTTCTCAAATACGAAATTTTCGCGGCTCGCTCCGCTCGCCTCTACCTCAGTTTTCAGATCAGTTCCTTTTTCCGCTGGTCTTGATACTAAAATCATAAGAAATTTTCCTGTTTACACTTCTGAAATACAAAAATTTTCGTGGCTCGCTCCGCTCGCCTCTACCTCATGTATGATACTTTTACCGCTGGTCTTGATACTAAAATAATAAGAAATTTGCCTGTTTACACTTGTGAAAAACGAAATTTTCGCCTCAGGTACAGCTAATTTCCAGCTAATCTTGCTACTAAAATCACAAAAACACTTCTTAATTACGAATAGTTCGTCAGGGAAATATGCAAAACTGGTCAGGAAAAGTCAGGGACACCCTGATGATGACCCCCCCCCCCCCAAATCCTGGGCCGTGATCGCGCCTGGTCGTGTTTGATCTCTTTTGTGAGACGATTGACACGTACTTACATATCGACCGAGTTCTATCATAACTATCATTATTGTCATCCGGAATAAGTCCAATGCATAGATAGGGGATGGCTAATAGGAAAAAACAAGTGTTTTTTGGAAAACAAATATATTTCTTTCCTGTAGGCCTCGCGGGCGAAGCCGCGGGCAGAAGCTAGTATTATATAATCTTCGAGTTTTTGGTTCTAGGACATGCTGTGGTATCCTCACTTTATCTTTCTTCGCCTATTGAGAGCACGTGATATTGTGCAGAAGTGTGTAGAAGCCAGGTGTAGCTTATTTACAACTGGACTAGTGAGAAAATAAATCTCACTTGTTCAGTGAACTGAACTGGACAACTGAACTAGTGGAAATAGAAGGAAAAAACACATTGGTGCGACCGGAATTTGAACCCACGACCAAAGGATCGGAAGTCGAGACCCTCCATTAGACCATTAATGCTTACAACAGTGCACTAAATAATAAAGTGACGCTCACTTATTTTTTGTACGAAAGTAAGCCTTGCTCATAACATTGAGGGCTGATTATGATGAGACGTCTCTATGCATGACCATAATTTTAACTCTCTGTTCCAACCTATAAAAGCATCGCTTCCTTCCCGTGTAATGTCGAAAAAGGGACAAAAATACTTGATTTGGCCGTTGTCGAATTGAATTTTTATTTTAGTAAAGCGACAGGCATTGTAATTCTGGGCTAGCGTCTGGCACGTGCGATTGGAGTGAATGAAATTTCGCTGGCGAATGGAGTGGTAGAAGTGGAAATAAAAATCTTAATACAGCACAAACTGGAACGATTTTATTGATGAAGTGGAAATGGAGTGTGTGAAATGAAGTGTTGGGGTTAAGTATGATTGATGTCTCACGTTTTTTAACCGACTGCAGCAAAGCAAATTAAGGGTTATGATATTAGCAGTCTATGTACATTATGTATTTTAATAAATGAGATAGTAAAATGAAGCGTTTCGACGTTTCGCATGTGACACTACATTTTATTAATGTGGCGGAAATAAAACTCAAAATTCCTACCACAAAAAAAAACATAATCAAAATCAAAAATCAAATCATTTATTTTCAGACAACAAATATATGTGTCCATTGTGTTAGTAAATTGATTTACGCTAGGTTAGTAAAAATAAATGAAAGTCTAAATCTAACTAAAAACTAATTAATTAATTTGTTCAGGAGTCATCCCCCCATCAAACCATGATCTGAGATGACTCTCTGAACAAATCGTACCCAGATAAGGGAAAGGCAATTCACTGCCACTGTTTTAAGAATGCTGTTGTGACTGCCCCGTACTCTGCTCATCAGAGATGCGGTTTTTTTTCGAATGATGGCGTGGAAACCGTCTGTTCTACTCTTGTCAAACATCTCTGAGGCACTACAAAAACGAGGCAAACCCAACAGCATGCTCAAAGTGTTGTTAATGAGTTTGGTATCGAATCAAAAGACTTTATAAGTACATTCCGAAAATATATAACGTCACGTCGGTTGCAAGCGCAAAATGCTAAAGCGCCTGAATGGAGTTCAGAGAAAAAGAGGATTAAAGCTTTTTTTATTTCAGAAAATAAATATAATCGTACAGAAATAAGTATAGTTAATAATATTTCCTAAAGTTGTGACGGTAGGCTATGCACCGCTCTACCACAGCTACGTGACGGTGAGTATGTGGTTATTCAGCCTGAAATAAATAATTATTTTATTAGTTTTATGCTCTACAAATTAAAAAAGCACCCGGTTAAACAGATTACAGGACAGTAGAGAAAGATGATTTTCAGTAAAATTGCTGAAAAAGAGACATACTCTTGTATAAAAGTTAAAATATGTGCCAGTATTCAAAATATATTTCCCGTTGGTGTTAACTAGGATAAAGTAATAAAAGGCAGTTACTCGTAATGTGAAATTGCAAAGGCAGGTGTGAATAAACGCAAAGCCATTTTGAGGTGCAATATCCTGGGCAGCACTTTTATAAAGTTTGAAACGAAAAATTTGTTCAAAAGTGGATATTTCTTTAAAAGCTACGTAATACAATTACAATTATAATTTAGACACTGAAGTAAAGCATTTTGTCATGTTCAAGCGACTATCAATATTTATGGAAATTGATAGATGTTATTCTGTTAAAAATGGATGTTATTATAAGCTAATAAACAACACTTCCTATTTACGAAGCGAGAAATGGAACGCAGACGGAATCACCGTTTCGTCGTTGTTGCAACTGTTGTTACACAATTCCGTCCGTGATTCCGTCTGCGTTCCATTTCTCGCTTCGCATGACTTCATGGAACGAATGAGATGTTGCGGCATAAATTAGCAGAATCGAGTTTGGCGTATCAGTCGGTCTAGGTGGTCTAGATGAAAATTAGGTTGGAATTAAAAGCTAGGTCACCCAGGTACTAAATAATAAAAATTTGTTAAATGATATGTTTTTTCATTTTCTGGTATTTTATTGTATAATTTGATTGAAGTGCAATTACAACATCTGTATACCTTGGCTTACCTAGTTTTGGGTAGATAGATAGATAGTTACCTAATTGTCCACCTTAAAAAAACCGGCCAAGTGCGAGTCGGACTCGCGAACGAAGGGTTCCGTACCATTATCTACAAAAAAAACACGTTTGTTGTATGGGAGCCCCCTTAAATATTTATTTTATTCTATTTTTTAGTATTGTTTGGTATAGGAACAACAGAAATACATCATCTGTGAAAATTTCAACTGTCTAACTATGACGGTTCATGAGATACAGCGTGGTGACAGACGGACAGCGGAGCCTTAGTAATGGGTCCGTTTTACCATTTGGGTACAAAACCCTAAAAAAGATACAAAGTTTCAATCAGAAGTACAATAAGCGGTCTTATCGCTTAAGATCAATCTATTCCAGACAACCTTTGGATGGACAGAATCTATTTAACAAATAAGGACAACATTATCATCAACATTAGTCTTAAGAAGACATTTATCATGAAGACAAGGTACCAATTTCCGAAAGAATCATACCCGGAATCATTTGTCCAGGACAAATTCATCAAATAGCGTTATGTCACAATGAAAGCCGTATCTCTTTATCACCATAGTACCCCCCATCCTGTACGCTCAGAGTATAACGAACCCCATAAACAATTTTATTCCTTATATTTACGCGATACAAAAAGTAAATCATAAAGGCCGGTTATTGGACATTATTATTGCCTCGCCCGATGTTATTAGGCTTGTGTGTTGCAGACATGGTATTCAATAAGACTTTACAAGAAACTTCAGTTTGGCAAAAAAAAATAAGAATTTTTTAATACAATTTAATAAGAACCTTTCGTAAAATATTTGTAGCCCAAGAATTGTACCTAATGTGTAGGTTAATGTTGTACATTATGTTATATTGTATTTTTTAATATTCTAATTGTTTGCTAGATGAACCGTTATTGATATTTTTAAAATTGTTATGTTAGTCGATAATAATAAACTGTTATTTATCAATTCAGTTTAGCCGATGTGTACATACATCAATACGATAAGAGATAAGTTGCAGTCATGTACTAACTGATTGCATTGTATTCTCTCCCGTCGAATACAACTGTCATAATTACCATTTGGATTGGATTGGTGATCGCAGCTTGTTGTTAAGTACTCAAGATGTTGGTGCCCATCCGCTGGTGTAATCCTTAATCAGTTTAACTACATCCACGGGAGTAGACGGAAGGCCTTCTTAAGCCGGACATACCGCGGCACTTGAAGTTACACCAGTTTATTATTCTAACTTTCTAGGAAATTTCTACTTTTCCACTTTCAATGCAGCACATACGTACATTTATACTTATTTAGACATTATACTGGAATAAATACGTTGCCATTGTGTACGCTGTTATTATTTTCTTTTGTAATTTGTTGTACACTGGCCGTGCCGTATTTAATGTTTCTGTAATGATTTGTTATATTTCTCGGTTATCGGCCATGGTCTGCCTTATTGTTTATGTCGGGGGTCAGAAATTTAAAAGATTTACGAGTTTAATTATGTGCTTAAGAACCCGTTTTATGGATTTATGGTATTGTAGATATTTGTTTAAGATTTATTAATTAAGTCAATGTTCTGGGTGAATGTTAGAAAGTAATGCAAGATCTTCTTTTATTTCTGTGTTTGCCGGATAAACGTTTGATGTTTGAATCGGGTTTTATACGAAAAAAGTAGTAATGTGCGTAACGCACCACGTACAGTTAAGGGTTTCGTAGTCGCTATAACGTTTACGGCTAAAATTTATCAATAACCAAAAATATCCCCTTTTTTAAAAGCTACACAACGTATATTAGAACCAATATAAGCAATATGTAAATTATAACCAATTTTTGTTGAAAGTAGTCTATTAATTAAGAATAATTTCAGTTATAAAAAAATTACACACTTTTTTGACTATATAAATAAACGCATAATATATATATATATTTCGGAGATCGAGTAGTCGTCGTGTGACATTGAAGTAACTTTCCGGTCTCGAACGCCATCTGTTAGCGAGTGTCATCGTTGGAAACGTCAAGTAGACATATGTCACTGTCACTTGGGTAAGGTCAAGACAGAATAGCTGAGTGGGTAGTTTTTGGTGGGACAGAATGCCTGACGGATGGGTCAGTCGGAGCTGGATTCATTCTTTTTGTGACTGCCGAGCAGAGCATTAGCCCCACTCAGCCACTGTGTTGAACTTGCCGCGTTTCCATACTTTCCATAGTTATTAATCTTAGAATATCGAAGCAATCCCTTGTTTAAACTTTGTGAAACTGATTGTGTGTGATTGTGTAATAAACTACTACATTGTGAAGTCGTTATTTTGCATTTCGAATCATGTCGGACACACCGGACGGCATGCCTCGGGAACCTTCCCCGTCATCAGATGTGGGATGCAACCCAGATCACCCACGCGAAGAAAATTGTAACGGTGAGCGAAATAACCTACAATTACATAAAAAAAATAGTGACTCGGGTGAAGAAAAATGGCGCTATGTTTTTGAGCAACAAAATCAAAATTTTATGTCACTACTGCAAGCTATAAAACTACCCGCATCTTCGAGCTCGATACGCCTGCCTGATTTTGACCCGGAGAAAAGAGAAATTGATGCCCGTGCTTGGATTACAACCACAGACATGTGTGTAAGCGACCAACACCGTCAAGGACCAACGCTAATGATCGCTTTAAGCCGCGCACTCAAGGGCGAAGCATCATCCTGGCTGTCGTCTGTTTCATTTTCTGGCATGACGTGGGGCGATTTTAAGGACCTGTTTGTGGCAAGGTATGCCTGTCCTGAAACTGCTGCTTCTTTTATTATCAACATGCGTGACAAGAAACCGAATGAAAATGAGTGCCTAGCTTCTTATGCCGCTACCCTCATGACGTCGTTAATGGCAAGATGGAACGGAATGACTACAGAACAGATAGCGATTGCCACTGTTTTGGCTCATATCTCAAAGCAAGAGCCGCGTGTTCAGAGACTGGCTATAACGACTGACATAAAGACGCGCAACCACCTACAAAAGGAGTTGAAGGCTGTTTCTTTTCTGAAGAGAACTTACCCATCGAGCAGCGAGCCAGATGGACCCGACGCAAAAAAGAACCGACCTAGTGGATCTACTGCGTCTATCAATTGCTACAACTGTGGAAAATTAGGCCATAGATATTTTCAATGCCGCAACAAAGGAGATTCAAAGACGCAAGATGACCGTAAGACATCTACTTCGAGCAACCAGTTTACAGTGAGATCCGACCGCATAACCTGCTTTAACTGCCGGGAGCAAGGTCACTACGCATCCGACTGCCCGCAGAGGAAGAACAAGGACCAAGGCGCTGGTGGTGCTGGAGCTGGTCCAGCCAAGGAGAAGCGAGTGGACGTATGCATTGTGAATGCGCCTTCGGGTTCCCTGTGTCACTCTGGTGAGTCATTCTCCTTTACGTACGATTTGACAAAACTAAAGCTAAAATAATACCATTTTCCGTTGGTGATTTTGTGCTGCTACAAAATGAAGAACGTAACCAAACCAAACTTGATCCTAAGTTTAGAGGTCCTTTCAAGGTAACAGAGGTACTAGAGGGTTAATCGTTATGTTCTAAAAGCCCTAAACTCCAAACGAACTTACAAGTACGCCCACGATAGACTAAGACGAATGCCCACAAACGACGTTATTGGTGAGGATGACACGTCGATTGTAGCAAGTGGTGACCGAGATGTGAATCTGAGGGTAGGTGATGGGGATGGACCATCATGTAGTGTGAGGGAAGTTGATGGGGATGGACCATCATGTAGTGTGAGGGAAGTTGATGGGGATGGACCATCATGTAGTGTGAGAATAGGTGATGGGGATGGACCATCATGTAGTGTACGGACACCGGAGAGAGGTGTAGCAGAGTCGCTGGACGGAAGCGACTAGACGATGTGGTATACGTAAGCTGGATGGAAGCTTTGCAGAGTTGCTAGATCGAGGCAACTAGACTGAATTGACATTGACTTTGATTATGACTTAAGATTAATTATAGACTTGTTTAAAATGTAATGATTGCCTTGTTTAAGACGATTGTAGAAGTTATTTTAGTACGATTTAGTTTGGAAGTCATAATTTGTTTTAATCGATGTAGATGTATTATGATCTGTTTGATTGAAACGAATCAAACAGATCATAATACATCTACATAAAGAAGTCCTTACTGATAAATGAAGTATTTGCTGGCCCCCGAGGTCAGGAAAGACCGAGCAAGAGACATATTACTTTGCGAACTTCTCTTTCTTTCCAGAAACCTCACGCGAGGACGCGTGAGTGGTCATGATGGCCGTTTCGGAGATCGAGTAGTCGTCGTGTGACATTGAAGTAACTTTCCGGTCTCGAACGCCATCTGTTAGCGAGTGTCATCGTTGGAAACGTCAAGTAGACATATGTCACTGTCACTTGGGTAAGGTCAAGACAGAATAGCTGAGTGGGTAGTTTTTGGTGGGACAGAATGCCTGACGGACGGTCAGTCGGAGCTGGATTCATTCTTTTTGTGACTGCCGAGCAGAGCATTAGCCCCACTCAGCCACTGTGTTGAACTTGCCGCGTTTCCATACTTTCCATAGTTATTAATCTTAGAATATCGAAGCAATCCCTTGTTTAAACTTTGTGAAACTGATTGTGTGTGATTGTGTAATAAACTACTACATTGTGAAGTCGTTATTTTGCATTTCGAATCATGTCGGACACACCGGACGGCATGCCTCGGGAACCTTCCCCGTCATATATATATATTGTATATATTGCCACATACAAAAAATATTATGTAAAACCCCTATATTATTTTTAAAGACCTATCTATATTCTAACCCCCTTATTCATAATCATGTTTTAAACCTATTTTAGTTAAAAAAATGTTTTGTCTTGTTTTGACATCTAACATTTTACATCAGAGAGAACAAGACAAAAGCTATTTTAACTAAAATAAGTTTAAAATTGATTATGAATAAGGCCCTAAAGCCTTCAAAAATGAGGCCTTGTCTAGTAGTGAATGTAAACAGGCTAATGATGATGATGATGATGTAATATAAAAAAATACCCAACACTATGTGCACTAGTTTTTTTATCATCCCTCAGTTACTTGTATGGAGTACCAACCCTTATTTTTATGTGTACAAAATATCATGGATTTTGAATAAATTATAGCCAAATTAGAAAAAAACTTCGTTCGCGTCCAAATAGGCGTAAGCACCCTACCGGTGATCTCTTCTTAATTATACTTCTCTAAGTATGATTAAGAAGAGATCACCGGTAGGGTTCACTCTTGAAAAAATTTGATATGATAACTTTTAATAAACTTAAAATTAAACTTTATTTCATAACATAACTTAAAGATATTTACATAGTGCATATTATTTAAACAGAAGAGACAAACTATTATTACGACTAAAAATTGCATATACACTATGAGGTTTGGGAACATACCTCCCGCGCTAGTTGAAAAACTGTGTTACGGCGAGGTAGCTCTTTACTCCCCATGCATAAATGTGCATAACTAGAACATAATATAGCTTATAAAGTACAAAATAAAAAGTAAAATAAAGAAAATTATGTTATTCCTAAATATTTAAATACATACAAATACATACTTTTCATTCATTCATTTTCTCTATCATGTCTCGAGCTCACTTTATTCAAACACAAAACATTTTGACAAACACCACTACACTTTAAAATTCAATAAACGGTTGCACAATACAGTCCGTATTTGAATGCACAAGCTGAATGTCGAAGGCGAAACTATTTTTGGCGCGTTCGTTAGACGCGGCGTATTGCCAAATTCGACAAACTTCTGACTTGCTGAACTTGCGAGGCAGTAGCGGATTTGGTGTTTTTAAATTTTGTATCGATGACCGAAACTTTTATCTGGTTATTTATACGTGATTCAACCAAAGTAAAGTTTAGGTTCAGTGTGGAATGGTAAACCAAAGCTAAACTATATAGATGATTGGTCTCCGAATACTTTATCCGTGAGTTTTACTATACTATAATGTAAGTATCCACCTATATAAAAGTTATGTGTCTATGTATAGTTTTTATATAATTGTATAATATTAATAATAATAAATTTGTTTATTTTCTCATCACAAAGGTCATTTAGTCTGAAAAACCTTACTAATTTCAAAAACCTGTGAACCTGTATTGTGAGATACGGTACCTGGTTTATAAAAAACCTGTGTTACCAGATTAATCTTTCAAATAATGTGTAATTTGTTACTAACTTACTTGGTACTTACCTAATTATTGTATAATATTATTTACATATTATTGTAATATTTGTCCCTATTATCATGGATAGGTACCTATATAGGATTCGTACATGAGAGTGAAGTAATGATTACATACTTTGGATCTGAAAGTTTCAACTGAGTATCATTGCAGTATTTTCGAAATATTATAGCTACTTAGCTTTGATTTTTAACCGACTTCAAAAAAAGGAGGATGTTCTCAATTCGACCCGTATGTTTTTTTGTATGTATGTTACGCGATTACTCCGTCAATTATGCATTGATTTTGATGATTCTTTTTTTGTTTGGTAGGTTATACTTCAGAGGTGGTACCGTATATATTTTATCGAAATTGATACAGCACTTTTTGAAAAATTTGGTTTTTTGTTGGATCATAGCGTTCTAATTCGTCTCTGGCGGAACTCTACCAAACTCCAGAAAGAACCGTTGTCGCTCCGACCCAATGTTCCGTATAATGAACCCTCAAGTCAAGAATGCCGTCTGTTTGTCAAACTTTGACTCTAGCGAATGAATGATGAGAACTTTACATTGCGATAGTTACTTTTGTTTTATTGAAAGCAATGGAGTTTTATGGCATGTTTTTTGGGTGTCTCATTGGAATTGAGAATGCAACTGACTTTTACGAGCTTCTGATCAAACAATTGACTATAAAGGGTTAATTTTGGTAGGATTCAAATTAGTGGACTTCATTTTGGTTCAACCGGAAGTTGTATTTCCATAATGTTTTTAGCCATAGTTGAGTAAGCATTTTCTTGTTAAATGAAGCTGAGTATGATTGTTAGTACCAAAAATCTAATGAGTATAATTTTCTTTTAAATTTTTGTGATGTCATACATTTCATAATGTAAACAAGCGAAAACTTTTATCTGAAGTCTAACTGGCGTAGACTAGCTACGTCGTAGCACATGTCGTAGCGAATTTATATTTTCTGAAACGAATTATAGTTATTATTAGAAGAAATACAGTTTTATTTTGTACATTTTAGTTTGTAATTTCATGACGTGCACCTTATCAGCCGGTAGACTGCTGGCTGAAGCCTCCCCATAGCATGCACAGCACCCGTAGCGTGCAATGGTAGGATTTGCCATAATCACTACGCTTGGCAGGTGGATTGGTGATCGCAGTTTGGTGTTAAGTACTCATATGGATGCTGCTGCCAATCCCTTGGTGTAATTCCATAGTCGCCTTTTACGCCATCCACAGGAAGAGTTGGAGGAGAATACGTACGGCCCTTTCTTTATCAGTACCTTAGATTCGAGTAATAATAATAATATATAAAATTTCCATATCACTGAAATATTTACAACATCTAATTATTTTATTTATGTTGAAATAATTCTACCTAGAAACAGGCTACCACCGCAACATATGGTATAATCGCATGACACGTGACCAATTTACAAAACATTCCTCAAATTGAATACTGAATACTTTGAATTTATTATTTTCAGTGACCATTTTGCAAGCTCAACTTGCAAATATATAACACTTATTTTTAAATTTCGTAGCCAAAATTTGGTGTCGTATATATAGTAGAAGAAAACCATGGGGAAACAAAGTTTATCAAGTGAATGACTGTTCTAGAAAAATACATCCATATTTAGCTGAGGCTAGAGTAACACATATTGTATTTTATTAAGTTGTAGATCTTTACTATAGACTCGTTGGTTTTGGCCTTCCTCTACAACTTCTCTTTCCCTTTTTCCTTCCGTAACATTTTGATACTTCAGCTTTTGTGGGTTTTAGTTTTTTATTTAATTTAAGAGTTGATAACTATTGGAGTGATATATTTTTGGAATTCACTCATCAAACCCTTATTATTTGATATCAAACTCATTATAAATAAACCATGTTTTTTTTTTGGATAATTGTATTCCCTAATTTTTTTTTGTTATTAAGTATGGCTTCTAAAGAATATCTCAATATTGCCAATGTCAAGTAGGTTCGATTATTCAAATAGGTCAAGTCGTTAATTCTTCTCTCAAGCCATGTTCAAATTAAGCGATTGCAGTTTTACTAGAATTAGAACCACCCCCTTCAAAAAGACACGTATTATATTTATATTTTTATATTCACTAATATGTGCTCTTTTTAAGCTACAACTGTAATTTCATTCCAATTCCCCAACAATTCCAAACTAAAGGGTTTAGAGTTCCATTTAAAACTCCATGATAAAAATTTAAAGCAATCACTCTTACCTTCCGTTACGCCTATAAAACAAAATCTCCCTACTTTAATCGACTTTATCCCACCTTTTACAGGATTAACCGTGATATCTACCAATTACAAGCTACGAACACAGAACATATAATAGTAAAGAAGTTTCACTACAACAGTAATAAATTATTTTGATCTATCTTTGATCTGCCTAGCTACAATAATTACCAATGAATATTAATTATAGCAATGCAACTCCCAAACTTTGAGAAGTTTTGAGGCGCAGGGAAGACTTTAAATTGTTCATTATAAATAGTTATTATGTTATTTTACAAAAATAACTGTTTTCAATGTATTTATAATTCATTTTGGTAATAGAGTTGCTTATTTCCGAGCCATATCCTATTTATATTATAAACGCGAAAGTTTGTGAATATGGATGGATGGATGTATGTTTGTTACTCTTTCACGTAAAAACTACTGAATGGATTTTAATTAAACTTTACAATAATATAGCTTATACATCAAAAAAACAAATAGGGTACAATTTATAATGATATTGTGTGAATTATCCATAATATGACGCTAAGTGTCAAGTAAGTAGGAAAAAATCTACCATCTGCGAGCTATTCTGGCGTGCGCTGCCAATACCGCTAGAGTTACACATATGTAATGTATGATAGAAATGTTTATCTTAAATAGTCCTACAAAAAAGCCCGCCATAGTATATATCTATATCTTATGTGTAAGCCATTACAGCCAAAATGTGTACAATATTATAAACGCGAAAGTTTGTTACCTATTATGTTTGTTACTTCTTCACGCTCAAACAGCTGAACGAATTTGAGTGAAATTTGGAGTGGAGATACCTTATACCCTGGATTAACACATAGGCTACTTTTCATCATCATCATCATCAATTTTCATCATTATTCACGCGGGTGAAACCGTGGGGCGCAACTAGTTGAATCTAAAATCATCACAATAAAGCTTTTTCCAAATTGAAAGTCGATTTTGAGTGGCACAAGCCAGCTACGGATTCCGAGGCTTTTGTTTCTGACCCGATTCAGAAATTTCTACTCGTAATTCCTTGCATTCCACCGTTAATTTAAAACTAAACGCCCCCGTCTCGTAACAATAGATTGTCGCATAAATAACTTCACTGAAAAAAGGGAGTCCTGAAATTTATCGGCAAAACTCCTAAATTTCTGTAGGACTCGGAAATTTTCCCGAGTGCCCGTACCAGTCACAGGTGGAATGGATACAGCTAGTATTCTCTTGGGTACAATGCACCTGTAAGTTATAACCATAACTGTACTTTGTCTATGACAATAAGAGCTTTTCACTTGACCAAGAACAGTAAGGTCGAGACGATAAATAAATAGAAGCTAGTTAGTCTACGTACTAATGCTTAGAACTGTCTCTATCACTGTCATACGAATGTTAAACCACGCATGCAAGAGAGTGACAGGGACAATAAATAAAAATAAAATAAATAAAAATAGCTTTATTGCCACACAAAAAATACACACCTATAAATTAAAAAGTATTCGTACAACTAACTAATTTAAGTATAAGACCGCCCATGGCGGTATAAGCCTCCTCCAAGGATCGCCAATCCTCCCTGACTCTTGCCCTTCTTGGCCAGACTTTCCCAGCCACTTGAACAAGGTCGTCATTCCATCTTTTGAATGGTCTTCCTCTTTTCCTTCTTATACTTAGGGGTACCCAGTTGGTAACAATGTGGGGCCATCTATGTAGCTTCATTATTTGTATATGCCCTGCCCATTTCCACTTCAGGCCTATTACCCTTTTGACCACATCTTTTGCTTTTGTTTTGAGTCTAATCGCAGTATTTTTTACTCGGTCTTTGAGCTTGATACCTAAAAAAACAACACAGGGACAATACCTCTCAATATTAAAAAACCACACACTAGACCCAAGCTAGCTATAGCAAGTGAATTCTCTAATTTACCATCATCATCATCATCAGAAGACTTAAGACATCCACTGCTGGACGAGGCCTCCCCAATAAGGGGAATTGCCATAATCACCACGCTTGGCAGGTGGTTTCATTATTGCAGTATCGGTGAGTGCTCATGTGGACGCTGCTGCCTATCCTCTGGTGTGATCCCTTAGTCGGCTTTTACGATATCCACGGAAAGAGATGGAGTGGTCTATTCTTAGGCTGGATACACCACGACAAAGGAGATGTTTCATCCTGGGCCTGCTGTAAACACTACACAGAAAAATATAAAAAAGGGGATTTTCATAAAAATACAATTATATTAATTTGAAGCATAATACAGCGGTACAAAAATGTTTATTTATGAGTTTTTTATTATGGTCACCCGATTTTTAGAGCAACCATGAAAGTCGAGTGACTTTGACAACTGATAGTTTTGTTGAGTGTCATTGACGCTCAACAAAACTGGTTCCTTGTATGATTTCCTTGTGTGTGATTGCTCTCTTTGGCGAAGATAATCTTGAATGTACACTAACACGAAGCAATATTATGAAAAATAAACAATAACAAATGGTTTCTATATTGCTTAGCTATATTTATATACACTGTACATAGTGCAGGCCCAAGCTCCATAGATTCACCAAACATCTCCTTTACCAAATGAAGGTTATCTATACTATTTTTTTTTTCTTTTCTTTTGGATCTTTAATCTTTGCTATTTTCAACCGACTTCATAAAAAGGAGGAGATTCTGAATTAAACTGTATGCTTTTTTTTGTATATTACTCCGCCAATTATGATTTGATTTTGATGTTTTTTTTTGGTAGGTCATACTTCAGAAGTGGTACCATAATAATTGTCATCTAAAGTGATTCTGCACTTTTTGAAAGAAATCGGTTTTTGTTTTTTTTTTAACTTTTTATTTGTTCATATTTTTATATGATGTTTCTTCTTCACAGGGTCATTAGTTTCTTCTGGGTTCCTATTGGTTAGTTACCAGCTTAAAGGCGGGTCCAGACATGTATCATTTGCCCGATCCGATCACCGTATCCGTATCGTCGACGCGTATCATGATCGCATATGTGGACGGGTAATGATATACGTATCATGATACGAGATCTCGATACGCCGTTATGATACGGCCCGTCCCATGTCGTGTCGGTTTTTGTCCGATCATCAAAGGTGATACAGATACGGACGTGGGTCAGTCAGATACGGATACGGAGCAAATCGGAGGCGTCCACAACTTGATACTGGGCTTGATACAATACGCAGATACGGATACGGTGATCGGATACGGTGATAGGATCGGTCAAATGATCATGTCTGGACCCGCCTTAAGATGATGAAATAATTCAGTGTTCCTGTAGTGTGCTATGACGATGACGTACACAGTTTACTGCTCAAGTTCCATCTATAAAGTTTTGCAACTGATCTTATTATTAGCTACACCAATGTCCCAATTGAGAATTCATGAGGATTAGTCGCGTTCCGAGTAAATCTACTTTTTATACGTGAATTAGTTTGTTCAGTCTAGGTGTGCAAATAAATTATTCATAAAAATCCAACTCAAGAGTAGTAAATTGCTGACTGGTCGAGAGCCTCCCACCTATTCCGTAAGCATAATATTCAATAACCAAAGAAAAACAAAGGAATTGAGAACCACCTCCTTTTTTTGAAGTTGGTTAATAAGACATTGGAAGAAAATATGACAAATGAATGTATATATATATATATATATATATATAAAAGTCAATGTAAGCAGCTCTTGCCTATTACAAATGGATATAGATAATTGGTCACACTAATTTTTAGATAAGAATGTCAGAATTTTACTAAAGTAACTTTCGTGAATTATATCATTCATTTTGTAAAAACGGGAAATTTTCACGTACCGATATGTTGATGTTGATATGTTGTTGTGTGCGAGGAAGGACGCGGAGGGAGTGTAGCGTGGATCCTATACCCACCCTGATGAAGACCCTCGATTAGGGTCGAAACCTGTTGGTGGTGGTGCTTCCACCAACATATCGGTACGTGAAAATTTCCCGTTTGTACAAAATAAATGTCAGAATTAGTCATCAATATTCTTATCACCTAGGAATTCTTGTGTACCATAATAAACTACCTGTAAGCAGTTTTTTTTCAATCAATCCTTGAAGACATTTAGACTGGAAGCTTCTAGTACAGATTTAGGAAGGTGATTGTAAACACGCACAGCCATACAAATCACTAAATAAAACGTAGATGGCAGCCGATGATGATGATGATTGCTCCTTTTATAATAATATTTTCGTGGCTACAGATGCAAAACCCTGCCATCAACCGATGTTCTTTGATCTCAGAATAATTATTAAGCTATTGAATGTGCTCGACAGCTTGCTAATTTTGACGCTATGAACATTTGCGTAAATTGAAAAGTGAAATAACAATTTCACCTGATTTTAAACAGACTTAAAAAAATGGATGTGGTTTTTGTGTGTCGACTCGTTATCTCCACTAGTTGTAAACTGATTTTGATATTACTTTCGCTGGTGTATAGAAATATATCTTGAAATGGTCCCATATACATTATTTCTAAGAGATTGCTCATCAATATCAAAATTTCATGGCATCACGTGATAACGATATTCTGTACAAGCTGGTGCCCGCGACTTCGTCTGCGTATGCCTTAGTATTTCGAGTAGCTTATATTAGCGTGGCGTAGAAAAGAACTACTATTTTACTTTTTTGTAGGACTATTTAAGATAAACATTTCTATCATGCATTACATTGTAACTCTAGCTGTTTTGGCAGCACACGCCATGAATAGCTCGCAGATGGTAGATTTTTTCCTACTTACTTGACACTTATCGTCATAAAATTATGGACAATTCACACAATATCTTTATAAATTGTAGCCTATGTGTTATTCTGATGTATAAGCTATATTATTGTAAAGTTTCATTAAAATCCATTCAGTAGTTTTTACGTGAAAGAGTAGCAAACATCCATCCATCCATCCATCCATTATTATTATTATATCCATACTTATTAGAAGGATAGTAGGACATATATCAATGAATTATTGTAAATATGTTTTATTATTTTTAGGATGTCAGTGTATATATTCCTATTTGTGCCACCAAGCAGTAGTTATTGCTGTGTTTCGGTTTGAAGGATGCCGATGAAATTCCAGGCACATGAGACTTTTCATCTTTATGTCTCAGGGTCGGCAGCGTGCGTGTTATGCCTCTGGTGTTGCAGGCGTCCATAGGCTACGGTAACTACATTCCATCAGGTGGTCCGTAAAAAGAAAAAATAAAGGAATTGAAGTCAGTTTTTATTTTTTGTAATACACTCGAGAGCAATGAATCCGGGTCACTTAAAGAATCCTAAAAATCTCGGAAACTAAAAATGCTAGGTTAATGCAATAAATTGTATTTAATAGACAATGTAATACTCCTTAAATGAAGGTATTAAAACTTCTTAGTTATTGTAAAGTTATATCATAAAAAAATCAAATTTGAAAAAGGGCCACTTTCGAAGATGGAACTACGAAATTACAGCATTTGGTTTTGCTTTTGTTTGTAATCTGTCATTTATCATTGTTTGATTTCTGTTTTTTTGTTGTTTTTTTTCTGCGTAAACGCAGTAATGGAAGCACGAGGAGGCAATACGAAGTATTAAAATTCAAGAAAATCGTAATAAAGTTCAAAAATTTCATGTTTCCTATTTTTGTTTTAAGGAGAGATCAGCAGTTTTTTTCTTTATGTAATTTTGTGTTAATAAAATGTATGGTGACTCATATTTTTTTTACCTTCATTTAAGGAGTATTACATTGTCTATTAAATACAATTTATTGCATTAATCTATCATTTTTAGTTTCCGAGATTTTTAACATTCTTTAAGTGACCCGGATTCATTGCTCTCGAGTGTATATATTTAATTATCATTGAACACATACATTTTTTTACTTTCCGCCTTTTTATTTGCCGCCAAGCAGTAGTGTGCAAACACTACTGCTTGGCGGCACTTCCCCAAACGAAATCTTTCATAAGAAGTACTAACAAAATATGGTGGTGGAAAGGCAGCTTTATCGTGGTCACCACTTTATTATGGCCGTCATTATGACGGTCGATAATTTTATGAGTCTCTACTCGTTGATTTATTAATACTGAAACCAGTCTAAAAAGCACATTAGCAAGTTAAGGGTAGTTTAACACAAGAAACTCAGTCTTATAGCCGTTCTATAGACAACATTACAATACATCGTAAGCACCAAATTCTCCTTTACTGCCTCCCTATTCGGGACCGCTCGATTTGGCTGACTTGCCGAATAGATTCTGATTCAAAAATAGATGTCAACATAATTATCAACAGCTTGTTCAATCTATGTCCAGCATTGACGTAGATAACTCCATTAATACCACAACTAAAATGTTTAATGTAATTGAAAGCGGCGTTGCGATAATCACCACGTTTGGCAGGTGGACTGGTGTTAAGTACTCCGGTGGATACCATTACCTATCTGCTCGATTAATCCCTTTTATGAATTTTACCTACTACATCCAGTAGGAGACGGAGTCTATTATACGCCGGACGCACCTCGGAATGTATCACTCAAAAAATCTTTAATGCAGATTTATGTTGTAAGTATAGTTGTTAAGTCAGCCGAATCGAGTGGTCTTCAGTCGGTAACTGAGTAGGCGGCTAGTAATTGGTATTTATGGTTCACACACAATAACACATTAGTGAGCTACGCCATATTTTTCGTACGGTACGTAAACTGTAATTGGCCTAGTTAGCTTTTCTTCGGTAATAGAATTTTACCCACTACTTACAGAACCTTTTCTTTTCTGAAACTTTTACTCTAGAACTTTTTTTTCTGTACCAGCATCGTATGAAGTCACTTTTGACAAAAGCACTATCAAATCTTAAAAGTTATAGTAAATATATTATAATATTGATATTAACCGATACTGTTCCATTGCTGAGCAATGATAGATAAATAAATAGAAAATACTAATTTACTTTCAATTAGGTGGGCCGTACGCTTGTTTTCTTTCGTAGTAGTATAAAAAAAATACCACACCAAAATGTACAAAAAAAGGAAAAAATTAAAAAACAAAAACTAAAACCATAGACATACACTAAGGACACGGCGGACGCTCACTAGATAACCGCCAAATAAAATGGTGTAAAAATCAGTTGAGTGACACCCTCGATAATCAGTCGGTGACGTACACCGCGCGCGATCGTTTCGGCCACAAAATGCCGTATTGTGTGGTGAAAGGCTGCAGAAACAACTTTGCAAAGTGTAGCTTAATAAAATATGGCATTTCTTATCATCGGTATGGCAAAATTTTGTATGTTGAACTTTCCCTAATTATAGAAAACAATTTTATTTCCTTGGTAGATAGCTCTCCAATTCAATAAAGAGACGCCATACAAGCAAAACGCTATAACTTTGTTAGGATGTTAATTGATACGCGTGCGAGTTTCTTGGTTGTAAATAACCGGACTCCCAATAAACAAAAAGGTTATGGCGTTCGGGTTTTTGTGTTCATTTCAACGTAGTTATAATGTAATCCGAAAGATGGCGCTGATTATTTTCTAAGGAGGCATTGCTATATTGTTTTGTCTGACAAGCGTATCTTTACTATCTATGACTAAAACTAACGATTTTGTACAATGGCTAGTCTTATTGCTTTGTAGCGATTTCAACCAGATCTTTGGATGGAATAGACTATAAAATTTACGTTTTATTGATTGTGTACTTACTTAATATTGATACGTTGATGTGTAGCTAAATACAAACATACTTATAATAAAAACAAATCATCATCATTAACAGCCTTTAGACGTCCACTGCTGAACGAGGCCTCCCCAGTTTTGTATTAAGTACTCAGGTGGATGCTACTGCCCATCACCTGGTGTAATTCCGTGGATATAGTAAAAGCCTGACTAAGACAAGAAGCCAGTACTCTATGTGAAATAATTAGGAGTGATGAAAAATTTACGATCTGAAATTCAATATCCTTCAAACCTTCTTAGCTTACCCTATACTTAACGCTCCTTTATCAGATAACAAAAGAAAAACCTCTTTTCAAGTTACCTCACCGGCCGGATAAAAATAAAAATACATTTTGAAAAAGGAACACATCGAGAGACTCGCGAAACAATCGCTCAGTTTTTGTATTTCAGAGTTTACAGACAAAGGCTTGCTGCGGGCTCATGACATGTCTTGAGTAACGTGCTTTATCCAACCGCCAAGCAAGTGTGACCTCTTTTCAAAGCACCGTTTCTCTTGATGTAGCGGAAAACGTCCGTCTCGAGGGATCTTCGTATAATGGACACTTTACACATGTCTTGCCGGAGGACATAAAATGCGGAGTGTTTTCTTATGAGCTGCTATGTACTGTCATGTATTCGTCGACAGTTCGCGATGACGTCTTTTGATCGTCCTCTTTCTAGACACTTTGAGAATGTTGCAGTTTTCAGCAGGTTTTCTAGAAAGTAAAATTCTCGTGCGGGTGAAGTTTGTGAAAACATTTTTACAATCTACTTTAGAGAGCGGGTACTTGTAAATAACAAGTTTTTGTTGAAAATGTAGTTTTATCAAAATCGGTATCGGTTATTTTAACGTTATTATGGTATCGATTCCTGTTCATAACTATTTCATAGTTTTTGCCGTTAACGTTAAGAAACTAGTATTCGTCCTTGGCTTCGCTCGGTTTATATATGCATAAAAAGTAAATTAAAGCTAAATCAAGGTCATAATCTGTCTATCAAAACCACTTCAGTATTTATGGCAAGATTAAGTTAAGTACAATAAGTTTTTTTTTTAAATGCCACGATCTTGAACCGCCACCATCCACTGCCTTCCTGCTACTTTTACAAATGTCATCAGTCCATCGAGAGGGAGCTGTTCCTACACTACGTCGGCCGGTTTGTGGTTGCCCCTGCAGAACCTTTATTCCCCACAGTTCTTTGTTCAAACCTACCTATGTTATTCATTCATATGTTATATATGTTGTTAATGTACATTGTAATGTTATAGAAATCAATACACCACACGCAATCAATCATGATAGCAACCGTTTTGCTTGACATGTACTATTAAGCCTATTGATTTGATTGCAAGGAACCACACGCATTTGGAATTATTATTCCAGTCTTAGAATCATTATCATGACGACCTCTATGACGCAGTGGGTGAGTAGCCAACTAAAATGCAATACGTTCAATTCCCGCAGCGGAACAAATGTTTGCATGATCTGCAAATGTTTGTTCCGGATCTGTGTGTTGTGGTACCAATGTACTCGTAGTTCCTGATACCCACGACACAGAATACTAGTGTGAAATCAGGGCTAGTATGTGACTATTGGTATGTATGTTTTTATAATATTCTGATATCTCTCGAACCGACTCGAACATGCCCGAACACATTTTTGAAGTAGCAATACAAATTAGGCATGCTTGTAGTATAGATTCTTGTGAAGGAGTTCTTCCGGGTAGTACTACCACCATACCTATTTCTGCCGCCAATCAGTTGTGCTTGCACTGCTGTATTATATGTAATACCTAAATGTCAGGCGAATTAGTGAGAAAACATATCGCAGTCGTAAGAAAACACATTAGTCCCAACAAGTTTGGCAAAACGAGCCAAAAAGCCAATGCAAATTATAGCAAAAACTCAATAAGCGTTGGTTGCAACGTTGAAACTTATCCCATCGCAGCCAGCCCTGTGCCACTTTAAAATAACCTTCAGTGTAAAATAAGCTTTATACCATTGACTTTAAAAACCATTGCTTAGTGGTTATGACTTTCAATAAGGGTTTCTTGCCAGCACTAATTGGCTAATTATGTTCCATCATCATCCTATAGAAGTTCACTGATGGACATATGCCTCCTCCTAGAATGCCACGACAAATGGTCTTGAGCCACCTCCATCTACCGACTTCTTACGACGTTTATAATGTCTTTAGTCCATCGAGTGGAGGGCCTTTCTCTACCGCGTCGTCCGGTTTGTGGTCGCGATTCGAGAATCTTTATTCCCCAACGGTTATTAGTTCTTCGAGCTATATGACCTGCCCATTCCCACTTCAACTTACTAATTCTGGGAGCTATGTGACCTTGGTTAAAACATAATAAAACCACGTGGAATTGAATTTATAATTATCATTACCCCTGTTTATATCCACTTTTCGTCGAGGCCTCCCCCAAATCCCAAATTAAATAGAGGGATTTGCCATAATCACCACTTTAAACAGGCGGATAGGTGATCGAGTATTAGTGTTAAGGACTCAGGTGGAAGCTGTTGCCCCTCACCTAATTGAATCCTTAATCAGCTTTAAAGATATCTACGGGAGGAGTCGGAGGAGTCTATTCTTAGGCCGGACACATCAAGGACAAATATATCATATCCTACTAATACACTCGAGAGCAATGAATCCGGGTCACTTAAAGAATCCTAAAAATCTCGGAAACTAAAAATGCTAGGTAAATGCAATAAATTGTATTTAATAGACAATGTAATACTCCTTAAATGAAGGTATTAAAACTTCTTAGTTATTGTAAAGTTATATCATAAAAAAAACAAATTTGAAAAAGGGCCACTTTCGAAGATGGAACTACGAAATTACAGCATTTGGTTTTGCTTTTGTTTGTAATCTGTCATTTATCATTGTTTGATTTCTGTTTTTTTGTTGTTTTTTTTCTGCGTAAACGCAGTAATGGAAGCACGAGGAGGCAATACGAAGTATTAAAATTCAAGAAAATCGTAATAAAGTTAAAAAATTTCATGTTTCCTATTTTTGTTTTAAGGAGAGATCAGCAGTTTTTTTCTTTATGTAATTTTGTGTTAATAAAATGTATGGTGACTCATATTTTTTTACCTTCATTTAAGGAGTATTACATTGTCTATTAAATACAATTTATTGCATTAATCTATCATTTTTAGTTTCCGAGATTTTTAACATTCTTTAAGTGACCCGGATTCATTGCTTTCGAGTGTATTATAAACGCGAAAGTTTGTGAGTATGGATGGATGTCTGTTACTCTTTCACGTAAAAACTACTGAATGGATTTGAGTGAAATTTGGAATGGAGATACTTTACGCCCTGAAATAACACATAGGCTACTTTTCATCATCATCATCATCATCATCAATTTTCATCATTATTCACGCGGGTGAAACCGCGGGGCGCAACTAGTTAATAATAATAATAATAATTTATTGATCCAGAAAAATTTACATTAAGTATAACAATAATATGGTAACGTAGGTACCATAATTATAATTTTTGTACACTAGCTCCCACACTAGGATTCCCTGTGTTGTGGGAAGCAGGCTCTTCCAGTAGACAAGTGACAGATAGTAGGTACATAATTGCCTAGATAAAAAAGACAAATAAAATTTTAAATGGATACATAACATTATAACATTAGACAAGTAGGTAGTAGGTAAGAAAGTATTATAATACGATATTTGCATTATGTGGAAAAAAAATTTATTCTAGAATTGGTAAAAAAAACTGCAGAAACTTGCCAGTCATTGACTTTACTGCTGAAAATACAAATTGGAAACAAGTTTTCGCAGTATACTTACTGCATTGGAATCAGTTTTAACAAATAAAAGCAAGAGGAAGTAACTCTATGTACGTTGCGACTAAGCAAAATGGTGCTAGCTCGAAACGTTCTTAATGTAATGGACGTTTGAAGTTTTAATATACCACACCCGCTAGTAGAACACGCGGAGAAGTCTTGAACAACACGCTCGGAATGAAATACGGAGCAAAATATGGACGTACTAAACGATGGTAGGACTCTTAGTCAGGCTTACCCCAACCAGGGTTAGCATTATTATCTGTGAGTTATCTTCATTACAAGCTTGTAGACATTCACTGCTGGACGAGGCGTCCCCCATATAATGCAACGGATTAGCCTTAATCATCACGCTTGACAGGTGGATTTGGCTAGTAGAACACGCGGAGAAGTCTTGAACAACGCGCTTGGAATGAAATACGGAGCAAAATATGGACGTACTAAACGATGGTAGGACTCTTAGTCAGTCTTACCCCAACCGGGGGTAGCATTATTATCTGTGAGTTATCTTCATTACAAGCTTGTAGACATTTACTGCTGGACGAGGCGTCCCCCATATAATGCAACGGATTAGCCATAATCATCACGCTTGACAGGTGGATTGGTGATCGAAGTGTCGATGTTGAATATTCAGATGAATGCTGCTCTCCATTCCCTTATGTAATCACTTAGTCTTTTATGACATCCATAGGAGGAGAGGGAGGGGTGTTAAGATTATATCTTAGTAAGTATTACATTATTTTTAACCGCACCAATCTTCGAGTTTGATCTTAACTTAAGATTAAACACTAACCTTGGTTGACATAATTGGACGTTATATATAAAAGCTACCTACAAAGATATGGATGAACTGCTGGGAATATCATAATGTATCTGGCCTGTATAGAAACTATACAAATGCCCCTATGGAGTGCCATGACAAATTATCTTGCGTTGCTTCTAGTCACTTCCATTACTTATTTTCGGACTCAAAACTTTAATCTTGTGAGTAACTCCTAAAGATCGCAACTTTATTTTGAATTCAGAATGATATATTGTGTGTCACCAAATGACTCTATTCGTTGACTAAAATTAGAACACAGTAAATTAGTAGATTAGTCGTGATCTAATTCCCACTGCCAAGCCAAACAGTAGTGCTCGCATTGCTGTTGGTTTGAAGGGTGTGGTTGCCGGTGAAATTACAGGGCACATGAGACTTTCCTTCTTTACGTCTCAGGGTCGACAGCGCGCGTGTGATGCCTCTGGTGTTACAGGCGTCCATAGGCTACCTACAGTAACCACTTTCCATCACGTGGGCCGTATGCTTGTTTGCTTGCCACGTAGTATAAAATAAAAATTGCATTCTATGGGAGAGGCCTCGTCCAGCAAGACTTTTTTGTTTTATTTACTATTTTAAATAGACTAACTACGGTCCATCAGATTAAGGCAACCACTGGCGCTTATAGACATGGGCAACACCTGGGGCATTTTCGTCTAAAGACTGCTGATACAAAAGAAGAAGCAAATTAGCTTTATGTTATCCTTACCCTGGATGGGGTAATTGGTAATTGGGCCCTAATGTTTGTCAAACTAGCCATCAGTGTGTCACCACAAAGTACCTGAACTTCAACGCGTGCTCACTGGTTTGGAAATTAAAAACATGGCTTTTAAGTTCTAAAGAGGAAAGTTGAGTAAGCCCGATGCCTACACTTAACTTACATTTTATTGCTAAAGGGTTTCCTCTGGGATACGAGTAACACAGATTCATAGTTAGCTTTTAAGCAGTAAAGAAACTAATGGCTATGTTCGGTATCCTGTTGTTGTTGATCTTTGTGCAAGAGTTCGTCTGGGGAAGCACTATCAGCGACTTTTGTTACAGTCACAGTAATACTCGCATTGAGTCGTGGTAATCTCGGCCTAAAAATAGGACTCCTCCAACTCCGTAAAAATGTCGTAAAAAGCAACTAAGGGATTATTCCAGGGGATGGGCTACTAACTGCGATCACCAATCTGCCTACCAAGGTTAGTGATTATGACAAATCCCCCCCATTACCCACCAGGTACCTTCTAAGTGTAGGTACACAAAAAGGCAATAAATTAAGATATGAAATATATGAATAAAAAATATGAAAAAGTTAGGCATCTCAGACTAAGTCCTCACTGTATATAAATCTGTATCTATTCTGTGACAAAATCTATAAAAACTGTGTAGGTAAATTTTCCTGACCTAGTTAAGATAAATATGTACTAGGAAACCGTACTGTACAGTTGAATACATATATTACCCTTCAATGAAAGAAAGTGTTATTCTACAAATTAAAGTATACCATATTTAAATATTACAATGTTTGTTTTTTGTATGGTTCAAATCTCTCGAGATGATTCTGTTGCGATTCTTGTCATTGCATTAAGTTGATAAAACAAAGTAGTGGTGCTGACAACGATCAAAATTGATGAGATGTAAAGCTTTGGTCTCGCGATCGTAACGCACAACGCGGCGGTAGGCGACATGCGGTGCCAGCCACGTAATCGTATGGAAATCTAGAGTCTCTTGTTCCGTCGGAGTTTGCGTCAGCGATGAAGGGCAAGCGCGGTGAAGTGGGGAGCGGGTACACCGCACTGCGCGGCATCGTGCTCGTTCATTCGCTGCGGTGTGCGTTATGGGTTGACAATGGATTTGTTTGAAGATAATTTAATAAAATTTGTCTGCGGCAAAATCAACAGACCACTTCTTCGCAGAGACTGTAAACGTTGCGTGTGACGCTGCGTTGAGCCGCATACCGCAGCGTTGCACGTTACGATCGCGAGACCAAAGCTTAAGGTGGAATGTAAAAATGTAAATTAACTCCCCTTTTTCGCATAATGTGGGGCAGAGTTTTAGTCTCACTCGTGTGCGTGTTGCACAATTTTTGGATATCAAATTGAGTTGCTGAAATGATCCGCTAGAGGCGCTGTTGCAGTTTCCATAATAATACCTTGAGGCCGAGCAAAATTAATGTCAACAGTCTCCGTCTCTTAGGGACATTAAGTACATTTACAAAAGTTAAATTATCAAAATGCTGCGTTTATTCAACTAGAACGAAACCATTTAATTTTCTGAAATAATTTATCACAAAAGCAGCTTAGTTTAGTAAGCAAAAGTTACAATAACTTCGTAAAATTAAATACTTATTTCATTAGCAAAGTTGTTTTCTGCAGTGCTGAAGTTGGTCCCTTGGTTCTTTTTACACCAATTGCCCGGTGAAACCCAGAGTACAAGTGGCTCTAGACTAGCTTAAAATAAATAAAAACTAGTATATAGAAGTGAAACTTTCCAAAATCTGCTGACAAAATAAGTTCGTCTGTTATTCGTCTTCTTGACGCATAAAAGACAGTTAAGGCATGATTTTTTTACATTAATAGACCCTCGTTTGGCCGCGATCTCACCTGTTAGTAAGTGGCAATGTGGCCGACGACGGAGCGCGAAGGACTGGAAGGCACCTATTCACTCTTGCCTTGAAAAGACCCAAATTATAGTTTTCAGGAAAGACAGTCGACGGCGGTGTTTCACTCCTTAGCAAAACAAAAAAATGCAAAACTCATGATAGGCCCTCTGCTATTATGAGTTTTGCATTGCAAAAACCGGAATGCGAAACGTGAGCATTCAACGTGACTTACGTAGTAACTATTTATCATTCTGTACCGCGCAGTCGGTAGAAACAGTACAGATTAGTAAATAGTTACTACGTAAGTCACGTTGAATGCTCACGTTTCGCTTTCCTGTTTTTGTAATGCAAAACTCGTAAAACGCCCTCTGTTCCCATTATATAGGTGAAACCAAAATGCTTAGTACAAAATAGAGGGCATACTAATAAGGGGTAAGTATGGTACTGAGCCGTCAGACTGCTCATCTATAGATGATGGAAAGGCTAGCAACATTACGGCGGTGCTCGAGACTCTGGATCTTAGTCTCCACCATATGTTTCTGCTCTATAAGCCTGAAAGCTCTGCGTTCAATCTAGTCTGCGAGCTAGTATTTGGCCGAGCCATTCCAAACATGGCAACAATACTCCAATGCTAACACGTAATCCGCACATAAGTTTGTGAGTTTCACTTCTATTTATTATAGTAGGTACTAGTTTTATGTTTCAGGTAACCTGTTTTATTCAAAGAAACCTTCTTATTCAGCTCACGTTTGTAAAGCCTTTCAGTTTTGTTCCCGTTTCGGTAGATTGTTATTGGAGCGATATAAGTTTTTTTCTAGTGGAGCAAATAATGTAGAAATATTTACTTTTACTTGCTAAAGCTAAATACATTTACAGACAAGTATTTTTGTAGATATTCGCACAATATAATATTGTAGATATTCGCACAATATAATATTGTAGATATAGTATTCACAGTATGTACCTATTATGTAACAACCACGGTGGCGAGGCGAGCGAGTAGCTGGCTGAGATGCAAGAGGTCCCGGGTTCGATTCCCGCTGCGTGACAAATGTTTATATATGATCTGCAAATACTTGTTCCGGATTTGGTTGCTGGTAACATGGTACTCGTAGTTCCTGATACCCACGACACAGGAAATCCTAGTGTGGGATCTAGAATACGTACCTAGTCAGTGGGTGTAATTTTATGCTATATGTACACTACGAAGCCGGCTTTGCCGCCGGTATAGTGTGTAGGAGCCTTTATGTTATTAGACATCTTGGGACTCAGTTTAGGCACAGAAATAACTTTGTATGTGACTTACAAAGAATCTTAATTGTAATATTTTGTTATAATACAGTAAAAATAATTCTCATACTCTTGTTAGTATAATTAGTATCAAAGGAGACATGAGATAAAAGTTTCTGAAAAATAAAAAACTTTGTAAAATCTAACGAGAGTGCAAATCTTTTAAAAAAAAGTTATCGTACATGCTTGATTATAGAATATCAAACTTTCAATGATAAGAGATAAGATAAGATAAGTTTATTTAATTTCATTCCGCTTACATACACGACATACACAAAATAGATGTACTATAACATCAACAATAAAACATCAAACATAATTATTAATTCATATATTATATTATTATTATTATTATAACAAATAGCTATCATCTAGACAAGCGTGCTACATCTTCAACCACACTGTCGGTTTCGATGATGAGAAAGTGGTCAAACACATGGCTATTTAAAATTCAAAAAAGCTAAATACTTGGAACTTGGAATCACAAAAAAAACAATACCTTTCAAACTCATAATTTGTTGTTTTGTTAATTAATAGAAATTCAATAAATTTTTAAATAGTTTTTACTTAGCTTAAGAAGTTAAGAAATTGAATAAAATGAAGGGATGGCATCAAAATGTTTTCAAAATTATCTAGTTTTGGCAAAGACAAACAAGTAGGTATAAAAGTTTTATAGAGGGACCAAATACGTAAAGAAATAATAAAATCGCGGCTAGCTATCCCATGAGCATTGTTCCGCCAAATTTGGACTAAGGAATTTAATATAAATCCGGGGTGAAAAGGGCTTGGTTCTTGGCCCATGATTACTAGTCTGGGAGCGCTACAAAAGCGCTTTTCTAAAAGGATATCAAATATTACTGAAAAATATTATTATGTATTTGACCAATATACAGTGGCACTAGCTGCGCCCTGCGGTTTCATCCGCGTGAACAATGATGAAAATTTATGATGATGATGATGAAAAGTAGCATTTGTGTTAATCCAGAGTATAAGGTATCTCTATTCCAAAGGTGTTGTTCCAAGATGTATGGAGTCAAGCCCTTGTCAGTGTACACTTGTGTAAACGAGACTAAATATATGTAAAACCTTTTCCCATTGTAATTTTTTTATTATTTCGGTTCATCATTTTGCAGGTTCCTAAAATATCTTTCTCACGGAGAGTAACACAAGACAAAACAATATGGCGGGGTGAATACAATTTACTCTGTGGTAAAATGTTTTGACAGCTGTTAAAAACTTTGACCAGAACTGCATTTCGTTCGCGTCTTGGCTCCAAGGTCTTGGAGCAAAGAAAATATTTTCGCGTAGAATAAAAAAATGTTGAATTGAAGGACTTGATGTACAGGGTGGTTATTCGCTATGACCTAAGAGATTCCTTGTCAATAACGTGTGACATCACCCATGCTATTTAGCGATGATTCCACGCAGATATCGTAACGAGCCCGCGTTATGTCACGTTTGGTCATAGCGAATAAGGCGGCTGATGTGATGATCGTAATAAAGCTAGCGTAGGCAACGCATTCTATGTAGAGACACTACTCCCAACGAACGAATAAAGCAAGACCACAGATCAATAAACGTGACATTCCCTGTCATGGCTGCTCAGGAAAATATGTTATCATTGTAAAATTTATTCGAATTTTAAACATTTCTATGCAGTAAATTATGCTTCAAATTAGAGTAAGAGTATTTTTACGATAATCACTGTTTTTTTGCCATTCTCTGTCTGGTGTACATCGATGTAGGCCATTTTGGAACATGTCCTTTCAATCAAATCTGTTCCACCGTTTGCGCGTGAAGAAGAAACAAACATACTCACAAAATTTTGCATTAATAATATTATTAGTGTTATATTTTGTCAAATCTATATTTCTGCGACTATGCAACCAATGGTAAAAAGAGGCCCTTTGTGGCTCTGCCTACCCCTTCGTGGGAAATATGTATATTTATGTATGTATATATTTTGACGACCTCTGTGGCGCGGCGGGCGAGTAGCCGGCTAAGGTGTGAGAGGTTGCGGGTTCGATTCCCGCTGCAGGACAAATGTTAGTATTATCTGCAAATTTTTGGTTCCGGGTCTAGGTGTTATGGTACCATGGAATTCGTAATTCCTGATACCCATAACAGTATCCTAGTGCGGGATCATGACTACGTATGTGATTGTTAGGTGTTTTATTTTCAATATTTAAAAGGTCTTGAAATAATGGTTTAGCGACATTTTAGCATGTCTAGCAATAAGGTACGAATTAAATGTATCTTCCTATAGATATAATGAAGTACACCTTATACTGTACTACCTTATTACCTTGTATTAAAGGTCATTTTATTGCATACTGCTGAGAAATTGTTTTATGTTTAAACGATTGGGTAAATTCCTTATATTATATCTTGCCGTGGTGTGTTCGGCCTAATAATACCCCTCTGTCTCCTCTCGCGGATGTAGTTAAAGATTTACTAAGGGTTTACGCTCAGCAACCAGAGTATGTGACCAAACTGATCACCAATCCTTCTGGCAAGCGTGGTGATGTACTCCTCATTAATTTCTATGACGTAAGCCTCGTCCAGTAGTGGACGTAAATAGGCTGGTGATGACGATGATGACAACCAACTAGTCTTTTTCTTATGTCAATTTTTTTTTTGTTATTTGCAGCCTATCTTTTTAATTTCTTTACCTCTCCTGCTAGTATTTTTTCTGGCTAGTGAACTTCGTTATGATCTCACTGAAAACATGCAGAGCTTAATTACTATACATAGCTAGAGAACTAAACTGGTGTGCAATGAAATGTGGTGCGTAGAAAATAACTTTTCATTTAAAAAACCGACTTCCGCCATTGTACTCGAGTAAATATTTGGATGAAAAAAAAATTATGAAAGAACCATAGTGGTGAAAGGATTATGATACTTTTTGAATGCAAATGCTTGGTTTGTTGCTGAAAATATCAAAATCGCCATATGTATGCCTACAATATTTGAGGAGTTCCCTCAATTCCTCATGGATCCCATCATCAGAACTGGATTTTGAATGGGACCAATCTGGAAGCATATCTATTCAAATAAAAAAAGAATTTTCCAAATCGGTTCATAAACACCGGAGATAAGCGGTAACAAACATTAAAAAAATAAAAAAATACAACCGAATTGAGAACCTCCTCCTTATTTGGGAAGTCGGTTAAAAATGAGTTTGGGGAGGTATAGTGGTTTATTCTAATTGACCCTATTTCATTTGCACGCTTGTTTATTTCTGAAACCTGCTGTGTTGTATCTTAGCCCGAGGCTGGTAGCACTTTGAAATTGAAACTATGTGAAATTCGTATAATATTCTCAGTAATGAGTATTTACTGTGTAGCGAAGCATAATTATTATTATTATATATTGTGTTTAATTATTAATTACCTTGTCTCGTAGGTAATAACAAGATAATCCTATTAAAGATAGTTATAACTTATCTGGATGAGGCTTTTATTCAGTAAAATTACGTTTTTCATGTTACAATTAAATATTTTTCTTATGGGTTCCGTAAATGGCACGAAACAGAACCCTAAGAGCGCTTGTAAACGTCCGTTTTTTTGACCGGATAACGGACCGTGTTTTTTATTATTATTAATAAAAAAAACACGGTATTATATACGCGCATGTATTCGCGGTGGTGTATGGTTTATAATGAATGTGTGTACATGCACCGGACATCGGTGCGGTGAACAATTTACGCCCGATGCACCCCCCTCGGTACGACGGACGGGTAAGAAAGAGAAAGAGCGGTCATCCAAGCCAGTGTATTGGTACCTCAGAATTGGTACCTGTTGACGCTGCCGGACGTATTGCCAGTTTTCTATAAATTGAGTGCCGTCTGCATACAGACATATAGTGCATATAGACGGCAGTCCAAGCTAACAACCATCCGGTAAAAAATTAGTTGTCTGTAAAGTCGGTTTACTGACGATAGTTGAACGTGTCAACGATTGCCCGATCCCCGATTGATTGACGATTGTGGCCGATTGTGCTTCTTTGTCGCTCGTTCCGCGCTCTCGCTTGCACTTCAAGCCTTACATGGAACGCCTCAGAGCGAGGTAACGCCGCATGAGTCATGTTTTTTCGTGCGTGCAGCCGGCTCTATCGAATTATAAGACGTTGTCACGTCAAAAAATATACGTATACAAGGATATCCGCTTATTGACGGTCCGTTATCCGGTGAAAAAACCCTCAAGCGCCGACAACAACAAGCGCTCTTATAATTTCAACCTATCCGTCTGTCCGTCCGTCCGTATGTAACAGACATTTTACTCGGGGGCTATTGGCACTATACATTTATATAGATGAAAATTGGAAGGTGGTTATTCTATGAACCGCTATACAATGCTGAAGTATGGTGTATATTATTATTATGTATTGTTAATATTAGGGAAGGAGGAGAGGTTTATTCTTAAGCCGGACACATACAACGGCACAAAGATTAACCTAATATCCTGTATATAGTATAAGTACTAAGTATATAAAGCATAGTAAGCATGTACCAGGTGCTTCTCACCTGATGGTAAGATGGGTCATTTATGTACTGCTTATTTTAATAAGTCGGTGGATTGAGGCGGCACAAGAGCGTACTTTTTGGTATTCTATGGGGTAGGCGATGGACTTTCACAAGCTTATGATCATGGTATAATATGTGAATTATGTAATGCTTCGATCTGGGAATGGAAATTGGTGTACCACAAATTATATGCGTTCATATCACACAGAGAACGTCTAAGGTCTTAGATAATAATATTATTCATAATGGATCTTGTATGTAAAGTGATGGTTAACACGTAGACAGATCAAAGAACTGGTACTAAGTATTTTGGTAGGAATATTAAGAGCTACGTCGCGACATAGTATGTCGTAGGTGTTGTCGTAGTCGTCGAGTAGTGACTACGAACTGGACGACGCTCCAACTGTTTTCGGTTCTGCAAGCTAAAATGGCTGTTAAATTGTTATTAGATGTCCACTACTGGACGAGGCTTCCCCCAAAGAAGGGTATGGAAGGATTTTCCTTGATCACCATGCTTGGCTGATGGATTGGTGATCGCAGTAGTGATGTTGTGTTGGTGGATGCTTCTGCCCATCCCTAGGTATAATTGGCTTTTGCGACATCTATGGGATGAGATAGAAGGGTAGACCCTTCTAAGGCCAGACACACCACGGTACCAAGAGAGGGGCTTAGATTTATACACATGATTGCTTCCTTAATCTGTAGTTACGTGCAAGTAAAAAGGCATTCCACATAACTGGTAACGAAACTCCGGTATCTGAAGTAATTTTATCCCCTGAAGACCCTTATGGTTACAGGTTCAAGCAGTCTATTGAGCCAAAGTCAAGTCAAAGTCAAAGTCAAAGTCAAAAAGAACTTTATTCATTGAAATCACAAGGATCATTTTGAATCGTCTTATATAAAATTAAATTACTCCTGTTCCAACGCGACCAAGCCTAGAAGAATCAGGCAACAAACTCGGCTTGGCTTACATAAATGGTCCGTCTTACCACTAGGTGAGAAGCGCCTGTGTGGTGCCTCGGAGCAAGGAGTTGCTGATACATAGTAAATGAGAACTTAAAAACCTTAAGAAGGTAGTCAAAAGTAAATAAACATCAGCAAAAATTTGCAAGACAGCACACGCTACGCTTGTTATACTTATAAATAATAATCTAATACAAACATGTAAATAGGTAAGTACAGATATTGCAAATTTACATTTTAGCAGTCGAGGGGCAGAGCGACATCAGGCCACGCGGCTTTATCATTAATATAGTCATCAAGAGTGTAATACGCTTTCTTAATTAGATTCATCTTTATGTAGGATTTAAATCTTCGAATAGGAAGTTTAAATGCACCTTCTGGAAGTTTATTATAGAACCGTACAGAATTCCCCATAAAAGACCCACTTACTTTCTTTAATCGAAATTTTGGTATATTTAGTTTGTGTTTATTTCTCGTGTTAATACCATGCACGTCACTTTTTATCATAAAACTATCCAAGTGTTTATGTGTATGTAATAATATTTCATAGATATATTGCGATATTACTGTAAGAATATTGATTTCTTTGAAACGCTCTCTCAAGGAGTCACGCGAATTCATTTTATAAATGGCACGTATTGCCCGTTTTTGCAAGACAAAAATAGCTTGGATATCTGCTGCTTTACCCCACAGTATGATACCATATGACATAACACTATGGAAGTAGCTAAAATAAACAAGCCTAGCTGTAGCTTCATCAGTAAGCTGCCTTATTATACGAACTGCATATGCAGCGGAACTAAGTCTACCAGCAAGAGCCACAATTTGTGGTGCCCACTGCAACCCTGCATCAATATTAAGCCCTAAGAAAATGGTAGACTTGACAAGATCAAGTGTCTCCCCATTTATTTTAATATTAGTTGGATAATGTTTTACATTTGGCAATGTGAATTTGATGCATTTAGTTTTTTTAGCATTAAGCAAAAGATTATTAACTGTGAACCACTCAAGAACACGCGATAGTGAATCATTTACACCATCGTAATTAGATTTAGATCTATCAACTTTGAAAATCAAAGAAGTATCGTCAGCAAACAGAACTATGTCACATATGTCTTTCACAAAAAAAGGGAAATCGTTAATGTAAACTAGGAATAAAAATGGGCCTAGTATTGAACCCTGTGGCACCCCCATGACAATAGTCGATCCTGAAGACCTTTCACCACCAACATCAACTTTTTGGACTCTATTGGATAAGTAAGAATTTACAAGATTAATTGCCTGATTTTGTATGCCATAATGTTTTAACTTGGAAATTAAAGTATCATGCCTCACGCAGTCAAAAGCTTTGGACAGGTCGCAGAAAACTCCGATCGCGTCCTGCGAGTTCTCCCATGCTTCAAATATGTGTTCTAAGAGCATGGTACCAGCATCGGCTGTCGAACGACCCTTAGTAAATCCAAATTGATGACTATGAAGAAGTCCGTGGAGGTTGAAGTGTGACAATAACTGAGTAAGAATAAGTTTCTCAAAGATTTTACTTAACGCAGGCAATATAGAAATTGGCCTATAATTACCTGGATCTTTTTCATTACCAGACTTGAACAAAGGAATTAATTTACTATGTTTCATAAGATCAGGAAAGACTCCCTCGTCAACACATCCATTGAAAATATAGGCCATACACGGCGCAATATCAATAATTATAACACCTAACACCTTTGTAGATATTCCCCAAAGGTCTTCAGTATTTTTAATATTAAGTGACTTAAATGTCTTAACAATATCAATGGCATTAACGTATCTGAAACTAAACGCGACCTCACACTTATCAACACTTAATTCCAATAAAGTAGATGCTCCAGAGGCAGTTGATTTTAAAGATTGAGTCACAATATTAGGTATACTAGAGAAAAAACTATCAAAGGCATTTGCGACCTCAATATTATTTGATAATATTGTATTGTTTACGTTTAAATTAATTTGTTTACTACGAGGTTTAGCTTTACCTGTTTCATTATTTATTAATTTCCAAGTTGTCTTAATTTTATTTGTTGATTTTTCTATTTTATTTCTCAAATGCAATGATTTTGCTGCATGACAAACTTTTTTGAAGGTCTTGGAATAGTTCTTTATGTACAAGATAAACGTTGGATCGTGCAACATTGATTCTCTAGCCGCATAGAGTTCATATAATTTATTCCTACTTCTATAAATACCGGTTGTAGCCCAATCAGCTAACCCGACATTAGCTCTAGCTTTACATTTTTTTAACTTAAATATCTCACTATGTTCCTCACATATCAACTTAAACAAACTAGTAAAAAGGTCATTCGGATCATCTACGCACGGTACAAGGGGCATTTTAAGTTCAATACTGCCCTGGAACTTCTTAGTGCGACTTTCTGTGATAGGCCGATAAGTGAATTCCTTAGGTTCATCTACAAAATTACAAGTAAATATAGCACTGTGACCATAGTGATCTGAGGTGAAATGTTTAATTACTGATTTATCAATTGGAACACTACTGCAATAAATATTATCTAAACAGGTGGATGTTGTTAGTGTCACCCTTGTAGGTTCTTCGAAGAGGTGATTTAAGTTAAAGCATTTAAATAAATTAAGCAGCCTCTCAGATAGAGGATTAACCGGAATATCTATATTGAAATCTCCGCAGACTATTAGCATTTTATTACAAACAAAAGTTTTAAGCAATGCTTCTTCCATAGTGGATTCAAATAATGCGAAGTCTGCGTCAGGGGGACGGTAAACGCTCACAATGATATGCCGCTCTAGCTCAACACAAGATAGCTCAATAGTCCTCTCAATAGTGAGATTTGCAACATCTTTACGTTCCTTGCATTTTAAAGTATTTCGAACAACAATTAAGGAACCCCCACGTATGGCGTTTTTGCGTTTGTATGAACTTACAATATTATAATTCTCATAATAAGGGAGTAAATCAAATTGTAACATCCAGTGTTCAGTTACACACATAATATCAACATTAAAACGATTTAAAAATAATTCTAATTCTAAGATTTTGCTGGGAAGGCCTTGCACATTTTGATGTACTACATGTAATGTGCCCGGCTGTCTCATTGTCGAACTCGTCAGTTTAAATGACTGTCAGCTACTCCTACTTGTTTGCCCTCATTAGTACTACTACTAACTACGGGCTTGTCGGTGAACTGCGTTATAGTACTTATAACGGGATCAAAAATATTAAATGCTAACAATTTAGCAATTATTAATTTACTATGTCTACTCAAATACATAGTATCTTGTGTCAAAATAAAATTACTAATAAAATTATTAGTATCAAAATACAAAACGTCTCTATGACGACATGTCAAATTATACAGCATTAAATTAAGATTCCAAATTTTTTGATTATCTTTAGTACTCAAACATTTTGAGTAAGGGAAAGCACATAAAATTAATTTTCCCAGTCCTGAATCTAGCTTTTGTAGCAAAGTCTCAACTAACTTAATAATATCCAAACGCGTTACACCACTACTCTCACCTAATTGTACTAAAAGAGTGGTGTTGTTGTCAAAGCAATCCTCCCTCTTTATAGTATCTATAAGTTTGTTAATAGGGGCATTAGGAAAGCAATTATTTGTCACAACTTGCCCTAACAGGTCACTAAGGAGCAAGCCCATCCCAACACCTATCTTATCTGAATACACCACAGTCTTCCGGGTCTGACAACAGGATTTAATCTGTCTAACCGGAGACTGCGTACCAGGTGTGGAAACTACTTCAACCTGAACAGTAGGTTTAGCCTGACTCTGCGATGCACATGTTGCAATGTGTGTTAAAGCACCTAAAGCTGATCCAGAAGGCTCTGATAAAGGAAGGTCCGTCTGTGAGCTACTATTACATACTTGTACATATGTGCTATCATCACTCAGTATCTCTACGATATTATTCATTTTCTGAATATTGTCAGATGCTTCTCGTTCAGCTTTTTTATATTTACACGTTACATCATGAAGTGATGTTTCTAAACTTTTAATTTCCTCTGACATATCAACTAACTCTTTTGAATTTCGTCCTATCAAATTATAGCAGGAATTAAGTTCCTCATTTAAATAACATTTTTGCTTAATATGCTTGGCATAACTTAGGACATTTTTATGCTTTTTAAGCTTTTTCTCAGTTTTTTTTATAAAATTACTTAGCTTCACATATTTTTTTATTCTGTTACTCCCCTTCACTTGTTGAAATTTACTTTTACAATTTGGTGTAGTGAGATCTATCGTTGAGAAGTTAGAAGCACTTTCCATGAGTTCCGTCTGTAGATCCAGACTCCTATAATTATTATTTGAGGGAACATGCTTCGACTCTAATTGTTCAAGTTTACATCTGCACTCCGCAAGCTCATGCTGTAAGTCTTTATTTTCCTGAAGCAACACCTCGTAGGTTTCATGGCAGCTGTCTACGGATAGTAACATGGACTGCATACGGTCCATCTGCTCAAGTACGGCTACATATTGAGAATGAAGCTCGGCAAGTTCTTTCTTGAGGCTTGTATTCTTGCCAAGAATCACCAACATTTCAGCCTCACTCTCGTCACGTTCTTGTAGTAGCTGGCTGCGAATCTCGTTGGATTCTTTGAGCTCCGCAGCTGCCTCCTTGTACTTTGCTTCCAAGTCGCATGCCCTCCGAGTCATCATGGTAGATGGTATTCTGAAACACAGCAGTAGGCAAGTGGGTATCTAGAAATAGATAGTGACAGGTATAGAAAAGGTGGAAATATAAAAAAAAACAATTAGTAAAGATGGGGGAGGTAGAAAGCAACAAGAATGTAGTAATAGAATTAAAATTTACAATGAAAAATAACACTTGCTTAGCTAACCAATTATTACCAGATCAATTTAAAAATTGTTTTAGAATTTCTCACTACTAAGTACTTGACACACAAGTAAAAGAAAGATTACAAAGTAAGTTAACTCCGGTTACTACAAATTATTAAAAAAAAATAACAATGAATTCATGCATTTAACTAAATACTACTCAGGTAATAAGTACTTAGTTATTGTGGAAAGTACAACCTACAGATTACAGTTAGTTGGTATTTTGGGACCAGTTAGTGCAAAAGAATGATAATATTTTTGTAATTTTCTGAGTGTCTCTGTAGTTGTGTCTGTGTGAGGCAGTGTTTAGACTACAGTCGTCTTCCAAACTTTGTCAAGGCGAAAGAGTACAAAACTTTACCTTTTCGTATTGTGTAGTGCAAGTGACTCACAAGGAGCCGAGTCAATGTGTGTGTGGTAACGTGTGTGAGGTGTAAAATGTTATGTTATTAGAACAAAATATACTCCCCAGGTTTATCCATGAAATCCAGCTAACACTTTGGAGTGTAATTCACAGAATCCTCTGGAAACAAACTGCTTTCCTTTTGTGGACTTTCATACAATTCAAACTCGAACACGTCAACCGTTGTGACCCAGTACGAACTTTGGCAAAGTTTTTTCATATGTTTTTATAGAACACAAACACTCACACGTGTGAAATATACTATTTTTAACAACCGTACGTAACTTATAATGATAATTAACAGTGAAAACTACAATAAAAACTAAAATAAATAAGAGCAGCTGATTTAGACGTGCGTCAGCTGGGGTTGCCACACGGCGAAAAAGATCCCATGATCACACCACTAGCATCTTGATAAATTTTAATCAAAATCTTTCGGCCCTATTTGCATAGCCCTCTGGTGCTCTGAACATCATCAACCCTTGAATTTGCATCGAAATGAGCGTAAAATGACCGAAACCCTCATTAAAGGGACTTGAAGAGAAACCTTTATTCTTTTGTCTACGCGTTTGTTTGGCCGCCATTTTGTAGATTCGCCATTTTGTATATAAAAGTCCTTTGTGTGATGTTGTTGTTGGTTTTATAGAAAAGATAAAATTATGCATGAAGAATCAGAAAAAACTAACTTGCACTGTCAAACGAAGACGATATGAAAATACTTACTGTGAAAGTAACTTTTATTAACATTTTAGTTTTTTTTTTATATTTGACCGTGCCATACTTACCGTTATAGTGACGAAATGTGTCTGCCCTAAGAATAGACCCCTCCTCCTCCCGTGGCTTTAGTAAAAGCCTTACTAAGGGATTACACCAGGGGATGGGCAGCAATATCTACCTGAGTACTTATCACCAAACTGCAATCACCAATCCGCCTGCCAAGCGTGGTGATTATAGCAAATCTCCAAATTGTATTCAATGGGGGAGGCTTTGTCCAGCAGTGGACGTAAACAGGCTGGTGATAAGATAAGATAAGATAAGTTTATTTGCCAGAACATTGTAAACACAATAAGGTCTTATACTAGAAAAAGTCCAATATGTTCTACCTTATAACTAGGCATGCAAATTTTCACATGGGTAATATGATTAATTTAAAAAACAATAATGATTATATTGAACTAATTCCTCTAAGATATTTAATAATAATATCTTCTATAACGCTGTTGCAAAATGCTTTAGCCTAAATAAAACTTTTATATCATTATTTTAATAAAAATATTTATGCACAATAGCAATAATCTAACAGGATAGCACATTTTTCCTATATACTTGAGCTAAGATATGTCAAAGACCTCTCGTGTTAAAATCCATCACATGGCTCTCAATCTATCTATGCGTGCCTCTAAATACCGAGACATGTTGGATTGTTTAGGTACGCGCCTAAGTTACTTACCTATGAACTAAATAAACTTCAAATTATTTATGGCATTCTCAAACCAAACTAGACATTATAAATTAATATTGAATACGTGCGCAAACTTTATGAAATATCTCCAAGTAAATCCATAAAAAGTTATAATATCGGCAGTAAACAGTTTTGTACACTTTGAATAGTTCGGAAATTTTCTTGTTAGTGGGTCATGCGAGCTTAGTAGGCTGGCGTAAGTGTATAACGCTAGCGACACACTTATTTTTGCCAACCTGCTAGATGGAACCTAAAGGGACCTTATTTCTTACCGACTTCACAAACAGGTTATAATTTGTCAAGATCTGTGGGGCTCTTGAAAACAGTTCCAATTGCAATCCAGTTCCAATCTCAATCCAGTTTCAACGTTTGTTTGGCACTCTTGAACCAAATCGAGTTTGAAATCGAGATAGAGCACGCGTGAAGGCTTTGACTTCGACTTTGCGTGAAGAACAACAGAGACAGAAAGACGATTTCACTTAGTTCCATAAAATTCCACTCCAAATTGTGTGCTAGTATTGAATTCAAGAGTACCAAATTACCAAGGAATCTAGAATTCTCTGATGAAAAATGACACTAAATCCTGAATTAGGATCCAGTAGAGCGTCAAGAGTAGCCCTGCTGAGCACTAACTTATGCCTTAGCGCGAATTACAGGCAGCCGTTAAAGATTCAGTTTCTTTGAAAAGTATATCCTTATAGCCTCTGCTTCTATCAATTATTTTCTTATTTATGAAAACATTTCTTACAAATCATCATAAGAGTCCCCAAATTAAAACAATAAGCTGAAATGACAGGCTTCTGTCGAGCATTTTGCCTATAGACCACTTTCACGCAATGAACTATGTAGATATTTTTTGATGACTAGCTGCGCGTCGCTGTTTCACCCGCGTGAACAATGATGAAAATGTATGATAATGATGATTAAAAGTAGCTTTTGTGTTAATCCAGGGAATAAGAAATCTCCATTCCAAAGTTCACTCAAATCCATTCAGCCGTTTGAACGTGAAGAAGGAACAAACATACTCACAAACTTTCGCATTTATAATAATATCCTCTGACGTTCCAAGCAACAACCGAACAATAGAGCATCGAGAAGATACGACTGTGTCCGTCAAATGAAAAAAAAAATTAGAACTTTATTGAATGCAAATGCTTGGTGCATTTGCATTCAAAAAGTATAATAATCCTTTCACCACTCTGGTTCTTTCATCATTTTTTTTTCATCCAAATATTTTGTCGTATAAAATGGCGCAAGTCGGTTTTTTAAATGAAAAGTTATATATTTTTAATAAGTGTATTTTTTTATGTCAGTTAACACCATATTCTGTAAGTAAGCTAAACTTAATTGATAGTAGTTACACATACAAGATTATTAACAATTACTTGGCACAATGCGTTGAGTGTGCTGGTTGTAGTGCCACTACAACGCTAATTACTCTCAAAATCTAAAATCATTAAGTTCTCTTCTATGCTCTATACATACCCAACATGTTTACCCCAGTAACATTCGTTTAGTTAGCAATATTTACTAATAAAACACAACTATATCAGGTCCATTTTTTTTTAAATAGCGAGGCATCATGCTAGGGGACCCACTACCTCGTAAAACGAGTTGTAGAAGTGAAAATATCAAGGGAGTTCTTAGCCACGTCGGTGTTCAGTTTCGCCTAAGAATTTATGCTGTCTGTGACATGTTGACTCAAATAAAAGCAATCTTCTTGTTTTTGTAGTTGTGACCGAATGCAAATTAACTTTAGGGAAAGTTAATATGAATTGGGCCACAATGCAATATAGCACCAAGGAGGACATCGCTTCGCATTCCGATGTCTTCCAGTTCACTCGAAGGGATAATGTACTCTCTGAAAATGCGTGCCCTGAACTATAAGGTGCGGTATGTTTTCTACTTACCCAGTTCTTTAGCGGATTTCTGTGAAATTGAAAAAAGTTGTAGGTACTTTTTGTTGTGTAAATATGTTCAAATGTTTTACTAACTTTAGATAGAGTGTAATTTGACTAAAAATAATAGATATTAGAAACTGAGCATTTTTTTTTAAAACAGCTCACAGTGAAATTTTTCGATTCAAGGCAGCTATTACTCATTGGTATCGCACATCTTTTAGTAGGTACTGAAATTTACAATAATGTTTTATGGTTTTAAAGTGTTAATCCACGCTTATGGGAATTTCTCAGATTTTATAGTATCACAAAAATTACCAAACCAGCGGGGTTTGAACCCGCAACCATCTCTTTGATATGGAGATGCGTTAAGTGCTGTGCCACTGGCTGACTTCAGGCAGTGGCTAAAAACAAGTAGAGTGAGTAAAGTATAAAAACTGAAAAGTATACTTTCTAAAGAAACATAAAAAGCTTATGTTTATGTTGAGAATTTCTCCTCGCAACCACAGGAAAACAGTCTTTTGGCTCTCTTGAGTCTTTTTTTTGAGTTCTTGAGTTTCAAGACCGTTAACTGTATGATCTAAATTCACTCCATCCAGGCTCGTAAATACCTTTTCAATATCCAAAAGCATTTCTCATACATTAAACAGATATTAGGATTCATGGAGTGATAAACCAAGGATCAGGCAAGGGGGATAATCGATGTTTTATGTGCTCGCATAATGTCGGAGTTTTTTGGTGAATGTAAAGAAATATTCGTAATATAGATGAATAAATGAGAGACAAAAATCATGATTTAGGGACAGAGACATTGATAGATATAATTTATATTGCCCATAAAAGAAGTACAAAGGCGAACTTAATGCTAAAAAGCATTATCTTCCAGATAACTGTTATAATATTAAGTCTGTGGATGAATACACTCTCTATGTTTTGGCTCTCAGATTGCGACAATGGGTCCGTGCATAACTTTATAAATAAAATATACTTACTGAAAGTAGTTAATATCGTGTATTAATTAATTACCACCATTAACACAAACCAGAAAATATAACAAGTGGTGATGAGGATGGGATCCGAACCCACGCGTGCAAAGCACATTGGATTAGAAATCCAATCTTATACCATTTATATAATTAAAGATAGAAATGTTAACATAATATAAAAAAGAAAAGGAAAAATAAATAAATTGCTCTTTAATCGATCTTTCTGAGGAAATTATTGAACGAGCGTAGCGAGTTCTCTGAGTCAAGTTGGAAGAATCGGCGTTTGTATGTATGTATGTATAATTGTCCGATGAAAACTTCCAAACCGTTAATCCGATCTTCATGAAATTTGGTATGGGGGTAGATAGTATTGGTACAATTTGTAGGTAAGGTTATGAGCTATATCGTTTAGGGGGTTGCTGAGATATTGGGGTCCAAGAGGGGGTAAAAAAAATAAAAGTGAGACAGTCAGATCAAGTGGGGTGTCTAATGAAAGCCCTTTGGTTGGACATTTCAAAACTGTTTTTAATAAGTGCCTTAGTAGTTTTTGAGATATTAGGGAAAATAAAAAAGGTAAAAATCAAAAATTCTAGGGTACTTCCAGCAATCCCACAATGCTGTTTTTTTTTTTTTTTTTTACAATTATAGACCCTCGTTTGACCGCGATCTCACCTGTTGGTAAGTGATGATGCAGCCGACGATGGAGCACGAAGGTCTAGAAGGCACCTATTCACTCTTGGTATGCTTGTGGCTTTTGTGTCACAACTACAAGGAAAAGTCTGAAAATGACGCTGGAATTCTATGGTTTCGTCAAAAGGACGTTATCAAATAATTCGTCAGGTACTTGATATAGGTACTAACAGGTATGTAGTATTACGCCCCGTTGCTTAGCCCTATTCAAAGGTTATTTCGATGATGTGTAGGAAATAAGAGTTGTTACTGATAGATCCTGTACTGTACTGGTAGACCTCGAGGTGAAAATTTTCAAAAATAATAATATAAAAATGGAAATTACTTGGTTAAGTAGTCGGGCTGATAAAGGTGTTATCACGAGGTCTCAGTTCGGGGCAAACCACTAGTTATAGATTCTAGATCTGAACACCTACACTGTTAGTGGTATTCGCTATAATTACCAAGCTTTTCAGGTAGATTGGTGATCGCAGTTGGTGATATGTAATCAGGTGGAAACTGCTGCTATCATGATAGAGTCTGTTCGACAGCCCACTCTGCAGGGGGTGTCTGATCGAAGAAGAATCGGCTGCCCACGTAGTCCTGGAATGCGTGAGAGTAGCAGCTCAACGTGAACAAATCCTCAACAACCCGAGGTCACTCCGCGAAGCCTGCGAAGACCCCAGGAAGCTTCTGTGCTTCTGAACGGAGTTAGGCTGGCTAACTATCTAGCCAGTTAACTCTCATGCATAATGGACCGTCCATAGAGTTCGAATGCGGAAAAGGGAGTTCTTTTACATTAACATTATTAGAGTATATTCAGCGAGAGACTCGTCGTGGCCAAATTGTAAACTGACGTTGTAAACTCCATAATAAAACCATAATTAGGAGCTGATTTCTTTCTGTCGGCATGTTGAATTAAAAACTAGAGAAATAGTAACAGTTGTAATACGATCGAAATGGAGCAGATGTACTATTGTATTGCCCGTTAAACAAAAAAGGTAATTAAGCAAAGCGATCCTCCAATCCCACGACGGGTCTCTCGCTAAACAGACTCTACGACCTATCATGCTCTACGAGGGCTACGTGCTACGCGTAATGGGATACGCGCTACATGCTACATGCTACGTGCTACGCGCTGCAAGGAGGGCTACAAAAATTTGGCCGAAGATGACAGATATCTTAGTTTTTAACGGAGCTCTGTCATTCATTGTACTACATTTTAACATAAATTGTTAAATCAAATTCAGCATTCTTACTTAGATACCTAAGTCCTTTATAACTGTGAAGTTCCTTGTAACATACAAAGTACTAACTATCTGCAGACGTGGGTCTTCAATACCTCGAGTTGAGACTAATTGACGGAACGCTTAGCGTTTGAGGAGACCTTAGTTCTGTCGGTAATAGGAATATCGATATCATTTATAGATCAAATTGCATCACAAAATGCTCCGAAATAGCACAATGGTTTAACAATTAAATTGGTATAACATAACCAAAAAATAATCGTTCTCATTTGCTTTTTTTTTTATGCTACTTGGCAAGCAGGCAAGCATACAGCCCACCTGATGGAAAGCAGTTACCGTAGCCTATGGACGCCTGCAACACCAAAGGCATCACAAGCGCGCTGCCAACCCTGAGACATAAAGATGAAAAGTCTCATGTGCCTGTAATTTCACCGGCACCCGTACCTACCCTTCAAACCGAAACACAGCAATGCGAACACTACTGCTTGTAAATAATTGACAATGTAATTCTTGTATCCAAAATAATGTATTATAAAGAGACAATGGAATAAAAAATGTTATTGATGACCACTATGGTCCACTGTGTAGCTGGCTGAGATGCAAGAGGGTCAATTCCCGCTGCGGGACAAAAAATTGCATGATTTTCAAATATTTATTTTGGATTTGTGTGTTATGGTACTATGGTACTCGTAGCTCCTGATACCCAGCGAACTATATATGTAACTGTTGAGTGTTATGCTATGTTAGGGAAGTATCTTGTGAAAAACATGCTTGATTGCTTGAATCAAAAATTTAAAACTTGTGGCATTTATTGAACTTAGCCCATATTATATTAAGTTTACTTCACACTTAAGATAACATAACATAACACCCAACAGTATATACATGAGATTCCCTGTGTTGTGGGTATCAGGAACTACGAGTACCATGACACCCAGACCCGAAACAAACATTTGCAGATCAAACAAACTTTTGTCCCGCAGAGGTAATTAAACCCGCTACCTCTTGCATCTCAGCCGGCTACTCACCCACTGCGTCACAGAGGTCGTCAACTTTTGCTAGCTCAGAGACCAGAGTACATAGTTCTCAGCTTCTATAGCCAGAATATTGCAGGCTTACCTATCAATTTACCGTAGCACTTTCTCTTGTAAAATCATTCTTATTCTTGTATACTTACTACACTTGCAAGCCAAACAACCTCCAAACAACTGAACATCATTCAACTCCTTAGAATATGTATTTCTTAACTATTCAAGTTATTACAACACAAGTTGTTGTCACCGAAATAATAACTGGAGACAAATATGCGCATTAAATCACAGCGAGAAATATCACAGTTGGAAGTTTGACAACGGAACCTCACGTTTTGTCGCTTCCTTTGTTAACATTCGGAAAGACTGCGCAGTTGGTTCCATAATGGACTTGTGTTACCAATCGTGTGTTAGCAAGCCTGTATAGAGCAGCGAATAGCAAAATTATTCGAGTAGATAAACGGCGCAGCTTGGTTAGGACGCAGACAGGAAGCCTTATCCCGTATTCCTTTCATCCAGGACGATTGTTTGAAGCAACGATCACAAAACTGGAAACTTAGCTTATTTTTCAGATGTGATTTTTGATCAAAAACTATTGGAACGTTTGATCGAATTTTCACTACATCGAAAGTGGTTAACAATTGCCACAAGTTATCAGTTTTTAAGAACGCCAGTAAATTTTTGTGTATAATTATGACATAAGCAATAAGATCTCGCGACAGGTTTGCAACAGGCTTAAATTATGCAATCATTTGCTGTCAAACGGTAACTTTTGTGCTTAGAATAAAGACTAAACTTTGTGTAAGAGAAGCGACATTTGGCAACAATGATCGCACAATTTACGCCTATTGTAAACCTGTTGTGAGATCATACGAGGTGTAAAAAGACAGCTCCCGAATACTGAAGGTACCGGTAAAGCTACCTATATCATAGCTATATAAAATAGCTTTCGCCTGAGAGGTGATTCATACCGGAGAAAACCTTTTTTTTTGTTTCGTATCGTATTTGCCAGCCAGCAATGTACGCATTTATTCCGGCCGCGCGAGTTCCACGCTCCCGGTCAGCTGATCGACTCGTAGGGCCAAATATATCTCATGTGGTTTTCATTGTTTTTTTGACGTTTTTATTTATTAACGTGTTTTTAATGATGGAAAATAGGTTTTTGTGTTCCTTTAACGATATTTTATGGATATTTATAAAGAAAACACGAAAAAAGCGGACCAAAAGTGAGCATTTTTTTTCGTGTTTTTTCAGCTTAAATATTTTCAGAATCATGGTCTGAATGCACTGTTTCAGTTTTCGGAAGTAGTCTTTTTACGCCCGGTATAGTTAACGATATCCAATATCAGTGAACAACGGCCATTTTACTTAAATTTAGTCACTCGCTGACATGTAAAAATCGCACACCTAAAGATAAGATTCGTTATGTGTTATATAATTATTATTATGATATTTTTCTAACCAGTTGGGTAAAAAAAGCGTCCAATCTACTCACATAATCACGAATACTTCCGTTAAGCTGACTGAAGTTGCAAGAATTTCGTGAGCAAATTTAACGAACACGCCGCAGTCTGATAAACTCGGCAGATTTATTTTTACCCAAAATATACTTTTTATACCACTATTTTAATGATTCGCTGTCGAGTCGGTTACGCTAACACTACCCACTAACCACAGATTGGAGATTTCACCATCGAACCGAAAGTACATTGCTGAGTATACATACCTAGAATGCGTCTAATCAAAATCTGAAAGACCGCTAAAAAAATTAGGGGTCATAATAAAATATTTCCTAATCTGTAACCACTACAACCGTTTTTGAACGTTGAGCCTGTGTCAAGTGCTATAAGTAAAAGCGGTGAGAGGAGCTTTCACTTTTAAACTAGACGCACAAAACCTATCTAGGGTTAGTATATCCTACTAATATTATAAATGTACAAGTTTGTGAGGATGGATGGATGGATGGATTTTTGTTACTCTTTCACGCAAAAACTACCTAACGGATTTTGATGAAACAATACAGTATTAGACCTTATAATTACATCAGAATAACATATAGGCTTTAATTTATAATAGAGGTTTCACGTGGGCGTAGTCAATTTAGAGGTCCCACGCGGGTGGAGCCGCGAGCAAGTACTAGTCTACTACATTACTCAGCAGGGTTCATTATGAAACAGGTACTACCTACGAGTCTACATATACATCGGTACGGCATTTTTTTGCCGATGGTCCAAATCACATATGCGCCAAAAAAGGTATCTAACCTTTCTTTTTCTTTTTTTTTCTTTTGTCCTTCTCCACCTTAGCTTTGCTGGTGGGGGCTTGCCCCAACTCAAGGAAGAGAACCTCTACGAGACTCTACGAACTTCTACGAGATAGTCTAGGGGTTTAAAGGCGTGATACTTCCTGGCAGGACCACTTTAAAGTCAGTAATTTTTTTGTCCAAATTAAATAATCGCTTTCGTTTTTATTTAATATCATATTTGTTTCATAATTTGATCTAAACAAACAAACATAAACATTACAAAAATGTGTAAAAAGGTGACTATTCTATTTGAAGATGGTTCACTACTAAGTACATTCTTCAGACAGGCCCTATGTTTGAGCAGTACTTTCAATGACCTAGTATCAACCATAAAGATTCAAAATACACATAACATAACACCCAACAGTCACATACATAGTCATGATCCCACACTAGGATTCCCTGTGTAGTGGGTATCAGGAAGTACGAGTACCATGGTACCATAACACCCAGACACGGAACAAATATTTGCAGATCATACAAACATTTGTCCCTCAGCGCAGTTGTATGTGTTTGTTACATACAACTAATTACAAGGCAAAATTTAATAAAAGATATGATCAATACCCCAAGGCCGCTAATTCTGTAGGTACTCCAAACATTAAATATTAAGCACCTATTACACACGCTGATAAAACGCGACACGGTGCCTGGCGTCTCAAACGAGGCGAAAATTTGAGGAGTTTTAACGAGAGACCGCACAAAACTTTGCGTAATTAGTGGAAGCGGGATCCAAAGTAATGAACTTCTGTTAATGATGGCGTCTTGTTACGGTGTGAAAGCAGTTTAGGATGGCTTTTGTTTTACGTGTGATTTGAACCGTTTCGAGTATGTAGCTAAGAGTTACCTAAAACAGAAATATAATAACCGTGATTTTTGAAACAAATTGTATTTTAAACGTGATTTTATTTTAGTCATTGCAGGCTAATTAATTAATTTAATTTTGCTAATTTATTTTAAACAAGTTAAAATAAAATAACAGTATTTACAATAGATAAAACAATGATGAGTTCATTCTTAATTTTTTTTAAAACATTCGACAACATTCCGTACACCAGATGTTATATAAGTCATGTATGCAATAAATGAAGAAATTCATAAAAATTCTATACTGAAAAGTCTCTGAATTTCTATCCAGATAGAAGATCCTTCAAGAAAAAGGTAGAAAACACCTTACCTTTTATCGCTTCGAAATTTCCATGCATTAAAATTCGTCGACGTCACAAATTGTTCCGGTAATGAAGTATTTGCATTTGAAAGAAAATCCTCTTAGAGGAGGGGCTTCCGAAATATATAACTCAAATGAGATGTCTCAAGTCTCACCCTAAGCTGTGGGTTCAAGCTATTGACAGGTTTATTTAAATACTTAAATGGATAAATTCATTTTAAATTTTATTTGTTTTTGTCAACAAAAAATGTATTGTTTCGTGGCCAGTTTTTACTGTAATATCATCATCATAATTATGCCTTGTTTAACACCATGCTTGGTGGGTAGATTGGTGATCGTATTGATGTTGAGTACTCAGGTGGATGCTGCTGCCCAACTCCTGGTGTGTTTTAGTCGACTTTTACGACATTTTTGCTTGATACGAAATGTACCATCTCTAAATACTCCAATCAAGAGCATTGCACTGCAATGCAGTTAAAACAATGGTAAAGGTGAATCACAGCAATTTACATAAACATTTTAAGGGATACACGAAAATATACTCCACCTTATTTAGAAGCGATTGCGTAACATGTCAAATAGCAACCAGTTGCACAATATAAACTTGTATATGCAACTGGTAGCTATTAATGTAGCTATGAATACAATGCCATGACAAAATATATAACAGATTTGAATTAGCAATTTTATTTCATCCATCGTCTTTGCATTGTTGGCTTTTTTTATTCAACATCACAAGATCCACACCAAAAAATATAAAATATCTCATTGGATCATACACCTGAAAATCACTAAAGCTCTGGCATACATGATACATTTAGCATCATAGTCCAGCCATTTTGCGACTTCTCCGCAGTAACTAATTCCCGATCATCGATACCGAATATGTCATGTGTTTAAAACTCAATCTTTGATGAAGCAAATATATAGTATCCGTCGGCAATGCTCCCAAATTTTCACAATCCAAGGAGATCGCTACCGGATTCGCCCCGGGGTGATAAATTATTAACCACAGGGGTAGTAAACTGACTTAAAGCCCCTCTACAGCTGCAACTAAAAATGAATTACCTTATTGTACCTTATTATGCATAAATGTTTACTTATTTTTTTTCTTAACTGTGTCCTATAAATTCTATGTAAACGAATTGACAAAACTAATTAGAATTATTAGAATTATTTATTTCAGACAGATAGAAAGCGAACAGTATACACCAAAATGCTAACCATCTTAATTATAACTTAAATATACTTTTAGTGAATTAAAAATACAACGTAGGCTATCATTAAAAATATCGATATGTTGGACCTCGTGTACGAATGCGTTTAACAGAGCTAGCGCCCTCGGTGTTGGCGCGTTGCTCGCGTGTTTAGTTCGCGGCGTGACAGGAGCGAACAAGCGGTGACGACGCCGGCCGCAGGCCACATAATTATCAGGCACATACAGTGTCATACTATTTAATATGACCGGATTGTTAACTTTATTGCGTAGTATGAGACAGTAGTGCATAGCTAGCTGCAGTTTTCGTCTCATTTCCAATGTATCTATGCCGATCATACCCGATACAAATAAGGAAGGGAAAAGGTACGGGTAATAACCGTACATTCGCTTGTAAATGTACCTAGCAAATTTTCGCTGGAGACGTTCTACCATCAGCGCATATTTGGCCTCCCTTGGATCCCAGCCTAAAGCACTGAATTCCAATTTGCTACGTACAAAAGCATTGTAAAGCATAATCGCAACTCTTATGTCCACAAATTGGGAAGCCGTTCTCATTATAAATCCTAATGTCCTGTTTGCCTTTTTACACATTGAGGTGATGTGCTCACGAAAATTGAGACGCGTATCCTCGATAAGCCCTAGATCCCGGATTTCACTAACTCTTTCCAATACAGACCCTTCTAAGGAGTAGGATAAGATTTTGGGCACTTGTAGCCTGGTGAAGGTGATCACTTTACATTTTGTGACATTAAATGCAAGCCTGTTTAACCGACTCCACCCCTCCACTGACTTAATATCCCGCTGCAATGCCATACAGTCCGAGTCTTGACTTACAGATTGGAATACCTTCAAGTCATCAGCAAACATCAAACATTTGGACGTATCTAGAACACTAGGAAGATCGTTGATCATAGCCAAAAATAGAGTTGGTCCTAGCGTGCTGCCCTGGCTTACCCCTGATCTAGTGTAGAATTCGTCTGATCTGAAGTTTTTGAGTTGCACATACTGTCTACGGTCCCTTAAGTAGTTAGCAAAAAATCTCAATAGCTTGGGAGAGGTACCTAGCGTCGACAGCTTTATTAACAGCAGGTCATTATCTACAACGTCAAGTGTTCTAAGTGTTCATAAAGTCCCTATGGATTGAAATAAATGAATATGAATATGAATATGAATATTCTCTCAGTGCATTACTACTAATACATACATTCCAGCAAATGAGCATAATGAGTCACAAGTTGAAATGCTACTCCTGCCTACATTTATTATCTGTGATTAAGCAATAACTAAGCAAGCAGTTTGCAACCGTTACGTCTATGTTAAAGAGTCACCCTGCAACCGCATCCGTCCCGGGGTGGTACATTGTTTACCTCGCGGGTGGAATCCCTTCGTGTAAGCTGGCTTATTCCCTCTCATGCGTTGCTTACCTTTCGTGAAATACGTTTACGTGAGTACTGTTTACGTTAAAATGCTACTTGCAATTTGAATTCTAAGGTGTAGACTTAAATTATAAATTTTCAAAACATGTGTGTCCATAGAGGGCTATTTTTATTTTAGAAGTGGGATTGGCTTTGTATACTACTTAACCATCAAACAAAAATTTGGGCTATATTATGAAATCTAAATCTGGTATCGATGATGACGTCGGCTGGTGGTGATGATGATGATGATTTTTACTGAAGAAAGTGTAAACACATTCTAGAATTTCTACTTCCAAATTCAAGGTACCTACTATAGTAGAATACATTGTAGTTTAACATTTCATCATTCGGCTTTTATTTCTCTGATTGTGTCGGTGCATATTACGTCAAAAGTACATATAACTCCTACCCTCAACCCTTTCTCCACTGGTTTTTAGGGGTTCCGAGGTTGACAAGGAACCCTTATAAAATCGTACGGGCCGTCCGTCCGTCCCAGTCCGTTACCAGCGTTACAACATTCACAGTCAGTTTTGTTAGTATTAGAACTTCTTGTGAAAGAGTTCGTCCGGGGAAGTACTACCACCGCACCTATTTCTGCAGCCAAGTAGTAGTGCTCACATTTTTTGTTTTGGTTTGAAGGGTACTAGGTGCCGGTGAAATTACAGGCACATGAGACTTTTCATCTTTACGTCTCAGGGTCGGCAGCGTGCGTATGATTGTTTGCTTGTATAAAAAAAATGTTCGGATACTACAAACTACTCCACTACACTATTATTTCTTGATATAGATCTAAATTTTAAGAACACTAAACATTCCACATTACATTACATTACATTTCTATTTTTAGGGGTGAATTTTTAAGCCCATCTGTTAATCAAAAAGTTCTTGACAAAATGTGCCAGTGTTTTCCTACGCCATTTTTTATCTGATTTCCCATCAGCAAGGTATGCCTCACCAAGGTGGTGATTTAAATAAGCCCCCTGTCCCCTCTCCTGGCGTTTCTAACCCATTAAAATGGACCATTATGGAAACGAGTATTATATACAAATTGAAATTACGGATATCCTACGATGAAAACTTTTCAAGATATGTAGTAAAACTGTACCTTGACTTCGGAACCCTACACCATGCGTGATCCAATACGTACTTTGCCAGTTATTTTTTACATGCGGTCATAATCAAAGACTTTTCCCGAGTTACCTCGGTAAGACAAATAACATTGGGTAAGTTATTTTAATAAGAGTATAACTGTCAACAAAAGCGGCGTATTTACAAAATACGTAGACGTAATGTGGGCTCGATTTCCCCGTTATGTTGATGCTGGATCAGGATGTGGGTAAAAAGAGAGATTTACCCGCGCCGGGCTTAGACGCCGTGATTGATGACGTGTGGTGAGAGGCGTCACTTCAAAACCTCGTCGGCTCTCTGAAACTTGTACCGAAAACTTTCTCTACTAGACAGGTTGATTTTGAAAGACTGTAAAGAGAGATGAGATTAGATTGAGATTTGTCTTATGTATTAATACGTTATTTAAATTAAAGCAAATTTGCTTAATTGGGCCACTGGGTCGCGGATGACCTCACGGACACCGAGGACATTGAGAGGAAGCGCAGGGCGTTGACTGTCCGATGCAATATGTTGGCCCGTAGATTTGCACGGTGTACCGACGAAGTGAAGTTGGCTCTTTTGAAGGCCTTCTGTCAGTCTTTTTACATGTGTAATCTATGGACTAGCTATACGCAGAAGACAATCGCCCCCCCCAGAAGAAGACAAACGCCCTGCGCGTGCAATATAACAACGCGTTTAGGGTTATGTTAGGGTTGCCGAAGCACTGCAGTGCTTCAGGCATGTTTGCTGACGCTCGAACTGATGGCTTCCATCAGTAGTAGCTTAGGATGGGGTTCCTACGCAAGAGAGCCGCCTCACTGCTGAGCCGTGTCCGCGGCAGCAACAACGCTATCCTACGCGTTGTGGTTGACAGGGTTGACTGTCCCATACTGGGCCATATGGTTGGGCTTCATATTGTTTAATTTTTTTTTTAATGTTTTAATTTTATGTTTGTGTGTTTTCTGACTGTGTGTACTAGTTTAAGTTATATGAACATTTGTCTGAAATAAAATAAATGAAAAAATAAAAATAAAAGATTCGTTCTGTCATTGTTTTTAAGTTTTAACTTTTGACAGATTTGATATAAATATCACACTTCATACTTAACACAAGTTCGTGAGTATGTATGTTACTTCTTCACGCTCAAACGGCTGAACAGATTTGAGTGAAGTTTGAAATGGAGATACCTTATACCCTGGCATAGGCTATTTTTCATCATCAATTAACATCATTATTCACGCGGGTGAAACCGTGGGCGCAGCTAGTGTTCAATCATTACGAGAATCGGCTCAGATCAGTGATTTAAATCATCATTTTTGCAATAGGGTTTGGTTATACGCAGCCGATCATGCCGGTGACAGGAAATGAAAGGGTTAGGTGCCCGACGCAATCAATCTCGTTGTCATCGATGGTCCCTTTTGTCAATATCCAATATTAATTCTCATTGGCATCTTTTATTCAGTCGGGGTGAGGTAATGCGTGTTATTTGTGATCTATAAAGATTATTATTCATTTAGGAACAAAACGGATGCGCTCAAATTAATTACTAAGCATTTGTCTATAGTAAATGAGAAAACCTTTTTCCACGTCCATATTTATTTATTTATCCGTAATCGATTATTTTAATAGTACCTACCTATGGTTGTTGACACGATATACGACTACATAGGATCACAGATTTTCTTTTGTTTTTAAATTCATAGGTTGAAAGTTCTCTTATAGCGATTCAGTTCAAAAACTATTCAGTACAAAATATCGGTTCCGTGATGTCCGCAGCTATATTTAAAGGCACAGTAGCAGAAGTTCTATAGACTTCTGCGATTAAAGAAATTCAATGATGACAGATGTCAACGACGAACCGATATTTTGTAATGAATAGATATTGAACTGAATCGCTAAAAGAGCTCATGGTGAGGCCTCTGATAACGTTTTTCTGTAGCGAAACCTAGAAAGCGTAGATAATAATTGTTCTGATGTGATTGACACCAAAATCATTAGGTTTGGTTAGGATATCATCATCATCATCATCAGCCGTTAGACTTCCATTGTAAGACGTGGCCTCCCCCTTAGAATGCATTGGAAGGATTTGCCATAATCACCACGCTTGGTGGACGGATTGGTGACCGCAGTTTGGTGTTAAAAAAATAAATAGCTCTACTACTAGTAAAAAAAATATTTTTAGAGCAAAACAAGAGCTGAGAGGTTGTTTGGAAGAAATCGCTTTCAGCGTTAAGGTCACCCATTGTACTGTTATATTTAAATATCTATTCCTAGTGTACAATATTAATCTATCTATCTATCAAGAGGTTACCAAGAATTTTCCGAGTAGGTACTATCGCTAAGTAAAAATATAGTAGAGGGTCTGAACGTATTTACTTTGGCTCTTTGGTCTGAACCTAATTATGGTGAGGCTCATTTTGGCGCGAAAATGTGACAGTTCGTTAGGTGCCGGCCGAATGTTGGCGGGAAAATGGAATTGTTGCTACAGGCAAGAAAATAATTGTAGAAAGTCTCACTCCGACAATGCGACAACTGACACCCTGTATGAATCTGTGGCAAGAACGCAATCTTAAATGAACCTTAAAACAAGCGAGTGTTGGCTCAATTCCATTTGACAAATTTTTACAAACCCTACCGTAGACACATTTATTTGAGATATGTATTGCATGCATCCATCACCAAATTGAAACTTCATACAGCGCAATAAAGTTCATAATAGACTGAGTTCATAGCACTAGATAATTCGAAGCGACACAAGCCTTAAACAGGGTGAGGGAATAACTTTACGTTAGAAATACAATTTGGGATAATGTTATTACTCTGCTAAGTAGATACTTCATAACCCGAACTGATCCTTGATGGAATGTTTCAAGGAAAACTTAAAGTTTGAAAGGTTTTTAGGTTTCTGTACCTCAAAAGTTACCAGCGAAAAAATTACAGAGTAACTCATATGTTTGAAAAAAAAAGTTTGGCAAAGGTGATGTCCACTTTTTGTATGGAGGTTGGTTATTTAAACATACAAAAATAATAAACGTAAAACTGCAAAAATCATATTTTTAGAGCCCCCCGTTTTAAAAAAATAAATTAATATGTTCTTTGTTAGTGGTAACACCAAATAACCTACAAAAAAACAGGTTGGAAACACAATAAATGCAAAGCCAAAAAAAAACATTTTGACACAACTCTGCTAATGTCGTTGTCAGTAAAATGTCAGTAAAAGGTGAGTACAGCGGTGCATGTGCAAATTGTGCAATGTTGTTCTAACTAAGGTGTTGTCAAGTGTTGTCAATTATGATCAGTAAGTTTGATTGATTGATTGTTTTTTTTAATGATAGAGCATATTGACTTTTTTTGTGGTAACCAAACCGTCATTCTTCCAAAGATCTAAACATCCAACAAAATAAAAAAAATATTTTCTCCTAAACGGGGTGTCTAAAAATGAATGATTTTCATAGAAAAGATAGGTTTAAGAATCTCTACCCAATTATATGGAATTTATCCCGGTTAGATTTAATGTTTTTTAAAAAACCACTATTGGACATCACCTTTATCATATAACATATCGAATGAAAGAACTCTTTAAGAAATACAAAAGTATTTATTATAATTTTCAAATTCTAAGTTTATATAATAAGAAAATATGCAAAAATTTACCATACTATGATGAATGATGAACAAAGCGAAATAATGGTAGATACTGTAGTTTATTAAGAGGTATGGTTACTATTATAATTATATTTACATGCGCTAGACCTATTCTCAATTTAGTAAACAAATTGTACTTCAAGCCGGAAATTCCTCAAATAAGACCTATGTCTAGACATAGCGTGTCCGTTCTTAGAATAGAACCCTCAATCACCTCCCTTAAATGTCATAAAACCAACGAAGGGATTACACCAAGTGAGTCAGGGAAGCATAAGCATCCACCTGAGTACACAATACAAACACTGCGATCACCAATCCATCTAACAATCGTAGCGATTATGGCAAATCTCCCATTGCAAACCATGGAAGCCACGTTGTCTTAAGAATACCTAGACCCCTCCATCTCGTCCCATATATGCTGTAAAGGACTAAGGGATTACACCAGGAGATGGGCAAGCAGCATACATCTGAGTATTCAACACCAATAAATTGCACCAATCTGCCTGCCAAGCGTGGTGATTATGGAAAATCTCCCCGTTGTATTCTATGGGGGAGGCCTCGTCTAGCAGAAGATGATAAATCTCCTTTTCCAACAATATTTATATTTATTTATTTAAAGACCAACAGCTTAATTTAAAAACAATCTATGCGAACAAAAATAGGCGCCGGAAAAGCCAATTAATGGTCCTCACGGATTCATAAAAATTAGCTTACAAAACGCAAACAAACAATGATATGTTAGTAACAAATTAAACACTTAAAAAATAACACAACTTTAAGTTACGAGCATATGAATTGGATGGTATCAGCAGGTAGGTACGGAGGATACCCTACCTAGTATAATTCAAACAAACCTACAAATGGATGCCTAATTAAACTTACAAATGAATGCCTAATTCAGAGAAAAAATATGATATTTCTTACACTTGACAAAATACCTACTCATAGAATGCTACCAGAAAGTAATGAATAACCAAACTATAGCTACCTACCTATTTAAAGAATATTTAAACTTCTCTAAGCACGTACACTCTGAAAAATTATAAGGTAATAGCGACCAAGAGAAACGAATTCTTTGTAAGACGAGACGAGAGATAATGAAAGAGAAACAGTGTTAATTATTTTTTTAGCTTTGAAGCTTAGTTCCTTACAAATTATTACTTACAACGGGAAATAATTAAGGCAGATCGCTCACTAGAAAAATACAGAAGAAATGAATAAAAGCAGCTAAGCTCATGTCGGACCAAGAGATGTCGAGTCAAGGCTGCCAAAGTGGTAGACATGGGTCGGTACGGGTATTCGCAGTACCGAAACTATGTACTGGTATTTTTATCAATACCAGATTTAAAAACTATGTATTTTAGTAACTATGTATTATAAAGAGTATCCTGCAGCTGGCTGCTGGAACCGACTGATTCATAATTACTACCTATTTATTTGTGTTTGCGGAGTTGCAGTGTTATATCGATTTAGGTATTATAGGTTTATCTAAAAGGTTTTTCTAGCAGGTTGGACGGTACAAGCGACTAAGCATATTTTCGGCTAATTTGTAAGCAATAAATTGTTGAAATGAAATGAACTTTCCTTCATACTTTTTCCAGTTTTAGGACTGGCTGTTTAATTCAGGCATATTTAAAAGTTCACTTCATTTTATGTTCATATTTTTTGATATGTTCAGTATTTACAAAGTTTTTATGTGTAAGCACTTTATTTTTATTTTTGTAGTTTTTTCTTTTATTTATTATTTACAAGTTTTTCACACTGCTATACATTTTCTTTGAATTTTTCTGTTTTATACAAATTAACACTTACTTACAAGGTATATACTTAGGTACGTACCTACTCTGACATTTGATATTCGCCAATTATGAAAACAAATCGCTGATGATTAGGTTCGAAATGGCTCAGCTTGAAGTATTGCTATTTCACTCGCTCGCGCGGGCTCGGTAGCAATTCGTACCGAGTCCGGCGTGTATCGTTTTTAGCGGGTATCGAATTTGGCGGCTATCGTCGTACCGCGTTTCATTTCACGCACACCTACTGATCCGATACTGGTAATACCTTAATACCTCTAGGTACTAAAAATACATAGTTTCAGTCGAGACCAATATATAGTTTATGGTATTGCCCACAATACGTAGTTTCAGTAACTATTTACGGTTCGTATCACCCACCGCTACTAAGTGGCAGTATTCAGTGGCTGCAAGTATGAATCCTCGGTCGGTAAATTTGTTATCTTGATAACCTGGCTTTATCTATCGAATCGTGTCGATAGGTATAGGTATGATTAAATATAGTATATTATAATATATACCGCAGAGCCTCAAGATAAAAGTCTATAATCAGACGAGATCATCTAGAATCGGACGACGCGGTAGAGGAAAGCCCTGCTCCACTCGATGGACTAAAGACATTATAAATGTCGCAGAAAATTGGTGGATGAAGGTGGCTCAAGAAAGTTCGTCGTGGCATTCTAAAGGGGAGGCCTATGTCCAGCAGTGAACTTCTACAGGATGATGATGATGAGAACTAAGTTTGATGTACATTTTAATGTATTTGGGTATTTTTGACGTTTGGTACTGATTAAACTTAACATTATTGTTGTGGGTTAAGTAGGTTATCACACAACTAGGAGGATAAATTATTTTTGCTTTTTAGGATTCCGTACCCGAAGAATAAAACAGACCCTATTACTAAGGCTCCACTGTCCGTCCGTCTGTCACCAGGGTGTAATCTCATGAACCGTAATATTTAGATACCTAGTTGTTCACATAATAAAATGTATTTCTGTTGCCTCTATATCAACAAATACTAAAATACAGAATAAATTAAATATTTAAGGGTCCCGTACAAAAAAGTTATTTTTTGCCGTTTTTATAGATAACAGGCTGTATCTCATAAACCGTGATAGTTAGACAGTTGAAATTTTAACAGATGATATATTTCTGCTACCGCTATAACAACAAATACTAGAAAACAGAATAAAATAAACATTTAAGGGGCTCCCATAGAACAAACGTGTTTTTGCCGTTTTGATAGATACGGAACGGTTCGTGCGCGAGTCCGACTCGCACTTGGCTGTTTTTTTTTTTTTTTTTTTTATTAATTAGGTAGGAACCTAATGTTATCCAAGAGGGTATAAATACATGTGCGATCAAAAATTAGGACACTTTGCGCTCAACTTTTGGGAAAAATATACATGATGAAAGTGATATTAGCTTTCTTAGTTTGTGTGATCGTGATGGTGGAATGTCACCATTTCATACTAGGCAATAATGTGAATAAACGCGTAGTTCGTCAAGAACTACTGGAATCGAATCCTGCAAAAAATAATCTCCACAAATTAAAACAGGGTACTTTTAAGGGTACTAAATCCGGTGCCATTGAGGTATTTTAATATTTTATTATTAATTATATTGGTGTTTTAATATTGACTATAGCGATTCCTAGAGTGCTTCTTGTTTCAACCCAATGACGTTCAACCCATTTAGGTATTTATATCGACTCAACCCATTTTATTAAATTTCTATTCCTATCATAACGCGAGCTTTTTCCTTCCGAGGAAACTGAATTTCGATGCCGAATGTAGAAGAATAGAAAGTACCTACTTTATTGTACTGTATTGTATTTAGATATAGTTAATAATACGTCACTAAACAATTCAAATAAAATAAAATGTATTAGAATTGAAATTATCGTGGCTTGGTATCATTTTAGAAAAATTACGACTATACACCACGTACTTTACTATTCTCCTGCTGACGTTTCGTTGACCATTTTGATAGTAAAGTACGTGGTGTATAGTCGTAATTTTTCTAAAATAAAATGTGTTTCAGCAGTAAATGGACTTCATCATTATTTAAATAATTATATAACTTTTCATTTAAAAAACCAACTTCCGCCATTGTATTCGACTATATATTGAAAAAAAAATGATGAAAGAACCATAGTGGTGAAAGGATTATGATACTTTCTGAATGCAAGGGCTTGTTGTCTTGCTGAAAATATCAAAATCGCCATATGTATGCCTACAATATTTGAGGAGTTCCCTCAATTCCTCATGGATCCCATCATCAGAACTGGATTCTGAAAAAAATGGGACCAATCTGGAAGTATATCAATTCAAATAAAAAAAGAATTTTCCAAATCGGTTCATAAAAGCCGGAGATATGCGGTAACATTAAAAAAAAAAAAAAAAAAAAATACAACCGTATTGAGAACCTCCTCCTTTTTTGGGAAGTCGGTTAAAAATAAATTAAAGTCATCATCTAGACACAGGTGTTCAATAGTCAAAAATAGAGCCCAATAAAAAGTATAAGCCATACATTATTTTTCATTAACAATGACAGTCGTTAGCTATACGGGGTGTAAAAAGACAGCTCCCGAATACTGAAGGTATCGGTAAAGCTACCTATATCATAGCTATATAAAATAGCTTTCGCCTGAGAGGTGATTCATACCGGAGAAAACTTATTTTTTCGATTCGTATCGTATTTGTCAGCCAGCAATGTACGCATTTATTCAGGCCGCGCGACTTCAACGCTCCCGGTTAGCTGATCGACCCATAGTGCCAATAATTTCTTCTGTTGTTTTCATTGCTTTTGTTTGACGTTTTTATTTATTAACGTGTTAATTAGGTTTTTGTGTTCCTTTAATGATATTTTATGGATATTTATAAAGAATACACGAAAAAAGCGGCCCAAAAGAGAGCATTTTTTTCGTGTTTTTTTAACTTAAATATTTTCAGAATCATGATCTGAATGCACTGTTTCAGTTTTCGGGAGTAGTCTTTTTACACCCTGTATACATACTCACTAACATTTAGGTATCGTCGTACAAAATCCATGTTACACTACACCATATGTCCGTGTCAATTGTTTGCAAAAACTTAGGTCCAGATAAATATAACGTACTTACATTTTAGTCAAAGAACGACTTACGAAAGACCTGTCCCTGTCACTGTCACACAAATGTTAAAACACGCGTGTTAGAGAGAGGTACAATTTCAAAGTAAGGCTTAGACTTAGTCACCGTGAAGTACGTTCTATTTATTCTATGACCTTAGACTCAGCCCTCCTGATCGCTGCCCACCGTTGCCACCTCGGTGTGAATTAAGCCTTACATTTTCCTTTAAGTTTTTGTATAACATTCAAAATCTGCGAGCAAAAGTACTATTGATCTGCTAGCGTAGAAAAGGTTTTGCAAATTTCGAATGATAACACCTCACTGGAGTGAGGTAAAAAATTGTTTTGCGTCTCGTGCCTTTGAAACCCTCGCTACGCTTAGGATTCTATTTTTGAACCACTCGCGAAAGGTCTTTCCTTTAGCTACTTTTAGTATATGACTAATGGGGGGAGGGGAGGGAGGGAAGGGGATTCCTCCCCTGTGGGGTGAAGGGGGGAGCAGGAAACCTGTAGTTTTCGAGAAAAAAAATAAAGAAAATTTTGAGGTTAAGTATGGAAACAAAAATCTTCTATGACGATAAGGTCTTCTGTACCTTCTTTTAAAATGCCATAACGTCGGTTCTGGTAGTAATAGGTACATGGTAGTTATTATCTAACCTAACTTACTCATGTCGGTGACAAAAACTAACAACAAAAGGAAGGACTTTCCGATATCAAGATTTTATGTGTACAAATACTATAAAATAGTTAAAAAAAAAAACCTAACAACCTACCGAGGGCCGCCAATTTTTAGCATAATATACCATTTGGTTTGTCACAGTCATTGTCAAAAACCGAAAATCGTATTCGAACACTGCCAAAATTGTGAAATATACCATTTTGTCTGTCACTGTCATTGTCAAAAACCGAAAATCGTAACCGAACACTGACAAATAGTAAAATATCACCAAAATATGGAGGTTGAAAAGTGGATTTTAGCAAAATTTTCAAAATTAATATCTCAAAAACTGATGGTTTCCTGTTCATGCCATTTCATATTTAGGCTTGTGTTATGTGAACCTACATGGTGATAAAAATGTGAACTTCCTAGCTAGCAGTACTAACGAATTACTTATGTTGAATTTAATGGGTAGGTGCAGTACCTATCTACCTATCTAAGTATCTTTCTAGTACTCCGTTCTCGTTTTAAATATGGAATGATTACATTTCAGGGTATCCTGGCATTCGACATGACCAACTCGAATTGCACTGTTAAGCTTGTCTCAGGAGGAATCGGTTACGAAAACGTCACACTGAAGTTTAGGAGTGAACGAGGTCTAAGGATACTCTACCAAATCTACATCTATGAATAAATAATATCAAAGGAATAACTTTTTAAATAATGCGATAAATACTTCTGCACGATGACAAGGTGTGGGATCTATGTTAGAGATTATAAATAAATTCCAAAAAATTTGTCTGTTTTTTTTTATTGAACGAGCGAAGCGAGTACTCTGAGTCAACTTGGAAGGATCGGCGTTTGTATGTATGTATGTTTGAGTAAGTATTTGGCCGATGAAAACTCCCCAACCATTAATCCGATCTTCGTGAAATTTAGTATGGGAGTAGATAGTATTGGTACAATTTGTAGGTAAGTTTATGAGCTATATCGGTCAGGGAGTTATTGAGATATTGGGGTCCAAGAGGGGTTAAAAAATTAAGTGAGACAGTCAGATCAAGTGGGGTGTTTAATGAAAGCGCTTTAGTTGGAAATTTCAAAACTGTTTTTTATAATTATTTAGACTTAGTAGTTTCAGAGATATTAGGGAAAATAAAAAACATAAAATCATAAATTCTAGGGTACCTACTTCAAGCAATCTCACAATGCTGATATTTGGTATGCTTGTAGCTTTTGTGACACACATACAGGGAAAAGTCTGAAATTGAAGAATTTAGAAACATGTAATTATAAAACAATAACCAATATAGCATCCATTGTTGACCTCCTATTTCTAGGAATTTGAATGACGTTGGAGTTCTATGGTTTTTGGTCAATACTTAGGACGTTATCAATTAATTCGTCTGGGTACTTGATATAGTAACAGGTATGTAGTATGTACGCCCCGTTGCTTAGTCCTATTCAAAGGTTATTTCGATGATGCGTAGGAAATTACCTCGAGGTTAAAATTAAATAACTTTTCATTTAAAAAACCGACTTCCGCTATTGCATTCGACTAAATATTTGGATGAAAAATAATTATGAAAGAACCATAGTGGTGAAAGGATTATGATACTTTCTGAATGCAAATGCTTGGTTTGTTGCTGAAAATATCAAAATCGCCATATATTTGCCTACAATATTTGAGGAGTTCCCTCGATTCCTCATGGATTTCATCATCAGAACTGGATTCTGAAAACAATGGGACCAATCTGGAAGTATATCTATTCAAATAAAAAAAGAATTTTCCAAATCGGTTTATAAACGCCGGAGATAAGCGGTAACAAACATTAAAAAAAAAAACAAATACAACCGAATTGAGAACCTCCGCCTTTTTTGGGAAGTCGGTTAAAAATAAATATGGAAATGACTTACTTAAGTAGTCGGGCTGATAAAGGTGTCATCGCGAGGTCTCAGTTCGGGGCGAACCACTAGTAATAATTATAATTAAAATTGTCGTCCTCCGTGGCATGGCGCGCGAGTAGTCGGCTGAGATGCGTGAGCTTGCGGTTCAATTCCCGCTGCGGGACAAATGTTTGTATGATCTGCAAATATTTGCTCCGGGTCTGGGTGTTATGGTACCATGGTACACTTAGTTCTTGATACCCACGACACAGAGAATCCTAGTGTGAGATCATGACTACATTATGTCACTGTTGGGTATTAAACCGCAAAAAAAATATACCCCTTATAGCATGCATAGCGTGAAGTGCCATAATCACCACGCTTGGCAGCCGAATTGGTGATCTCAGTTTGGTGTAATGTACTCAGGTTAATTCTCCTGCACATCCCCTTGCGTAATCCCTTAGTTGCCTTATAGGACATCCGTAGGAGGAGTTGGAGGAATTGTATTCTTAGACCGGGACTACCACGGAAGGCTAACTATGTCATGTACCTACCCCATCTGTATAAGTACCTAAGTAAACTAAGCTGAGACTTGCATCTAACATCAGCAGTTAGCTCGTTGTATCTAACAAGTTATACTTAAGTAAGTAAAACGGCTAACTATGTCATGTACCTCCCTCATCTGTATAAGTACCTAAGTAAACTAAGCTGAAACTTGCATCTAACATCAGCAGTTAGCTCGTTGTATCTAACAAGTTATACTTAAGTAAGTAAAACGGCTAACTATGTCATGTACCTACCTCATCTGTATAAGTACCTAAGTAAACTAAGCTGAGACTTGCATCTAACATCAGCAGTTAGCTCGTTGTATCTAACAAGTTATACTTAAGTAAGTAAAACGGCTAACTATGTCATGTACCTACCTCATCTGTATAAGTACCTAAGTAAACTAAGCTGAGACTTGCATCTAACATCAGCAGTTAGCTCGTTTTATCTAACAAGTTATACTTAAGTAAGTAAAACGGCTAACTATGTCATGTACCTACCTCATCTGTATAAGTACCTAAGTAAACTAAGCTGAGACTTGCATCTAACATCAGCAGTTAGCTCGTTGTATCTAACAAGTTATACTTAAGTAAGTAAAACGGCTAACTATGTCATGTACCTACCTCATCTGTCTACCTAAATAAACTAAGCTGAGACTTGCATCTAACATCAGCAGTTAGCTCGTTGTATCTAACAAGTTATACGTAAGTAAGTAAAACGGCTAACTATGTCATTTACCTACCTCATCTGTATAAGTACCTAAGTAAACTAAGCTGAGACTTGCATCTAACATCAGCAGTTAGCTCGTTGTATCTAACAAGTTATACGTAAGTAAGTAAAACGGCTAACTATGTCATGTACCTACCTCATCTGTATAACTACCTGAGTAGACTAAGCTGAGACTTGCATCTAACATCAGCAGTTAGCTCGTTGTATCTAACAAGTTATACTTAAGTAAGTAAAACGGCTAACTATGTCATGTACCTACCTCATCTGTATAAGTACCTAAGTAAACTAAGCTGAGACTTGCATCTAACATCAGCAGTTAGCTCGTTGTATCTAACAAGTTATACTTAAGTAAGTAAAACGGCTAACTATGTCATGTACCTACCTCATCTGTATAAGTACCTAAGTAAACTAAGCTGAGACTTGCATCTAACATCAGCAGTTAGCTCGTTGTATCTAACAAGTTATACTTAAGTAAGTAAAACGGCTAACTATGTCATGTACCTACCTCATCTGTATAAGTACCTAAGTAAACTAAGCTGAGACTTGCATCTAACATCAGCAGTTAGCTCGTTTTATCTAACAAGTTATACTTAAGTAAGTGAAACGGCTAACTATGTCATGTACCTACCTCATCTGTATAAGTACCTAAGTAAACTAAGCTGAGACTTGCATCTAACATCAGCAGTTAGCTCATTGTATCTAACAAGTTATACTTAAGTAAGTAAAACGGCTAACTATATCATGTACCTACCTCATCTGTATACCTAAATAAACTAAGCAGAGACTTGCATCTAACATCAGCAGTTAGCTCGTTGTATCTAACAAGTTATACTTAAGTAAGTAAAACGGCTAACTATGTCATGTACCTACCTCATCTGTATATCTAAATAAACTAAGCTGAGACTTGCATCTAACATCAGCAGTCAGCTCGTTGTTCTAACAAGTTATAGGTAAGTAAAATGTACCACCAACTTTTTGCTGGCAGAATCTAATTTTATTGCAAATAAACACATTAAAATAAAGCTGTATTTTTACTGAAATGCCAGCGAATGTACGAACAGACAACCACAAAAGGTCATTAGACCACAAACAACAGATCTTATCGTATAAAACACGGGCCAAATTTGTGCAGACATAAACTTAATTTCCTTTTCGGTAGCTACGATGTTGGCAACATCGCAAAACGTACTCCACGAGCGGTACATTAGAGTTTTGAGTCATGTGCGTTATGTTGTCGTGGGTGGAGGAAGTGGGCTTGAGGGTGAGGGCTAAGCCTCTATTGAAGATCGTTTGAGCCCCCAAAGAAAGAAGTATGACAGATTAGTACTCATTATTTAAATAGTAGATAATAACATATTATATTATATGATTTTCTGTAAATAAAGGAGCGCTATTAGGTCTCAAAGATCCCGATGATGTTTTTGATGTCATTCGATAAGTTATAATATTCCTATTTTTATTTTTTATAATTATCATCATTAGCCTGTAGAAGTCCACTGCTGGTCATAAAATGCCATGACGAAAGAATTCGAGCCGCCTTTATCCACCGACTTCCTGTGACCTTTGTAATGTCATTGGTTTATCGACCTTCCTTTATTGCATCGTCATCCGGTTTGTGGTCGCCACTCGAGAACCTTTATTCCCCAACGGTTGTTGCTTCTGTGAGCTATGTCGGTGACCTTGGTTCTTCTACAGATATCGTTTCGGTGACTTATTCGTCATCTCGCGGATCTGAAACTCGCTTGAATCCGCGAGTTGGCACCTTCAGATTTTACCTATTTTTATTGTCGTCAACTCGCGGGCCCATATAAAGTACAGTCATAACAAAAATGGATTGAAACCAGAGTAAGTACCAACTATCTAAAGACCTCATAAAAAAATAAAATAAACATTGATTTGACTGCATCTACTTAGATTTCGAGTGAAAGGTGCGGAATGAGGCAAGACGCGGTCAATAACGTGGTCATGCTATCTTTTATGACGTTGCTTGTGCGCAAACCCGTTTTTAACCGACTTCCCAAAAAAGGAGGAGGTTCTCAATTCGGTTGTATTTTTTTTTTTTGTTTGTTACCGCGTATCTCCGGCGTTTATGAACCGATTTGAAAAATTCTTTTTTTATTTGAATAGATATACTTCCAGATTGGTCCCATTTTTTTCAGAATGCAGTTCTGATGATGGGATCCATGAGGAATAGAGGGAACTCCTCAAATATTGTAGGCATACATATGGCGATTTTGACATTTTCAGCAACAAACCAAGCATTTGCATTCAAAAGTATCATAATCCTTTCACCACTATGGTCCTTTCCTCATTTTTTTTTCATCCAAATATTTAGTCGAATACATGGCGGAAGTCGGTTTTTTAAATGAAAAGTTATTTGGTTGGGGTGTAAGAAGCGGGACGCAAAAAAAAATACCTTTTTTTATGGTAGGGTAGGTGGAGGGTGACAAGGGGAGTAATTTTTGTCCACGATTCCACGTAACAGATTTTCACACCCCGAGCATAGCTCTCTCTATAGCCGGCCTTGTGACTTTAAGCTTATGCTTATTCTATAAAAATTTAGCAATTATAGAAGTTATGTACCTAATAATTAACAATATTTGAGTGAAACAATGTCTGCCCCGTTACGAACAATATCAAACTTTGACTGGGCGGTTGTAATGTAAGGAAGATGGTACACTGTTGGTTGAATAAAGTAGGTAGTAGGTAATACCATACCTACCTATTTGCGCCACCAAGCAGTAGTTGCATTGCTGTGTTTCGGTTTGAAGGGTACGGGTGCCGTTGAAATTACGGGCACATGAGACTTTTCATCTTTATGTGTCAGGGTCGGCAGCGCGCGTGTGATACCTCTGGTGTTGCAGTCGTCCATAGGCTTCGGGAACTGCTTTCCATCAGGTGGGCCGTATGCTTGTTTGCTTGCAAGGTAATATAAAACAAAAAAAAAAGGTAACTTAACTTATATTGTCTTCTCTTCTCTTTTCAGTGTTTATCAACTCCATATCTCAGGTCATTTCTTCTCACTGCCATCTGTATGCCGATGACTTACAACTTTATCACCATTTCAAGGCTGATAAGATATCTGAGGGTATTGGCCAAATTAATGCTGATCTGGATAGCATTAGTACATGGGCGAATATGTATGGTCTCTTGGTTAATCCTACAAAGTCTCAAGTTTTGATTCTGGGTAGCCCGTACATGCTAAATACCATCGGTCAGTCATTCATTCCCACCGTTGCGTACGACCTTGTGACTATTCCTTAGTCAAGTAAGGCAAAGAATCTTGGTTTGATCTTTGACAGTCAGTTGTCTTGGATCAGCCATATTAATGAGGTCAGTAAAAGGGTTCATTTTTCATTCCAATCACTCAAGCGCCTCCAAAAATTTCTTCCCTTTGAAACCAAATGTACCCTTGCTCAAACCTTAATGTTGCCTCTTCTTGATTATGCCGATGTCTGCTTTCTTGATGCCACGGAGGAACTTCTTAATAAACTGGAACGTCTTCAAAACTTGTGTATTCGTTTTATATTCGGTATACGCAAGTTTGATCATGTATCCGAGTTTAGATCCCAATTAAAGTGGCTTCCTATTCGTCGTCGTCGTGATCTTCATGTTCTCTCTCTTCTATTCAAAATTCTTTATAGTCCAATCACTCCTCCTTACCTCCGGGAGCGCTTTGAATTTCTTGTCCCTCGTGGTAAGCCTTGCAGAACGTGCATGTCCCTCCAGCTACAAACGCCCCCTCACTCTTCCAGTCGCTACGGTGACTCCTTTACCGTACAGGCGGTAAGGCTTTGGAATGCCCTTCCCCATGTCATCCGTGACAGTCCTTCAGCTAACGTCTTTAAGAGTAGAGTAAAAGAGCACTATCTTTCTCTGTAAATTGTTTCTTTGGTAGAATTTATATTTTTATTTATGTATGATACCTACCTAATTATATATATTAGTATATTTATGATATGTATTTGCTATTTAATATATATATATTTATCTATGTTTAAGTATGTTTATTTTAATTAATATATAATTTTTAATTTGTTTTGTTTCTCACTTTTCTTTTTACATGTGTGCACGAACCTACATCTATAATCACCACTCTCTAGCCTCAGAGGTTTGCTGGAAGAAAACTCTTTTTAGGGTTAAGCTCGCCTTTGTACATGTCCTCTAGTTCTGTCTTGTGATCTTATTAATATGTGTGTACAATAAAGAATAAAGAATAAAGAATTGTTTCGTGTGCCAACCAATTATGAATTTTGTAACGTACATAACAGTTTGAAACGTTTTACAGGGAATCCTGGACTATGTATGTGACTGTTGGGTGTTATGTTATATTATGTATGTTATTCAAACTATAAAATAATAATTATTATTACTATAAAGTGTATAATGAGTATAACTATATAAATTTACAAAATCATAAGGTAAAATATATGTATTTACAATTTATACCAGTTTGCACCAACTCTTACTGATAGCGGAGTCAATTTAAGTTACCAACTTAATTTACACAAGTTCCCGATACCTGTTCCCGACTTGTGGCTATTGTCAAACATTGTAAGTATCCTACTTACTAACTTGGGAAAATAAGTTTTGCTTGATTATACTTTGATAACAAGCAGGTTATTATCATTAACAGCCTGTCGAAGTCCACTGCTGACCATAGGCCGACCCCATAGAATGCGAATGGTGCTGAGCCACCTCCGTCCACGGACTTCATGTGGGGGTTACCAACGAGTAACACCCAAAGTGACCTAAAAAAATGTCGTTGGTCCAATCCAAGTGTGATTTTGCTTATGCAAACATTTTTATTTTATTTAAGATCTTTTGAACGTAATGTTCATGTCAGCACATATTATTTGTGAAATCAAATAAAAATAACTTTTCATTTAAAAAACCGACTTCCGCCATTGTATACGACTAAATATTTGGATGAAAAAAAATGATGAAAGAACCATAGTGGTGAAAGGATTATGATACTTTTTGAATGCAAATGCTTGGCTTGTTGCTGAAAATATCAAAATCGCCACATGTATGCCTACAATATTTGAGGAGTTCCCTCAATTCCTCATGAATTCCATCATCAGAACTGGATTCTGAAAAAAATGAGACCAATCTGGAAGTATATCTATTCAAATAAAAAAAGAATTTTCCAAATCGGTTCATAAACGCCGGAGATATGCGGTAACAAACATAAAAAAAAAAAAAAACAACCGAATTGAGAACCTCCTCCTTTTTTGGGAAGTCGGTTAAAAAACGGACTCGCGTGGAGAAAGTTCCGTACAAGAGGCCCAACACAGTAACTACTAGACCAATTAACTTATTAGCCAGCTAACACAATTTTATTCACATGTACCGTGGTGTGTCCGGCCTAGAATAGGCCCCTCTTTCTCCTCCTGTGGATGTTGTAAAAACTGACTAAGGGATTACATCAGGGTATGGGCAGCAGCATCTACCTGAGTATTCTACACATACTGCGATCACCAATCCGCCTGCAAGAGCAACTTTTGATTGACGACCCCTGTGACGCGGCGGGCGAAGATTCGCCAGCGACGCAGGAAGTTGCGGGTTCGATTCCCGCCTCGGAACAAATATTTGTACGATCTGTCGATAATTGTTCCAAGTGTTCTGGGTATTTTCTATGTATAATAAAAAATATATATGTAATGTATTGTATTAAGTATATCAGTTATTTAGTTGCCCTAACACAAAGCTCTGCTTAGCTTGGGGCTAGATAATGTTGTGTGAAATGTCAAGCATTTATTTATATTTATTTTTTTAACTTTCAGTTCAGTCTTGTATAATTTACGCCAGGGCTGTGAGACATTTCTTCTGATTTTCAGTAATAGACAAACAGGGGTGCAATTTTAGAATATCACTGAGTGACTAAAAATATCATGAAAAAGGCCGCAAATCACATTTTTTCAGGAGATTTACTGGAGAAGGCATTGATATCATGAAAGCCATATTTAGTTCCTTTCCTTTAAGTTTGGTTCATTCATTTTATGTAAATAAATTTTATCTTATCTTTAGGTATTAGAATTTTAGTAATCAATGAGTTTCAATTCACAGAAATTTGGAAATCGGGGATTAATGGCAATTTTACTGGCGTTTAATCATATAATTACATTCAAAAATCGCACCCCAGGCCATATTTCATCGATATTGCAGCCCACATTACCGAGACAATATGGCCAGTTTAGAAGCAGCTTTAACACGGAATCGAAGAGCTTTTTTAGACAAATAACTTTGTATCCAGCGCGACACACCAGTCAACCTGACTTTTTACGCGGTGAAAATCTAAAGGCGTCTGTCACACCGAAGTGAACACAATCATATTATACCTAGTACGAGATTCTAGAGATCTCTAGTTATACTGGGTGATGATTGCGCTCATTTGGATTTTAAGAGATTTGATAGTATATATATATATATATTTTTTTTCTTTATTTTGAGACGTTGCTGAAATTATGAAAATCTTCATAAATAACATTGTCACAGATTAATATTACTAGTAGTTTTTTTATAAACTTTGTAAATCGCATGAATCTCTAACAAAATTAAAATATGTGTCACGGTATATTTGGTATTTACTAAATTTTTTTATGTATTTTTCTTAAGAACTATAAATTTAAAAATATATAAGTAAATTTTAATAGTTTTGTAATGTATTGAACACAATATAATGATAAGTGACTTGAATAAAAGTAATATATTAAGAAGAGACTTGTACTTATTAGATAACAGTTTTTCTAGTTTTTTTTTTATATCTAAATTCTTAATTAATTTTTCATTGTATATACATTTTTGTACGCCTGTATGCATATAACATAGATTACTAGATAAGACTGTAGTATAGATTAAAAAAAATGAAAAATTACCTATGTGTATTCTTGCAAATAAACGATTGAATCTTGAATCTTGAAAATATTTTGCTGTTAAATTACGAACCTTTTTACATGTTTCTTTAGATTATTATTTATAAGGATAACAAGCGTAGTGTGTGCTGTCTTGCATATTTTTGCTGATCTTTATTTACTTTTGACTACCTTCCTAAGGTTCTTAAGTTCTCATTTACTATGTATCAGCAACTCCTTGCTCCGAGGCACCACACAGGCGCTTCTCACCTATAAAGTGGTAAGATGGACCGTGTTTGTTGCCTGATTCATCTAGGCTTGGTCGCGTTGGAACAGGAGTAACTTTAGTTTATAAGACGATTCAAAATGATCCTTTTGATTTCAATAAATAAAACTCATTTGATTTGATTTAACAGACCCTACTAGCGTGGCGAGGCGCTGTAATCAAATTGTGTGTTCGAAATTGAAAATGTATTCTTATTTAAAAAACCTAGATTAGTTCTACTTGTGAACACCGGGAATCCAGTGATAGCGTTGCTGTTATCAAATTGAGTGCCCGAATAGCAATATGAATTAAAAAGTGTGTGGTTAGTTTGATTGGTTCCCGTTACGTCCGATACCGAATGATTTTCACTCTGCCAGATAGGTTCGTGGGGCTGTAACGGTGGTAATGTTTCCGAGCCTGTGTCTATCGGCCTGTCACACGATATCAGGTAAAAGTTCATTTATTTTTGTTCGAAACTGAATGCCTCTGGCTGCACGCACACACACAACTGCACATAGGTATTACTGCGCTTTCACTGTAGCCGATTGTACCTACTTTTTATATAAGTACTTACTACATTGGTGGTTCATCGCTTTTGACCGGCTAAAGTTAGTGAGGAAAGGTTATTTGTACTCAATTAGTTCAACGTATGTGTATGGATGTGAGTGGGTATGTTTGTATGTTGGTATGTTATCGTTACCTTTTTTGATGATAGAAAAGTTCAAAAATACTTATGAAATGTTTAAGAACCCTTCCATATGCACCACGGTAATAAAAGTGAGTCTGGTAAAATGGCCAGACTCACTTTTATTTTTGTAACTCTTGGAACCCAATATCTCAACAAATCCTACACCAAATTTGCTCATAATACAATAAATACTATCTACTCACCTACCAAATTTCATAAAGATCGAATCAACAGTTCAAAAGTTATCATCAGACATACATACGTATGTATACAAACACCGATTCGTCCAAACATAAAGAGCTCGCTTTGCTGGTATTAAGAAGAGGTAGGGCGCTTACGCCCTTTTGCACGCGAACTAAGTTTGCTTCTGGCAATTATTTCTTCAAACTCCATGAAATTTTGGACACATGATCAGTATACTAATATCTGGACCCGTGGTAAGTTGCTTATAAAATTATAATTGTTACAAATCATAAATAAAAAGAAAACTATTTTATCTACTCTCATACTGAAATATCAAGATTAAAAAACTAAAAACAAAACTAAAATGACAGTCTTTAAAAGCACATGCCATCGAAAGAAAAAAAAATATATTACGATCATAGACATATGCAGCTCTTCTATGGACAACTGTATCATAATATAACTTTTTTTCCATTACGATACAACTTCATTTAGCCTTGGTCTAAGTGAAGTTGTATAGGTTGCAATGCAGTTTTTCTATAGATAGGTGGTACATAATCTGTGGACGCGGCGCAACACGCTCGCGCTCGCGCGTATGGATTTTGGCGCTGAACGTTTACAAATAAATGCAAATATAAATAAGCTGTAATTTTACGCAAATTTCATTGTCAAATTAGTTTTTGTTTTAAAAAATGTCTGAAAACGACAGTAGCGATACTGAAGAAAATTTTACACCACCGGACATTCTCGAAGCTGCAACGAACAAATGAAACTCTTACCGGCGAAATCTAGAAGGTAGGTATTACAATAAATGTTACCAAGACTTAAAAATATAATATTACCTATTTCATGAGATTAGATACAGTAGTTTATGAAACTGCATATAATTTCGTGTTTTAAGAACCCTTATTATGCAACAGTTTCATAAGCTACTATTTTTAAACTGACGCACCACGTGTCTTGATTTTAGTGTACTGAGGGCGTATTACGAGTTTTGCATTGCAAAAACCGGAATGCGGAACGTGAGCATTCAACGTGACTTACGTAGTAACTATTTACTAATCTGTAGGTACTGTTTCTACCTTGGACGAATTATCACAATGGACAGAGCATTTTGGTTCAAAGCATGTCCGCTTTTTGTCAGTGTGCAGTTGTAGATATGTATTAGTGTGAGTGACTAGAGAAGTGACTTCATTAACTAACCTATCGATGAATAATAGCGAAATTAATGAAAAAGGCGTTATAAGATATCAACTCTTTAATTTGTTACATGTATGTATTATCATCGGAACTTGTTAATGCAAAATTTCAGCTAATCGGTTGGGTGGATGGAACTGGTTCTTTCAGTTTGAAGATTCAAGACCTAAACAAACAAACTAACATACAAACATAACATAAAACCCAACCATCACATACGTAGTCATGATCCCACACTAGGATTCTCTTGTCGTGGGTATCAGGAACTACGAGTACCATGGTACCATAACACCCAGACGCGGAACAAATATTTGTAGATCATACAAGCATTTGTCCCGCAGCAAACACATATTACGCAAAGCATGTGTTGTGTGTACATCTAAAACGGAAACTAAAATATTATCGATAAAGCTAAATTGGTTGGTGTAGTACATCACTAGCACAGATGCATAAAACAATGCATTTTATTTTACAATAATTAATGGTTTTAGACTTAACTTTCATGATTATCACTCAGGAATATATGACTTAGTATTAATAAAATGTAATACTACAGTTTTTCCGGATAAAAAAACTCGCTCTTTTAGCAAGTAAAAAGATCAAATATATTGACCAAGACTTACGCATGAAATGACAATCCCGGGTCATTTACTCCTTCTTTTGTTGTTCGTGTTGATGAACAACACGCAGCAGAACAGGACATATTTTCACTTTTTCAAATTTATTTTGATGAAACACTGTAATTTCATACGATTTTTTGCTGTTTTTAAAAACTTCACTGCAATGTTTTGACCGACTAGCCGGTCATGACTGACACGATTTACAAAGAAGTAAGGCGTTGCCAAACTTATATCTACTTTCTCTTTTACTCGTAGCTAGGTTCCGTGGGATGGACAAAGACATATGATCATTAATACGATACACAGATGTAAGAGCGGCAACGTCTTATGACTACGTCCATTGTGATAATTCGTCCAAGGTTTCTACCGACTGCGCGGCACAGAATGATGAATAGTTACTACGTAAGTCACTTTGAATGCTCACGTTCCGCATTCCGGTTTTTGCAATGCAAAACTCGTAATAAGCCCTCTGGTCATGACATGAATGAAATAACAGCCAAACTAAAAGGAAACTTCGTTCGCATACAAAAAGGCGTAAACACCCTAACGGTAACCTCTAAATTTTGAATTATTAAAAATCTTCATGATTTTCCTTAAGTTTCGAGCAAGTAGGTAGAGTTAGTAGGTCAAGTCTGTTTAAGGATACGACCAAGCTGAGGAGTTGCGACGTCAAATTGACACATCCGGCCTGACAGACGGAAACCGGATAACTTGATCCCTCTCAAGAAGCTACTTCCCGGCTTGTGAGAACGTTCGTCCCTATTTGAGATGACTTGGTATGGAGTGCTTGTGGAACCTACTATCTGACAGTGTCAGAAAGTATTTTTACAAGCTTTTATTTAACTGGCAATGTATGTAGGTATGTTTGTCCGGGTGGAATCTTGCAACTGAATTTTAAATCAGTTATCTTTAACCGATTGAGCTGATATCATACAATACGATAATTATGGTGACGGTGAGCTGATTTGGAGACGGAAGGTGGAAAACTTAACTCCTCGATGATTAGTAGTTAGCCTGACAGTGTTTTTGGACTTATTTTGATAACGTTCCAATAACGAATTTAACAAAAGCTTGTTTTGAAAAATACCTACATTTTCAACAATAAACTTATTGTTCCGACATTTTGAACCCTATCCCTACAAAAAAATATAAGTGAATGACGACTGCCGCGCTTTTGTGCCAAAACGGTTTAATCATGCTTTCAGCATTGAAAATAGATGGCGCTGCTCTGTAACCTAACTGGCAAGTGTCAAATAAAGTGAAATGTCAACATCGACAACGTAGAAATAATTTTCGTTTCGTGCTATTTATTTTTGCCTACTTCTAAAAACACCACGATATCACTAGCGCACACTCAAGAAGCAATCACAAACAGAATATCATGACTAATAGCCACAGACTACTCAGAATAATAGTTTTGTACGCGTGCACCACAGACAATCTTGATTGATACAGTTGAGTCAGCGCCATCTATCAAACCAATTTGAACTACTTTTTTTCTTTTTAATCAAAGATGAAAAGCCCTCAATAGAGACAGTTTTTTTAAGACTTATAATTTTTGTCGACTATTCGCCCACTCTGCGCCGCGTAGGTCGTCAATAACAATAACATGGTCATAAGTCAAAATCAAAATGTTATAGGTAAGTACTTATTCATATATGTACTTACTTTGCACTTTTTATATTAATCCCGTGTTGGAATAAATTCAATCCCATAAGCTTTAAACACTAATTACTTACTACAATTACTTGTAAGTACTTACACATTACTTTTTACATTCAATTTCAATTTATTATTTCATCATCATCAGCCTGTAGAAGCCCACTGCTGGACATAGGCCTCCCTCTTAGAATGTCTTGACGAACGGTCGTGAGCCGCCTGCATCCACCGACGTCCTATGACGTTTGGGGGTTATATTTTTTTTCTTATCTGTGTCATACCTGCGATGTGAACGAATTGACGAATGATCATAAAGTACCTATGGTTTGAAATAAATGAATATGAATAGGAATATTATGAATATGAGTATGAATATGATGATAGTGACGACACACAAACCACAGAAAGCAACAAACAAAAACAAAAGTGCGAAAATGTGTGCGCTTGTGTTGCTAGTAAAATATATAAGTATACAGGGTGTAAAAAGACAGCTCCCGAATACTGAAGGTACCGGTAAAGCTACCTATATCATAGCTATATAAAATAGCTTTCGCCTGAGAGGTGATTCATACCGGAGAAAACCTTTTTTTTCGTTTCGTATAGTATTTGTCAGCCAGCAATGTACGCATTTATTCCGGCCGCGCGAGGTCAACGCTCCCGGTCAGCCGATCGACCCGTAATGCCTATATTTATTATGTGGTTTTCATTGCTTTTTATGTCATTTTTATTTATTAACGTGTTTTTAATTATGGAAATTAGGTTTTTCTGTTCCTTTAACGATATTTTATGGATATTTATGAAAAAAAATACGGAAAAACGGCCCAAAAGTGAGCATTTTTTCGTGTTTTTTCAGCTTATACATTTTCAGAATCATGGTCTGAATGCACTGTTTCAGTTTTCGGGAGTAGTTATTGTACTTGTACTCCCTGTATATAGTTATATAAAAATTATTTAACATTATTTAATATTTATTGAAAATATTTTCACTTTATTTAATTATCAGACGTAAATGTAGATGTCGTAGTTGATGCCCCGCCCTCTCTCACTCTTCATGCGGATGTTGCAGAAGTTCAAACCGATGCCGCCCTGTGTGACATTGGCTGAGGCTTCGCTACCCTTGGAATCGACGACTAGGATACCCTGAAAATAATGAACATTTTAGGGATCCAAAGTCAAATGTGGAAACCTTACATGCCTAACGTAAAATGCCACCTTTGTTCTCATATGGACAGATTCTCAAAAAGAGAAATTCTCAAGTGGATAGTCTCTCAAAAGGACAGGGGTACGGAATCACTACCAAAAACACGATGGAACAATATTTATTATATTGACACGGGTATTTATCGCGTATTTATTTATTATTCCCGACACGTTTCGAATGCGTTACAGCAATCATGGTCGCGGGCTGACTGGAGTACATGGAACTACCGTAGAAGTGGTAGGCAGCTGCAGAAACTACCCTCACTCTTCAGAATTAGAAATGGTCGTATTCATAGTCCGACACACCACACTAACCGTATCTACGCACGGAGACGACACATCGCGACACGCACACCAATGATAGGATTCCACGACGAAGAGAGCCTAAAACCGTCTTCACGGTTGAAATTTGGGTTCTTTTTGATCTCAATAGCCTCGCGAATGATTCTCTTGTAGAAAAATATTTTCTCGACGGAAAAAAGTCACAAGTTACTTCTAGCTTTTAGCTAAATTCAACCGCTTCTGAATATAGTCGAGATTATTAGGGGAAAAACATTGGAAATTAAGCACATTATAGAGCGCCCTCCAATCCTACGATGGGTCTCTTGCTGTACAGACTCTACCTATAATACCTAATTATAAATAAATAAATAAATAAATGCTGGACATTTCACACAACATTATCTAGCCCCAAGCTAAGCAAAGCTTGTGTTATATGTACTAGATAATTGATATACTTAATACAATACATTACATAGAAAGATATTTTTTATTATACATAGAAAATACTCCGAACATCCTGAACAAATATCTGCAGATTGTACAAATATTTGTTCCGAGGCGGGAAACGAACCCGCAACCTCCTGCGTTGCAGGCGAGCCTTTACCCGCCGCGCCACAGAGGTCATCAGTTATTGATGGGGGGTGTTATAGTATTTATTCCGAGATAATGACGAATGATTTTGAACTTTTAGCACGAAAAATCATCTCACCTGAATCATGCGATTCGGTATTATTGGCATGGCAGGCAACTCATAATAAAAGTTTTCAATCCTCTTCCTGAACACCTTGGCACTCCTCTCCACTTTCTGGTGGTGGACCATGGGTCGGTTGAAATTAGTGCCTAAGAACAAATGGTTGCATTGTACAACCACGATTATGGCAACCAAGAAGGTGAAGAGAACGGCTTTCATAGTGCTTAGTTAAAATGTAACTGAATTGAGATTTCAAAAGCCAATTAGGTAGGCATACCAACATATCCCACTATAATAGGAATAATAAATGTAAAGTTTGTCAGGAAAGACGTATGGATGTTTGTTATTCTTTCATACAACTACAGCACGAATTTCGATGAAACTTTGCACGTATAGCTTATAGGTACAAGCCTATACATTATTTTTATAATTTATAGAGGCTTTAATTTATAATAGAGGTTCCACGCGGGGGGAGCCGTGAGCAAATGCTAGTATCAAATACTTATATTTTATCAGAACTGATAAACTTACGTGACCTAAGGCTACATTCAAACTGAGATGGCAGCGACCGGTATTAGCCTAGAGGCCCAATTCACGTAATTTTACACATTACATTCACAGTCTGAATCTCATCTCTGTCGCATTGTTTACGTGGTAACTAAACTATTACGTTCGCATGCATACGCGAAGTTTAAGTAATACCTAATTACTACGTGACAGTGCGACTGAGACAAGATTATATATTGTGAATTTAAAGTTTTAAAATTACGTGAAATGGCCTCAGAGCGGGTTTCAATGCCGACATTTACCTACGCAGAATTTGAAACTTCATCATTACTAAAATACATGGTAAGCACTTTTTGCGACCTCCTGTCGTTGCCTTACCTACCACATGGCTTCATGCCATCCGCTGCCAACCGCTGCCATCTCGGTGTGAATTGAGCTGTATTCTAAGAGCGCTGCGCGGGCCGCTGCGCAGTCGCAACGCCCGTGTGACAGAGCCCTAAGCCTGTATATTTAGATTTTCGGCCAACTCGACAGTTATCTATCACAAACGAATTTACGTACTTACTTATATAATAAACTTCAATTAAACGTACCTATGCACTTAAATCATCTCGGGTGAATAAGGTCATGGAAGATAGAATAGATGGATAACATTAAAGTAATTATAATATACCTATGGAATTCGGTTTAAATAAATTTATTCTCAAAAAAGAATTACAATTTGCGGTCTTAACGCTGAGAGCGATCTCTTCCAGGTAAACTTGGGATGTACTGGATATGAACGAAAATCAATAAGTACCTACCTAACTCAACAGATTTGTGAGACGCGACAAATAGCGGTTCCTCTTGGTCAAACTGAGTAGGTACTTATATAAGTAAATAAGTTTTTATACTAGGTAGCGTACCGACCCATTGTTAAGTTGGTAGGTTGGTAGTGTTTGCTGTTGTTGTTTGCTGTTAGTACCCAGGTAGTAGTGGTAGGTGGTTTGTTTGCTAAAATAGCTTGAAACGTTTCGTATGAATAACGATGTCATCTCCCCCTCTCTTAGTTTTCAAGGCTGTTTTCTTCATAGTGTAAACTGAAATTAAGCAAAACAGGATTTTACACACGTTAATAACCAAACATATACTTATATTAGGTTACCGACATAGCACTCCGAATTAGCAAGTTAAAGTGGCAATCGGCAGATCAAAGGTATACTTAGCTCGAAGAACTGATAACCGTTGAGGAATAAAGGTTCTCGAGTGGCGACCATAAACCGGACGACGCGGTATAGGAAGGCTCTCCACTCGATGGACTAAAGACATTATAAGCGCCGCAAGAAGTCGGTGGATGGAGGCGGCTCAAGACCGTTCGTCGTGGCGTTCTAAGGGGGAGGCCTTTGTCCAGCAGTGGACTTGTAATGGATATGCATGGGCCTAGTATAGTTAGGTACTCACTGGTTTCCCCTTTCGGTATAAAATTGCGTCCCTTCTTCGTTTCCCGTTTGTTTCTTCTATAGAACTTGGCTAATGTTGGTCCCAACCTACGAGCCAGGTTGAACCGGTTCAGTCGCCTCCTGAGAATCAGGTTAGCTGAAATAATGCGGGCCCAGCTACTGTGAAGGTTGTATGCAATTCGGAGAGATGTTTCATCTAAATACCTGAAAAATGCCGTTTAGGAAGACAAAATTTATATAGGTATAAAAATAGGCAGAAAACTTTGAAGTTACCTAGGTAGGTACTCAAACAAACAACAAAACAAACTTGGTCTTCAGTCCGGGTAGCGCCTGTTATTTTTTCAGCGGCAACACGTTTGAATCATGCAATCTTGCTTTTTCTGCAAGGCACTTTACAACTATAGATGGATGGTGTATTTGTTGATATTTTCACGGGTATCTTCACAAAGCAGAGTACATTCATTTATTGGCTTATTTAGATAGGTACCTATTTTAAAAATAATAAACATGAAGTAGGTACAATAAGGAGATTCCAAACCCTGAATGTAAAATTGTATGCTTACCTATTTTTTTAAGTTAGGTACCTACTGAAAGAAATATTTCTATTTTGTTTTACCTATCTACCTATTAGGCAGATAGGTACCTACTCTAGCTAGGCAAGTACGTTATACGCACCTACCTACTCGTACAAAAACAAAACAAAAGCTCAAAGCTTGTGAAATATTATGTGAATTTTACAAAAATATTTATGCAGGTAGTCTGAGAAAGAGGTAGGTACTTACGAAAATATTTTCCAAGAGAGTTCCAAAGGTAAAGTTGTTATGGCATCTCGCTTCGTTACTTTGACAAATATTTTAGAGCCGAACACGAAAATGTCGCTGTCGTTCATTTCGTTAGCTTTGTCATGAAGAAATTTAAGATACCTAGGTAGATGATCTCTTCCCTACCGAGAGGTCTTTTTCAAAGCATCATAGCTGCCTACCTACCTATCTCTTCGTACTCAAGTACCTGACTACCCTATTTTTATGCAGTTGCTCGCTACTAATGAGCTTTATCTAAGAACGTACGGTACGTATAATAGTATAAAAATTCCTTGCTAAACCACGCGTCAAATAATACAGGCTGGCTAAAATATTTGTTTAGTTTACCCGTACCGAGATCACCACCATGTAATGTTCTGCTTTGTTTAGTAGTTTTCGAGTTATGGATTTTTAACCATTGTGATAAGGGCTTTTCATTTGGTAAAAAAAAGTAGTTCAAATTGGTTCGTTAGATGGCGCTGACTCGACTCTAGCCTACTAGTTTGTGCTAGCTGCCAAGATTTTATAATGTATTGTAATCTGTGATGTACGCTTACTAAGTTATTATCTACTTAGTCTGTGCCTATTAGTCATTATTCTGTTTGTGTTACTTCTTGAGTGTGCGATTGTGATTTCGTGTTTTTTTTAGAAATAGTCAAAAATAAATACTTACTTACCACGAAACGAAAAGAAGACCATTCATTTTGGGCCCAGAAACGGAAGTGCCGGCCAGTGAAAAAAAATGATTTTATATTGTTGGGCACGTTAATTTGAGCATTTTATACTATCACACGAAACCTGTAGATGCAATATTTTAGCTGCTATCGCAGTTTGAAAAAAGATACTTTCCATACATTTGAGCAAAAATTAAAGATATTTTTTTAATGGTTTACAATGTGGGCTTAAACTATTGACCGTATGGCAGCTTAAAGTCGTGCAGCAGGCTATGGCGAGAGCTATGCTAGGAGTTTCACTACGTGATAGAATCCAAAATGAGGAAATCAGTAGAAAAACCAAGGTCACCGAAATAGCTCTCTGAATTAGCAAGTTGAAGTGGCAATGAGCAGGCCATATAACTCGCAAAATGTTATCGTTATCGTTATTTGAGAATAAAGGTACTGGAGTGGCGACCACAAATCGGACGATGTGGTAAAGGAAGGCCCTCCACTCGATGGACTAAAGACATTATGAACGTCGCAAGAAGTCAGTGGATGGAGGTGGCTCCAGACCGTTTGTCGTGGCATTCTATCCCCCCTAGAATGCCACGACAAACGGTCTTGAGCCACCTCCATCCACTGACTTCTTGTCTGGCTAATGTCCAGCAGTAAACTTCTACAGTCTGATATGCTATAAATGTGTTATATGATATGTGGGCTTAAATCATAGGTAATATCTGAATATTTTGTACTTTCGGGATAATAATAATTTACGGCCAGTCATTCAATTGTTGAATGAATGAAGGAACAGACACTTTTTTACACATATTGAAATAAATAGTGAAAATATTATTTTATATTCAATATTATCTACCCATTTCTAATTCGTTCTAACTAATATATTTTCTAATCCCATCACTAGAGGTCATCTTGCATTTGGTTCATATCTTGCATAAGATATAAGCCACACAATGCACATAACATGTGCGCAGCACCCTACTGTCCTTTTACCAATATTACACGTACCTAAGTAGTCACAGCGTAATAGTAGGACAGCGTGTCGACCATTTAAAGTTTTGTCGAAACCTTTATAAACATTATAGGTTTTGGCACTGACGTGACGGGATTGGACCCGTCCTTGAATAACGCAAATATTTTGTTAAGCTATTTTAGTTTAAATAGCTTTTGTTTTGTTTTGGCGTGTGACATTTAACACCAGAGAGAACAAAATAAAAGCTATTTTAACTAAAATAGGTTTAAAAATGATTATGAGTAAGGCCCTTAGACTTTATATGTAGTAGATCCGTACAATTGTAAAACTAAATCAACCATTAAGGAAACTTCTTAAAGCGTAAGCGAAGTTTGTGTTTGTCTTACATTACATAGGTCTCAACTATAGGTACGATGCGTCTCGGATAAGAATAGAATCGCACCCGTGGATAACTTCACTCGCTAGCCATATCTGTCTCTCGCTCTGTATACCTATGGTGCGCGAGAGAGCGACAGTAAAATGGCGTCCTGACAGATCTATCTTTATTCGAGATGTAGTACTAACAATATTCTGGAACGCCATAACATTGATGAGGAAAGCGACGTATTCAGAAAGTACAAAATCGGAAAACACACAATTTCATCCATTTTAAATAAGTACAAACATACAATTCTGTCACAGAAGCGCTTAGTTTGTGTTCAAAGTAGCCGTCCGATGTAACCAAAGCCGCATAGAACTGGGTTTTTTTAAGACATAGATAAAAATAATATAATTGTTATTGCACAAAAATACAATTATTGTGCAAGGATGAGTTTGTCTGTTTGTCTCTTTTACTCTTTATGCCAAAAATAAATATTATACCACTGTCCAAGTTTTGCCATCAATAACAATTGAATGACTGGTCGTAGATTACTACCGCAATGGTAAAAAATGTTGATAATGGGCCCCTAAATAAGTTCACATCTAAATATCATTAAAATATAAACATTAATTTTTAATTCAAATGTATGGGAAATTGGATTTTTGAAACTACGATATCAGCCAAAATATTGGTTCCTTAGTTTTGGTGTAATAGAAACATAAGCTCAAACCGATGTGCCCAATAGTTTAATAACATTTTTTTTCTCTGGCCGGCACTTTTGGTTCTGGGCCCAAACTTGTATGAAGCGTGAATGGTCTCCTTTGTTGATGTTGACATTTTACTTTATGTTGTCACTTAACAGCTAGGTACGTAACAGAGCAGTGCCATCTATTTTCAACGCTGAAAGCATGATTTGAAACCGGGCCGCGCCGTGAAACCCCCTTATTTTTCACATTTTTTTGAGTGGTTTCCATAATAAAATATAGATGGCACTGATCTGTACCTAGCTATCAAGTGTCAAAATAAAATTAAATGTCAACATCAACAACGTAGATATATTCTGCCGTCAGATTATTAAAAGGCCGCTAAGTGACAAACCCAAAATTTTGGTTACGAGCAAAAGCGTGGGAAATGTTGTTGTCTAGACTTTTTGAAGACTTACAGTTTTTATTGAAATAGCAAAAAAATTGTATTTTTTTAAGCTTTTATTGTATACATTACATTAGATCACAATTTTAACTTTGAATATTTTATTCAACTTTTTTTTTGTAGTTAAGGTTATCTATTTCAAAATATAACCATCTCCAAAACTTAAAAACAGCTTGCTGAAGTACAGCCGTCTTATTGTGTTGTATTTTATTGCAATTGCATGATGGTTTGAAGACTAGACACAGTTATTAACAATTTTGTAGCAAAAAAACAGTTAAGTCACATAACCTTCTTTTTTAATTGCATATAGCTTAAAATTTAATCAATATCATTTTTTAAAAGAACGTTAAACCCCTTTATCTGTTTACTTACCGTTTTGAAATCCTAAAATTTTTTTTTTTAGACTTGAATACAGTCTTTGGATAAACTATTTATATTAACTGTTTTTAAGTGTTGGAAATACCGTCTAAATTTTCATGACATAATGTAAATTGAGCATCTAAGCGTAACTTTTTCCTATATTATACAATCTACTGAAATGAGTAAATGATGGTTTAATAAATCAACGATTAGTATTAGGTAACAATTTTCTTATATTGAATTCATAATACACTGCATTTTTTTTACAAAATTTTATCACTCATTTACGCGCATGTGAGGCTAAATTATCTTAATTATTTTAAAACTTCACTGAAAGTTGGCCAAATCAAAACCTAATTGCGAATTGACTGAAAGTTGGTATTCTGTTCCTTCGTAATAACAATTCAGTCTACTTTCGGTTCACGGTGACTACCATTAGGGTAGGATAGTTATACATTATATAAATCATCAGAAAGAGTAAAGAGAGACTCCATCTATTTGAGCTAAAATTATCGATTTAACTTTAAATCATTCAAGTTTCAGTCACATTTCGATATAATCACATTACTGTGCTATATTTTCTGATATAAGAATACCACTTCTGGCATTTAAGACATCGGTATTTTTTATTAGGATAATTGGGCCTCACATGTTAACTTAGGCAAGCATCTTTTTACCGCTAATAATAGCAGGCGCATCAGGTGAAATAACAGCTTCCGGGTGTAATGTTGTTGATTCCTTGGCCAGGCTCAATTAAGTGAAAATTTGGTTTTTATGTGATTTTTTGTTGCTTGACTGGTCGTTGTCGTCGTCATCTGATGAAAATTCACTCGGGCAATCATTTTTACCTTTTACCGAATCGTGTGATGAAAAAACTCCTGTTTGTGATTTGCTAAACGGTGATAAAACATCATGGTTATCATTGGACGGGAAAAACGAATCGTAGACTTCAATAAGACTACAAGATGATGGTAGTATTAGTTGCGTTACAAATCAAAGTATTAATTATTAAGTAACCTTCGTCATTCAATCATTAGTGAATCAGCACCAATAGTTGCAATTAGTTCAACTAATTGCAACTATTGGTGCCGATTCACTACTGAATACACACTGAACTAATTTAGTTCAGAAAAGTTTAGCCCATAATTAAATTACGTTTTATGAAATGCTCAAAAAACAGCCACTTCATAGAATATTCTGCTATATGTACTGCGTCAGCAAATTTTTCTGGCGTTGTATATTTTAGGATGTTTGCTATTAGGTACTGCATAACGGCTGTTCGTTGCATACCTTGGTAGAAAATTACAGTTGACGAAGCGATGGTGGCTGGTTTTCCTTGTCTTACACACGTTTGATTGAGATCCATCGTTGCATTTTTCTCACATAAGTACCTATGTACTAATACTAACTAATTCACTAATTCTTGAATTTTGTAACCTAGAATAAAAGTTAAAATTATCATGGCTATGAACACAACAGCAAAAGCTAGTTCAAGTAGTTGGTCTAGAACACAATTTTAATTATTTCACAAAAATAATATCAGAATGCCATAAAATTGTAATATTAATCCTTACCTCACTTTCGAGTTCATACATACCAACGCAGCGCACGTTCTGCCTCCTAGACAAAGTCCTAGATACGACTAAGAGGGGGGAGGCGCACAGAAATGCAAGGCAAATAGACGCGTTTTAGCGTTGAAATGTCGCTTAGCGGTTTTTTAATAGTGTCTTTGGTAACATACATTCATATTTTTCATGACTAAAAAACAGTCACCGTCTTTTAGAATTGTAGTTGTTTCAGGTTCACGTGTGCTGGCTGACCAATGACTTGCCGACTAAGTATGTTTAGCGGCCTTTAAGTGTAGCACGAGTATGAAAACTGTCTTTTAGATGTCGTAGATACTAGTTAGGCCTGCAGGTTATAAATGACTAAAACCCTTGTAAAGTCAGGTAACGGTCATATAGAATCGAAAGTGCATGTAAACATAGATATATAGAATCGAAAGTGCATGTAAACCTTTTACTAAGCTTGTCAAACAGATGAAATTCAAATCTGAAATATACTGCTAGACGTGTTTAGCCGTATTTTAGTGTTGTGAAGTGAGTTAACCGTATTTAAGAATTGAAAAAGACCAAAAACGTTGTAGATAGTGGTGTACGTGGTCTCCAGATCTCAGAACTTATAAATGATAGAAAAATATGATCCAGACTGGTCGATAGAGAAAAGTGCCCTCTTTCCCGCTGTAAATAAAAGTCAATTTTGAACAAATGTCACTTAACGGCCTTTTAGTGATCGGACGGCAGTATTTTCGTTTCGTGGTATTTATTTTAGCTTACATCTAAAAACACCACGAAATCACTGGCGCACACTCGAGAAGCCTCCAAGAAACATATAACAGAATGTCATGACCACAGATTTATAAGTAGTACTAGTAGTCCTTATTCTATGTTACCTAGTAATCATGACTAAAAGCCACATACTAGTTAGATATTAGCTTAATTACGCGTACACCACAGAAAATACATTTGTCAATCTTGGCAGCTAGAGTTGAGTCAGGCTGAGTTGAGTGAGTCAGCGCCATCTATCGAACTAAATTGAACTATTTTTTTTTTATCGAAGTTGAAAAGCCCTCATTAGCGATCTGTTCAATCTTTGGTTGTGATTGGTTGTACAATCCAGACAGCTCTAAGACTTGCCAGAAAATGCCAGAGTAAAAATCTACCAATTTAGTAGAAATATTGTTTTATAATTAGCTAAAAACCATTGCCGTCAATAAAAAGTAAATAATTAGTACATGAAATCAAGCTTCAATTGTTCTACACAATGCTTTTGAAACTGTTCGTTTCCAATGACGAATGATGCTGTGCCCTTCGCAACAATGGCCCCGTCTTCCTTAAGTAAGCACGCTTCCATTATTGGCGTGCTCCCACTTTTTAAAGTCTTCACTTCTACTGTAATCTTGTCTCCTTTTCGAGCTGACTTAACGTAACTGAAAATGTCAAAATTAATAATAGGTACAGAGCTACTTACTAACAAAACGTAACTATAATTATTATTCTAATTATACTATAGGAAAATAGCAAAATTTAAAAGCAGATTTGTTCCTTAATTGACATTAGACCCTCTGGGACTCAGACAATGTAAAGATTACGTCCCACTAATCATCAGCAGCTGTCAGCATCTAGGTAATAGGCGGTACCATAACCAGTTCAGACATGGATTGAGTTGATGCAGGAAACAACATTTGTGGACACTATCAAATCGGTGAAGAGCCAATGGGTCACCTAGATCAATAGCAAATTTAAAATTAGCCTAGTGGGCGACATCAGATAGAAAATTACAAAGCTAACAATCATAGTAAGTTCTGTTAGCCTAGATGGCCTAAGTAGTGTTAAAATATATGTATTCTACCGACTAGAAGAGCTTCTTTGGAGAGTTTATCCTAGGAAGTACCTACGGTCTACCTATAACTCTACCTTACATATTTCTGCTGTAAGCAGCATTGCTGTAGGTAATATGATCATGGAAGTAATTATTTATTATTTATGTATTTATTGTTTCTATGATTACGATTTGAAGGGTGAAAGTAGATGCCAGTCCAATATAAAACCACTTTAGGTTCACGTAGGGCTCATCTTCGATTGACGTAATCTACGGATGTTGCAGTTGCATTAAGCAGCGGTTAGGACTTACATTAGATAGCTAAGTAGCTACTCGATTTAAAAATACTTGCTTAATATAAAGATTTGTAGTCATTCCAATTCTTCCGTTTGTTTTTCCCAGATTTGCGTAAACACACGTCACATCTATAATAGATGCTATGTATCCTCCGTGAATTACATTTGTACCGTTGCACATACTAGAATCTATTTCAAACGTTGCTTGAAGCTGCTCATCGGTTAACGATGTGAACTTTATCTAGAAAAAAAATACAAATTAAGTTAAGCCTGAATTAATAGCATGATGATTAAGTGGTTGTACGTCACAGTGGTGATGATAATATTAAGTAAGAAAAATAGGTACCTAATACGATGACTGTTTTGTATTTGCCTCATAATTGATTAGTCAAACAACCTTAAATCTTTCTAGGGAAGCCATTGAGATTCTAATCTTAATGTCATTGTAAGTGTTTTGTTTTGCCGAAGTAAATGACTTGATATTTGTCGAAAATGCAAATTGCCCAGCACAATAAAGCCATGGTTTTTAATATTTCCAAATTTCTTAGCATCAGAATCAGCATGTTAGATACCAACAATTTTACAAATAAAAATACTATTTTTAAATATTAAAATTGTATTTAAATTTCATGTGTTTATATTAAGTACTTTAATTTAATACATATAGCTAAACCAAACACTGATTTTTAAGGACTAAGGATTAATTTTTGAAAGAAACTAATGGTACATGTAAATCATTAAAAAACCAATCAAATGTGAGTCAAACTCATGTAAAGAGGGTTCTGTACAAGTAGGCTACCAACTACCATAGTTCTCAAAATATTTTTAAATTAGACCAATAATTGAATTTAGTGATATTAAGTAACACATTTATGAGCAGTTTCTATTCATGAATATTTTCCGTGTCCCGTGGGAACTCAAAGAGTAAGGATTTTAGTTTAGGTACCTATGTTTTTCTATAAACTACGTACGTAATATGGTCCAATATTCCCATTTCTTTAATTTTAGGATAAATAGTGTCGGAGATGTGTATACTATGTTTAAACTATGCATTTTAGAAAAATAAACATTCAATTCATAAAAAGAGGTGATATAACGCCACCTTGAGGTACCCCGGGTGAAATGTCACACCACAACTAGAAGGCCTCGTTGAGACACATGTTGCCAGCGTCCGTCAACCAGTCAATCAGTCAATCCAAAAACCAGTCAATCACTGCCGAAGAGATGTTAAGTAAGCGAAGTACTGCAAGAAGAATGTCGAATTATAGACTGTATTGAAGGCATTACTGAAGTCAAGTAGAGTCAGCAGTCAGCACCCTGAGCTGCCTCTTATCAATGCCCAAGCGTATATCGCCCATAATTTTAATGAGAGCAGTGACTATACTGTGGTCTTTACGAAAACCAAACATCAAAGGATTAAGGTGGATCGTCTCGCATGTGGCATGAAATTAATCTCGAATAAAATCTCGAATAAAATCAACGTAAGTTAACAAGATACTGATAGTCTAAACGGCAGGAAAACATATTAATTTTCAGTAGTAGTGAGATGAATGGATTACAACATAGGAGCAAACAATAATTAATACTAAAAACGAATCATCGTAATTATACGAAACCAATAATTTTCAAAGAAATACGTGTATTAAAGTAAAATTAACTAAAGTAGAGTAAAATAATTTTACTACCTTGTTGAATATAGTTGATGTATCAAAGAACATGGAACTGTCCTTCGCATATTTTTCTAAAGCTCTCACAACACGTAAACCTCTAGGACTGAACATAGTGGTCCTTGAAACTTATTTGCAAATATTACCAGGAACTCTTGATTTTGTAAATGATAGCGTAAGATGAAGCCAACTGTACTTGTGTATGAAGAAATTAACGACTTTATTACTAGCGCGCTCACGAAATGATGTTCATTTTTGTACCGAACACGGTCAGTTTAAAACTAGCTCTCTTGAACTATAGATACTTATAGAGAACGAGATGATAATGAGGGGTTTTCACGGCCGTTTCAAATCATGCTTTCAGCGTTGAAAATAGATGGCGCTGCTCTGTAACTTAGCTGTCAAGTGTGAAAATAAATTAATAAGTCAATATCAACAACGTAGAAATAATTTTTGTTTCTACGTTAATAATTGCCTACTTCTAAAAACACCACTAAATCACTAGCGCACACTCAAGCAAACAGACAGAATATCATGACTTATAGCCACAGCTAGTTAGATAAATAAATAAATAAATGCTGGACATTTCACACAACACTATCTAGCCCCAAGCTAAGCAGAGCTTGTGTTATGGGTACTACTAGATAACTGATATACTTAATACAATAACATTACATAGATAGATATTTTTTTATTATACATAGAAAAATACCCAGAACACCCTGAACAAATATCTGCAGGTTGTACAAATATTTGTTCCGAGGCGGGAATCGAACCCGCAACCTCCTGCGTCGTAGGCGAACCTTCGCCCGCCGCGCCACAAAGGTCGTCTTGACAGCAGCTAGAGTAGACTCAGCGCCATCTATTGAACCAAATTGAACAATTTTTTTTTTAATCGAAGGTGAAAAGCCCTCATTATAGAGGAATCCAGCTGTTGACGTCAAGTAGCTGATTATTTTCTTGTTATGTTATTTTATTATTTGAGTAGGTAGGTATATACCTACTAATACCTGCCTACTTATTAATAATAGATAGGTATCGTAATAATAGATAGGTAGGGATAGGCAGAGTTTTATTTTTTACTTTTATTATTATTATTAAATTAATACTACTCTGTTGCTACTCTATTTTCTGTTTAAAATTTTCCACCAACTTTGGAAGAACTAATTTTTTAGTGTCCTGGTAGAATAAAAAAAAATAAGGTAGTTTTTAGATTTCTTAGCTGGTAACTCTGACCGGATCAACAAGCGGTCTTGATTGCCAATACATTTCGCAAAATCAACAAAAAATAGAGTTTTTCTCTGTGCTACAGTTTTACAATTAAGTTATTTTATTCCTCTAAGCCGCCTCAATTATTTTCAGCTATTGTGTTCAATAAAGTGTGCCTAAATATGCTCTATTTTGATTGATCATCTTTGAGTGGCAAATGGTTCAGCGCTAAAGCGCGCGTTTCTCCTATTTACTATGCAAAACATGGATCCGTTCAATGAAAAACCTAGTGAAATGGATTCTACTCCTAAAAACACAGGTAGTAACAACATTTCCTTCTAAAATAACATAAACTAAAATAAAACAGACCAAATTGAAACCGAGTTGTATAATCCGACCAAATAATAATGAGTGCTTTTTAAAATTGCTAAGATTTTTCTATTGAAAACGCAGAGTTTATCACTGATTTCTCTAATCTGGGTTTTCTGAAACAATGGAATAAACTAAGCGATTGAGATAAGATTTGTAGACAATTTTATATAAACCAAATGAAAACGGAGCTGTGACCACGTGATATGGACGGGTTATAATCCAAACAAATTGATTTCGTATTTCTAATGATCGTGATCAGTAGAAACCTTGAAATTCATCTTGCTATAATGAAACCAGTCTATGGTGAATCTATAGACTAGACTTGTTATAATCATATCGATAAATGCTTTTAGATTTAACTAGTTTAAGGTTATGCTTGTAATCAATCATTTGCTTGAATTTATTTTGCTGAATTATCTGCCTTAAAACTTTTTATCATTGGTAACAAAACAGTTAAGTATGCGTAATAATACCTATCATTAGAACATTTGACCGGTGGTATGTTCATCTCGGTTTTTTTTTCTGCAATACTACATGGTCTCAAGCAGTGAAAGAAAACATTGCATCATGAGGTACCCTGCATATTCTAGAACTAAAGATTCGAAGACATTTGTCACTGATCTGTATGTAGCAAGCAGCCTCACTTTCACGACACTGGTTGTTTTGCAATGAACGCTCATAACAGGACCTCCATACCCTGATCTGGCAGTTGATGTAATGCAGGGTGCCAAGAAAGAACCAGTTACGAACAGAACCAGTTTAAAAACAGTTACAAATATTTGTTCCGGGTCTGGGTGTTATGGTACCATGGTACTCGTGGTTCCTGAATACATACGACACAAGGAATCCTAGTGTGGGATCAAGACTATGTATGTAACTGTGTATGTTATGTATGAAATTGAAAACAAAGAGCTGTGAAGTTTGTATGCTTGACTATGTATGTAACTGTGTATGTTATGTATGAAATTGAAAACAAAGAGCTGTGAAGTTTGTATGCTTATGGTCAACACGGACCAAGCCGCAAACGGCTTGATTAGTTTTCTACTTATAAATAAATATCATCCTTAGTATTAGACTAAATACCCAGGTAATTGACTTTTGCAGAATCAGTCCACTAAAACAGTAGAATTATAAAATTGATTACTCCAATATTACGGTCGATATAGGCCTAAGCCATAAGGCAGGAGCTTCGCTTGGTTATTAGATAGATAGATAAACTCTTTATTGCACACCAAATAAAAATTATTATATAGACAATAAAACATATTAGCATGGTTCAAAGGGTGCAGAGTTGCACGCTGAGTTAAGTCCATCTTGTTGACATGCTGATGCATCTATTAAATCGGAGACTCTTAACAATTAGTCAGTGCAGCTCCGAGCATCTGTGTGGCCATTATGGTAGTAAACTTTGAGTTCACTAGAATATGTCACCTAGGACGCAGCATAGCTCTAAACACTAAGTGAATCTCCTTCTGTTGTGGCTTGGGTCTTAGTAACAGAATTCACTTTTGCGGTGGATTCTTACAAGCTCTTGATAGTAACCGAACAAAGGTTTTAATTCCTTTGTATAATATTTTAATTATACAGTTTCAGGAGCTAACAATCAGTCGGGTGAAGCTGTCACAATGCCAGCTGACAGCTCGCAGACACTATTCCCCGAAAGTCCAGTGTACGAGCCAGATGAAGATCTAGAGGTCAAAAGTTTATTATGAAAGTTCAAACTAACAAAAAATACAAATTCAAAATGTGGCAAAAAATAGGAAGACAATAAGCCTGCAGTCTCTAAGCTTAGGCCCAACTGTCTTCCTATTTCATGCTTTACTTGTTTAGTATATGAAAAGTTAGCACGAAATGTGGAAATCCGTAGAAGAACCAAGATTCAACATAGGGCTCTCATAATTACTCATTATGGACTCATGATGGCGCCATTCCAACTTCGCTCCTATGGGGAGTCAGGTGCGCCTTAGGGCGGAATGATTAAGATAACAGATTTGATTGGAAATATGTCAAATGCACTTCAGAGCAGGTTTACTGAAAGTTTTAATTGTCACTAGGGGCGCTGCAATATCAGGTGGACTTAATATATAAGAGTTTGTGTTTTTTTTATAATAATGCTTGAACTAACTCTAAACAATGTTCAGATTTACTCAAGAAATGTTTTTCTAATTTTTCAGACCTTCCTCATCAGTGATAATACTGAGAACGTTAGTTCCTCTATAAAAAGTAAGTAAATTTTATTCCCCAACATCAAATGTATTGTGTTGTAAAATGTAAGTCACTATGCAAAGGGTGGGAAGTGTTTCATACAATGTCTGGACTTGTCTCTGACCTATCCTAGTAGAGTATCTTCACAGGTATATGTTTTTTTTATACTACTTGGCAAGCAAACAAGCATACAGCCCACCTAATGGAAAGTAGTTACCGTAGCCTATTGACACCTGCAACACCAGAGGCATCGAACGCGCGCTGCCGACCCTGAAACATAAAAATTAAAAGTCTCATGTGCCTGTAATTTCACTGGCACCCGAACCCTTCAAACTGAAACAGCAATGTGAGCACTGCTGCTTGGCGGCAGGAATAAATGGTGATAGTACTTCCCGGGACAAACTCTTTCACAAGAAGTTCTACTACTAATAAAAAACAGTCAATCTTTATTGTTCCCATAAACCATCAGTTATCATACAAAATGTCGCCTTCATCCATCGACTTGCTCCGACCTTTAAAATGTCATCAGTCCATCGAGAGGAGGGACGCGCCGCAGTCGCAATGTAGAAAAGCGTTTTCTGGTTCGTGGTCGCCACTGGAAAACCTAGCGGTTATTACAAATGCACTAAGTCATCAAATAAACAGGAATCCAAAATTTACAGATGAAGATCAACAGCCAGTCCAACCAAAGCGGAAACTATCGGACACAGCAAGCGAAAGCTCAGCTAAAATTCAAAAACTCGATCTCCCCGAACACGAGATTGTCTCTTCCCAAACCCTTGACGATGAAGTCTCTGAAATAAACGCTGGCAAACGCAAGCTTGAAGACCTAGTGTTGCCATCCACCTCCCGCGTTCTCACCCCAGTGCGATCCAGTCCTAGAAAGCTCAAACGTAGTAATAGCGCTGAAATAACCAAACCCAAAACGCCAAAGACGCCTAAATCGCGACCGGCTAGTGTCGAAGTATACAATCGGAAAACTCCCCGAAAAACACCTGCGAAACAAATTGACGAAGTTGTAGTCATCAATTCTGATAGTTCATCTTCTAGACCTAGCGTGGAGTTCGTGAAAGAAATCCGGCCGCCAAAAGTTCCTGAAACTATCGCCGAAGAAAACTCGGAACCTGATGATTCGCAAGGAATCCATCTAGAGCTATCACCAAGCCCAGATGATGACATCAAAATCATAGGCCCAGTCAATTACAGCAGCGACCCTGTCACAGTCAAAGATAGGGAAGAAATCCTTGACCCTGGAAAAGTATCTCAAACCAGAAGCGAAGGATATAATTACTCTGAACAGAGCAATCTGTCTCAACCGATACCAAAAGGGTTTGGAAATACGACGGACCAGGAATCTACAGATAGCGTTTGTTCTATGATTTTAGAGAGCCCTGATCACGTGCCGAGTGTAGCTTCGAAAATGATCACTAAACTGTCTAACGGCAACTCGTCAACTCCTACAGAAATCACAGAATCTTCAAAGGTCTTGGCCGAAGACAGTGACAATAACACACCTGATACGGTCATGTTACACAGCGGTAAAGGCAAGCGTGGTAAAATCGACGCATTTCGGACTAGCAACACCAATACACCATCTACCATTTCTCCATTACAAAATGGGCATTCCTTACCTATCAATACGCCTCAGATTCCGGTATTCGATATCCACGTAAACTATAACGAAGATAACGAATTTCTATCCTTATACATCGTGAAAACAGACAACGATCTTGGCTTGGATATTTGTCGAGAATATCAGAGGATTTCAAAGAGATTTACTGTTGATCCATACTTAGCTGACGTATCAGTATCTCCATCGAGCGTAGCGAGTTCCAGTGTGTCTGTGTGTAGTATGGTGAACCTACCAAACAGAACGTCGTTCGCTTCTACAGTTAGCTCATCAACTTCAACATCCAGTAACCGCACCAGCGATGGAAACTTCGTCGTACCGCAACCACCACGCAAATCCGTAACTAACCCGTCTACATCCGTCAAAGGATACGACAACCTAATTAATAAACTAAACGACATATTCCATCACGTCAGGGACACGACTATAGATGAAGGAAACCGCTCTCGAAACGATGACAAAGCCTCCGTCGGTATTCAAGTGTGTCTATCCAGTGACGGTGCAACTACAAATGGAAACGCTAGTCCTGAAGAAGTGAATAAATGTGACAAAAATACGCCGAAAAGTTCCTTAAAGAAGTCTCGCGTTCGCGGTCGACGACACATCGCTAGTAAGACTAAGCGCGCAATCTTACCCACGCAAGCAGAAGAGCCGGAATATATGCATGGAATGAATTCGCCTGAAATGATACCGACTAATGGGGAACACGGGAAGGAGTCCCCAAAGTCTCCTAAAGATGAAAAGCCACTACTTAATCTAGTAGCTACACCAAAATCGGTTAACAAGCTTAAGCAAAAGCGACGGCCGACCTCACCTAGACCGGCCACACCTGTCGACACGCCTAAAGCCGTCAAGATGGAGTATCCTGGGTATCCGCCTGATACTGTGGTGCTGGCCAAATGGGTAGACAGACGATACTACTCGGGAAAAGTATTGGAGATCACAGAACCGAACAAGTACCTGATCAAGTTTGACGACGGGCAAAGCAAGGTGAATATTTTGATACCATTTTTGTGCATGTTCTTATTTTTTAGTTTTGCTTAATTTTTTGTTTGACTCACTCACTGACTGACTACCAACGCATATCCTAAAAGTCATTGAGAGCTGAAATTTGGAGGGTATATGGTACATGGAAACTGGTAGGTACTTACGAAAATACTCTATAAGATAGTTCCAAAGGTAAAGTTGTTATGGCATCGTCCGCGTCGTCCGGTTTGTAGTCGCAACTAGAGAACCTTAATACCCTAACGGTTGTCAGTTTTGCGAGCTATATGACCTACCCATTGCTACATCAACTTGCTAATTCTGAGAGCTATTTAACTTAACTAGAAAAATATTTTGTATTCAATTCAAGGTGCTACTGGACGAGTTTATAATATTCGGAGACATGAAGACGTTGCCACTGAAGGGGCAGTCGGTGTACGCGGTGGTGGACGAGGAACAGAACTATGAGCCGGGGCTGGTGATGGGAGTAGAAGAGAATGAAAGCGGAACTGTGACATACAACTGCATTACTGATGGGTAAGGTTCTTTTAATGTTTACTGTATTATGGATAGTAGAGTCATATCACGCCGTTACGTCAGTTTACACTTGTGACTGATTCTAGTTTAAAAACTGCATCAAAACCAGCCTAGTAAAACTTTCACATTGCGAAAAAAAGCTGTCGTTTTACAAGCGGTCACTTCACTTCGCTTCTTAGTTTATGGTATCTGTGGCTAACTATCTCATTCTGCCAGTGTCCGAGTCATGATAGTTTCATAAACCTTACTAGAGATAGTGTCTTAATTAAGAATATAAACGACCGGTTTAATTAAAAAATAAAAGAAAAATAAAAAACAAATTTTTTTTTTATACTACTTTGCAAGCAAACAAGCTTACGGCCCACTTGATGGAAAGCAGTTACCGTAGCCTATGGACGCCTGCAACACCAGAGGCATCACACGCGCGCTGCCGACCCTGAGACATAAAGATGAAAAGTCTCATGTGCCTGTAATGTCACCGGTACCCGTACCCTATTTATGGTTTTCCATTAAAAACTGTGAAAAATGCAGTTAATTTTGTATTGAAAATCTCGCTTTAAATATCGTTTTCGTTTGTCCACAGAGACACGAACGTGATGGTGACGGCGAGCGAGCTATACCTGACGGAAGACCAGGCCCGGTCCCTGAAGGACTCCACCCCGGAGCGTGGCCCCTCCGCCCCCTCCACCCCCAGGGCGCGACGGCATAATAGAGAACTGGATTTAGATAATATCATACAGGTACTAAAAACTCACTCCTCTTAAGGATAGACGCCTTCGAGAAGATCTTATCGAAACTTACAAGATTTCGACTATCATTACAACCTGCCAAACTTTCAAGACATTCTTATAAGAAAAGATGATCTTACGTGGTCACCAGCTGAAGTTAAACCGTGACCACACCATCTCACTTGCCGCTCATCACTTCTTCAGCAATAGAGTGGTTTATAAGTAGAACGCGCTATCAAATAATGTCGTTACTGCTACTTCCGTCAATGCATTCAAAAACAAACTCGACAACTGGCTTCGAACAAAAAAATTTACCAAAACTAAGAGACAATATTTAAACTAAATTGTAACACTGTGTGACGTAGACACATCAGCGAAAGCTGCTCGTCTATCTACATATTCATGTTTACCTTAACAATTTTTTCTGTACCTGCCAGGGGCCGCGCAGTGCTCGCAGTCGAGACAAGAGTGGAACCTCCAGCGCTAGAAAACGAGTCAATTCACCGAAGAGCCCTAAAGCCTCCACGTCAGGTAACTTTCTACCAATCGTTAGGTAACCACTTACAAATCGTATATCAATAGTCAGATAACCAATCACCAGGCAACCAATAGTCTGGTAACTATTTAGTCAGGTATTGCTATGGGCAGAATTGGGTCCAACAAAAAAAACTGATTCAACTAAATTTTAATTTTAGGTCTAAAGTCAGCAAAAGCACCAGCGGGCCGACCGCGGCTGGCCAGTGAGAGCAGCTCCATCAGTGAGAGCAGCAACTCTGCGCCGCCAGTCAGGATTGAGGAGGTCGCTGGTGTCGAGCCTGAGGTCCAACGCACTCCGAGGAAACTAGACGGGGTCAAAGGTACACTTGCCCTCTGGCATACCAGGAAACATACATACATACAGAAACACACGCCTTGTATAGTCAGAGCCTCAAGGGGCCTCTTTTCACCGTGTTGCAAGTCGCAGGAATATAAACGTGACAAGTGGTAAGCTCATCGCCGCCATTGCTTTCCACGACCAACTCGGCTAACGCTTTCTTCCAGTAATAACACACTCGTGTGTATTATTATGTGTGTATTAATATTTCTTTTGTGGTTCTCATTGCTTTTTTGAAGTTTTTATTTATTAACGTGTTTTTAATGATGAAAAATTAGGTTTTTGTCTTCCTTATATAATGTTTTATGGATATTATAAAGAAAACACGATAAAGAGCATTTTTTTTTTCTCGTGTTTTTTCAGCTTAAATATTTTCAAAATGTCTGAATGCACAGTTTTAGTTTGCGGGAGTAGTCTTTTTACATCCGTTTTAATAACTATCTGACTGAACCCCTCTCCCAACTCTGAGAAACAGCATAAAGTACTCAGGGATAATGTAGTAGTCACCGTGCAACCCACGGTGAAATAAATAAATAAATGCTGAACATTTCACATCCCTCCTCCATGGTTAACCATGTAAATGCCGTGTGACCCTGTATAGTAGGTTCTGCCTAGCAAATGTACCCACTTTTGCACGTTCATTACGACAAATGAAATACGCGCCAGCGTTTGCCCATTTGCCCAACAACTTCGAAGTTGTTGGGCAATTTTCGTTAGTATAAGATTTGCCCTGGCTGCTGGCTTATATTTAAGGCTGCTGGCTTATATTTAGGACTCCTAAATATAAGCCAGCAGCTTTAAATATACCTTCCTGCTACCTTTAAAGTCGTGGCGCAGCGGGCGAGTGGCCGGTTAAGATGCGAGAGGTGCGGGTTCGATTCTGGATTCTGGGGAAAATGTCTGATACATGAAAAGGGCTGACGATTACGAAATAGTTTACGGATCGGAACCGCAAGTCACGCTCGTAATTGTCCATTTTTTTAGTACCTGTATGATATTATCTAAATCCAGTTTTTTCAGCTTAAATATTTTCAAAATGTCTGAATGCACAGTTTCAGTTTTCGGGAGTAGTCTTTTTACATAATTTTTTAGTATAAGATTTGCCCTGGCTGCTGGCTTATATTTAGGGCTGCTGGCTTATATTTAGGACTCCTAAATATAAGCCAGCAGCCCGGGCAAATCTTATAATATCCATAAAACATCATATAAGGAAGACAAATATCTAATTTTTCATAATTAAAAACACGTTAATAAATAAAAATTTCAAAAAAGCAATGAGAACCACCTAAGGAATATTGGCGCTGCGCGTCGATCAGCTGACCGGGAGCGTTGAACTCTTGCGGCCTGTGAGCTCTGTGAACTCACCGCTATTTAATATAGCTATGGCATAGGTAGCTTTACCGGTGCCTTCAGTATTCGGTAGCCGTCCTTTTACACCTTGTATAAAATTTACTATTCAATAAAATCATATCAAATCGCTTACTCATTTCAGCTGGTCCATTACAACTAAAGGGTGCGGCCAAACAGAATGTCGGAAAGAAAAACTCGAAACTAAACAAGTTTGAAAACGACGTGGACACAGTGTCTGTACTAGGGCCTATACCGAGCGGTGACAATAAGATATTCGCCGGTCTTCACTTCCTGCTGACTTGCACTGATACGCCGAAGCGACAAACAGCGAAGTCAGAAACGAATGGGAAGACTGATAAGGTATCATCATTATGATCATCATCACTAGCCGTTAGCGTTCATACACACGAGCGGCACGATGTCAACGGCAGAGGCAACTGCACGCGTCGGCGGCAACCGTCGACGCGTCGGCGACAGCCGTCGACCTATAGCGACGCAGCTGTCAACGGCTGCCGCCGACGGGTGCAGTTGCCTCTGCCGTTGACATCGTGCCGCTCGTGTATATGAAGCCAGATATCCACTGCTAGACGAGGATAGATAGATAGATTAAAGTGCATCACACACGTAGCAGATGCGGTAATATTTTATATGCGTATAAAAACTTATCGCATCTGAAGGTATCACACACGTAGCAGATACGATAATATACGAAAATGATACATTCACGCTGATACCTTCAAACTGTATTGTATTTCAATTTGTATACACAGATATCATCTGTCCATCTTTTGATATATGCCGGTGCCTACAGATGCTTGACGGTAAAATATAAGTGATCTGCTACGTGTGTGTTGCTCCTTGAGTTTAGTATAGAGAGCGATATGGACGATACGCGCTCAGATACAGATATCTTACCGCATCTGCTACGTGTGTGACACACTTAACACTTTATTGTTCACCAGGAATACATAATACGATTTATTAAAACAGTACTGGGGTGGCCTTATCGCTATTTCTTCCAGGCAACCCTCCCCCATAGAATGCAATGGGGGATGGTGGAGTTAATGGCACTAACCCACATAGATCATCAACAGAATATTATGACCATTCGACCATTTTGGCGACCTCTGTGGCACAGCGGGCAAAGGTTCGCCTGCGACGCAGGAGGTTGCGAGTTCGATTCCGCCTCGGAACAAATATTTGTACGATCTGCAGATATTTGTTCAGGGTGTTCTGGGTATTTTCTATAAATAATAAAAAAAATATCTATGTAATGTATTGTATTAAGTATATCAGAGGCCCAATTCTCTAATTTAAAAACATCAATTCGTAGTATAATCTCGTGTCAGTCGCACTGTCTAGTATAGTAACTATTACATCCACTTACCAATAGGTGAGATCGCGGTCAACCGAGGGTCTATTATTGTAAAAAAAAAACAAAACAAACATATTTTTCGCAAGAAACGCGAAGATTAAGTAAAATATACGTTTTTTTAATAGTTTTTTCCGTGACAGTGCGACTGAGACAAGATTATACTGCGAATTGAATGTTTTTAAATTAGAGAATCGGGCCTCTGTTATCTAGTACCCACAATACAAGCTCTGCTTAGCTTGGGGCTAGATAATGTTATGTAAAATGTCCAGCATTTATTTACTTATTTATTATTCTAGGAGGCTCGTCACTACTCTTCAGAGGAAGACAGCGAGGCCAATTCCGTGGTCGGCACCGACACAGAAGATCTCGTGTTCTGTACGCGACCTTTCAACAAGGAACGATTGAAGGAACAATTGGAAGCCGGCGGAGGGACAGTGCACAGGTAACCCCCTGCTGTTTGCAACACTACACCTCGTGAGGCCGTAGTCTGGGTTTAGACAAGAACACTACACCTCGTGAGGCCGTAGTCTGGGTTTAGACAAGAACACTACAGCTCGTGAGGCCGTAGTCTGGGTTTAGACAAGAACACTACACCTCGTGAGGCCGTAGTCTGGGTTTAGACAAAATACTACACCTCGTGAGGCCGTAGTCTGGGTTTAGGCAAGAACACTACACCTCGTGAGGCCGTAGTCTGGGTTTAGACAAAATACTACACCTCGTGAGGCCGTAGTCTGGCTTTAGACAAGAACACTACACCTCGTGAGGCCGTAGTCTGGGTTTAGACAAGAACACTACACCTCGTGAGGTCGTAGTCTGGGTTTAGACAAGAACACTACACCTCGTGAGGCCGTAGTCTGGATTTAGACATGCAATTTAACGTATGGTGTAGTGTGACGACCTCTGTGGCGCGGCGGGCAAAGGTTCGCCTACGACGCAGGAGGTTACGGGTTCGATTCCCGCCTCTGAACAAATATTTGTGCGATCTATCGATAATTGTTCAGGGTGTTCTGGGTATTTTTCTATGTATAATAAAAAATATCTATCTATGTAATGTATTTGTGTTAAGTATATCAGTTATCTAGTACCCACAAGCTCTGCTTAGCTTGGGGCTAGATAATATTGTGTGAAATGTCCAGCATTTATTATTTTTATTATCAGTGATTCTTGTATGGAAATTGAGGTTCACAAATTTTAAGCTACAGGCTCTCTCGGTGTCTCCATAAAAATATCCGTGTTACACAACACCATACGTCCGTGTCAATTGTTTGCAAAAAAACTACTACGGCCTCTGTACATAACTAACTCGCCAACATTAACACAATTAAACACATTCGCTCTCTGTGAGCGCCAAGTTAAGACTGGCACTAGCATGGCCTGTTCTAGCCATCATAATAGACGTATTTCAACGATATTAACATAGCTGTTAATATCGTTGAAACATATGATACTAGTGTCCGCCCACGGCTTCGGTTGCGTTATACTGGGATAAAAAGTAATGCCTATTATTATTATTATTCATTTATTTCAATCAACATATGGATCATATTGTGTTAGTTAGTTTCTTATCCTAGATTAGTTTAAAGGTCAAAAAATCAAATAGAATTTACACAATCATAAAACACTTGCTTTAGTTGTTATCCTGAGAATTGAATTGAATTTGAATGAAGTATGTCATAATTAGGTTATTAAATGTCAAAATTGTAATGTCATTGAATAAATAGAATAAATAATTTAGTTCCTTATTAAAATGAATCATATAATAGTGGCTGAGGTACGCACAGTCAAACCTGTCTGAAAAAGCCTTTAGTATGCTGTTGGAGCTGGCCCGGACCCTGCGCATCAGGAACGTGCATCGCTTACGCATGGTGGCTAGAAGCAGTCCACACGCGCCACGGCGAACATCCCCGATGCGCTACAGAACCGGGGCAGCCCCACCAGCACCCTGAATGCGTTATTATACTGAACGCGAATGTCGCAATCCAGGTCATAAGGTTGTGAGAAAACTAACATTCATATATACACACATACACACCTTTTATACACCATTTTGTCCTTTTCCTGTGTACTTATTTTATGTATACTTACTGTACTGTATACTATTATACTGTTTCATTCATATAGTGAACTGTTTTAACTACTCTTAACTTAAATGATATCCTTACAGGATAATTGTAGGAAATTATAGTCTTATGTTTAACTTAGAGAGACCAGTAATTGGCTGGATAACTTGAATATAAATTGTATATTGTTTAAATATTGTTTAATAGCTATTTGGTCTTTTCAATAAATTAACAAATAAACTATCTGTATAATCAATTTCATCGAAATTGGCTCAGTAACATCCAAAGTTTTGCAGACTATAACTTATTTGACTATTACTTTTAACCAACTTAAAAATGATTTGCACCAATAATTAATACACCTGACCGTTCAAGAAAGAAAAGTTTGAAGCTGGCAGAAGGTCCATGCACAGGTAATCTTCTGCTATGGTAAAGTAGATCAGTACTTTTTAACCAACTAAAAAATAAATAAGGAGGTATATCCTAACCATAACAATATCACACCCAACTGTTTAAGAGCGCGCTCCGAAAATATAATATGTAAGAATCGCCTTTTAGACGCAAATGCTAACGGAATAAGATTGAATATCGCACGACCGTATCTTGCACAGTAGAAAAAAGATTGAAAAATCACGTATTTCAGTTATTACATTGATGTGATATCTGGTTTACTCATAATAACTAGGCAAATCAGCATCATATTTTCGGAGCGCACCCTTAACAAGGAACAATTGGAATCGTCACCAATGTTCACCGACTAACCGTTCATCTAACTTTGCCTTCCAGCCATTTCGACGACGTACCCAAAAACAAGTACTCTGTATGCAAACTGATCGCGCCCCGTCCAAGCTGCACCGCCAAGTTCATCTGTTGCCTGGCCGCGGACATACGGGCCGTGTCCCACGCGTGGGTCATCGTGGGATGCGCTGGAAACGCGCTAGTTGATGAAGACGCGTATGCACTGCCGGCGGGCTATTCTATACTGAAGGCGATGTTTATTAGTTGGGTGAGTGTCGATTACTTCACTATCGTTCATCACTTGTGATACTAGAACGACACTAGAGCCACTATGCTACGACACCAGAGGCGCAATTCTCTAACTTAAAAATAGTTAAAATAGAGTTCGGATCATGTTTCGATCTTGTGTCAATGTCTTAAATGACAGAAATGGTATTCTCTAAACATAAAATACAACACTGTAATGTGATCATATCGACCGAAACTTGAACGATTCAATGTTTTTTCGATAATTTTAGCATTGTAGATGGAGTCTCTCTTTACTCTTTGCAATTATATATATAACTATCCTACTCTAATTGTAGTCGCCGTGTATTGAAAGAAGACTAAATTGTTATGCATAAAGGAGCAGAATACCAACTTTCTGTCAATTCATAATTCAGTCTCGATTCGGTTAACTTTCAGTGTAGTTTTAAAATAATTTAGAGAATTGGGCCTCAGAGTGACACTACAACGACACACTAGGGCGACCCTCTAGCTAGAGCGACACAACAAGAACGGGCTAAGAGCAAGTACTCGGTCTGCAAACTGATCACGCCGCATCCGAGCTGCGCCGCCAAGTACATCTGTTGCGTCGCCAAGTGCATCTGGTGCGTCGCCAAGTACATCTGTTGCGTCGCCAAGTGCATCTGGTGCGTGGCCGCCGACATACGGGTCATTTCCCACGCGTGGGTTATCGTGGGCTGGGCTAGGAACGCGCTAATTGATGAAGACGCATATGCACTACCGGCGGACTATTCTATACCGAACTTCTATTATGATGTTTATTAGTTGGGCTCACCCAGTTTGTTACTTTACTTCCTACATACTAATGTGAGATACTAGAGTGATATTAGAGCGACACTACAACGACACTAAAGCGTTGCTAGAGAGACGACCGACACTACCGCGACACACTACTGCGACACAATAGGGCGGCCAAGCGTCACGACGAATGATCTGGAGCAACTTCCGATTTCCTGTGACCTTACAAATTTTATCGGTTCATCGATCCTCTCTCGATTTTGACCGGCACATAATAAATACTCGCTGAAGCTGCAACGCAGGCCAAGTACCAGCAATCCGAGGATGCACATATTGCCGAATCGCGTCGTGAACAGTTGGAACCGGACTCAGTGATCGGTGACCCCTTCAGTGAACTCTTTAAAAAATAGACTGGAGTGCATTTAAAGTGCACTGATTAGGACTAAGATATACACAGATCTGCCTGTGTATTATTAATAATAACAACAATAACAAAATATTTCAGGTGCCACCAACAGGAAGACGCAACGCGAGTTTCTTCAAAGACAAGGTCATCCTATTCTGTGGGGATCAAGACACAGTCAAATTTTGGGAGCGGGTCTGCACGTTAGCCGGTGCCAATACCCGAGTGGTCAACGAAGAAGACCTCAACATGACCGGAGCGATCGCACTGGTCACTGAGTGGGACTGCCCGCACGAGGTCCAAAACAAAGCGAACCAGGATAATGTTCCACTGGTGGCTACAACATGGATCGTTCAATGCCTCATCGAGGCCCGTGTGATCCCACCAACCTCTCACGTGAAGTTTTCATTTATGTACACGGAACCTGAATGATCGTGGGATTTCCGTCAGTACCTCCGCATACGTGACAAGTGACACTGAGGTGTTGTGACAGTGATGTTTGGGTGTTGTGGTGTTGTTGGAATTGTTACGTAAATAGTAAGTTTATTTAACTTGATAACTTGATATAGAATTGTTATGCAAATATTGAGTTGATTTGATAACTTGATGTGGTATCGTTACGCAAATATTGAGTTGACTTGATAACTTGATGTGGGATTGTTATGCAGGTATTGACTTAATTTCATTTTATAGTTATTATCTTAAGTTGATGCTTAGGTTACTTATTGAAAATAATGTTTCAAATAGACATTAACAACAACAAAAAAAGTGTGATCATCAGTATGCAATAAGTCAGAGTTATTATCTTGTACAAAGTGTTTGGTTCACTGAACACTTAATTGTGACATTCAAATGGTTTCAATAAGTTGTTAAACGGTTTCAAATAAATGATCCCGTGCTATCATTTATTTTAATTATAATTTCGCTTCTATACAACTCAATAATTCTATATTCCGACAACAACACAACATTCAATTATTGTAAGCTCAACCCTCGAGGTACCAGTCGGAAGTGACAGTGACACTAATAAGTGACGGTTTAGTGACAAGTGATTTAGTGACGCCTATTTATTAGTGATTGAGTGTCGCGCACGGATTTGTTGATAGATAAATTATTGATCCAGCTAAGTTATTAGACATAGTTAGTAGATAAATTACTGATCAAGCGAGATATCATACTCTGAAACCTTAAGCGTAATGCCCAACCAATCTAAACCAACTAATATATAATGGCGCTTCACTAGCATAAGGCCCAACCAACCTAAACCAACTTAAAATATAATGGCAATAAGGCCCAACCAATCAAAACCAACTAATATATAATGGCGCTTCACTAGCATTAAGGCCCAAACATCCTAAACCAACTTAAAATTTAATGGCAATAACGCCCAACCAATCAAAACCAACTAATATATAATGGCGCTTCTCTAAGATAAGGCCCAACCAACCTAAACCAACTTAAAATATAATGGCAATAAGGCCCAACCAATCAAAACCAACTAATATATTATGGCGCTTCTCTAGCATAAGGCCCAAACATCCTAAACCAACTTAAAATATAATAGCAAAAAGGCCCAACCAATCAAAACCAACTTAAAATAAGGCAATAAGGCCCAACCAATCAAAACCAACTAATATATAATGGCGCTTCACTAGCATAAAGCCCATATAAGGGCGTTTCTGTTGGATTTTGGACCCATTGGTGCTAGCGCTCTCTAAATATGTGTTGACTAGGTTCGATTTCATGTTGATGACTGAAAAACATAGCATAAATATTCATAGCGGGTAAATCCCCTATTTGTTATTTTTTAATGGCTATGCCTACAAAAACTTGGTCTGTATTTTGTCTATTAATATATCGCTGGACACAGTTCTGTGTATACTCTAGTTATAAGTTGTTGTCAACAACTAAAATGTATTCTTGTATCCAAGAAACCGCGTTAAAAACCATTAGTTATACTGCGCATACTAACTAAGAGATAATAGTGTAATGTTACATTCAGTAAATATTCGGAAAAGCCGAATTAAAAGCCAAAGTCTTAAACAATTCCCCAATGCATGCATATTCATTATAAATAATCATTTACAATGTGTAATTACACATCTTATAAATATGGGTATCTTTCTAGAAGAATGCAAATAATATAGATTTAAGATGATAATTGTTATATAAATATTATCAATGATAGCGGGTAGTGGTTCGATCGACGCAATGCAATTCCAAAAGAGTACTGTCAGCCGGCTCCGTACAAATAAAATTTCCTCAATTTGTATATTAATTATTCATCTAAGGCAATTCAATTTTGAAGACACAGTCTAGAGACAAATCAATAAAGACCTCATGCCTGAGGTTTGCCAGTTTCGTATTAAATTGTACAGTTTAAAATGACACGGACTAAAAGATCTCTATACAAATCTCTTAAGGTGGGTCGTTTCGCAAGTGGCGCGAAATTCGAATTTGTTCGTGTTATGTCATCACACCTCATAAACACTTCTTGTGATTGCGAAAACTAGGAGACCTAACACATTTTTGTGTTGATAGTATCTCATATGATATTTATGAGATACTATCAATTAAAACATGTGTGTTGGATCTCCTAGTTTTTGCAAAACCTGTTTTCGCTATCTCAAAAACTTTTGATGAGCTGTGACGAGCAAACAACACAATAAACTTTGAGTTTCGCGCCATATGCGAGACGATCCACCTTAAGCTCGTGTAAACTTGAACAGTTTATTGGAAAACTGACCAAATCCCGGGCCTAGATATTGGTCTCTAGATCGTGTCTACGTTGACTGAGGTCAGTTAATATTTGGGAGCAAACTTCGTTTGTATGGAGCGGGCCACCGGTAAATTAGTCTAAATATTTTTTAAAGTGTCAGTTTGTACGCAACTGGCCATAAAGCATGTCGCGTCAGCGTGAATTGTACTATTTACCACAATTCCGCATAATTATAATCTTTACTAGGTATAATATAGTTAAGGCAAATTATAAGTAGTAGAGTGGATTTTAAGATTCTAATCAATCTTATTAAAAAAAAATAAAAAAATTGTAATGAATTTAAGATCATAGAGCTATGTAGCTAAAGCAGTTACTACGTCTATTCTCCATCGCAAAACACCAGATTCGTAAACTACCAGATTCGCAAACTTAGATTCTCAAATACAAGATTCTCAAAACACCAGATTCGTAAACTACCAGATTCGCAAACTTGATTCTCTAATACAAGATTCTCAAAACACCAGATTCGCAAATTACCGGATTCTCAAAACAACGGAGTCGCTAACTACCAGATTCTCAAAACACCAGATTCGCAAACTACCAGATTCACAAAACAACAGATTCGCAAATTACCAGATTCTCAAAACACCAGCTTCGCAAACTACCAGATTCTCAAAATTTGTATCTGATTTAGTTACAAAGTTTATCTTTTTCCATTGTTGATGTATATTACCTAGTTTCATGAAATGAAGTTTTGTCATTACTGGGATATAATGTTACTATAAAAAAAGTCTTATTCTAATTGAAATTGAGAAAATCGCAGCCGTAATGGATTGAGCCCATAACTAAATGTTTTTTCGTGGAAATTGTATGTTATTCCATAAGATTATGGAAACCTTTTGAAAATTATGATAGCCTTAAATAAGGCTGCCCATAGTTTCGTTCGAGTATTGTACAAATTTAAATCTAAAGAGTGAAGACTATTAAAAAGTGGTAGCTAGAATCCAGTTTCGTCAACTTTTTCTAAATTTCGTTCATATAGCTAGGCGTGGGCGTGTTGTTGGCGTGATGATAGCGTTTTGTGTGGTTTGGAAACCAAAACGAGATAGGTTGGTCTTGGCCATGACAGTTTTGAGGACTACCTCACAAGGGCATCACATCCGGGCCGTGTCCCGTCCGGAGCGTAATGATAGTAATGTTTTTGTTACTAACACCACCACCGTACCTATTTCTGCCGCCAAGCAATAGTGCTCGCATTGCTGTGTTTCGGTTTGAAGGGTCCGGGTGCCGGTGAAATTACAGGCACATAGACTTTTCATCTTTATGTCTCAGGGTCGGCAGCGCGCGTGTGTTGCCTCTGGCGTTGCAGGCGTTCATAGGCTACGGTAACTGCTTTCCATCAGGTGGGCCGTACGCTTGCTTGCTTGCAAGGTGGTGTAAAAAAAAAGTAATGACCCGGCTACGGTACGGATGTATGTGAATAGTTCATACAAAATTTTATAAAACAAAACTACAGACACATGAGACTTTTGATGTTTATGTCTCAGGATGACGGGCGTAGTGCAATGCTAAGCGCGCGTCCTAGGTGGCCCGTAACCTAATAGGTATTGCATTTGTAATGGGCTGTGCTATTCTCTATCTCGCGACAGGTTTGCAAAAACCTAAAAAAAACAAAAGTGACGTTTGACAACCCTGATTGCACAATTTACGCCTGTTGCAAGCCTACAATGCAAGTACGTAGGACTCGATTCGATAAATTTAACATTCAAATTCGACAAAACCTGTTACCTCTACATAGTACCGTTTATTATTATTATTTATTTATAGACGAGCAGCTTTCGCCAAGTCAACAGTGTTAAAATTTCGTTGAAATATTGTCTCTTAGTTTGTTAAATTTTTTTGAGCACTGTTTTATTTGTTCGAAGCCAGATGTCGAGTTTGTTTTTGAATGCATTGACGGAAGTGCCAGTAACAATGTCATCTGATAGCGCGTTCCAATTGTACTCTATTGCTGAAGGAGTGATGGGCGGCAAGTTAGACGGCGGGGGTCACGGTTTAACTTCAGCTGGTGACCACGTGAGGGTCTTAGATCATCTTTCCTTATAAGAATGTCTTGAAAGTTTTGTCGAATTTTAATGTCAAATTTATCGAATCGCGTCCTACGTACTTGCAGTCCTGTCGCGAGATAGAGAATAGGCCTGCCGATTAACATTAGGTGGGCCAAATAACTAATAATAAATCGGTACCATAAAAAAAATAGTAACAAAAACAGTATGCAAGTCGCTTCAATCACGCCACGCGAATGTAGTGCCGAGCTTAGAATGACGTATGGATATACTCTCGGCTTCTTAGCTCTTAGTAAGTACCTATTTGTAAATAGACACATTTTGTAGAACTGTATTAAACTCGCATTTTATTGGTGTTCAGAACTAGTTTATGAAATTGGACTTTTGTGTGGTTAGAATAAGGATAATTGTAACAAAATCAAAATGTGCTAAAGAATTTTGCTTCAAGCCTTAACTTTTGAAAAGTTAAGGCATTATGGTATTTTTTATTTGTCGCCTGAGTCGATCAGTATTTTTTAAATTGATTGCGTAGTCGCAAAATTATGTTTTTTGTATTTTTATTTATAATTTCTTTTATTGATCTCTATTAGTAATAGCATTTTTTGCCCGACTACTTTAGAGAAAGGTTTTCGACAGCAATAGCTTACTAGTATGTATGGATGAAATATCAGCTTGCTGATTACGTAAATCTGTTGCTATCAATGCTATTTGTATTTGAAATTACGTTTTTGCAATTACCTAATTTACACAGTTTGTCTATAAAGTTTAATTGCATCAAACCTCTGAACCGATTTTGACTAAAGAGTTGTTAAATCGTCACAAGCATTACGTATTTTCAAAAACAAAATGGCGGTTGTTTTGAGAAATAAAAGGGAGGATATAATGACGTGTAACATGATGAAGTGGTAATCTTTTGAAAGGTCTTTCAAAGTCAATAATTATGTACCCACATAATTATTTGATTACTTTGCATTTAGTTTCAATTTGATAATTTTAAAGGCATTTAATTTTGAAAAACTGAATTTCTAAATAGACCACTAGATCACATGAGATTTCAAGATTCCAATAGGAAAAGAGTTTTTTCACAATTTATGGAACCTAGCCCTTGTCGATGTTCACTTGTATACACGTGGCTAAATATATGTAAAACCTTTTCCCACTGTCATTTTTTTATTATTTCGCTTCATTTGATGCAATTTCCTAAAATATCTTTCTCACGGAGAGCAACACAAAACACAAAAAAATTGGAGGGGCGGATACATTATACTCTGTGGTAAAATGCTTCGACAGCAGTTGACAACTGTAAAGTGTATAGAAACACTACGTTTTTAAACACAACTGGCAACAAACAAATGAAGCAAGCAACTACAAAAGAACAAACGCGACATTCACTGTCATGACTGCCCAGGGAAATATGTTACCATTGTAAAAATTCTTCGAATTTCAAACATTTTTATGCAGATATTTAAGCTTCAAATTAGAGTAAGAGTATTTTTTCAAAAATCACTGATATTTTCGCCATTCTGTGTCTGGTGGACATAGACAGGCCATTTTGGAACAACTCCTTTAATAAAGATGCTTGTGGTAGAATCAGTTTTATGATTGCTTCGGTATTTATACCATATTTTACGATTTATTGAAGGGCCACCACAATCTGCCATGTTTTTTCTCGGTCTCTTTCTCGTGCGCAAGCCAAACGAATTTTTGTTTTTGTAACATACGCAAGAGGAATGGTAAAATTAAAACTTACTGCAATTTATCTATAAAAATAATAAAATAATTGAAATTAAATTAATATTAAATCCGATCTAGTATATTCGGAACGCAAATAAAGTAAATACATTAATAAAATTTGATTTATTTTGAACTTCTGGTTATGTGGTTCACCAAACTAGATGGCGATAGTAAATTCTCAGGCCGGCATTATTAAAAATGGCGTAACCTTGGAATAGTTACATCGTGTTTTGTCTCTTTCGATCGAATTTAAAACTGCCTGTCAATGTAAAAGACAAAACACTTCGTTAGCTGTTGTTCCTTTACAGAGCGCGCCCAATGTATTATGTATTACATTTAAAGTTATGTGCGTGTCATACTCATTAGCAATCTTTATTAGTAAATAAACAGAGAACAAAAGAAGTCGTAATTATTGTTATTTTTTGTTGTTTTCTTCGATATCCGTAATCAGCTGGTGGGCTATAGGCGGACGGGTGGAAAGGTTCTTTTGGAATCCAGCCAGACTCATCAGTCCTTTCCACATTATAGCCGGTTTTCCAAGACATGGGTTCTTTTCAACCGCCTGTGCCACTTGGATTTATAACCAACGATATATTGCCAGCGGCTTGGCATGACTTTGAGGAGACCCAAATTTCGTTTTCCTCTTTGTTTTGTTTCTTCATAGACTGTGGGGACCTCTAGGTACTCATGAATTTAATTGTAACTAAATGAATAGATAATTAAAAAGAGCCATTCAGAGCAGGTGACACGTTGGTAGGTGGTGTTGCAGATTTGAATACGCGACGGTAACCGTTTACCATCTGGCGGGTAGTAAGACTGTAGAGACAATATAAAAAACTATTCAAAGGCTACGCCATGTATATTAATAACGGCCACATTTTTGGAAATTTCCTGCAAATATTGTGCGATTCAGTGTAGTCGGGTTAGTTTTTTGAAACTATACCCTGATTTTTTATTCCAGACAATTTCTGTAAACAAACAAATGTCAAGATATGCCACTGTGAGTATAAGTGCCATGATTGTGAAGCATACGTGCAAATTCACATATGACACACATACATTACACTTATACACACAGTGGCATATCTTGACATTTGTTTGTTTACAGAAATTGACTGAAATTAAAAATCAGAGTATAGGTAGGTATTAAATTTTTTCTGATGTCATAAGTTGTTTTATGTTGCTGTCATTAAAATGTGTATATGAATTGGTTATGAATACTATCTGGCAGCATACTAACCAACAACTAAGTGATAAATTGAATAATTACTGCATTAATTCTTTGAACATACCACTTGTGGGTGCGTCCGGCCTAAGAATATATAGTCTATTATATAATAGACCCTTCCATTTCCTCCCGTGGATGGATTACACCAGAGAGTACTTGACACCAAACTGTGATCACCAATCCGGCTGCCAAGCGAGGTGATTATGGCAAATCCAATTGTATTCAAATGGGGAGGCCTCGTCTTGCTGTGGACGATTATCTTTGACCGTAACATAGACAATAGATAAGTATGGGTAGTGAGTATTAATTGTATTGAATACTTGAATTTACAACTGCTGTATAAACAATTGTGAATAAATAATTTCATTTGAATTGAATTACAATAGTATTGTTTGGAAATAGCCTACCTACTTAAATTTTTTATGATAAAATATTTTTTTTGTTTAAAAATGTATTTCTCAAAACAAGACGTTATGTATTGTACTGATGATGATGAAATAAGTTATCAGAACTGTGATCAAAATGAGCCTAAACACAACCAGTTTTGTATTTTCCATGGACTTCTTTGTCCACAGTTTCCATCATCAGATCAGCTCGCTGTCATCATAATATTGTATTGTCATTGAAACTTGACAGGTATGCAAAATGTCAGCTCAATCGGTTTGGGTGGAATTGGTTTAAAGTTCAGCTGCAAGATTTGTCCCACAATACTAACAGGCGAAGTTAAATCTTTTCTTTTCTTTAAAAGAAAAAAGGACAAAGAATCTTTAATTCGCGTTTACACAAATCAACATCGATATCCAGCGCATGTTATGAGCTTTGAATAAGATTAAAATATACAGTAACAAGTTTCGTCCCAGTGCTGGGCAAAGGTTTACCATAAATTCTTTCAACCATACCTATCCTTATCATCTTTATTATAATATTTTTTCTGAATAAATGTGTTAAAAGTGTTGAACGGCCATTTTGTTAAAGAATGTTAAGTTGATTAATCTGAGAATTGTAGTTGGTGCAAGTCAAAATGTACTCAAATGTCATAAGAATAAGATTTCCGATTGTCTATTGAAATAAATGTTTGTGAAATCTTCTCAGACTTTATTGTACGAGACATTATCCGTTGCATTAACCAGTGTGGCAAGAATGATCTCGTTGTTTCCAGACCAGTTATTCTAGATAGATCTATATTTCCAATGCAAGATCTAAAAGACATTGAAATTGATGCTCATTTTCACCAACCAATTACGGGACACGTAACGCTTACGGATACTAAACATAAAAATTGAAGGTTTCTATGAAAGCTGTCAATTTGACACGAGTTAAGTGTCTCGTAAATGTAAGGTGCTAGTTAATTAGTAAATGAAAAGGGGGTGACTCAAGTTGCGGCAGTTAGAAAACTCAGCGATTGTATTTGTAAGTTTGTATTCTGTTCTAAATAGAACTCAAATTTCCGTGTCAAATCATTCAATTAAATTTTTGGTCGAAATGGCTGCTTATTTTTCCATAGCTTTCTGAGGAGTTATTAATTCTTATAAATAAAAAGAACGCAGTAATTTAAGCGGTTTTAACCAGAAAACTCGCGTGCTCTATATGAAATTCAAGGTCAAAATAACGGATTAATAACTGATACCTACTTGCTTAATTCAGTCAACAATTTTCGAGTGTTTCCCAGTGGTCAGATTGGTGGTCAGACTAGTCTGGCCAACGGGAATTATTTTTCCCATTGGCCAGATTTATTTGACAGCTGGAAAAGACAGAAAAAGTACAATCTAAGAAAAAACTGTTTTGCATTTTATTATCAAAATTTTATCTAAGGCGTTCTAAAAAATGACCAACAGTCAATTCTCCAGTAGTTAACATCATTTGTGAATACATTATGAATTCGTCTCTCATTATATTTTCCTTTGTCCGTTTATTTGTTATTTTGGTAAAATCATTTTTTTGTAAAATTCTCAGTAAGACTGACTATCCCGGGTCCTTTTCTTGTTACAACCATAAAACATCTAGCAAAGAGTTTCAATCAGTGCAAGTTATAAATAAAACATATTTAGAAATTTACATGACCTCTTCGTATTTTTTTGTATTCAACAGTACTTTACTAAATTAAGAGCTAATCTAAACAACGGGAAAAATAATTCCCGTTGGCCAGACTAGTCTGACCACCAATCTGACCACTGGGAAACACTCCAATTTTCCACGTAGCTAAGAGGCGGTCGATAACCTTAATTAAAACAGTAATTTCAAACAGTCATGCCCTTTTCAGGCTGAAATGAAAAGGAATGCCATGGTTTACCTACCAACAGGTTATTTCTTTGAAATGGGTCAGTCAAGGGAATTCCTGAACGGTAAGAGTGTTTAGTTAGTAATATAAGTTTTTATTACTAACTAAATTTTATTTCGATATTAATACAAAAACTGCATTCGATTCCCGAGGCGTTTTCTAAAATCTTTGAATGCCTTACGGTTTGGGATTTCCCCTCACTGACCCATTTCAAAGAAATACCCTGTAGGTATATGTCACAGTTATATATCATTACGCAGTCACATCAGTGAAATGGCAATGTCCCTCGTACAGTTGTCTGGCTCGATTCTAATTCTACACTGGCCGCCAAAAAAATCGACCCACCCGCTAATTTTGAGTAACAAAGTTGTTATCTTAAGTATGCGTTGACATATTGGTATGTTTTGCTTATGCTTTATAAATAAACATCTGAGTACCCACTTGACATTGTTTTAGACGAATACAAGTGCTATTGTGGGTATTTGTAACATTTTAAAAGCACTGATAAAAAATTAATGACTTTTGCATAGAGTGCAAGGTTAGTTTATTTCGAACTTTTGCCGCGGCATATTCATTCACCGTGCATCGTAGTGATTTAATCTTTTGTTAGAACAATCATATTTGTTGCTTTTAACCATAAAATATGGATACAACTGAAGCAGAAGCCGCTCAAGTGGTAGCTCTCGTTCGTGAAGGGCTAAGTCAGCGAAATGTGGCAAGAAGATTAAATTTGAGTCGATCAGCAGTGCGTCGAGTTTATAAACGATACTTAGAGACGGGAGAGTACCGCCGGAGACCAGGATCTGGAAGAGGACGTGTCACAAACACGACGGATGACCGTTTTATTGCCTTGACTTCCTTGAGAAATCGGCATCTTTCTGCTGTTGATGTGCAGGGCAGGCTGAGAGACACTCGTGGAGTGGCTGTAAGTGAGAATACGGTGAGAAGAAGACTTCGGGAGCAAAACCTGAAACCACACAAGCCTGCCACGGGACCAAAACTCACTGCATCTCATCGGCAAGCAAGGTTAGAATTTGCTCGGCAACACATCCAATGGGATCTTGGTCAATGGGAGACAGTTCTGTTCAGTGATGAGAGCCGAATGTCCCTTGTAGGCTCTGACGGACGTCGTAACGTTATGAGAAGACCAGGAGAACGTTATGCTCAGTGCTGCATAAGAGAAACAGTCCGGTTTGGAGGAGGCTCTACAATGTTTTGGGGAGGCATCTCTTTGACCGGACGTACGGAGCTGGTTTTCTTTCGGAATCGTACGGTTAATGCTGAAAATTACATAACGGATATTCTGGAACCTCATGTAATGCCATACGCGGGATATATTGGCGAAAATTTCCAGCTCATGCATGATAACGCAAGACCACACGTCGCCAGAATTGTAACCGGATATCTTAGGGAGGTTGGCATACCAGTTATGCAGTGGCCAGCCAATAGTCCGGACCTAAATCCGATCGAACATCTCTGGGAACAGATAAAAAAGAAAAAAAAAAAGCCCGAAATCCAGTTCCAGAGACGTTAGATCAGCTGGAAGCCGCATTAACGGAAGAATGGGAACAAATACCCCAAGAAGACATCAAAAAGCTGATCCGTTCGCTGAATCGGCGTATGGCAGCAGTCATTAAAGCAAGAGGAGGAAACATCCCATACTAAGGTGAAGCGAAAATGTTTTTAAATGTCAAAAAACATAAATTTTGCCACTTAAAGTAAAATCGTTAATTTTGCCAAATGTTATGGTTTCATTATCATAACACATTTTTATGTAAAATATACCGTACCACGCGAGATTTTTAGGTTTTTTACAACCCCATAATTGCATTTTTTCATTATCAACATAAAAAATATCTATCGATTGCAGTAAAAACCCATGGGACACTTTTTTGCGAAAAAACGTAGGTGGGTCGATTTTTTTGGAGGCCAGTGTATTCCCCTAGACTAGGCACTTAGTCAGATCATAGCTCGCAGAACTGACAACCATTGGAGAATAAAGGTTTTCGAGCGGCGACCACAAACCAGACGACGCATTAGAGGAAGGCCTTCCTTCTCGATGGAATAGAGACAACTGTAGCAGCAAGTCGGTGGCTCAAGCCCGTTCGTCGTGGAATTTTAGGGGGAGGCCTATGCCCAGCAGTGGACTTCGAATGATCATCCCTTCATCAGCACATTAATCCACTGCTGGACTGATGTGCTGATGAAGGGTTGATCATACCCTTAGACCTCTCCCAATACGTGTCACTGACCCAAGTGTTCGGTTTCTTGATCAATTCTGACAATTCTTGACAATTTCTTGTCTTTATTGTATTTAAGAGGTGATAAAGGTCGATTTTAAATCCGATTGGTGCGTATACAAACGTAGTTAAGTAATTATTTATGTATAGGCGGTTGAGTAGGTATAACTTATGTATTTATTTAAATACATAATTATGCATTCTGTGCCACCGACAACCGCTGGGGAATAATATTTAGCGAACACAAACTAGATGACGCAGTGTAAAACGCGCAGACAGACGGTGGATGGAGGTGGCTCAATGCTGTTCATCGTGGCATTCTATGGGGAAGCCCGCTTCTAACCCACCTTACCACCGACCATTGGTACGATGGGTAATTATTTTTCCCTACGATACCACCGTAGTGCTGAGACACGGATTGCGATTACATGTACTTATCTATAATTTATTATCAATCATTTTTTCATAATGCACTCATTAAGGAGATTCCCTTTTGTTACCAAAGGGAAGCCTATGTTCAGCAGTGAACGCAAACCTACTGATCAATATGATTCTGTGTTATCTATCAGCTACCTTAGCTGATTACAAGAAATCTGGCAATATGAGAACTTCTATAGTGACCATTTAAGATCAGCCAGCCCAGCCACTATCGTGTCACAAAGTTTATTAAACTCTACATTATTGCATTGCTGTGTTTCTGTTTGAAGAGTACGGGTGCCGGTGAAATTAAGGCACATGAGACTTCATCTTTATGTCTTAGGGTCGGCAGCGCGCGTGTGATGCCTCTGGTGTTGCAGGCATCCATAGGCTACGGTATTTCCATTAGTTGGGCCGCATGCTTGTATGCTTGCCTAGCAGTATAAAAAAAAACCTGCCAACCTATAATCCCTTTATCTACGGATTGAGTAGATATTGTTAAAGCCATAGGATTCCTAACACCTTCAAAAGCTGAAACTGCCGTGTCCTTCACAATAAATAACTCACAAATTACCACACAAAGTGCCATACATAAAAACATTTATCGTACAATACGGCTTCTATGACCTGAACGATACCATATGACTTCTGCCTCCCAAGTGTATCGTTTAACCCTCAAGTTAAGGGCCAGAGAGGGTTACCTATATAAAGCGAAGAGCTGATTTGCTGATCCCAGTGTGGGTTAGACTCTAGAGTGTTCAAGGACTGGGAGAAATTGGATTGCAGTGGTTTTGGATGTGATGTTTTTGTGAATTGATAGCTTATCAAATGAAGATTGTGGAGGGTAGTGATTGTCTCGTGCGATATCCTGGCGTGCACCAGCACCAATGATGCACGTGGACTTTCATCAGTCACATCGAGAAACACACAAGGGTCGCAATTCCTGTTATCCACCGTATGGGGGGAAATCAGTAGGTACAGTTTTCCGTGTTTCCAAGCACCCTTTGTCTAATGTAGGCTCTGTATACCCCACGTAGACAAGTGGCTTCACTCAAGGCTTCCCTCTCTGTCTGCCTATCAAAAGAAATCTGGCCACTGATGGAAACATACCTACTCCTTAGCTCTATGTGAAGCAAATAGGCAGCGTATAAATGCTAGGCTTACGTCAGCACACGTGTGTCCTGCCAAGTCCTGTCAAAGAATACCCCCTCCGTCTAGCTGCCGTGGTGTATGTAAAAGCCGACTACGGGATTTGACCAGGGAATGGGCAGCAGCATCCACCAGAGTAGGTAATCTTAACACCAATACTGCGATCACCAATCCGCTAGCCAAGCGTGGCAAATCCCCGCATTGGAAAAATGGGGGGAGGCTGCGTCCAGCATTGGACGTATAGCAGCTGATGATGGTGATGATGATTTTGAAGAGGGGTAATCCACACAGAAATAAAATAATATAAGTTTAAGTGACATTCAAATATCACTATTATATTTAACTCATAATTGTAACACAAGTATAAGTAGGGTAGGTACCTACTTATGTAGGTTTTCAATAATTATAATAATATATTATCACTCAGTGGTGTTTTTGCTTGTAAGTAGATAAAAACAAAAGAGTTTAGTTACTTTTTAGGGTTCCGTACCTCAAAATATCAGTATGTCTGTCATAGACTATTTTCTCTAAATCTACTGAACCAAAGAAGTTTAAATTTGATACATACCTAAGTATACAGAGTAGGTGACCCAATCACGGACCGTATAAAGTAAATAAATGAATTCTGTTAACGGGGGCCAAACTAATAAGAAAATAAAAAAATAACTTTTGTCATATATGACACAAGACAATTAAACATTAATTTGACATTTGAGTGGCATATCAAATGAAACATACGTTTTTTAAGTAATTTTATAGTTAAAAATATTTAGAAAATATGCGAAAATTGACCATCTTTCTCCGAATGGACTAAGCCAAAAATGAGATGTTTCATCCTGGGCCTGCTCTAAGTACACTACACAGAAAGATATAAAAAAAACAGGGGATTTTCCTAAAAATACAATTATATTAATTTGAAGCATAATACAGCGGTACAAAAATGTTTATTTATGAGTTTTTTAATATGGTCACCTGATTTTTAGAGCAGGCATGACAGTAGAGTGACTTTGACAACTGATAGTTTTGTTGAGTGTCATTGACGCTCAACAAAACTGGTGTGATTTCCTTGTGTGCGATTGCTCTCTTTGGCGAAGATAATCTTGAATGTACACTAACACGAAGCAATATTATGGAAAATAAACAATAACAATAACAATTTCTATATTGCTTAGCTATATTTATATATACTGTACATAGTGCACGCTCAAGCTCCATACATTCATGAAACATCTCCTTTGGAAAAATACGGAACATTGGGCTCTTATAGTTTAAGTAGATAACATAAATGAAAATTCCGTCTTTAAATTCCTACAGGAAAAAAAAATGAGTATAAAATGTGTTAACTAATAAGTTTAATTGGTCTAGTGGTTACTATGGTAACCTATTTGTACGGAACCTTCTCTACGCAAGACCGACTCGCACATGACAGTTTTTTTTACATAGTACCTACCTATCAGCTTAATCTAAGGTTAAAAGTTTATCAAGCTATGAATTCTTCTGTTTTCGAGCCTTGCAAAAATTCACGTCGCGCGATGTTCACACTTCGCAGGCGAGCATCCATCCAAAGTAAGTATGCGGGCGAGTAGCCAGCTGAGATGCGAGAGGTTGCGGGTTCGATTCCCGCTGCTTGACAAATGTTTGTACTTACCTATGATCCTTGTATGGCGGTTGGTAGTCTGTTATTATTTGCGAAATAATTTAATCGCTCTTATGGCTTGGCTTTTTTTAGGTGTCTTTGCTTTGTCACTTCTTCCTGCACTCTTCCGCTTCTGAAGATCCAGGGTTCTTACCCCAGGTAGAATCGAAAGCCAAATCAATTATTTCCCTATAACCTATGACCGTTACTTACTGGTTATACCAACATGTCATACCGATATGACCAGCCTTCTAACTGAAAGTCACTCGGTGACTAACGTTTGACAAGTAAAATTACCATAATTGACAATAATTTTGTGACTCTCAGTTAGGGAATATACCTAGAATAATATTAATTCTTGTGCTTGAATTCATTTTGGTCATATAGATAAATGGCTTGAGCGTAGTAGACTCAACAAGCAACTAGGTAAGTACACGGATTTTTGAATGTAAATAGAGGTTTTCGAAATTTCCACCAGGGCCGCGTTTTGATTTTCTCATACAAAAAGCCGTGAGTGTACACCACATGCCCGTGTAAATTGCTTGTGGAATTTATAGAATTAAGCCTCTATAAGAATACCTACATAGTATACAGACAGTGAATGTCCGTTCACTGACTACAGATACATACCCAGTAGGTACCTATAGAAATGTCAGTAGATAAGGCACGTTATTAATGGCTCTCTGTTTACTTACGTCTTCCTTTATCGCTGCTGATAATGTTACTGAGATCACGTCTATAAAGAATGACTTCTCGTCTTCATAACAAGACTAGCTTTTTCCTGCGACTCTACTGTTTATTACTTGCTTAGGCCGAAGCTAAAGATAGCTTTCGATCATACCGATCGAAAGGCTTCATAATAAGGATTATTTTTTGCTGAATAACATAGTGTCAGAAATAAAAGGAAGACCAAGAATTTTAACATTTGATGTGAAATTTTGTTTAGAAAAATGAAAAGCTGACATTGCCGTAAGGACATACAACTGGACATTATCATAAGTACCTATTACTAGTAAATGTACCCACTTGAGAAGTACGCATCATTTCCCTATTAATAGATTTAAATGCATGATAAAATGATAAAAATTTAGTTTACAAGAACCAATATGAAAGTGTCTACGAGCAAGCAGAAGTTAGACGTATTATTCTGCAATACAACGTGCAAAATTATGCAAAATTCGGCTTTTTCGTCCATGTAATCCAATATCCACCACAACAAGATCAAAAAATCGACAGGGAGCGAAATAATCAAAAGAGTGCGACTTTGTATTCAACAGAAAGGGACTCATTTTGAGCATTTGGTAAATTGATTAATTTTGTATTCAAAATGTTAAAATTCTTGGTCTTCCTTTTATTTCTGACACTATGTTATTAAGCAAAAAATAATCCTTATTATGAAGCCTTTCGATCGGTATGATAAAGCTACAGGATGATTATTTTTCTCGTGTAACGGGTTCGATTCCCAGTTCAACCATGTAATTATTTAAATATCTATGAATGCAGTTTAAATTGTTTTTTAAATTCAAATAATGTCTTCTTTCAGTAAAATGTTCCATCTACAATATTCAAGGTACTTTCCCTCCATGTGGCATAGCCGTGGGACGCCCTATAGAGGGAAAATTATAGTGGTAAGAATACACAGGTCTTCAAGAAGCACCTAAGTGGTAATATAGCGAGGTCGACGACGTCTTCTGATCCAATGGTCATAGGCTCGTTAACATAGGGTTGGTTTTGGGTGAGGGAAACAAGAAATTATTTGGTACTGGCTGACTAGATGTCGGTTGGCCTTTGAAAGGGTATGTTATACCTATGTACGATTAGTTAGTTACTTTGGGTTACATTAGTTATTGTGTAAGTATTTAGTACCTACCCCGCGTCCCTATAAGCACGTCCAGTGTGCCAAAATATTATTTAAAAATAAAAATAATAATATTTAAAAAAAAAGCTATTTGCATGCGGGGCGTAGTCAGAGTCACTAATTAGCTTTACCGTCTAATCTAAAACTGCACCCTCCGGACCATCTGACCACCATGAACTTGCCACTGGTGGTGACTTGGGATTTCTATATCCCAACTGACTACCAGTGACCAAATAACACAGTACTACTCCCATATCACCACCAGTGGTGAAAATTGTCTCATTTTACCACTAGTGGTAAAATAAAACAACATCAGTAGCACTTTACCACCAGTGGTCAAATTATAAGATCAGTTTCAATTTAGTAAAATCAAGATTATCTAAACCACTTGAATAAATATACCGAGTCATGTTTACTTTTCAATAAAATAATTAAGGAGGCTAATTAAGGAGGATCCTACTCAAAGCAAATCGTAACAGGCTAGCTAGTATTTACGGATAGCAGATTAGTCCCATTTCACCCCTGGTGGTGAAATTTTACACCATCTCAACACCGGTGGTCAATTAGAACTAAAATCGTGCCATTAAATCACTAGTGGTGAATTGGGAATAAGTTTTTCCCAGTTGACCACCAGTGGTAAAATGGGGTGGTTTCCGTCTCAATTGACAACCGGTGGCAAGTTCATGGTGGTCAGATGGTCCGGAGGGAAACTGCACACCGAACCGCTTTAACTTGGCAAGCTTGACGTTCAAAAACGGTGCTGCGATTGTGATTACGGATTATATTGTTTATTTTGACGTTATATTGACATTAAATAGTGGGGCGTTCAGTTTTAGATTAGACACTACCTATACCTTGGTATATTGTTGGGGTTTATCTTAGGGAGGTACCTATCCATAGGAAAAACCTCTACAATACACGGATATCCATTATTTTTAGGAGACAAAAAGTGTGTCCAATAAATATTTATCAGCTCCCCAAACTCCATAAATCGAATAAACCATTGACTTGTGGTAAATATCGCGACGGAATTCCCCAGTCGCCCCTTTCTGTCGGCGAATGACCACACACTGCTGAGTTATAGCACTACCTAATCTATCGGTGGTACTTACCTATAGGCTACGTACTTAACTGTTTCTCTTTGTCTTTACTTAGGTAGGTACCTAACTACAAGTACCCTTTAGTAGTAATATAGACATCATAACATAACATACACCCAACAGTTACATACAGTCACACTAGGATTCCCTGTGTCGTGAGTATCACGAACTACGAGTACCATGGTACCATAACACCCAGACCCGGAAGAAATATTTGCAGATCATACAAACATTTGTCCCGCAGCGGGAATCGAACCCACGTCTCAACCGCCTACTCGCCAGCCGCGCCACAGGCGCATCAGTGCCATTGAGTCAAATAATGAACCTTGTAAGCATATCAAATATTTTTTACAAAATATATTTGTATGTCAAAGAGATACAAATAAAAACAATACAATTTTACAACACAATCATTTTTTTTAATACACACAGTACAATACATTTTTATAAATCAAGAAATTTTTCAATTGAATTAGTCTCTTCTTAAATATTTTTCCCCCCACTGGTGGTGGGTGGACTGCTACCTATCCCTATCCCCTGGTGTAATCACCTGGTGACTTTTATTAGGCCACCGCCACTCGCTCAAGGTCGCGCGTTATTTACCTACATCTAAGCCTTTCCCCAAAAGAAACAAGTGACAGTCAGTTGTCGGTTGTGCAAGTCGACAACCCTTACGAGTTGCATCTTGCATCACTCCGCGCCAGACAGCGACAGAGCTACGCGTTAGGAGAGAGCCGCAATGTTTAGGTGAATATTGCGTGAGGCACAAAGCGCTTATGCAAGCTGAAATGCACTTTGTTGCGTCCTAGCAAGAGTCGCTATTTATATCAAAAAAATCGCGAAGTGAGTCTTCTGTCCTTGTACTAATATTTATTCTGTGCTTTATGTCATCCACGGGAGGAAATGTAGCGGTTAGTTCTTAGGCCAGACACACACTGCACACTATAAACAGTAAACATGTATTTTGCCAGTGTTATTATTGTATTGTATACCCAAGCTGTGTGGGTACCTATAACCTGTAACCTATAGTTTCAGTCTAGCTGTCTACTTTATATGGAACACTACGTTTTGACACATAATTCGTCAACAGCGTCCATATCTGCCTAAACATCCAGTGTTAATTACAGGATTGGAGCAACCTCGCTAATTCATTCACTACCAACCTGTCGGCGCAATCAGACACGTACCACTAAAACTGTTGACTTGAGAAATTTAAATAAATAGTTAGTTAATAATCATAATTATGTCCAAAGACCTCTAACTATTGGTATTCAGGTGTTTACAGTAGGTATATACAATAAAACTGGGTGTGCATATGCTACCGTGGTAGGCCGACATAAGTCGGGCCAAGAGGGTAAGGGTTATATCCATTTGGTACACTCAATTGTAAGTAATGCAATTTTTTTAAATTTTACTCCATTTCGTACACCAGGACAGTCGAGGTAAAAAGTCTTATGAAATGATTGTTAGATCTACTTAATATTAAGCACAAGTAACAATCATCATCAGCCGTTAGAAGTATACAGCTGGTAGGCATTCCCCATAGAATGCCACGACCAACGGTCTTGGGCCGCTTCCATCTACCGACTACCTGTAACAATATTTTGTACTATAATATTTATATATTTGATAAATCCCAAACGGTTTATTTCCATAAACCACCCCTAAAACTGCCAACCGGTTGGTAGTTGCCACATATCTTGTAAAATCAGTCGCAACGACTAAGCCGGGGATAATAGATAATCGATATCTGAGGGTCCCTGAGAGCACTTAAATGGAATCTGTTCTCAGGATTTAAAAAAATAGACTCCGTTTTGTACTTTTTTTTATCATGGCCCGATAAAATTACCTCCATGCTGGAGCATCTAGCTCATCTACCCTTAAGGGATTACACCAGGGGATGGGCAGCAGCATCCATTTGAGTACTTATCACTAATATTGATGCTCACGGAAGGAAAATAAAAGCAAATGCTCTGAAAATGTAAAAGAAAGCGCCTTATCGAATCCATTGAAGTTCAAGAGAAACGTAGTTACTACTTTCGTGAGTTGATAAAATGTGCCAGGTTCTCATATTTCGTACGTTGTCACTGAGTACTAGCTAACTAATTGAACGAGCCATGGTATCATGTTTGCTATACATTAACATATGCAACATGGATGCAAATATTAGCTTTAGAGCGAGTGATTAGTATCATAGTTAAATTTAAAAACTATTTGATGATCAGTGGTCTAGCCACTTGCTAACAAATTGGGAATTTTATTTCACATTTCCATAGTTTAGCATAACCTATTCAAGACTACAAAATTATGACAGTTATTTTTTAATTGTTTGAGGTTGAATTGGGCCATTTTTGATGATGACTTTGACTTTGATTATCGTATCAAGAATTTGGGCCTGAAATTGGTAGGCCACAAAGACAACATCCCCTGAATACATGTTGGAGTCTGTTTATATTGAGTAAGAAAATTCTCGCAGTAACATAAGCTTCGTAGACGGTCTACGAGTCGTAGACCCACCGCTACAAAAACCCTCTGCGACTGATGTGCCTTAATTATCACAATTCCACTGACGTGGCAGTTATATGCTGAGTCTTGTGAGGTCAAAAACACCTATTAGTTGCAGAACAATGATAATGGTAGTCTCTTTAAATATCAATGGACATTTACGATTTTACTGATGTGTTGTCTGCTATAAAATAGGTATCTCTAGAGCAGTGATGAGCAAAGTACGGGCCGCGGGCCAACTCCGGCCCGCGAAAGCATTTAATCTGGCCCGCCGACGGTCCTTTGTCATGAATAGTATATGACCCGCGATAATTATATTTTGACAGTGCAGAATTATAACGTAGATTCTATACAGTAGAATAATAGACGCATAGGTAAAAGATCCAGCTAAACTAGCCGAATAAAAAAAGAATTTTCCAAATCGGTTGATAAATTACATAGTTACGAGGTAACAAACAAAAAAAAAATACAACCGTATTGTGAACCTCCTCCTTTTTTTGAAGTCGGTTAAAAATTCAACACAAAATGCATTTTTCCTATAATTCTGGCCCTCCTCGAAAATTACTTAAACTTTCTGGCCCCCAATTAAAAAAGTTTGCCCACCACTACTCTAGAGTGTATGAGCCGTAACTAGAGATACGCATTTTACATACATACTATAGGGTTCCGTACAAATATAACCTAACGTGGAGAAACCTCTCCACGCGAGTCTGACTCGCACTGACCAGTTTTTTATCCTTAAAAAACAGTGTCGGAAAATATTCCCGGGAGATGTCTTGTCACGCGTTATCTGTGAGATAGAACGACTCAATGACGTTATAAAATATTGTGGTTATGATAACGTGATGCTGTAACCACGTACTTACTTAGCTGTTTTTTTTTTGTGGAGTGATAAAATATTTTTATTGGCAGTTAAGATACAAGACAGTGGCGTTAGTCAACACCAGGGTAAAATATTACACTGTTACTTTAGAAAATCCAAAAAACAGAATAATAACATAACATAACACCCAACAGTCGTGTCCATAGTCTTGATCCCACACTAGCGTTCTCTGTGTCGTGGGTATCAATAATAAATATTTACAGACAAGCATTTGTCCTGCAGCGGGAATCGAACCGGTTCAGCCAGTTACTCGAGCTACGGAGGTCGTCAACATGCACATAATAGCAGTTTTTTTTAACATAACTCAGATGGGCAAGAGCATCCACAAGAGTACTCAATACCAATCCGCCTGTCAAGCGTGGTGATAATGATTTACACAGCTTCTATAGTAAAAGACGCCCTTTAAGAAATTTCCTTCAACTGTACAGAATAAAAAAATGTTTAACTTGATTCATATTAAGAAGGCGTGGGTGCTCCACCAATGGTGTCACGCCGCGGGGTCGTGACCCCGCCAATGAAGCGGGGTTACGCCCTTACGTAATTGCACGAACTCCTGAAAACATACGGGTGGGTTGGGTAGTCTGTAGACTTCCATCGGCTTTGAAGGAACTTTGTTAATTAATTTGTATCTAGTCAACCTAACGATTACATACAACGGTACTATAAAACTCAGTAGAGCAAATAATGGTAATAATTTATTTATTTTTCTGATTTAACACTAATAATTCACATGTCATCCATTTTGTTAATAATTAGATCTTAAAAATATTGATAGTTGAAACAAATTTAATGTTCATAATAAAATAATGCTACTTCAAAAAATCTAACTTAACAAATTTTTACTAAATTGTTAGAGTGGAATGTTGATATTGAAATAGGTAGTACCTATTCAATAAGGAATTTTCACTAGAATCATTATACTTGCACAGCGTTGAGTAACTCAAAAGTTACGTTGATAAACTCTTAAAATAAGGATTGCTTCAGTCCTCTCAGTCTTTATTCTAAGGATAAACAGGGGAAAACTGTAAAAAAAAGTTTGACTTTATAACATTGTGACTTTGACAAACTACAAAAGCAAACCATCTAAGATTTTTTGATAGTCTATGTCGAGTCAGCGTCGTCTGTCGAGCCCTCAGAATAATAACTAAGTTTAGTGCTATACGGATGGTCTGCAAGGACGTCCGTTGTCCGGAGCTTTCGTATAGTAATCAATTATTGCGTTTAGTAGTGCACGGCCCGCGGAGCGATTGATTTCTATACGATAGCTCCGGACAACGGACATCCGTATAGCACTAAATAAAGCCTAAAGCAATCATTATTCTAAGATCGAGCCCGTTGAAACGACTTTTTTAATCGAAAATAAATAGCTCTTTAGAAAATAACTGAAGTGTTAGAGGCACATTGCTCATGCATAACCTACCTGCCCTGAAGAACTCATTTTACATATTTTTTTAAAGCGGTCCCTTTTTATTTTTGTGTTAAAACCTCAGGACCTCGGTATATTCAACCTTAAATGGGTCTCAACTCAAATTAAAGTTCACGACTGTACAAGTCTCTGGGTCATTATCGGCTATCTATAACATACCTATACCTATAACATACCTAACCTGTAACATTACCTATAAAATACCTATAACTACTAACTACTAACTACATTTAATTCTTGCAGCACTGGGCGGTTAAGACGGAACTAAGTTCTATGGCTTCGGTCACTGCTTAACCTATACCTACCGGGGCGTAAGCTGATATCAATTACGACCGTCTTTTATTCTTTTATGTACAGACAGCAATCACGGAAAAGTTAATTAGGAACCCCAGTGCAAGGAACATAATACTCTCTAACGCCAGTGTGTTTAAAAATTGAATTGAAGTAAAGACGTAGTTGTTAGTAGTAGAACTTCTTGTGAAAGAGTTCGTCCAGGGAAGTACTGCCATCGTACCTATTTCTGCCGCCAAGCAGAGCTCGCATTACTATGTTTCGGTTTGAAGGGTACGGGTGCCGGTGAAATAAAGGCACATGAGACTTTTCATCTTTATGTCTCAGGGTCGGCAGCGTGCGTGTAATGCCTCTAGTGTTGCAGGCGTCCATTAGGCTACGATAACTACTTTCCATCAGGTTGGCTGTAAGCTTGTTTTCTTGCCAAGTTGTATATAAAAAAAGGGAAGGGGTTTTTCTGTGCTTTTTTATCACAAGTTGTGCATTTAGCACTAAGCTAAATACAAGCTAAATTAAAAAAAATGTCTTCCAATGCGATAACAAATTAAGTTATTTGGCATGCGGGAATAGTATATTTCGAGTAACTACTTATCTGTTACCGCGAGGGTATCCAATTAGCTGTTTGGTCTGCATTATACTTGTGTAGGTACCATAATAGAATTCTGTTACCTAGCACGAATATCCAACGTTACCCGGACGCTAGCGAAATGACCGAATAAGCGTCAAAATATAATAAACATAACGTAACACCCAACAGTCACATAGTCCTGATCCCACCGCCACACCAAAGAGTTGTCAAATCATCATCAACCAATCAACTTACAAAGGTTTCAAGTTATCTTGATGTCATTGGTCAATATTTGACATTTGCGATCATGTCCCTAGCGTCTCTGAGAGCTGATTCTAAGTTTTAATAACAAAATCCTTGTTACACTACACTATACGTCCGTGTGCTAAAAACTTATGCTCTATTTAGTGCTATACGGATGGTCTGTGCGGTCGTCCGTTTGTCCGGAGCTATCGTATAGAAATAAATTATTGCATTTAGTAGTGCACGGCAAGCGGAGCTATTGATTTCTATACGATAGCTACGGACAACAGAAATCCGCGCGGACGTCCGTATAGCACTAAATAGAGCCTTAGAATCTGTAGGTAACGTATTTTTTTTCTCACTGGCTTCTGTTTGGTAAAGTAAGTTTCAGGGTAGAACTAGAGGCTAGGCTGGAGGTGCGAGTTGCGGAGGGCCGGGCGCGGGGCGCGCGCGTATTGATTTTCACCATACTGCCTTTCTTGGCTGAAAATATGGCGAGGTTTATTAGAGAGATACAATCTTTATTGTTTGAGACTGTAGAATAAGTACACTAAATAAATGTAGGTAGAGTCTGTTTAGCGAGAGACCCGTCGTGGGATTGGAGGGCGCTGCTGTGTTTAATTATCTTTTTTGTTTAGCGGGTAATATAATAGCGCGTCTGTTCCGTTTTGATCCTATTACAACTGGTACTACTTATATAGTTTTTAATTCAAAATGTCGACAGAAAGAAACCAGCTACTAACTTTATGGGTCACAACGTTAGTTCACAATTTGGCCACGACACGGGTCTCTTGCTGAACAGACTCTAGCTATACCCTGATTTTTAATTTTAGTCAATTTTTGTAAACTAAAATGTCACTGTGTGTATAAGTGTCATGTATGTGTATCATATGTGTATATACTAGGGCATGTAAACCGGTTAACCGATTAACCGAAAAACCGATTAACCGACTGATTTTAGGTCGGTTTTTTACCGGTTTTTTTCTTAGAAAATAACCGGGTTTTCGGTTTTTTTTAATGAGTAATAAATCACAAATTCATTTCAAACTACGCCTTGCAGACTTTATTTAGAACGACCATTTTAATCCATCTAATTATATTACAACATAATACGTTAAAATTGCAAAGATACAGACAAACACTCAGAAAACTTTATCATTGGACCGCATAAAACGTCGTTAGTGAATATCGTAGTGTAAATAAGCTATTACCTACTATTAAACAAGCAGAGCAAGAAAGCGAAGGCAGCGTTGCATGAGCGCACTGGGCGCCACCGTCGTCGCTGCGGTCAGCGGTCGAACTGGCAAATTGTTAATTATACCAAAAAAGTGAATTCGACTTGGTAACTTTTAGGACTGATTAATGATAATATTTTAGACGTAACTACTTATCTTGTTGATTATAGTTAACTACTCTATTTGAGCATGAGTGAGTTGAATATTACCGAATGTTTTAAACTTTACTTGAGTAAGAGAGAGAGTTTTAATATAAGACTAAATTATTTTAATGTTTAAAGATACCTATCCCTTAACGTGAGAAAGTTGAGTGGGCCTGACAGTATCCCGGCTACTGTGCTCAAATAATGTGCTCCCGAGCAGTGTTCCGTTTTGTCGCACCTCTTCGACCTCTCTTATACCACGGGGGTTGTGCCATCTTCATGGAAGGTAGCCCATGTCCACTCTATCCCTAAAAAAAGGGATCGTACCGAACCGTCCAATTACAGGCCTATAGCGATAACCTCCCTACTCTGCAAGGTAATGGAGCGAGTGATCAACACTCGGCTTCTTGGTTATCTGGAGGAACACCAGCTGATCAGCGATCGGCAATACGGTTTCCGTCACGGGTGATCAGCTGCTGATCAGCTGATGATCTTCAAGTCTACCTTACTCACCGTTGGGCAGAAGCTATTGAGAGTAGAGGAGAGGCTTTGGCAGTAAGTTTGGACATCGCAAAGGCATTCGATCGTGTGTGGCACAGGGCGCTTCTATCGAAGCTTTCATCATATGGCCTTCCCGAGGGCTTATGTAATTTGGTCGCCAGTTTTCTTTCCGGGCTGTGCATTAAATCCATAGTTGATGGATCCTGCTCGGACTCCATGCCCATCAACGCTGGCGTTCCCCAAGGGTCAGTGTTATCACCCACGCTTTTCATCATTCACATCAATGATGTGCTACAAATTAGCGGTCTCCATTGTTATGCGGATGACAACACTGGTGATACCCTCTACTCTGGCCGTGCAAACGCCTCTCGTGCCGAAGTGGATGAAAATAGGTCAGCGCTTGTGTCTGAAGTAGAAAGCTCCTTAGAGCTCGTATCAGATTGGGGTATCCAAAATCTGGTTACTTTCAATGCCACTAAGACACAAGTGTGCGCATTTACCGCAAAAAAAGACCCATTTACCATCGCGCCACAGTTTCAGGGCATTCCTCTTTCCACCTCCGCGAGCATTGGGATTCTGGTAGTTGAAATTTCTAACGAGGCCCAATATGGGAGTCACTTAGAAGTAAAGGCAAAACTAACTTCTAAAACACTTGGAGTGCTTAATCGTGCAAAACAGTATTTCACGCCAACTCAGCGCTTTCTACTATACAAAGCACAAGTTCAGCCACACATGGAATACTGCTCTCACCTATGGCACGGGGCCCCCAAGTACCAGCTGCTTCGCTTTGACTCCCTACAAAGAAGAGCCGTTAGAATCGTCAACGACCTCAAGCTCACCAGTAGGTACACTAGAGCCGCTGAGCCTGCGCCGAGATATCGGCTCGCTCTGTGTATTCTATTGACTCTATAATGGGGAGTGCTCTGAGGAACTATTTGATCTTATACCCGCTTCCAGGTTCTATCATCGCACCTCTCGGCATCGGTTGGGAGCTCATCCACATAATATCATCGATGTGTGGGTATCTCGTACAGCTCGCTTTACAAGATCTTTTCTCCCACATACGTGGAAATTGTGGAATGGGCTCCCTTCTGAGGTTTTTCCGCTAAACTACAACATGCACAGCTTCAAAAAAAAATTAAAAAGGGGTCTCCAAGGCAGGCAACGCATTGGCAATGCCTCGGGTGTTGCAGATGTCAATAGGCGACGGTAACCGCTTAGCATCAGGTGGGCCGTATGCCAGTTTGTCGAGCCATAACACAAAAAAAAACTATTTTGTTGATTTTTATAGTTTACTCATGAAGTGAAATTTAATTTCTTTTAAATGTATATAAAGAACATATTTAATACTAGTTGCGCCCCGCGGTTTCACCCGCGTGAATAATGATGAAAATTGATGAAGATGATGATGATGAAAAGTAGCCTATGTGTTAATCCAGGGCGTAAAGTATCTCCATTCCCAATTTCACTCAAATCCATTCAGTAGTTTTTAAGTGAAAGAGTAACAAACATCCATACTCACAAACTTTCGCGTTTATAATATTAGTAGGATAATAAATACTCTATAACCTGAAGAGAGACAGTTTTAATACTACCAAATAAATAAGTAAATTACACTTAGTAACTAACTATTAGGCTGATTTATCATGTTGTTGAATTTTGTTACTTTATTCGAGTAAGAGTGATTACACATTACAATACTTTAAAATTTTACAAGCTAATTTAATTGGTGCATCCTTATTCAAATAATAACTTCATTTTTATTAAAATTTACGGTTTTATCTTATCCTAAGACACCTATATAAAAAACTCTAAAAATAACCGATTAACCGGTTTAACCGGTTTTTGAAACATAAAAACCGAGAAAACCGGTTTTTTAAAACAACCCGGTTTTTACATGCCCTAGTATATACACATGTCTTGACATTTCTTGTTTACAAAAATTGTCTAAAATTAAAAACCAGGGTATAGATAACCCTGAAAAGGCTCCCTAAAGCTACACTTGTGTTTTAAGCTTTTCAAAGTTAGGAAGGATGTTAGTTTAGAATTATAAGAAAATGTAGTGACAATTAAAGGATTTGAATGATAATATCAGACATACATACATAAACACACACCTTTTTCCCAAAGGGGTAAGCAGAGCCTCAAAGGGCCTCTTTTCACCGGGGTTGCACAGTCACAGGAATATACTAGACGTGACAAGTGGTGAGCTCATAGCCGCCATTGCTTTCCACGACCAACTCGGCTAACGCTTTCTTCCAGTAATAAGACACTCCTAAATAAGCCAGCAGCCAGGACAAATCGTATACCACAGAATTGAAGTTATCGTGGCTTGGTATCATTTTAGAGTTTTTGTTCCCGTCTCACGACCTTTGAGCGTGGTCGCGGTCGGTGCACGAAACGTCAGCAGGATAAAAGTAAAGTAGGTGGTGTATAGTCATTATTTTTCTAAAATCTAATACCAACAAAAATTGCCCAACAAGTCCGGATCATTATTATAATAAAAATAATAGTCACATACATTTTGTAAAAATGGGAAATTTTCACGTACCGATATGTTGGTGGAAGCACCAACAGGTTTCGACCCTAATCCAGGGTCTTCATCAGGGTGGGTATAGGAACCGCGCTACACTCCCTCCGCGTCCTTCCTCGCACTGCGTTCTTGTGTCCGCGTCATCACACGTTCTTCGGTGACGTCATTCCGGTCGGGTTGCGGTGCTCCATCATCGTCGCTGCCACTCCCGTCGCAACCATCGGGCGCGCCAGGAGCGGCCAGACAGGCTACACTAACAGTGTCTCTATCAGGCTCAATCACTTCACAGTCGTACGAAAGTTACTTTAGTAAAACAGTCACATACTTAATAGTGATCCTCTAATAGGATTCCTGGTGTCGTGGCTATCAGGGATGACTAGTAGGTACCATGGTACCACAACAACCGGACCCGGAACAAATATTTGCAGATCATACAAACATTTGTTCCGGAGCGGGAATCGAACCCCATAACTCTCGCGTCTCTGTCCGTCTGCCGCGTCAAATTAAGATTTATTTATTTGTCTAATAATCAATAGTATTGGATCATAATATACTAGATTATTTATTTATTTATTTATAATATAACTTTTCATTTAAGAAACCGACTTCCGCCATTGTATTCGACAAAATATTTGGATGAAAAAAAATGATGAAAGAACCATAGTGGTGAAAGGATTATGATACTTTTTGAATGCAAGTGCTTGGTTTGTTGCTGAAAATATCAAAATCGCTATATGTATGCCTACAATATTTGAGGAGTTCCCTCAATTCCTCATGGATCCCATCATCAGAACTGGATTCTAAAATGAGACCAATCTGGAAGTATATCTATTCAAATAAAAAAAGAATTTTCCAAATCGGTTCATAAACGACGGAGATATGCGGTAACAAAAAAAAATAAAATTACAACCGAATTGAGAACCTGCTCCTTTTTTGGGAAGTCGGTTAAAAAACATGTTTTTTATTATAATTAGACGTCCATGAAGCCAGTTATAATGGAATGGAGGAGGGGGGGGGGGGGGGGTTCCATAATCGAATTAATAAAAATAAATGTTAATTTTTTTTAATCACCACGCTCGGCAAACGTATTTGTGATCACAGTGCTTGTGTTTAGTACTCAGGTAGATGCTGCTGCTAAACCCATAGTGTGATTCCTTAGCTAAACGACCTCCACGGGAGGAGACAGAGGAGTATATACTATGACCGGACACACCACGGCACCTTACTTATTTTTTTCCGTGGTAAGTCCAGCCTAAGAATAGACTCCTCTTTCTCCTCCCGTGGATGTAGTACAAGCCTTACTAAGGGATAACCAGGGAATGGGCAGCGGCATCCGCCCTAGTACTCAACACCAAACTGCGATCACCAATCCACCTGCCAAGCGGTTATGTAACCCCCCATTGAATTCAATAAGGGTGGCCTTGTCCAGCAGTGGACGTCAACAGGCTGGTGATGATGATGATGATGATGATGAACAGCTTTATCACCATACATCAGTTTGCTCATTAATTTCAATTTTGATGTTTACTGTTTTCATTTCATGCTTTGAACGATGTTTTGACAAACAACCCCAACAGACAAACATGTTCAAACGGTTCCCTCATTAGAGATGAACCTCCGTGCACCCTTCGTGCTCTATACTTCTTGCCTTTGATCTCGCCGACCCGCGCGGATAAATGGACTGGGCTAGATATACCCACGATATACATAATATGTATATATGTTTCACAAACCCGCGACTTCGTCCGCCTTAAAAAACTGATACGTGATCGTACATATTGTAAATAGTTGTTGCCTACGACTATAAGACTATAAACCCCTACAACCACTGCAAATTCCTACAACCCCTACAAACCCCTATAAACCCCTGCAATCACTGCAAATCCCTACAAACCCCTATAAACCCCTACAACCACTGCAAATCCCTACAACCCCTACAATCCCCTATAAACCCCTACAACCACTGCAAATCCCTACAACCCCTATAAATCCCTACAACCACTGCAAATCCCTACAACCCCTACACACCCCTACAAACTTCTACAACCCCTGCAAATCCCTACAACCCCTACACCCCACTACAAACTTCTACAACCCCTACAAACTCCTACAACCCCTAAAAACCCTACACCTCTACTAACCCCTACAACCCCTAAAAATTATGTTTGAAGAAGGAATTTGAAGATCTCAAGCTCGTTCAAGCTGGTTACTAACATCCCTAGTTACACTAACACTAGTTATTCCTACGACAGATAAGACTGTATTACAAATGGCCTTTTCAGATTAAACCCTAAAAGCCTATGTATCCAGTAATAGGCAATCACGGTTCCGTATAAAGGGATCACCTCCGGGCCTTTTGTACCCGGTATTCATTCCTTTCAGCCTTGATCCGATCAAACGGCTATATCATACTTTATACTTTGCTACTGTGAGTGTCTGTGTCTGTTATTCAGAAATTTATCTACTTTTAGCTCTGAAAAGAAAGGTTGTCTGGTAGGGATAAGTGATAGTCTGTCCAATGTATAACGTTGTGGTGAAAAGTCCAGTATATTTTTTTTTATATATTTTAGTTTAGAAACAAGCAAACGGCCCACCTGATGGAGAGCAGTCACCGCCGCCTATGGACATCTGCAACACCTGCGGTATTGCAAACGCGTTTCCTACCATAACCAGTATTATTTTACGTATGGTGTACGTACAATCATAGTACATTATGATTTTAGTACCTGTCTTTCTCCTTCCGTGGATGTAGTTAAAGCTTGGAGCAAGGAACAAAATGGAGCGGCAGTAACATTTATTTTGTATGAAAATTGTCCACCATTAGCTTGCCATTCAACCATTCATTCATTACTCTGTGACCTTTGATTGCCTTCATTCAAAGTTTTGTTTACTTTTTGTGTTTTCGTAAATTTACACTATTTTATTAGCAAATACCTATATTTTTTTCTACACAAGTTGGATTTCACAATGCCCGAGTGTAATATTGTGCATTGTGGTACGAGGCAAAGCCAGTATCGGCCTGGGCTGACTTTACACAAGTGCTTCAACAGTTTTCATTGAAATTGTAGTTTTGCTTCATTATTTTGTTCTAAATGTGTGTTTCGTTAGTGAGCTTTAGAGTAAACATAAGGACATTAGTGCCATTGTTGTGTAAAATATCATTATTTCATAGTAATTCATTTATTGCTTACAAGATTGTTTACAACTAGGGCTCGGTCTGGCAAATAGCCGACCCAGTCCGACCCAAAAACCGAGCACGCCTTATTTATCAGAACAACCGCCCTGTGAGTTAAAGCCTTAGAGCTTGTCCAGATGAGGCGGAAAGTCCGGTAACGCAGCATCGGCCATCTGAGGCCAAATGCATTTAGGGTCGAGTTCGCCAACAGATGTTGATAATTTAAACAGTTGTTTAAGTCATAAACGGCTGTTTAACAATATTTTGCTGTTCACCACACACTAACCATTGATTAAGTACTGTAATCGACTGATTAGCCTAAACGTAGTAGCCACCTTAGTTTAACCATTGGTTTATTGCTCCGTGACGTGAAGTGAAGCAAAAACAAGAATAAGTACAAACTATTATTGGAAGATGCTTTAAATTATATCATTGAATAATGTATTAGATGATTTTGAAGACCATTTATAATTTTGCGCGCTCCCCGTATATACTAGTTGACAAAACAATTGACTGACTGACTGACATGACCATTAAAAGGATGCCAATAAAAAAATACGGTCATAGCTTTGACAAAAGTGGCATTAGAATTAGTAGTATTATACTGTACCCTACCATTGTTGGATGTCGTTTGGGTGAAAGCAAATATAAGCGGAAGCATTGCCATCTTCACAAAGTAATGTTATACCATTCGATCATTTTCGACTCATTCGTTCAAAAACGTTCGGTTAACTAACCGTTGTTTGAAATTAGATGGTGAATTCGAAAAGAGCGTTGTCTGTTTAAACAATTGTTAAATTGTAACAAGGCGGTTTCGTAATCAATGGTTATGTTGTAGTTGGCGAACTCTACCCTAAGTCCTTCAGAAAAAAAAGTTGAGGCGTTTTACGCGCGATTCGATTCGCGCGGTTCGAAACGTGCGATTGTGAAATACTAGAGCTTCATACATTAACGTCCACACGCAATCGCGCGCAAAACGCAAAACGCGCAACAATCGTGCGTAAATCGCCTCATCTGGACAAGCTCTTACCAAGGGCCTGGGCAGCAGCATCCAGTTGAGTACTTAACACCAAACTGCGACCACCAATCTGTCTGCCCAATAGGTGATTATGGCAAATCCCCCCATTGTATTCAATGGGAGAAACCTTGTCCAGCAGTGGACGTAAACAGGTTGGTGATGATGATGATGATGATGATACAAGTGTGCTATGTTGGTAATTACAGTTGAGGCGGGATTGCTGTCCGTGCCGCAGGCAAGGGCGTTATGGAGCCGAGAGTATATAATAAGTATGGGGGCCGAATGTCTAGCATTGTACTTCTACACGCTGATGATGATGATGCTGATGAATAAGAAATCATGATACGTATTCAGGAAATGTTCATGTCACTGAAGGATAGTGGAATCTGCGCAAAAACAACGGAATTCCGAGGGGCGGAACCACCTGTGATTCCAACCTAATACAGGATGATTGAATAGAATAGAATATTATTTATTGAAAAAGAATAACACATTAACAAATTAAACTTAATTAATTAGGATAGTGTGACATCAGTCTCTCGTCATTTTAGGCATAACAGTTATTATATTTAAAAGTAACGAGCAAAATGTTATTATTATATTGTATTATATTTATGTGAAGATAAAATATCATAATATATTTATCATAATCATAATATATAATATAATATGTATTGGTTGTTCCGATGGTTCAATTGGTTGTTTTTGTTCATTCTTCATCAGCCGGTAGATGTAGGCGAGACTTCCCCCATAGAAAAGGGGAAGTACGAATCTCCTTATTTCGAATTCTTACTGCATTTGCAGTGATATTTGCATTGGCTCTGTTATTTTTTCTTTTTTTTTTATGTATGATATGGAAGAGGGCTTTGATACTTCCGACACAGTATTTTTATTTAATTTATCATCGTTTTTAATTTGTTCTATACATTCTATACTATGTTAATATTTCCGAATAAAGATTATCATTATTATTATCACGTAGTGAAACTTCTGTATGTCTGTCTCCATAGCCCGCTGCGTGAGTTTGAGCTTGTGTATGAGGCCCAATAGCGACCACGTCTCAGTGTAGTCATCACTGGCAACATGCACTGATTATAATTTGGCCGAGATAAATAGACGTTACTTACCACGTACTAATGCTTGGCTTTGTCCCTGTCACTCTCTAGCACGATTGTTTTAACATTAGTGTGACAGGAACAATTGTAAGCATTAGTACGAACTAAGCAAGTTCTGTATATCTCGGCCTTAGACTTTTGTCTTAGGCTCTGCGGTATTAGTGACAAAATCTTTGCGCTTATTGTGTCATTATACTTCTTGGAACACTCTGTATCTTGGAATGCAATCCCGTGAGAGCGCGTCATTTCTCCCGATAATGTTCCGCTTCCACCAGGAAATTAGTTTTTGTCTGCTGAACTGCAAGAATATAAATAAAACGTATGTTCTTAGCGGAATATCAACGGCTCATAATTTAGGATAATACCTAGGTGGTACATATTAGAAACAGTAGCATAAAAAAGCCACTTACGAGCTTAGATAATATTTAGGTATTTATGTACATTCCCTGCCTTTTTTTTATAACTTTCAAGATTTTTTTTTTAATTAGTAGTGCTACGTCGTACATAGGTAATCAAGTAGATAGCTAGATAGGAAACGAGCTACTAAATAATTATTTCATCCCACCATCTCGGAAAGAGTATTTTTACTATTCGATATCTGAGTGTAAAAGCCGTTTTTATTCGCTAGAGGATAAAGTAAAATTGAATTTAGAACATCGTGTGCACTAAGTATGTGAATTCAAAACATCCTACACCTATTTACTTCCATGGTGCCGAATTTATCATACAACCTTTTTTAATTTGTTAAAAACTCAGACTCGAAACCTTCTTGGTGTATTACTTTCTTTTTTAATTTGCTTTACGCGCGCCATTTTCTTTTCACGTCATATTTTTAAAACCTTAGGTTAAAAATAAGAAACTTGAAAACAAGTAAAAACCTAAAATGAGTGGTTGTAGCGACGATGAAGTTTATTTGACAAACAGAATTGACTGAAACTGTTAAAAATGCACAAAAGTATCTTGTGATTATAAATGTTTTTTTTTGCATTAAGTCATTTCCTCGCTGAGGTGGGATGAAAAGTTACGTGTTGCACTCGAGTGCAAAGATTTTTCACCTCGTGCTCTTTTAATTCCCTCGGTAACGCTCAGGATTCTAATTTTAGAATCCTTCGCTTGCTCGGTCATCAAAATTGAGCACGCGGTTAAAAAGCAACTTTGCACTCTTGTATAAAAAATAACTAATTATCTACGTCTAGTTTTAAGTCAAAGTGGTTGTCAAAGTCAAACTTTTTTAATTTGGAATAAATAAATAAATAAAATAGTTTTTTTTTGTACCTACAACTTTAGTACCTACCTATGTTTTTTTTGGTACGTCTAGGTATTATTATTTATGGTATATTCATTTAAATTTATTATTTAAGTAGTTTTCAAAAAAAAGTGCCGTTTACCTAACTTGTTTGTAAGGCACGCCTCACCACTGTCTCTTTTTGCACGCTCAGGATGACTGGTAGATAATGCTATTAGCATTAAGGCCTTCTAGCACTATTGATTTGTGTTAAAGTTTTAAATATTAAATAAATAATATTTCAATAGAAAATTCATTATCATCATCAGCAGTATTTAGACGTCAACTGCTGGACGAGGCCTACCCCATAAAATACAATGGGGGGTTTTGCCATTATCACGCATGCTTGGCAGGAGGGTAGGTGATCGCTGTTTTCGTGTTGAGTACCTACTCAAGTGGATGCTACTGTCCATTGAGCTCAAAGTTAAGGTGGCAAAAATGCCTTAGTTTCGTTCAGAAAATGTGTTGTAAGTGATCCTGGAAACGGCCCTGCACAAATTTCCCCCAATATAATATAAGACCTAAAACCTCGCAAACTCTTTCATACAAAAAAAAACCGCATTGAAATCAAAGCACCCGTTCCGGAGCTATAAGGCCATAGACAAACAGTCATAGTAGGTACTTACATACATAAACACAAACACACTATGGCCTCAAACATATTATATGCTATATGCTACACCAACCTACATGCCATAAAGATATTTATAAGAGAAATGTTTTTAATATACACTCGAGAGCAATGAATCCGGGTCACTTAAAGAATGTTAAAAATCTCGGAAACTAAAAATGATAGATTAATGCAATAAATTGTATTTAATAGACAATGTAATACTCCTTAAATGAAGGTAAAAAAAATATGAGTCACGATACATTTTATTAACACAAAATTACATAAAGAAAAAAACTGCTGATCTCTCCTTAAAACAAAAATAGGAAACATGAAATTTTTGAACTTTATTACGATTTTCTTGAATTTTAATACTTCGTATTGCCTCCTCGTGCTTCCATTACTGCGTTTACGCAGAAAAAAAACAACAAAAAAACAGAAATCAAACAATGATAAATGACAGATTACAAACAAAAGCAAAACCAAATGCTGTAATTTCGTAGTTCCATCTTCGAAAGTGGCCCTTTTTCAAATTTGATATTTTTATGATATAACTTTACAATAACTAAGAAGTTTTAATACCTTCATTTAAGGAGTATTACATTGTCTATTAAATACAATTTATTGCATTAACCTAGCATTTTTAGTTTCCGAGATTTTTAGGATTCTTTAAGTGACCCGGATTCATTGCTCTCGAGTGTATGTATAAAAATATATAATAAGTTACCTGAAGAACTGAAAGCATTAAATGGAAACATATTTAAGAAGAGGCTAACTCAATGGCTATTAGATACTTAACTGTTTTTAAAGCCAAAGATAATTTTTTGAAACCTAAATTCTTAATTATTTGTACGCCTACATGCAGGCTGAATGCATTGGCTAACATAGATTTAAGACCTAAACGTGGAAAATTTATGTCTTCTTACAAATAAACGATTGAATCTTGAAAACTTATAACCCCCCTCATTTTAGTTGGCGGTTAAAAAGTGGACGACACGAAATAAGTAGAAGCAAAAATTTTACTTTCGTACAACTGTTTTGTATTTTCTTATGTTTACTCGACATTTAAAATAACTAATAAATGTCATGAATATGACATGAAATGTCTGTTTACAGAAAATTTCAAATAAGAACATTAAATTGATGGGACCTTATTGATAACGAAAATACTGCTCATAAAGTTTTTACAAAACTTATTAATTACCTATAGCTATTATTAATGTCGGTAGGTATCTTATCTTATCTTCTCAGTCTGTCCTGTTCTACGTTATAAAAATCTGTGTAAGAGACTACGTCAGTACCTACCCACTGCGCTTATTAGATTGTTATTATGCCCAATATGCCCCAACGTATGGGAATTTGCGTCCACATTTTTTTCCCCAGAACCCCGTTTCCTGGTTCGCGTGATTTGTTCGATGTCAACCAAAACATTTGCTTTTCGAACGCCACCTGTTCAACGGTTCCCACGGATTGCGTAAAATGTGTGGAACTAGATTTATTCGAAATTGGAACGCACGTGTTCTAATTACAAAATTCGGAATTGATTTTGCAACATTCTATTGTTTGGTTTGAATTTAGAATTGTATTTAAATAATTGATAGTTTGTGTGACTAAAGCAAGGACAAGACCCAGATTATTTTTTTTATTTTTAACTTCGAGAGATGTATAAAAATAAAAAAAACAGTGCAGTGTTTTTTTAACACTGCACTGCGGTAGAGAACCTTATTTGTTTTTCCTAATATTTCCCATGATTTTCATTAAAATTACCCCCTGCTCCAAGTTGATAGGTAACAAAATTAATTAGCAAGTTAATCAAGCAGCAGCGTTGCAGTTGGGGTGGTAGATAACGAGTGTCACGTGATAATTTATTGCCAAAAACTGCGCCACACATTGTCTTAGCTTTTGAGGTATAATTTAAATTTGGAATACCAGGTTTGTTTTAGAAAAAAATATTAAATATTCGTCTTTCTTTTGTGTTGTAGTTAAATTTTTTTTTAATAAATAATTAATACCTAACTTTTGTAGTGCTTCAAATTACTTATAAAAAAATCAATTAGCTAATTTGCAGTCAATTATAGTTGTCGCCTCAGTATAACTTCAGACAAGATTTTAAATTACAATGCACAAACAAAGCGTTATTCCCGATTCACTAGGAAGCCGGTGCAGATTAATTTGAATCAGAGCGTAGAATAATTCATTCATCGTAACTCAACTTCAATTCGTAACTTTGCGTTCTGATTTCAAAATTTTAAGACTATGAGAAAGAAAAGTACCAAAAAAAAAAAAAATTAATAATAAGGTTCGTATGTACTAAAATAGTTATGCTCTGAGTTTTAGATTGCCCACTGAGCCGTGGTGGTCTCGGCCTAGGAATAGGACTCCTCTAGGCTCTAACTCCTCCTGTGAATGTCGTAAAAGGCGACTAAGTGATTACACAAGGGGATGGGCAGCGGGCATCTACGTGAGTACGTTACACCAAACTGCGATCACCAATTGATTATAAAATAAATAAATAAATAATTAAATGCTGGACATTTCACACAACATTATCTAGCCCCAATCTAAGCAGAGCTTGTGTTATGGGTACTAGATAACTGATATACTTAATACAATACATTACACAGATTTTATTATACATAGAAAAATACCCAGAAACACCCTGAACAAATATCTGCAGATCGTACAAATATTTGTTCCGAGGCGGGAATCGAACCCAATTATGACCAATGACTTGATTATGTGATTATGGCAAATCCCCCCCATTGCTCGCTATGCATGCTATGGGGGAGGCCTCATCCAGTGGATCTCTACCGGCTGATGAAGAGAGCTTCTTGTGAAAGATTTCGGGAGTGGAAGTAACCACCATACCTATTTCTACCATCAAGCAGTAGTACCTACTCGCATTGCTGTGTTCCGTCTTGATTTATAATTACAGGCACATGAGACTTTTACCATGCATAATCATAAACCTTTGATAGCTAAAATAGCTTTTGTCTTGTTTTGACGTATGTCGTTTTACATCAGAGAGAACAAAACAAAAGCTATTTTAACTAAAATAGGTTTAAATAATGATTATGAATATATTAAACAGGGTGTTTTTTTGAAATGGGACAGTATGGGGATATCCGAATCCATAAGAGATACGGGAAAACTGTCTTTGAAACCCTTTACTCATTTCGTATGAAAACGATTTTGGCATAGTTATTTTTTTGGTCAAGCGTGAGTTCTCCAAAAAAATGAGTTGTTTTGATTAAACATTTTTTTAATGCTTATAGACTGAGTTTCATGTAAGGATTGTTTCATTATACCGGAAGAAAAAAATCTGAGCAGCAGAAATTAGTCAAATTTAATAAAATGTTTTCTCATACAATTTGTAAGTAATCTGGTAGGGTACATTTACGTTAGTAAAACTTTCGCAAAAAAAACAAAATGGCCTCCCTCTTTCTTTTTCCAGGTACGGATACGTTTCAGAATACCTCTAGTGGCCTTAGACAAAGATGTTCTTATTAAAGTTTGACTAATTTCTATAGCTCTGATTTTTCTCATTCCCCGAGACCATTAGAGCAGTAGAACAACATTCACCACACATCTTTGTCTAAGGTCACTAGAGGTGTTCTGAAACGTGCCCGTACCTGGAAACAGCAAGAGGGAGGCCATTTTGAAAATTTATTGCGATAGTTTTATTAACGTAAATATTATTAATAAAAACATTTTATTAAATTTGACTAACTTCTACTGCTCAGATTTTTTTCTTCCAATATAATGAAACAATCCTTACATAAAACTGACCCAATACGCATTAAAAAAAATTTGATCAAAACAACTCATTTTTATGGGGAACTCACGCCTGACCAAAAAAATAACTATGCCAAAATCATTTTTATACAAAATGAGAAAATGGTTCTAAAGACAGTTTTTCCGTATCTCTTATGATTTCGGATATCCCCATACTGACCCATTTCAAAAAAACATCCTGTATAATATATTTTTTTATCTCTCAAGGTGCACGATGGACGCAATGAAACGTCACGTAGGGCGCGTCTTAGGTAGACGAGACCTAAGAGGTATTGCATTTGTTTTGGGGTTATTATAAGTATATTATTAATTATTACTTACTCAGAGTCCGTGCATCTGCTTAGCCTTTGTCTATCTAGCAATATCTGGGGCGGCTGATAACTGGTTTTCATTTATTGGAGCAGATAAGTGACGTAACTGTTAGAATGCCCAGCTGATGTTAACTGGTAATCTGTTATTTTCAAATAGGATGCAAATAGGTTACTTTGTATTGTACCTATTTAGGTCATGTCAACCTTGGACGCGACCTGCGTCGCATTGCACTAAAAAGTATTTTATTCATTGAAATCACAATCATTTTGAATCGTCTGACATCCATAGACAAATATGAAAGTCATCATCATCATTATCAGCCTGTAGAAATCCACTGCTGGACAAATATTAATATTATTTTTACTATTTTATTCTTAAATTGTTTCTTTTATTTTTGTTTTTTTCTACTGTATTATTATTGTATTTTACGCGTTAACTTTTAAGATTTGTTAGTTTTAAGGTATAATGTTTCTCACTAACACTATTACGCTCATTTTAAACATTTTAATGTTGTGTTTTTACTATGATGGAGAGTCCGGGGTGAGTCACTGTGACCCTGCAACACAGGCTCTTTGAGACCTAGTGCAGGGGACAGCGCTCCTTTTGGTACACGATATCATGTTTATCATGTATAATATTACTAAGTACTTACTGAAATTAGTCTAATTTGTACCATATTTTTAAAAGAGTTGATAAATAAATTATCTTATCTTATCTTAAATAAGCCTCCCCCTTAGAATCACCTACCTACTAACCTACCTACTTCAGACATTACAGAACTAATGCCTAGATAAATAGACGTTACTTAGCATATACTAATGCTTAGACCTGAGGTCTTAGACAAAGTAACATTCTAATAGCGATGACGCCAGTAGAAAAGTCCAAAATGTATGGGATTGACGGTAGCTATCGATATGTCACGTGGTCTATTGTATTGAATTACGACTGTAGAAATGGAATCGCTTCGAAGCGAATGCCGTTTGGCTAGGCCCTCTGTTTGACTCACAAATTTTAAAACACGCATTGTAAAGAGTGACAGGGACAGTTCTAAGGCCAGGTCCACAGTGCGGGCCTAGCGCGGTTGCGGAGGCGGACGCGAAATATCAAACACATAAAACCGCCGTTTGCGTCCATAGTGTAGTGGCTAAGGCGGGTGCCTAGCGCGACTGTCATGAGCGATTAGCGCGCGTAATTTCAAACGTTCCTATCCGCGCGTTTTGGACACACTAGGCAAGCGTCTCAATACGCGGGTAGCAGAGATATCAAACCAGGGTGGTTATTCGCTATGACCTAAGAGATTCCTTGCTAATAACGTGTGACGTCACACATTTTCACAATTCGTAACCGCGTCGTCGCGTTTATGAAATCTGACATTGGCATATAGAATACGATTTATAGATGATTCCACGCAGATATCGTAACGAGCTCGCGTTATGTTACGTTTGGTCATAGCGAATAAGGGGGCTGTTTGTTGTTATCCACGTCTAATCACTCGCTACGTCATGTCTAGTACTCGAGCGGCACTGTGGCCACCCGCATGCCACCGCCGTCGCGCCCGCAAACGCCCCCGTCCCCGCGCTTTCACTGTGGACGAGCACTAAGCATTAGTACGTGCTAAGTAACGTTTATTTATCTTAGCACAAGTATCTATGATTAAAATTAAATATAGCTCGGCAATCATCGTCTTTTCGAAACAGACATGATAGCAACAGCCAGTCACGTCCGAAGTTTGCCGAGTCGCATTTTTTCAATCCCAGGTTTTTTTTATGCTACTTTGCAAGCAGACAAGCTTACGGCCCACCAGATGGAAAGCAGTTATCGTAGCCTATGAACGCTTGTAACACTAGAGGCATCACACGCGCGCTGCTGATCCTGAGACATAAAGATGAAAAGTCTCATGTGCCTGTAATTTCACCGGCACCTACCCTTCAAACCGAAACGCAGCAATGCGAGCACTACTGCTTGGCGGCAGAAATAGGTACGGTGGTAGTACTTCCCCGGACGAACTCTTTCACAAGAAGTTCTACTGCTAACCACACACATACACACATACACATTCATTTGTTATACAATGCTACCTTTTCAAGCTATAGAGTCTGTAGTCTGTATGACTGAGTAATCTACACAATGCTACCGTTAAATACAGTTAAGTACAAAATCTTAACACATTACTTCAATAAATGATTTTAGGCCTCCAGTCACCACCCTCATTCATTTTTTCCACGACAATTACTAAATGCCCATAAAACTAATCGTCACTAATGTAATTCTCATTCACACGTTAATGATTTAGAAATTACCGTGAAATAGATACGGTAATAATGAAAATGACCAATGTCCTTTTTGTGTTCTCACAAAACTACAAAAATATCTATTGCAAAAAACATGGAAGTTTCTACTCTATTTCGACGAAATAGGAGTGTTTTTATTCATAATAACAGTAGATATAACATTGACAACAATTACATCTCAATACCATTGACAGCTGCGGTCAGTTTTTTTTTTAATTTCCTCCCACTAAATATGGCATGCGACAACTTTTTTTGGTCTGCGTTTTGTCATTGCAGGGTATTGTTGGGTTATCAGTATAAAATTTGTGTGATTATGTTGTCAGCATTGAAGTCGGAAGATTTCTTTGATCAGTTTTTATTACGTACCTATATTTGAAACGAAATCTATTTCAATTCAATATTCAATCTTAATTTCTTCTTCTTATTCATTTTAAAATACGACCTCGATTTTAACGTCCTCTGTGGCACGGCGGGCGAAGGTACGCCTGATACGCAGGAAGTTGCGGGTTCGATTCCCGCCTCTGAACAAATATTTGTACGATCTGCAGATAATTTTTCAGGATGTTCTGTGTGTGTTTTCTATGTATAATAAAAAAATATCTATCCATGTAATATATTGTATATATCAGTTATCTGGTACCCATAACACAAGCTCTGCTTAGCTTGGGGCTAGATAATATTGTGTGAAATGTCCAGCATTTATTTATTTAAAATAATACAGAAGTAGCCCACTGCTTACCGTGACATGCTCAAAAAGCGCAGTGCGTAACAGCGCTAGAAAGTTTAATTGCTTGCCTATTATGTAGTTTGGAATTGAATGTATTGCGGAGAGACTAAAAAGTGGTAAGTTTAGTAAAACGTGAAAGATTCTTATTCACCCAACGCAATTTGAGACTACCTAAACACGAAACACAAGTCTACTTCCTCAAAGTTTTGCTGGAAGCCATAGCATAGACAATGGCCAAAGACAAACGTAAGGAGCTTGAGGGGGTAAGAGGATTGCTTGACATGTAATACTATTGCGGCCGACTGTACTGACTGTAGAGTGACCACAAACTAATTAAAAAGTAAGTCTAAAATTAAAATTAAGGTAGTGTTTGTTGTGAAAATTCACGAGAACCTAAGAGGATTATTCTACTTTAATAACCAACGCGTTAAATATTATAGTTGTTGAATAAATAATTTTTTCACTAGATACAGTTTTTTCCACGGATCTCTAAAATATATAAATATAACATAATGTAAAAAATTAAGTAAGATACAAAATTTTAAAATTTAATGTTAAAAATTGCGGTTCAGCGCTATGTTTTATCCTTAGAGAATTTATGTAGGGAGATGGCATGCTCAACTTCCAGTACTAAATTATTTCTGCCACTTTTTGCGGAAGGCGAGGTAAACACGTACAGCACACATTTACTTACTCACGCACACTCATGCAGAAAGTTGAGGCGTCTCTATAAACGCACACGGAAATAAAAGCTGTCAACAAACATAAAACAAGCACACAAATAAATAATTTCTGTAATTACACTATTGGTTAGTTGCACACTAGCGCAAAAACTAGTGATGGGGTGTAAAAGACTGAATGAAATTAAGATTATTCATTGTCTATGGATCTAGTCTATGGCTGTATGTTCATTATGGTTGAATAGGTGAATTTTGATCAATAGTAATCGCGTAACAAACATACAAAAAAAACATAGTCAGTTAAAAATTGATTTTTAGGATTTAAGAGGTCACATGAGAGGTACATGTACGTCCTTTTGCATGGGAACAAAGTTTGCTTCTATTTTGGCTATTATTTCTTCAAACTCCATGAAATTTTGTATTCATGATCAGTACACTAATATCTAGACCCGTGGTGCGTTGGTTTCTTATAAAATTATATGATTTCCAAATCACACGCATCAGAGGCCCAATTCTCTAATTTAAAAACATTCAATTCTCAGTACAATCTCGTCTCAGTCGCACTGTCACGTATGTTACTATTACTTAATCTTCGCGTTTCTTGCGAAGAATATGTAATAGTTACTATACGAGACAGTGCGACTGACACGAGATTATATTGTGACTGGAATGTTTTTAAATTAGAGGATTGGGCCTCAGGCATGTATGATTTGCAAATATTTGTTCCGGGTCTGGGTGTTATGGTACCAGGTACTCGTAGTTCCTGATAGGTACCTACGATACAGGGAATCCTTGTGTGGGATCAAGACTACGTATGTGACTGTTCAGTGTTAAAAAAAACAATGTTTTGGTTCCTGCTCGGAATGGATGTAAGGTTGGGTCCCGTGGTATTAAGGAGCTCCTCTTCATTGACATGGCCATCAGACAGAAGGTCAGGAGGAGCAAGGGAAACCTCTCGGCTGCTTGTATTGATTATAAGAAGGCAGGTCTATGACTCGATGCCACATACATGGATTTAACAATTATAAGCTGGGATTACGACATTTTATATTGTATTTTTTGAATGAAAATATAAGCTATTGGTTTTAAAATGGATCAATTTATTGTTAAGAAAATGTATTTTCGTGGATCTGCTTTTTTCATACGAAACGAGATTCGAATACTTATCAATAAGTATACTTTTGCATACCTTCCTAATTTTCATATTGTGATTGACGAAATAACCCTAAAAACGAAAAAAAAAACGGAAATACAAACCTCTAAAATAACCTTACAACCCCTTTAAACCCCAAAAACAGCTAATCAAGCCCATTTAACCTATATTTTAGGCTAGTATTGAACGGCGTAGGTATTGATATTTTCTTTGGAATCAGATTTTTTTTACAGCTTTAAGATCGTTTATTCGGCCTGAAAACTCCCTATCCTGTTAATTTCATAAAAATCGTAGCAGCCTCTTTCGTTCATTCAATTTTATAAACTGACACGAACGATCGTTCATGTACTTCGGCAGAGGGGAAAGCGTATCTTGCCATCTCCCTACTATAAATTCTCTAAGGTTTTATCTCGTCGTAGCGCGTCTACGAGTGCTACGAACTTCCACGTCTAAAAAAGTTCTTACTAAATGACTATAGATTGCAAAAAAATCTTGCACCGTACGATTTAAATTACATAAGTGATGTTTTAATTTTAAAAGAATTTTATTCATTGAAATCACACGGAAAATTTTGAATCGTCTTCACTAAAATTTCTCCTGTTCCAACTTCCAACGCGACCAAGCCTAGAAGTATCAGGCAACAAACATTTTTTTAATAACTTTTATATTTTTTTAGTTGCAGGGTCATCATCATCGTTATCAGTCGGTATACATCTACTGCTGAGAGAGTGCTGGACATAGGCATTATCCCCCTCGGAATGCAATAGGGGGATTTTTCATGATCATATCGCTTGGCAGGGTTAGTGGATATTACTACACATCCCCTGGAGTGCATCTCTGACATAGCTTTGACAACATCCATGGGAGGAGATGGAGGGTTCTATTCTTAGACCGGACACACTACAGTACTCTATAAACTGAACTTGACTCCAATTCCAATTTCAAAATTCCCATACAAAAATAGAATTTTTAGTGTTCTCAGATCGTTTTCAGAGTTGAGCTAAGGTCTATGGCTCTAAAATTAGATCAAAATGATCCTTGTGATTTCAATGAATACATTTCATTTTGATTTGATTTGATTTGATCGGTAATCTAAATGTTCATGCCTGATTTATTACAATGTCATTGAACATTTCGCAAGATTCATGGTGACCCTATCGAAGCCTACGTAACAAACGGAAACGCATGCACAAAAGGCGAAACGAAATTGTACTTTTCTATTATCGACTTGTCTACTCACGAGTTACAATGGCTTCTGGGATTAGCTCAAGATTGGTAAAATTATATTATTACTAGTTGCGCCCCACGGTTTCACCCGCGTGAAAAATGATGAAAATTGATGGTGATGATGATGATGATGAAAAGTAGCCTATGTGTTAATCCAGGGCGTAAAGTATCTCCATTCCAAATTTCACTCAAATCCATTCAGTAGTTTTTACGTGAAACAGTAACAAACATCCATTCATCCTCATATAAAAATTGATGATGATGATGATGATGAAAAGTAGCCTTTGTGTTAATCCAGGGCGTAAAGTATCTCCATTCCAAATTTCACTCAAATCCATTCAGTAGTTTTTACGTGAAACAGTAACAAACATCCATTCATCCTCATATGAAAATTGATGATGATGATTATGATGATGAAAAGTAGCCTATGTGTTAATCCAGGGCGTAAAGTATCTCCATTCCAAATTTCACTCAAATCCATTCAGTAGTTTTTACGTGAAACAGTAACAAACATCCATTCATCCTCATATAAAAATTGATGATGATGATGATGATGAAAAGTAGCCTTTGTGTTAATCCAGGGCGTAAAGTATCTCCATTCCAAATTTCACTCAAATCCATTCAGTAGTTTTTACGTGAAACAGTAACAAACATCCATTCATCCTCATATGAAAATTGATGATGATGATTATGATGATGAAAAGTAGCCTATGTGTTAATCCAGGGCGTAAAGTATCTCCATTCCAAATTTCACTCAAATCCATTCAGTAGTTTTTACGTGAAAGAGTAACAAACATCCATCCATACTCACAAACTTTCGCGCTTATAATATTAGTAGGATAGGAAGTAGGATAAGTAGGAAGTAGGTTAGGATTTGATATTTGATGAGAAATAATTTTGTTATATGAATACAAGTCAAGTACTTATAGTAAAAAAAAAGTGAATTATTGTGTGTATAGTGTTTAAGTCTGTGGATGGAGGCGGCTCAAAACCTTTCGTCGTGGCAATCTAAGGGGGAGGCCTACGTCCAGCAGTGGTCTTCTACAGGCTGATGATGAACGAATGTATGAATATGAATAACGTGGTGTGTCTGGCCTATGAATTGACAGTTGGATTTGTTTTAGTACTCAGGTGGATGCTGCTGCCCATCCCCTGGAGTGTATCTCTGACATAGCTTTGACAACATCCACGAGAGTAGACGGAGGGGTATATTCTTAGTCTTGACAAACCACAGCAGCAGCAGAAGGATAAAGACACAAGTTTTTGAGTAGAAAAAAGCACGTCTGTTCTCGGATTTAAATACACGACCTTGTGATCAGAATTCGCAGTAACTCCCACTGGGCCACTACATCTCTTCAGTATTATTTAATTTTAGAATAAGTGCATTCCAATTACACCATTATATTTATGTCCCAACTGCACCACTTCAAACGCAGACGTAATTTGACTTTTCACCCCGAACATATTCTTCAGAAACCACCATTAGAACAAAACTAAACAAACACTAAGGACTAATGGCGGAACTCACCCTGACCTTCCGTTTCCTCCCTTCTGTACTTAGTTTATTAATAAATCAAATATATTTTTACATAAATCACGACAAAAAATCCACATTTAACAACAAACCTTATCGCCCCAGTTTTACCTTTCAAAATCGTAGAACAAGATCTTAAGTTTTTTTAGGTTTAAAACTTAAATTCTAATCTATTTCGGGAAACAAAATTAAGCCTTATTCTTCAGTTGTTAAAGTTGAATTTTATTTAGGGTTGGCAGAGTAAGGTTAAGTTTTGTTTTGGTACTAATTTGTGAGATTATAAAAAAATGTCACATCTGCTCGGGATGAAGCATATGATGAAGTGATTATTATATCGCCTTAAAGGTAATTTAATTAATCATATGTAGAGAATATAATTAAGTAATTATGTCTTTAGTCTATCGAGTAGAGGGCCTTCCTATACCGCGTCGTTTGTGTGTTGTCGGTGGGACAAATGTTTGTATGACTTTTATTTAATCATAGTTTTATAGTACCATGGTACTCGTAGTTCCTAATACCCACAACACAGGGTATCCTAGGGAGCTCATGTTTGTCATGTCATTGTCATGTGTTTGTTGTCTCGACAACCTTTATTCCCCAACAGTCACAGGAAGTTGGTGGATGGAGGCGGCTCAAGATCGTTCGTAATGACATTCTAGGGGGAAGGCCTATGTCCAGCAGTAGACTTCTACAGGCTAATGATGATGAGAGAAGAGATTTTAATACAGAATTTTAAAAATAATATTGGAATTCTGGCTCAAAGCGGAGCAAAAGACATTAGGAAGGTTGATTTTTCGAAATTCGAATTTCCTAGGCTATGGTTCTCGTTTTCTTCAAAAAATATTCAAATTTAGAATACACACATTCGGACAGCTATTCGTAGCACCAGAAATTAATGGCAAGGCAAGTATTATCCTAAAAACTAACATGCAAAGTTATTTGAGTAATCCCACACCCGCACAATCCCAAAGTGGATTTATTTCACGTGCAGTGGCCAGGAATAAACCGACTGTGTACACTCGTGACGATAATTTCTTATGATCTTTTTACATGATTTAAAAAATGAAATATCTTAATTCTGCTATAAAGCATACCTACCTTTTATCTTATTTCAAGTTACATAGTATAATTGTTATTGACTCTCAAAAAACAATCATTTTTTAAACGAAACTTATCTTTTATTTTTCTTCAAGATAGCTTTAAGCTTCATAGATTGGGTAGGTATAACTTTGATAATGCATAAGAATCATATCTTTTAGTTAAGTACTAAATTCTATCTATTTTATGATCACCTGTACAAAACTGCAAACAGATGGACCCAAGAATAGAATCTTTTCTCCCACTCTCGCATTTCTTTAACTTCTTTATCAGAGGAAGACGCAGTCGACTGCATTATCCGACGCCGCCATTGGTCGATTTTAACCTTTTAACAACAAACCCACCCATGAACGAAATATCACCCATTAAACTGAAAAAGATCCATTTCAGTGGCCATTCAAGATGCCGTTAATGTGAAACGTCTTATCTTACAGGCGCTCTTGTGTTGAAAAATAGCTCTGTGGCGTTTTTAAAAATGGAACGAGATATCTTGGGGTTGCAAACTTTTTTAAAGCTTATGAGTGGTCAGCGGAACTTTTTCAATTTGAATACAACTTTCTACAGTAATTTATGATCATTACCTACCTACTAGTGTATAGTTGGTAGGTTTACTATGAGCTCACTTTTGTGTGGAATCTCGAACCAGTTGCTCGCTTGCTCTTCATACAATTTTTGTCCGTTAAATGATTTATATCCAAATTTCAACAAAAAATACAATTTCATTATAGTTTTTGCAAAATTGGGGAAGATATCAGTCACGGATGGGGACGAAAAATTTCGCTCGCCAAGCATACCAACATGAAGCCATAAATTGTAATACATTTTAAAAATGGAACGCTTCGTTCCGTTACATGTCGGATTTGATGCGTTCCGCGACATTGGGCGCGGAGTGCGCGATATATTGCGCATGAAACTCGATTTAATGCGATGAAGCGTTTCGTGGTAGCGCCCTGCCTGTTGAGAATGTTTTAAGATTTGAATTGGACTTTTTAAGAGCGTTTCAATATTGTTATTGCTTTGTATTTCATACAGGTTTAGTTAAACTGGGTATATAATGCACGTGAGTAGGCTTCTTAGCTCCATGGACCCATATATAGGCCTCCCCTCTAGAATGCCACGACAAACGGTTTTGAGCCGCCTCAATCCACCGAGTTCCTGCGATGTTTATAATGTCTTTCGGCCTGTTTCTTCCGGTTTATGGTCGCCACTCTAGAACCTTTATTCCCCAACGGTTGTCAGTTCTGCAAGCTATATGACCTGTCCATTGCATTGCATGCCATTAGCACTTCAACTTGCTAATTCGATGATCTTGGTTTTTTTACTGATTTCCTCATTTTGGACGTAGTGAAACTTCTAGCATAACTCTTTCCATAGCCCGCTGCGCGACTATTTAGCGCCCACATCTTAGTGGCGTAAGTCGCCACTGGCAACTCGCACTGATTATACCTAGAATTTCGTCTTGAGACTCTGCGGTGTCTGTGATGAGAAGTTCTTAGTGGCGTAATTTTCTGAACGCTGCTCATCCGAGTTGTATTCTTCGGATAATAAGTATAATCGTAGGTTGTATAAGCTATAGGTAATTTAGGTGTTTTCTTGTTAACCTACTTTTCCGTCCTACTAGTAGAACTGTGTGGGGTATCTTTTAAACAAGTTGGGGTCTTTGCCTAGGGAAAAAAAAAATGAAAATATATTTGTATGTTATGTTAATTTACTTATTTCAGAACGGCAAAGTGAAATTATCAATACAAAAAAAACTATCTTAAGGTGGATCGTCTCGCATGTGGCACGAAATTCAAATTTTATTGTGTTTTTGTTCGTCACAGCTTATCTACACTTCTTGATACATCAAAATCAGGTTTTCGCAAATTCTGATTTCGCTGAATCTGAGACCACAGATGTTTTAATTGATATTATCTCATAAATATCATTAGTTAAGCTACGGATATCCCTGAACCAAAAAAACACTGTAAAAATCATTGAACAATATTCGTATAGTTAAACTAATTGTCTTTATGAAATACTAATAACTAAAACATAACATGTATCACATAGATCTCCTAGTTTTCGCAAAATCAGTTTTCGCTATCATAAGAACTGTCGATGAGCTGTGATGAGCAAAAAACACGAATAAATATGAATTTCGCGCCACTAGCGAGACGATCCACCTTAACAGCGTTTTCGCAGAACCATAGTTAAATTATAGGGATCATTTACTCAAATGATTTAGTTGTAAAAATACTACGTTCGATTTGAACCGCGTTTACTAACCCCTAAATGTGGATTTGAACAGGGCACATTTCTTACACTCCCCAACTTTTTGCTATTATTTTACGCCATACATTAAACAAACTGCCTTGTAAATTTCAAACCTTATTTGTGCTGGCATAAAACTCAATTTAGCGGCTTTTATTTATAAAGAAATATGGAAATAAAGTAGCGGGAACTGGACTACGAATTGTCTTATAAAACGAAGGTAAGTAAAGGGAATTTTGTTTAAGCCAATGAATTTTTACGGTCGCATTTTTAACAACATTTGTTATAGGTGCTTATGGACTTTTAATTTCTCAGTAAGAGTTTTTGTTAGTTAGTAGTTGTTAGTTAAGATATAATTTTATGTGTATTTTATTGTTTTATGTGGTTTTGGAATGATCTTCGTTAGTAACGGGAACTTTTTGAGTGGACTGTCGTGTTTTTTATCAATTTAGATTATTTTTATTAAACAATATCGTCCCATCACGTTTCTACTATTACGGAACATTATACAGGGCGTCCCACGGATATGCCACATGGAGGGAGAGTACCTTGAATATTGTAGATGGAACATTTTACTGCAAGAAGACATTATTTGAATTTAAAAAACAATTTAAACTGCATTCATAGATATTTAAATAATTACATGGTTGAACCGGGACTCGAACCCGTTACACGAGAAAAATAATCACCTGTAGCTTTATCATACCGATCGAATGGCATCATCATAAGGATTATTTTTTACTAAATAACATAGTGTCAGAAATAAAAGGAAGACCATGATTTTTAATATTTTTAATACAAAATTAATAAATTTATCAAATGCTCAAAATGAGTCCCTTCCTGATTCTTTTGATTATTTCGCTCCCTGTCGATATTTTGATCCTGTTGTGGTGGATATTTAGAATAATACATCTAACTTCTGCTTGTAGCTCGTGGACACTTTCATACTTCTCAAGTGGGTACATTTATTAGTAATAGGTACCTACTTTTGATAATGTCAGTTGTATTGTATGTCCTTACGGCAATGTCAGCTTTTAATTATTCTGAACATTTTTTTTTTTTTTCACATCAAATGTTAAAGTTATTGGTCTTCCTTTTATTTCTGACACTAAGTTATTTAGCAAAAAATAATTCTAATGATGAAGCCTTTCGATCGGTATGATAAAGCTACAGGGTGATTATTTTTGTGCACCCAGGTGAATTAACCCAGGTGAATTAAGTATACCGCCCCTTTTTCTCGTGTAACAGGTTCGATTCAACCATGTAATTATTTAAATATCTATGAATGCAGTTTCAATTGTTTTTTAAATTCAAATAATGTCTTCTTTCAGTAAAATGTTCCATCCACAATATTCAAGGTACTTTCCCTCCATGTGGCATATCCGTGAGACGTACTGTATAAGCTTCTTTGTAGTAAAGTATAAGAATTTTTATGATTTCTGTATGCAGATATTGTTTTTCGACCAGCAAGACCTGCGGTTACAATGAGCTCTTATAGCGATTCAGTTCAAAAACTATTCAGTACAAAATATTGGTTCGTCGTTGACATTCGTCATCATTGAATAACTTTAATCGCAGAAGTCTATTGACCTTCTGTTGCTGTGCCTTTAAATATAGCTGCGGACATCACGGAACCAATCAAATCAAATCAAATCAAAATAACTTTATTCATTGAAATCACAAGGATAATTTTGAATCGTCTTATAAACTAAAATGACTCCTGTTCCAACGCGACCAAGCCTAGAAGAATCAGGCAACAAACTCGGCTTGGCTTACATAAATGGTCCGTCTTACCACGAGGTGAAAAGCGCCTGTGTGGTGCCTCGGAGCAAGCAGTTGCTGATACATAGTAAATTTGATAATTTGATTTTAATATTTTGTACTGAATAGTTTTTGAACTGAATCGCTATAAGAGCTCATGGTGAGGCCTCTGTTTTAATTTTTTCGCACGTGTTTGACAATTTTTGAAGATTTACAAATTGTAGCTACTTATGTGAAATAGGGCCCTTAACTAGAAGGTTAAAGTCGAGCTTTTAAAGACCACAGTCGATCAGATAGTAGCGTTAAGTAAACGTAGCCCAAGTGGATGTGGTCTGAGTGTGTGCGGTCGGAAGGAGCACGTGCGCAAGTGTCATCTTACACTGACCACTGAGGAAGTGGCCTTTAGTTGCGGGCGTACGTAGACAATCCTAAACCAAAGCGAACACATACAAATAAAAAAAAAACATGCTGAAAAATTTGAAAATGGAATCAATATTACCCACCCAACCAACATCAAAAACTAACTACAAAACTACAGTCATTCACAAAAATGTTTACACTTAACAGTTTATCTATTTCACGCACAAATGGCAACTAATATTTACCGCCGTACAAATCACTCAGCCACGAAAATAAACAGAAACCATTGAAAAAACCCCACTGTAATTAAAAAAGCTCATCGTTATTTAGATTTCCATAAATATCCTTCCCAAAGTCGGCTACCGTAGTTTTTTGGCGGTGGGAATAGAGGGTTCGAAATTTATCGAAATATTCGAGTGAAACTCATAAGTGGTTGTGATAAGGAACAAGTGTCTGGTAATTTTATGATGATTCTTTTGAGTGGTTGGTGATAAGAGTTTATTTCTTAAGGTTATTTTGGTCCACGCGTCAGTCAGTACGGATTGAAGTTAGCTAAATAAACAGATGCTAAAAATATAACGATCACCAATCCACCTACCAAACGTGGTGATTATTGCAAATCCCCCCATTGCATTCTATGGGGGAGGCCTCGTCTAAGGACGTCTGACGGCTATTGATGATGACTGTTTAATTACGATATACCAGGACCGCTAGCACAGGTTGAATAACGTTAGTTAACTATAGTGAATCGTTAAAGTGACGATAGAGTATGTCAAATATTAACCAATCAAATTACAAAGATTTCAAGGTACCCCGTTGTCATTGGCCAATATTATACTGTTCTCTTTTTCAGTAAGCTAATCAAAATCATGGTTTTTATTGCATTTAGCGTAGGTACCTACTTAGGTACATTTAAGAGCCACGTAAGAGACTAAACTAACATGATAATTAAATAAAAACATTAATGACTACTGACTGATATGTTTGACAATTTACCTATCCATTAATTGTTGGCACGTCAAGCAGCTTACTGACCTAGTTACTCACGTAGCTTCATTGGCCTTTATTTAGTTGTAGTTTAGTTCTGAAATATGGGTCTAAATGTACACCAAATACTAAGGAAGAGCTTCCGATTCGATAACAAGGTATTTCCCAACTCTATTCTTCAATTTAAATCCCCCAAAATTCTATTTATTTTCTTTCCAAATCCTCGCGACTGTATCTGTCGAAATAAATTGTCAAGAATCACTAGTTTCCGACAAATAACTTTCTGTTCACTAATGACGTTTTGTTCACGACCGTACCTACTCTTTAGTCTTTGGAAAATTATTTGCTTTTAAAATAGTTTTGTGACTTTCTGATGTTTTCATTATTTTGTCATCACTTTTTTAAATGAGACGTTCTCTATTTAAAAATATAACAAAAGAAGCCAACATCCTGATATTTTTCAGGACAAATAATCAGCCCCCCTGTTCCCTAACTGGAACTCACTCGGTGTCTAACGTTTGATTAGTAAAATGACCATCAATTGACTATTCTTATTGATAATTTTGAGCAATTGATGGTAATTTTGCGTGTCAAACATTAGTCAGCGAGTGACTTTTAGTTAGGGAATAGGAAGGCTGATCTTTTGTCCTAATTTTTAATAAGAACGACTATCATTTTTTTTTGCTTCAAGATAATTTCTATAAACTATAACAGAATGGCAATGTCAATGTTAATAAAATTCACACAGTGCAGTTCAAACCAAGACAAACCGGAAGGTCAACTAAAAGATTAATGACCCAACAAGTGCTAGGTTCTCAAGGCTGCCCTACGGTTTGCAAAGTCCCATGCAATTCATCAATATTCAAGAAATACCACTTTCTGCAAACTAGTACTATTCACATTCTCGCGGTGCCATTATCCGCGACTCATACAATCGATGTCCGAACATTAATTATAAATTCTGGAATGATCTTGCATTGTCCGGTAAGGTCACGGCTTGACCCGTGAGAACGGCCGCATTGTCCGAATGTCGAAAAAAATGGATATTCAAAATCGCGCGACCCTAAAATTTGAATATCGAAGTCCCCTAGTCTAAGAAAACATGGCTTTGTCCGGTCGGGGCATTGTGCTGTGATAATTTATGCAATGCAATGCAGTGTCATCCTATTATTATTCAAAAAGCAGGTGGTGTGTGGACACAACAGAACTGACCTTAAAATTGTCCGTCCGGACTTTTATAATCGAGTTTTGATTCTTTTAGGTTGAAACTAATTTCAGTTTGATTAGTAAAGCGATTCTCTATTCTAATAAAAATTAGGCAACTTCCGTAACACATTTCAATAAATTCGAATAAAGTAACTATGACTTTTCTGAATTCGAAATTTGAACAACTTCTGTGTTCAACTGCATAACGTTGTAAGAGCAAATTAAATCTAGCAAAGCTTTTTGAGGCACGATTTTTTTCTAAATATCAAAGCAATTTTCCTCGATATCTGGAATCAATCATCTAACATAAATATTACAATATCCCTCATCCCACGCAATCTCGGCCTCAAGGGTATAATGATTAACCGTATTCGGGTATTTCGGGAAAGCGTGGACATGTAATCCTGTGCTTTGATGGATGACCTCTTTGACGATAAAAATTCCCGTTTTTTGGGGAAAAATTGTGGTATAAAGGAGGGTACTGATAGCGACGGTCATAAAATAAAGTGGCCGGTTTGTTTGCTTTCATGATAAAGTGTGTATAAAGGGGTAGAAAACGCCTTACTTATAACGGCTAAATGATTGGAAATAACATATTGGAAACGAAGAGATACGTAGAAAAACCAAGATCATCGCCATAGCTCACATAATAAGCAAGTTGAAGTGGTAATGGGCAAGCCATACTTATAGCTTGCAGAACAGATAGCGAATAAAGGGCATCAAGTGGCGACTATTTATAGTATTGTATGTGACTTGGAATTCCACATAAACCCTTATTTGATCCTTGGGGCAGTTTCGGGGATTTACCTAAAGGCGTGCGATAGTGATAAAATTTTACGATTTGCAGCTAAAGGGTGTAAAGCAGTTATTTGATAGTGAAAGTGTTTCCATGACACTCCTGTAAATAAATACTTGAACTAAATAATTTTTCTTTGCGAACATTGTAAGGTTACACGTCAAATGTTACACCTAAATTTTTTCAGATTCTATTTTTTAAATCTAGAACACTGTGTACTTATATAAATCTATCTATAATCTACGAAAAATTAATATTTGACCTGGAGTTTTTAAATTAATGAGATAAGTAATACGTTTTGTCCGTTCCATCTGGCTCTAGTTACCTTTTAATTTAAAAACAACAGGATCTTTATAAAATTTTGTAGATATAATCGAATAAAACTTATCAAGGCACTGAGTTTTCTTGATCTCTAGGTGCATTAGCCTGTAGAAGTCCACTTTTTGACATAGACCTACCTCATAGAATGCCAAGATAAACGGCCTTAAGCCGCCTGTATCCACATTCAATTCGATTTTAGTTATTTAATAGTTTACAAAATTAAATGCTATTTTTGTAGTCTCAAATAGTCTCAATACCTACATAAGTGTTTATACGTACGCTGAACGTGCTCTTAAACGGTAAAGGAAAACACCGTGCGTAAAACGTGTCCTAGAATAAAAAATTCAAAGGAACGAGCATTAGGAGCCTCAGTGAAGCACACTGAACCCGTTCAGCACACTGGTTCTTTCGCTATAGGTCAACAGACACTTTTCAAAGCCACCATACTTCAAGTTGCTCTCTGATCTATCACAGGGTGACCAAGAAAGAACTGGTGACACGAAGTTGTGATAGTTTCATTTGAACGAGCCAATGTAACTACTTCGAAAAATTCGTACCTTTTGAACCGTATTCTGCCAATAAAATATACGAAAAAAATAAAAATATCATGTTCATTTGAACGAGCTAACTACTACTTGCAACTACTTCGAAGAATTCGTACGTTTTGTTTTTTTTCTGCTTATAAAATATACGAAAAATAGTAAAAATATACTGTTAAAAACTTGCAACACATATTCAGTTAGACAACGAATGTAACCTTTGTAAATTGTATCCAAATATCAAAAGGGTTATTCGCATAATCCAGCCTCCTATCGCAGCGTGATGGTAAAATATGCCCACGCCCAAGGATTTAGACCTTTAGGATAGAATAAATAGTAGTCGGTGCCCTTATGGTGGCTTTATGGTAATTTTTTGCCGTCATTTTATGGAAACGTGGTCGTTTGTTTTTATGTGATGGATTAGTGAGAATTGACGTATTGGATTTGGTTTCGGGACAAGAATTTCTTGATTTATTGGGTCATTTTGAAGAAAACGATAACAGATATAATGATATTTTTAAGATACCAAAAATTTATTTTACAGGGTGTCCTTAAATATGTTTGTATCATCTTCTCCTTTTAATTTTGGGTCTGGGTAAAGTCTCCTCAATGTTGCTTATATTTTTTATATAAGAATATTATTTTGATAAAATTAGGTCAAGTCGTTAAAGTCTCAGTCAAGTCAAGTCTTAATAAAGTAAGTAGGGGCAGTTTTACTAAACCACGCAATACACTTATATTTAAATGCACTACCATGTGCTCTTTTAGTAAGCTACACTGGTAAAAATTACACCAAACTGTCATGATATTACTCAAAAAACACTATCAATTGAAATAAAATAAAAAAGGACGACGTCTCTTTTCTAAAAAGTAAAAAAAGTTCGTATGTATCATTGTAGAGGTCGTCTATACCCATAAATAAGGAACAGCTTTTTTTTTCATATTTATGAATTTATTTTAATTTTTAAAATTGTTAAAAACAGCTGATTTAAGTAAAAATTCACTATCAGCTGATAAGGTACTTGCTAATCTTTAAGTCAATATTCTTGTATAGGTATTTTGTAAACGACATAAGGTGACATAAGGTAGCTGAAGAATTTAAGAAACGGCTGCTAAATGGTGTAGTAAAGGCCCCTAACTCCTTTAATTGTAACACAGAATGAATGCGGAAATTTCTGAAAAAAAGTTTGGTTTAAAAATTCGAAATTAGATCTGAATTCAAAAATAGAATAATAGTGAATAAATTCAAATATCGATAGCATTATTCTTATTTCCCTTCCCACAAGTAGTAGGTATTATCGCATCCCTAGCGAGTTGCCTACTGGGCGATTGCAATCCGGACGGACTTTACCCGCTACAAGAGCTATGGCAGAGGCTTTTTATAGACTAATAATTTTATAATATCCCAAATATTATCGACTGGGTGGGGACCAAACTCACGACCATCTCGTAGATACGGAGCTGCGTTAGCCAATACGCCATCGGCGGAACTTTTGGGATGGTATAAGAATAACGCGAAATAATAAGATTTTTATAATACTCCATTTTTTTATAGAGTATACCGTAAATTCATGGTGTATCTGACCTAGAATAGACACCTCCTTTTACTCTCGTGGATGTCATAAAATCTGATTACAAACAGCAGCACAGCATCCACCTGATACTCAACACTAATACTGCGATCAGCCTGCCAAGCGTGGTAATTATGGAAAAACCCTCATTGCATTCGATGGGGGAGGCCTCATCCATACCACCAAAAAGTTATTTTGGTATAGGAGCTCAGAAAGTAATAGGTAGATGGGTATTGGTTTTTAATCAAAACTTTTAATGGGGCATAGTAGCTCGGTCAGTAATAGGTATTTGGGATACTAAAAAAATCTAAATAATAGGTAGAGTTTGCAAGATTACTTCGTCATAATTTTTAGCTTTCTGGTTCTACCAAAATAGTCTGAAACATAACATTAACATTTAATTCTATATTTAACAACTTACTACTACCCTATTTTTTGAAATTTTTGTTGATTTTCTTGATATCAATGCGCATCCCAAAAATTTAATAAAATTGTTTATAATTATTATTAATATAATGACATGGTAATATATATTATGAATCAACCTAATACCTACTTATGAAAACTAAATTATTTGTATGTAGGTACATGACTGAGTATGTTGGACTTGTTAATGTAAAATTATCATATTCAAAACAAATAAATTATCTTTATCTTTAAAAATTATTTAAATTTAAGCATTGCTTATCTTTTGACAGATTTTATAAGCTTTTCGGTCATTCACAATTTTTCTGTAAATTTCGCGAAAAAAAAAGTACCCTACAATAATAAGCTCTTGCCATACAATAGATCTACATCTCGAATGTCCAAGAAATTTTACAGTGCAATTTTATTTATAGCGAAATTATACGGCGGTCGTGAGAAACGGAACTTCCGCGAGGGATAGGGGACTGGACATGGATTATTAGGGTTTTATTCCAGCAGGATTTGTGGATTTTCAAAAACTTAAGCCGATCGAGAATTTTGATTATTTCGGCATATTTTGGACATCTTCATCCGTGGATTGCATGTAACTTGGTGGTATTCAATCTTAATCTTATCTTTGATTTTTTTGCTTCTAATAATGAGTCTGGGTTCCATTTTTTGTTCATGATAGCTTATATTATTTCAAATTATTGTTCTTTTATCTAAATACTTTTATTTTTATAAAAAAAATGTGTAGCTATTCGTTTTGTTGAATTATTAATATCACTTTAAAAATATATAATTTCTGAAACAAACCAGCTCAAATAACATGTCAAAGCCATCCCTCTTCTGCAAATATTAATCTCGTAAATTTTGTGTCAATAGCTTCCCTTGCCCTCTTGATGGATAGGGGTACGATATTGGTACCTAATATGATAATATTTGCACTTAAAATACCTCATCTTATTCAAGGTCTTTTACGGAACCCTAAAAATATCGATGAATAACAATGCTCTTGTTAGTGTTTTTTTTTCAGTTAGTTACAGATGTCTTTCACAAATTTAAATTTTTTAAAGAATGTATGTAATGTGTGATTTTCCTATAAGTGTACTAAATTAGTACCTTCATGTCAATAATAGTATATTTCGTATCGAGTATAAAATTATGCTCTATTCACAACACAGCCAAGTACTTATATTTTTTGTAAGTACTTATATCATATATTTTTTTCTTAGCTATTCAGTGTTGTAGTACCTAAGAACTTTTAAAAAATCCCATTATAATAAAATAATGTATAGACAGTCATTTTCACTGAGTTACAAATAAAAATAATGCATGATGTCAGAAACGTAAACATTATACTCTACATTTACTTTATTTTAATAAAAATCTCGGTTTTCTATAAAAACCATTAAAAGAGAAAAAAAAATGTTTGCTCAGCCTCTTTTGACGTGTTACACAAATTTGCCTACCTATTGTTAAATAAAAAATTGGAGTGACCACTAACAAGCTCTATTTATGTAAAAAAACTGTCTCACGCCCTAAGAATTTTATTTCATAAGTACCAAGTCGTTAATTTTAATTTAATCGATATTCTTGCACTTCAAATTTATACATTTGTGTGAATTTGATTTATGGCCTACAAAATGTTAGCCTAATTTATTAGGGAATTCCATTTTTTATCTGGCTATAGGGCATCAAAAAAGTAATAAGCTGCGTATTTAAAAAAAAAAAATTGTTGTTACCACTTCAAACGTGACAGCGTTTAATAAAGTCTGGCCGTGTTAACTCTGCAGAAGTTACAAAAACGGTGGAATTCAAAAATCTATAGGTGGAAACACCATCTGTCCTACGAAATAAGGATTTGATACCTACTTGTCTTTCTTTGTTTTTTAACAGGTTATTATGATAATAATCTGATGCTTTCCTGGGAAAGAATGGTTAGGTACTTAAGGCATATAATGTGTTTCAGAATCAATACAAACTTCGTAGTGTTTATTTAAGAATGATGTAAAAAAAGAAAATTTACTTAGTTATTTTTTAATAACTTAGTAGGTAGACCTAAGTCCTATGTATAGGGTAGCTGTCCATTACACAGATGTTTCATGAGAACATAACTTGCAAAAATTTAGATAAAATCAGCGGTCATTCCAAAACTCTCCCAAAATCTGTCCGAAAAACCAACCATAAGTTGCCCAATTCCAGAAGATACGATCGGACAAGTTCTATTTTCAAAGCAAAACACGTCGGCAAACAATAAAGAGTGCACACGACCGCAGTCAAGGTGCAGGGTCTGTGCTGGCAGGGTCCTATTGTCCGAACTCCTTGCTGTACAAACTTTCCTTTGCTGGCACAAAATATAATTGCCTTGGCCCCTTCTCTATTCAAAAAGTTCGGAGACATTACGGTACTAGCTGTCAACAAAAAAATGACATTGCGTATTCAAAATATGTCACTTTCGCGTATCGATTTATTGTATCGCGAATTGAGACTGTCCTTTTGTGTCCGTTTGAGCCAAATCCCATATTAGGTAAACCGTGAAGATGACGACGTTCCCATGACGACTGAATTTATTTTTGAATTATTTTTACGACTGGACATTATCTTATTGTCGCGAGGAATTATCGGAAGTTGTATGGATTAGTTCCATGAACGCACCGATGAATATGAAATGAAAGAAAAATATTTTTATTTGAATTCTGATGACTAAGGAGATCAATATTTTTATTGGCTTTTACAAAACTTGACGGAGACAATTTCTGGACTATTATTTTTAATTATTGATCCATGCGATTTGAATTTTGTCAGATAATTCAAGCTTCCACCTCAAAATTAAGAAAACTTTCCATACAATTTTTATTGAGTGTATATTTAAGTGTCTACCACTCATGTATAGTTCTGGCATCTCTATAAGGTTGTATAGAGATACAATATACAAATATATACTATTGGTAGGTATGCACATAATAGTATATAGAGTACCATAGAAGTATCTAGAAGACCTGCAATAGGATATACACAGCTGCATAATAATATAGTTATTTATAGATAAGTAAGTAGTACATAGGTCATATGTTTGACGACCTCTGTGGCGCGGCGGGCGAAGGTTCGCCGGCTGCAACGCAGGAGGTTGCGGAACAAATATTTGTTCAATCTGCAGATATTTGTTCAGGGTGTTCTGGGTATTTTTCTATGTATAATAAAAAATATCTATCTATGTAATGTATTGTATTAAGTATATCAGTTATCTAGTACCAATAACACAAGCTCTGCTTAGCTTGGAGCTAGATAATGTTGCGTGAAAAGTCAAGCTATTTTTAAAATTTTTTGTATGTCATTTTTATCAAAAAGCAATGATACTAATCAGTAGCTACATAATCAAAAAACATCATTACGATCGTATAAGTACCCAAATTAGAAGCAAAAATCCCACAGCGGGTACAAAAGGCCCCTAATACGGTCGATAGGGCGCGGTGATTACAGTCGCAAGTCTAGATGGCAGATAACCCGCCACTCACAATGGATGGGTACATTACACCCCCGGGCCATTGTAGGGTTGAACGCAAAAACAAATAAAAATGCTGCGTTTCGGGACTATACAAGTAAATAATATAGTATAGATTAAAGACTGCTAAGTTTTGCTGCTGTATCGGAGTTTCCCAAATGGCCAGGACTTACGTATAGTTCGCAGAACCGAAAACCGCTGGGGGATAAAGGTTCTCGAGTCGCAACCACGAATCAGGCGCCGCGCGACGTGTGTAGGCCGGCCCGCCACTTATTGAATGCAAGTAAAAGGTGACGCTAAGACCCATTATGACATTTGTAGGCATTCTTCTCTTTGTATGGGTTGGTAAATATAATACGAAAAAAAACTTATAAATTTATTTCAAATATTTGGTACCTATTATTTAATAAAATGTGTATGCTCATGCTACTTATTTAAAAAAAAACCAAAGTAAGTAAAGCTATTTATGAATTCAAATTTAATTCTTTTTTTAAACGACCAGGAATTTTAATTTTACTAAAATATTTTGGTAAATATTAGTTACTTAGGCAAGTAGGTACTAATTTAGTTATACAACCGCAGCGTCTTAAGGATGCTTCCGTCTGGTAGTGATTTGGATCAGTTGAGCTAACTGTAGATCGTTTGCAAAGGTCTTAAAATAGATCAACTTATGTATTACAATAGTATTTTCTAAATTTTGTATACTTATGCTTGTTTTAGTTGTTTGTAACTCGTTCTGTAAATATAGTCGCAGGTAGTGGTATGTACGCAGAAAGTCTGTGGATGGAGGCGGCTCAAGACCATATAGTTAGATTATAAAAGCCCGTTGGGCAAAACATTAAACTTATAACGTAACAGCAATTAAGCTGTTTTTTTATGTAAAAAACACGTGACAGCCCTGAAATAGCTAAAATAGGTGAGTATAGAAGCCCGTGCAATGAGTGACATAATAACCGACGAACCGATCGCAGATAAGCTATTAATTTGGCTCAAGTATCCTATTCCATATCGAAAATATGCTCGCGGCATCAATACCCACCCCCACCCGCACCCGTATTCCAACTAGTTAGAGTTCAGTTTTGAGTAATTGTTTTGTTATGCAAAGGTATTGTTAGTTTATCAAGAAATTGAGACGCCTTATTGTTCTGATTTCAATGCCTTTTTTTGTTTTGCCGATGTTTAGACCGAGGTATGGTAATGAATGAATTTTGTTTTTGTGCAACTCTATTTTTTGACAACCCTTGTTTCTATCATCATCTTCATCAGCCTGTAGAAGTCCTAACTGCTGGACAAAAGCCTCCCCCCTAGAATGCCACGACAAACGATCTTAAGCCTCCTCTATCCTTACTTCCTGCGACCTTTATAATGTTCTTAGTCCATAGGGGGCCTTCCTCTACTGCGTTGTACTGTTTCAGAGGCCAAACTCTCTAACTAAAAAATAGTTAAAATAGGATCATGTTTCGATCTTGTGTCGATGTCTTAAATGTCAGAAATGGTATTCTCTTAACCTAAAATACAACACTGTAATGTGATTGTATCGAAATGTGACCAAAACTTGAATGATTCAAAGTTTTTTCGATAATTTTAGCTTAAGTGGATGGAGTCTCTCTTTACTCTGTCCAATTATATATTTATAATTATAACCATCCTACTCTAACGGTCACCGTGAATTGAAAGTAGACTAAATTGTTATTTATGAAGGAGCAGAATACCAACTTTCTGTCAATTTACAATTCAGTCTCGATTCGGTTAACTTTCAGTGTAGTTATAAAATAATTTAGAGAATTGTGCCTCTGGTCGCCACTTGAGGGCCTTATTTCCCAACGGTTGTCAGTTCTACGAGCTATATGAACCTGCCTATTGCCACCTCAACCTGCTAATTCTGAGGGCTATGTTGGTGATTTTGGTTCTTCTACGGATTTTCACATATCAGATTTTTATTATGTATTAAAAAAGATTAATCGATGAGAAAAAGCCTAATTAAATTATACATTTACAGAACAAAGTCAAAATAAATATTCTGAAACGTTTGCACTGCACTGCGTTCTTTGAGTTCTACTTGGCAAGCAGACAAGCTTACGTTCCACCAGATGGAAAGCAGTTACCGTAGCCTATGAACGCCTGTAACACCAGAGGCATCACACGCGCGCTGCCGACCCTGAGACGAAAAGATGAAAAGTCTCATGTGCCTGTAATTTCACCGGCACCCGTACCCTTCAAACCGAAACACAGCACTGCGAACACTACTGCTTGGCGGCAGAAATAGGTACGGTGGTAGTACTTCCCCGGACGAACTCTTTCACAAGAAGTTCTACTACTAACAAAACGAGAAAATGAGTATATACGGTTTTGATTGTAATACTTATAGACTTCATCACCGTCATCATCTGCCTGTAGAAGTTCTCTGGACATATAGGTCATAGAATGCCACGATGAACTGTCTTGAGCCGCCTCCATCTACCGACTTCTTGCGACCTCTAAATTGTCGTCCGTCAATCGAGAGGGTACCTTCCTACATGGCGTTGTCTGGTTCTTTCTCATGGAATCATGATCATTAAATAAATAAATAAATGCTGGACATTTCACACAACATTATCTAGCCCCAAGCTAAGCAGAGCCTGTGTTATGGGTACTAGATAACTGATATTATACAATACATTACATAGATAGATATTTTTTATTATACATAGAAAAATACCAAGAACACCCTGAACAAATATCTGCAGATCGTACAAATTGTTCCGAGGCGATAATCGAACCCGCAACCTCCTGCGACGCAGGCGAACCTTCACTCGCCGCGCCACAAAGGTCGTCAAATGGTTGCTAAGTTATGATTTACACCAAAGAATGGGCAGTAGCATCCACCTGAGTACTCAACACCGATACTGCGATCACCAATCTTGCCAACCGTGATGATTAAGGCAATTCCCCCCCTTTTTTTGTTTTTAACCGACTTCCCAAAAAAGGAGGAGGTTATCAATTCGGTTGTATTTTTTTTTATGTTTGTTACCTCATATCTTCGACGTTTAAGAACCGATTTGGAAAATTCTTTTTTTATTTGAATAGATATAGTACTTCCAGATTGGCCCCATTTTTTTAAAAACCCAGTTCTGATGATGGAATCCATGAGGAATTGAGGGAACTCCTCAAATATTGTAGGCATACATATGACGATTTTGATATTTTCATCAACAAACCAAGCATTTGCATTCAGAAAGTATCATAATCCTTTCACTACTATGGTTCTTTCATAACTTTTTTTTCATCCAAATATTTAGTCGAATACAATGGCGGAAGTCGGTTTTTTAAATGAAAAATTATTTTTGTTTTTATATGGGAGTCGTCATCCAGCATTAAGTCTTCTACAGGTTGTTAATGATGATGATGGTCATTAGTAGTGGCAATGAGTTTCAAGACACTGGCAGACCTTTGACCAGCATTACAACAGATCTAATTATTCTCATTTATATTCCATCCTCGTATTAATTGTCGTATCAAAAGATAAATAGGACCTGTGACCCAACAATTAAAACTATAACGTATTTAAACTAGTTAATTGTAATGAAACGCAAATTACTGACCTCGAGATTGGTATTATGGTACATTGTTCTTTATTAATTGGAACATTATCTTAGGATACACTTTGGAATATATAAAATATAAATATACCTATCCATTATAACAAAAAACAGACAAGTGCGAGCGGGACTCCCGCCCTGAGGGTTCCGATCCGTAAATTATTCAGCGATAAGACCGCCCTTTGTATTGCCTTTCTATTGTAAAATTACTTTTTTTTATTGTTTCTGTGTGGTGATCAATAAAGTGTTAATCTATCCCTTTTTGTTTACCCTGTTATGTGTAGCAAATAAATAAATATTTTTATCTTTATCTATCTATATTATCTATCTATCTATTATTTCAAGGCCCTTTATGAGTCTCAGTCACTTTTTCCTTCAAACTTCACAATCCCATTTTTGGAGTTAAAAAACTCCGAATTCCTCAATTTTAGACTAGTTTCTTTCGTGTTATGAATCCTCTTAGCGTTCTTAATTTAAAAATGACGAGGTCACCTTAGAGGTTTTTCATTCTCGCGATTTTCATTTAATGCACAGAGTTAGAAGCTTGATTTTTGTACAGCACTATAAACTCACAGAAAAGCTGGACATTTCACACAGCAAAAAAAATATACTTCCATACATTTACTTGCAGTGCCCCTAACGAAATCCAGTAGAAAACCAAGGACGCTGTCAGTAAATGTATGGAAGGAAACGAAACTTCATATTGTTTTGAAAACTACTAAAACTCGTACCTACTAAGCCCCCAGATACACCACGGCATTTTGGTTATAAGGTGCAAATAGTTATAACATTTCTTGTTTAAATAACTTATAGTCTTAAAAAAACTGTCTCTTCAGCAGGGCGGGGTCTACTGACAAATTTACGATAGTTTTTGCGATATGCTTCACAGTTTTTGCAGCGAAAGTTTTTTGTAGCTTGGAGTGTCAAGTGGTTTTGTGTGGGTTCAGCTTTGAAAAGATTATCGACCTATCTTGAGGTGTCAAACCAATTTTATCTGGAAACATAGTCAGGTTATCCATTGAGATGACAAAATTAATGGCTTTGATGATGTAAATTTTGACGACCTCTGTGGCGCGGTGGTGAAGGTTCGCCTGCGACGCAGGAGGTTGCGGGTTCGATTCCCGCCTCGGAACAAATATTTTTACTATCTGCAAATATTTGTTCAGGGTGTTCTGGGTATTTTTCTATGTATAATAAAAAATATCTATCTATGTAATGTATTGTATTAAGTATATCAGTTATCTAGTACCCATAACACAAGCTCTGCTTAGCTTGGGGCTAGATAATGTTGTGTCAAAATGTCCAGCATTTTTTATTTATTTATTTAAATAAAACGGTGACTGACATCATTTGTAAATATATTTATTTATATAGTATTTTTTTAAATATGACTTGTATTTATACATAGTACATATATGAATATATGTATGGATGTTTATTTGTTATTTTGTTGAGGACGATATCTGTGGCGCGGCGGGCGAAGGTTCGCCTGCGACGCAGGAGGTTGCGGGTTCGATTCCCGCCTTGGAACAAATACTTGTACGATCTGCAGATATTTGTTCAGGGTGTTATGGGTATTTTCTAAATTAAAAAAAAACTATCTATGTAATGCATTGCATATCAATTATCTAGTCTATAGTACCCATAACACTAGATAATGTTGTGTGAAATGTCCAGCATTTATTTATTTATTATTATTATTTGTAGGATAAATGTATAGGTATGTAGAGTCATATTTAGCTTAGTTTTTGAAAACGAGAATGGCCCTGTTTTCCACGGACCCAGCAATTCGACCCCGAAAGACTAAAATAGGTAAGCTCTACCGAGATTAGCATATTTAATTAAATTTATCAGATGCCTACTATTTTAACTAAATTTTTGACCTATTTATGAGACCAATTTAGAAGAAAACAATTACAAAAATAAACCAAAAACACCCGCTAAATAGTCAACCGGAAACAAAACCTGTTTTTTTTTAAGTTCATTAGTGATTTAACCTTTGCGTGCTAACGTTTGGCGCATGCAAAACGAATAAATGTCAGACGTGGTCTTGTTTATGACAAGCATATGTCAAATAACTGTTAATTGTCAAATTAAATCAACATAGACGTTTTGAATAATATAACTTATGTTAGTACATAATATGTTGTAGTTATACCACAACTGACTTTTAAAAGGGTTATGTTATGGTAAGGGATACTTAAACTAATAACAGGTCTATTCACGTGCGACATCTCATAAATACATCTTCGAAAATACAAATAGTTTTAACGTGTCAAATGTTTTTAAAATTAACCCTACATCAAAAAATCACAAAATAACTCGTTATCACATGCCTCTCCTCTGCGGGAGGGTTCCCAACGAGTAACACCCAAACGAGTAACACTGTTACTCGTTGGGATTTTTTTTCCTATCGAGTAACAGTGTAACTCGATGGGATACAAATTAAAAGAAGTATTCCCAACGAGTTACACCCAGTGTAACACTGTTACTCGATAGGACAAAAACATCCCAACGAGTAACAGTGCTACAAATTACGACATATTATTTTAGTTCGGTTATAAAAAAATATACGTAGCTATTTAGTTGAAAGTGTCCATACTTCGTTGCTATACTTTATCTTGGTTAGTCCATTTTTTGTTTTTGTCCACACACTATCAACTCCAAAATATGGCATCTTTGAACATTCACCACATTTTATAAGCCAGATTGAAAAAAAAATGATATTCACTGCTAGTTCAATCTCTAGTCCTTCAAATATGTTCAATAATCAAGCAGCAATGGATGGATAAATTTTAGTGAAAAAACGCAATCGTGCTGTTTGTAATTTTTATGTAGACAACACTGCACTATAAGATATTTCACAGAACTGCAGCAGAGATAAGTAGAGTTCGATAAGCATTTTGTGAAGTGTTCTCCACAGCACAGGACAACTCAGGAGTAAGCGCAAGCCCATTCTAACTATACTCTTTCTACGGTGAATCACATCAAGCGGCTTAATCTACGTTTGGCACTCGTACTTTTTTTATGGTGAGAATGACGAGCACTCCTAGCTTACTTTTTGGGCAACTCTGTATTGCAATATAAAAAAAAACATATCAACTCTTGATTCTGTAGTCGGGAGAACAAGTGAAATCAGCTAAAATTAATTAAATTGCTAATAGGGTTACACATTCTCCCGATGGATTTTGGCTGAGCTGAAATCGGCCAGTAAAGATGGGCAAAGACAAATTAGTTCCTAAAAAAAAAATACAACCGAATTGAGAACCTCCTCCTTTTTTGGGAAGTCGGTTAAAAAACTATTTAACAGCTTCATGCCTAACTTTGAAGTTAGGCGTTTAGTTGTGGCGGGCAAGTAGCCGGCTGAGATGCGAGAGAATGCGGGTTTAATTCCCGCTGCGCAACAAATGTTTGTATGCTCTGCAAATATTTGTTCTGGTTCTAGGTGTTATGGTACCATGGTACTCGTAGTTCCTGATACCCACGATACAGAGAATCCTAGTGTGGGGTTAGGGCTACGTATGTGACTGTTGGGTGTTATGTTATGTTACACTGGTACAAATTATCTAGGTATTTGCCTGATTTAGTCTAGTGACCAATTTGAAACATTTCGTGCTGAGTGTTCACCGTCTTTTTATTTAATCTAAGTTTAATTGCAGTCTAATGATTAGTGGAAATAAATAAACTCTATGATTATATTATTAGTATCTATTATTAATACTCATTATAAAGAGATTAATCAGTCATAAGTACAGATTCTTGCGGGAAAAATAACATTCCGAAAATATCGATGGCAGCAGTCTCACTAAATTAAGATAGATAGAAAGATTGCTTATATATTATCTTTTTTTACACCATTATTACAAAAACACATCAAAAAGAGATACAATAAATATATTGACGACCTCTGTGGCGCGACGGGCGAAGGTTCGCTTGCGACGCAGGAGGTTGCGGGTTCGATTCCCGCCTCGGAACAAATATTTGTACGATCTGCAGATATTTGTTCAGGGCATTCTGGGTATTTTTCTATGTATAATAAAAAAATATCTATCTATGTAGTGTATTGTATTAAGTATATCAGTTATCTAGTACCCATAACACTAGCTCTGCTTAGCTTGGGGCTATATAATGTTGTGTGAAATGTCTCCAGCATTTATTTATTTATTAATTTATATTTATATCTATTATGTTTTATTTCAAAATGAAGCGCCCGTGGTTTTATATCCGGAACGGGAAGATGGAATGATTCACTGGAAAGAAAGTGGTCGGAGGCAGCAGCGCGGCCTGTCTCTTTCACATGCACTATTGGCTAAGTTAAATTTAGTTGGTCAATAACTGCCCATAATAGTATTTGTCAATAACTGGATTTTTATTTCCTTGTATTATATGATGATGTAGAATGTGGTACATAAAAAGTAAAAAAAAAAAACTTAAATTTTAGAGAACAATTAATGAAAAACTGTAATAGATACACAAGTTTGATTTTAAAGAGGAGTTAATACAAATGTTGTTCGACACTTCGATGTTTATTTTATTAAGTTGATTGTTTTATTTTTAAATAAAAAGCAGTGATCAGCCATTAATTAGCGTTTTTTTTAATTTTCATCTTCACCCAGACAAATATCTTAGTGTGACTCGTTGGGAACTTTTTTCCTATCGAGTAACACTGTTACTCGTTGGGATATTTTTTTCTAAAAATATTCCCAACGAGTAACACCACTCCCAGGGTGTTACTCGTTGGGACAAAAATTCCCAACGAGTAACAGTGTTACTCGTTTGGGTGTTACTCGTTGGGAACCCTCCCCTCTGCGCAGCATCCACAGTTAACCCTATAACACGTGCCGGGATCAATACGACCCACCTTCGAGATCCAACCCTATTGTGCCCGTTTATCTTCAATCCCTTTATTCCAAAAAGGGTGCACGAATCGTGCGCACGGATTCTGTACCCGTGTTCTTTGTTCAGATGAAAATGTGATCGTAACCCTTATTTCTCTACGTCTTCAGTCTTTTATACAGTTTTTTAGGGAGACGTTTTATCTCCTCCGAATTGCTTATCTAAAGCCTATGTAAATGGGCGTGTGCGTGTGAATGTATAATTTTCTACTTGGAAGTAATGTTCGCTGATAAAACTTCAGTGGCAGTTTCGGTGATAAAACATGATCAAAATCAGGTTTTTAACGCCATCAATGGTTCCCAGAACCTATTTCTGAACACGTGAACTCAACCCGTGGGACCACACATGCGTATAAATGTAGCGTCCGATGTTAGACGATTTCCAAAACCAGATTTCTTTCTTCATCAATATTCACAATATTTCAAGAAGCCCCTTTTTTTATTTGCCTTTTTTCTGTTCGGGTTTTAGTAACGACTTTTTTCTTTGACGTAAAAGACGATGGTGACCCGTGACCTCTTAGACCCTTTGAATGGGGAACGGTTGAAATCTAGTTTGTATGAAAAAAGCGTGTCCGTCTATGTGTTTTGTTGTGTATTCACGAACCTGTGTGAATGATTTAAGTCCGAAACGGATTGTATGTGGTCTGGGCAGTTCTAACAGTGTGTGCTGGGAATCATCCTTATGTGTTTCTTACTTAGGTAATCAAAAAACAGTTGAAAACAAACATTTTTTTGTTAGTAGAACTTCTTGTGAAAGAGTTCGTCCTGGGAAATACTACCACTGTGCTTATTTCTGCCGCCAAGCAGTAGTGCTCGCGTTGCTGTGTTTCGGTTTGAAGGGTACGGCTGCCGGTAAAATTACAGGCACATGAGACTTTTCATCTTTATGTCTCAGGGTCGGCAGCGCGCGTGTGATGCCTCTGATGTTGCAGGCGTAGGCTACGGTAACTGCTTTCCATCAAATGGGCCGTATGCTTGTTTGCTTGTCAAGCAGTATAAAAAAAATTAAAAAAAAACATGGCAAAAACATCTTTCGATATTTTTTTGCTGTAGATCTGGAATAAACGTTGTATTTATAATATTATTCATGAAACGATGTTTTTTAAATTGCCAATTATAATTTTTTTCAGCTCTTGTCTGGCTCTACGCATTATTGCCATTTAACGTGGCAAAGCAGCCAGCGACTTGGGGATGCATCCGTCTGGTAGTAACAGTTGATCTATCTTTAGATCATTTGCCGTTTTGTATTGATCGTTTTTTGTTAGTCTTTAGATAGCTCAACTGATTCATTTGTATTTTGTATATATGTACTTATATTAGTTGTATTATTCTTACTGCAAATAAAGTTAGATTACCTATAAACGTAAAAAATTAGGCATTTTTTTTCTTTATTTTGGATAACATTTCTATCCCTATTCAAAAGAAAAGAACTAAACTACTTAATTGAGAACTAACAAGACCAGTCCTATGCAATCACATCTTAGAAAAATCATTTATAACTCACAGTTATAATCTATTAATAACTTTATACTTATAACACCAAATTTATAAAACACGCGCTCATAATTGAAGTTCTAAAAAAAGTTACAACTTATCGCCCTTTTTTTGCAAACTTTTTGTGCAATAGTTTTTGTGCGATCCCTCAAGACACATATTCATACAATAGTCCGGACGCTCCCGTTAAGTAACCCAATTTTTACACCATACATAAAAGGAAAAAAAAAACTAAAAGCTAACGGTCTTCTTACGTTTTTTTTCCGTTTGTATTAATTTGTATAACGCCCCGATGCTTACATACAAAGTGCGTATTGAGATCGAAAATTAGGCCACATTCATAGCTTTTTACATTTTTTGAGTCGTTTTTTTAAAAATGTTTTGTGACAATATTGACAGATCTGCCCCAGATTGTCCGATCAGGAGATTCACGTCAAACTTGAGGATTTGTAAATAATCTTATTGAAAATTTAATACAATTTCTAAAGAAGTTTTCTTACTGATTAGGTTATTGTTAAAAGTTTTTTGTGTTTCAAACAGGGGCGGTTTGATTTCAAAAACAAGTTTCTTTGAATATTTATTAGGAGACTTTGTTTTAAAATTCAATCATTTGGACGGCGGCGACTAAATAATTTATAATTAAATTTGAATATGGATGAATACCTTTTAGGTTCATGTCTTGGTTTCCGAATTAGATTAACTTTTTGATTTACTTTCTATTTTTTGAATTGATTAGAACCGAATCAATGCTTTTAAAAAAAGCATGTATTAGTACATCATCATCATCATCAGCCTGAAGAAGTCCTTTGCTGGACATAGGCCTACCCCTTAGAACGCCACGATGAACAGTCTTGAGCCGCCTCCATCCACAGACTTCCTGCGACGTCTATAATGTCTTTAGTCCATCGAGTGGAGGGCCTTCCTCTACCGCGTCGTCCAGTTTGTGGTCGCCACTCGAGAACCTTTATTCCCCAACGGTTATCAGTTCTTAGAGCTATATGACCTGCCCATTGCCACTTCAACATGCTAATTCTAAAAGCTATGTCGGTGACCTTGGTTCTTCTACAGATTTCTTTATTTCGAATTCTATCACGTAGTGAAACTCCTAGCATAACTCTCTCCATAGCCCGCTGCGCGACTTTAAGCTTGTCTAGTACATAGTGCAAGTATTAGTACATGGCCCGAGATAAATAGACGTTACTTAGCACGTACTAATGCTTGGCATTGTTTCTGTCACTCTCAAGCACGCGTGTTTTTACATGTGTCTGACAGTGACAGAGACAGTTCTTAAGTATGTATACGGACTAAATAACGTCTATTTATCTTGGCCTTAGTGCTTGTGAAAGAATTTGTCCTGGTAAGTACTACCTCCATACTTACTTCTTCCGTCAAGTATTAATGAATTGCTAAACGCATTGCTGTGTTCCGGTATACGGGAAAATGAGACTTTATATACAATTTTATGCCTCAGGTTAACGGGCGTAGTAGAATACCACGTAGGGCGCGTCCTAGGCGGACGTCCGTATTTGGTATTGCACTTGTAATGGGCTGGGGAAAAACCTGTAACATGACAATAGTTTTTTCTTATTCCACGCGTCTACATAATATCTTTATCCTTATAACTCAAATAAACGGGTTTTTACAAAAACTCAGCATCCATAGGGTTAATAGTGTTAATCTCCGTAACCATTATACCACGTGCCAGATGAGGGTTAAATGTCAAAATATGAGAAAAGGATAAAAGTTGAGAAAGGGTGACGGCGTCTTGAAGATTTTTTTTTTGTATAAGTATTTATAAAATAGTCAAAACACAATACCTAGATCTTCCTTTTATTTTTGTCTAGCATCAGCACGCGTCTTGTTTGCATGGAAGTGGAATAAAAAGTATTTTTTTTCTACTTGGCAAGCAAGCAAGCCTACGGCCCACCTGATGGAAAGCACTTACAAAAAACGAGTGGAGTGATTCACTTTAAAATATATTATTAGGGATATATTGTGGCAGTAAAACCATGTTTTTAATTCGTAAAAATCGCTTAGACGTAAGACTAAACTCAAACTTTAAATGTTAATGAAAATTTAGCCCTTTTACATGTCTTAGATTAGTAGACTATAGTTATTTGTTATACAAGAGTGCAAAGTTGCTTTTTAACCGCGTGCTCAGGTTTGATGACCGAGCTAGCGAAGACGCTCGTGATTAAATAATTAGAATCCTGAGCGTTAGCGAGGGAATCAAAAGAGCACGAGGTGAAAAATCTTTGCACTCGAGTGCAACACGTAACTTTTCATCCCACCTCAGCGAGGAAATGACTTAATGCAAAAAAATAAACACTTACAGTCACATGATACTTTTGCGCATTTTCAACAGTTTCGGTCAATTCTGTTGGCTTCAAATAAACTTCTTCGTCGCTAGAATCACTCATTTTGGGGTTTACTTGTTTTCAAGTTTCTTGTTTTTAACCTAAGGTTTTAACAATATGACGTGAAAGAAAATGGCGCGCGTAAAGCAAATTAATAAAATAGTAATACACCAAGAAGGTTCCGACAAGTTTTTAACAAATTAAAAAAGGTAGCATGATAAATTCGGCACCATGGAGGTAAAAGTAAATAGATTTAATGATGTTTTGAATTCACAAACTTAGTGCACACGATGTTCTAAATTCAATTTTACTTTATCCTCTAGAGGATAAAAATGGCTTTTACACTCAGATATCGAATAGCAAAAATACTCTTTCCGAGGTGGTGGGATGAAAAAGTTAATGACTATGTATGTTAGAAACGAATGGTGTCATCAACTTACACAATAATTTTCCTTAGATCTAATACAAGTGCCGTTTTTCCCAGAGCCTCGAGGATTCACTCACGAATCAAATCCAATTGTGTTACCGAGGAACTCTGCCGATACCTTTTTGTACTAAAATCTGCAATCCCTTGCTTAATCGTTCAAACTAAGTGGCATTAAAGCTCCCACGCATAGTGCTGCCCGTCGTCAAAATAGCCGGTCACTTCAAGTCGGAAAAATCTTACAACATTCTGCATCATATCTTTCTTGCGTTGGTGAAATTTAGGGTGCTAGGTAGTTTCATCATCATCATCATCGTCATCATCAACAACCTTTAGAAGTACATACATATTATGTAAGCATATAGTACCCATATGTTTTTAAAGTAATTACATAAACTAAGTAAAACAGAATTTCTATGAGAATAGTAGCTCAGCAATGATGCTGAGCTACTATTCTCATAGAAATTCTGATGATGACATCATCATCATCACCAGCCTGTTTACATCTTCTGCTGGACGAAGCCCCCATTGAATCTAATGAGGGGATTTGCCATAATCACTACGCTTGGGAGGTGGATTGGTGATCGCAGTTTGTAACAGTGTGCAGTGGTGATGCTAGTGGGATTGGGTGGATGCCTATCCCCTGGTACAATCCCTAGGTAAGGCTTTTACGGTATTCTAGCAGTTGCCCGTTGTTTTGCACACGTTTCTCCCGAGTGAAGTAAATTTCAAAATAAAAAATATCCTTTGTTAATCCAGGGTTAATTCTTAATTTGTGAACCACTAAATTTAATTATAATTGGCGCAGCTATTTCGGCGTGAAACACGACAAACATCCAAACATCGTCATTATTAAATATAATAATTTTATGTAGAGTATGTGTTTTGTGACCAACTAACGAGTAGGATAGGAACCATGAAAGTACGGTCTCTTAGGTAGGTAGGTTTGATGGAAAAGTCAGTTTTAGTGAAAAGCCGGACTGCGTCTAAAAAGCCGGATCGGTAAATCTATCCACATAATCCTATCATATGATACAAATCTGATTTCCACTGCACTTTAATCTTTCAGCCGCTGAAATTTTCGTACACCCAACCATCGTTGGGCAACTACGTTCCAACTTTAAATTGTTCTAATCAAACCAGCAATGGTTATATAACAAAGTGATGAAATAGTTGTAATGGGTATTGGTCCCGAAAAGCTCTCGCTCGGTAGTCAATTAAGTGATCAGCCAGGGGTTCTACACAATTGGTCGCCTCTGAACAAAGCGCCACGGTGTGCTGCGCTCACGATGAGGTTTTATTAGACCGATTGCGGGGGATGACACGTTTGCAATATTATAAGTGGCAATACTTAGTGAGAAAGCTTGTTTAAAAGTTAATATTATGAGATTACGCGTGAGAGTGGAATAAGCTGTTTTAGATTATTCTCATGTATTTTCTTTATCAATGAATTGCGGAAGATTTAATCTGTGCATATGTATTTTTAAGTATATTTATTATTCAATATACAATTACGCAAATTTTTAAACTGAAACAAGGAAAAAGGTATTTGCTTACTGGAACTAAACGGCAATACTTAGAGAATCCTCATTTAAATTTTTATACTACTTGGCAAGCATACAAGATACCTGATGGAAAGTAGTTACCGTAGCCTATGGACGTCTGCAACACTAGAGGCATCACACGCGCGCTGCCGACCCTGATACATAAAGATGAAAAGTCTCATGTGCCTGTAATTTCACCGGCACCCGTACCCTTCAAACCGAAACATAGCAACGCGAGCACTACTGCTTGGCGGCAGAAATAGGTACGGTGGTAGTACTTCCCCGGACGAAATCTTTCACAAGAAGTTCTACTACTTTCATACACGTGTTAAGTTATTTCTGAGGCCTTACCATGAGCTCTTATAGCGATTCGGTTCAAAAACTATTCGGTACAAAATATCGGTTCCGTGATGTCCGCAGCTATATTTAAAGGCACAGTAGCAGAAGGTCTATAGACTTCTGCAATTAAAGTTATTCAACGATGACGGATGTCAACGACAAACCGACATTTTGTACTGAATCGCTATAAGAGCTCATGGTAAGGCCTCTGGCCTTATATAAGACTCTAGAGGAATCTTTTCGTAACCAAAACCTTTCAGCAGCCGAACACGATAACTGAGAGCTCAATACCGACCCAAATTTGCCTTTCGATTTTTCCTCGTTCAATAAAATCGGCCGCACTGAAATCGGCGGTCGCGCGCGGCCGTGCGTGAAATCGCATCAACAGCTCAACCGAGCGGCGCACGGTTGCGCTTCCCTGACCGGATTATGGGACTCTTTTACCGGTCTGTCACTTCAAATCGACTTTTAATATAAAATGAGTGTTATTACGCTGGTTTAAGATTTAATATGGCTTGTACATGAGCAATGCTATTTTCGTAAAATCCGGGTGAAGTAGACTCTGATTGGTCGTTCATTTATTCAAGGAATATTAATATCTATTTCGAAACTTAAAGTCAGACCGTGATAGTTCATATTCCATTTGATAAAACTAGTCGATACGCGACGGCAGGCACCCAAATTTTACAGAATTTGAAATGTTTACATCCGAGCCATAATTGAATAAAAATTTAGAGTTATTAAACTCTCAATATTCATAAATCGAACTTGACTCTGAGAACCATCGAGCGCAAAAATGTAATTTATCGATGAGAATTTCGAAATTGGAATGCACTCATAGCCGTTCTCTTTCGATTTAATAAGCTTTGGAGTGACCGAGGTATAAGCATTGGTTCAACTGAGCGGAGAACGAACGCTTCCCTGACCGGATTACGGAACTCGCCACAAACCTCCCTTTGAGGATGAAGCTGAATTTGTATGTATTCAAATATTAGCCAGTTATCGGAACTTTTACCAAGGCTAGTTGATGTCGACTTTTTGTGGCTGACTGATTTTTAGTCGGTAGCGGGTATCGAACCCGCACCTCTTGCGTCTCAGCCCGCTGCGCCACAGAGGTTGTCAAACAATATGCATGTGCTAATTGTTTTTTATGAATATTTTTTTGTTGTCAGAAGATGTTCACATAATATCTAATATATATGCTTTCAATTTCAGATGCTTTTTAATAGATTTTGGCCACCTTATAGTGCGTAAAAAATAATAAATACATAACATAACTAATACCCAACAGTCACATACGTAGCCCTAATCCCTCGCTAGGGATTCCCTGTGTCGTGGGTATCAAGTACAACGAGCACCATGGTACCATACACCCAGACCCGGAACAAATATTAGCAGATCATACAAACATTTGTCCCGCAGCGGGAATCAAACCCGCAAACCTCTCGCATCTCAGCCGGTTACTCGACCACCACACCACGGTAGTCATAAATGCCTATAGTGACTTTATGATGTTTTTCTTCATATCTTACGCGTATATTATTTCATCGGGAAGTACTGACTTACATAAATCAATATAAAACAGGCATGCAGATACCGCGTGAGGGTAACGATAGCTTTTGACCCCAAGTTTCTCTTATCATTGAAGAAATAGGTTATGCTATGGGTATAGACGAAGTATCATGATTGTAGAACAACTTTTTAAATATCACAGATGAGGAAATTATAATATTTTAATCCGAACTTCGCGTAAAAGAACAAAGTAGAATCAGAAAATGAAACGCCAATAATTTTTATCCTGTGTTATTTTATTTTACTATCATATTTTAGTTGTTTTTTAACCGACTTCCCAAAAAAGGAGGAGGTTCTCAATTCGGTTGTATTTTTTTTTGTTTTTTTAAATGTTTGTTACCGCATATCTCCGGCGTTTACGAACCGATTTCGAAAATTCTTTTTTTATTTGAATAGATATACTTCCAGATTGGTCCCATTTTTTCAGAATCCAGTTCTGATGATGGAATCCATGAGGAATTGAGGGAACTCCTCAAATATTGTAGGCATTACATATGGCGATTTTGTTATTTTCAGCAACAAACCAAGCATTTGCATTCAAAAAGTATAATAATCCTTTCACCATTATGGTTCTTTCATCCAAATATTTTGTCGAATAAAATGGCGGAAGTCGGTTTTTTAAATGAAAAGTTATTTTAGTTATTTTTATGTGCCATAATTTGTCCGGCTTAAGAATAGACTCTGTCTCCTCCCGTAGATGTCATAACTAAGGGATTACACCAAGCGATGATGATGATGGCTATAGAAGATCGTCATCTCCTAACATAAGCAAATATTTGTTTAAAAGGAGACTTCAAACCCTAAAGGTAAAAATAGCATAGGTACCTATTGTATATTTATTGTATACTAGCTGCCCGCGCGCGACTACGTTCGCTTGGTCCCGGTTTTCCCGGTGGTCCCGGTACATTTAAACCTTTCCGTGACAATTATGAACACAAAAAAAACAAAATCAAATAAATCCGCCAAAATAAAATTGTATATTATACAAAATATATGGTCATTATATATATAATTATAGTCGTTATATTATTGTTATTGTATATATAGTCTGCATATTTAACAAGCAACTACACGGGAGTGCAGTGTGGTACCTATACTGCACTACACGGATTTTTGTATAGCAATACTGAAAAGCGCCTCTAGCGGACACTTTGAGAACCAAAACTTCCATACCGACCTAACTCCTAAAGCAATCTTGCCTACACTCCAGACGTCCTAAATTATCCACATACCAACAAAAAGACAAACAAACAAACAGCAAGCGAGTGATTTAGCGGTGACGGACACCGTTTTGTTTTTATTAACGAATCGATCTTGTTCCTAACTGTGATGGTATGTGATTGATTTATTCAGTACTCTGCGCATATTTTAAACTAAACGATGCTATATTAGGATCAGATTTGCACGTGTATGTACTCTGCAAAACAAGCTATTTAAATACTAACATTTAATGACTAAAAGAAGGCGAAGGATGGACTGTTGGATGTTGTATGTGTGAAAAATCATTTTTTTTTATGTAAAAAAATGCGTTTACTCATTTATATAACACTAGCTGGTGCCCGCGACTTCGTCTGCGCAGGATTAGTATTTCGAGTAGCTTATATTAGCATGGCGTAGAAAAGAATATAACCTATATAATATACTGTGGCGGACTTTTTTGTAAGACTATTTAAGATACACATTTCCATCATACATTACATATATGTGTAACTCTAGCGGTTTTGGCAGCGCACGCCAGAATAGCTCGCAGATGGTAGATTTTTTCCTACTTACTTGACACTTATCGTCTTATTATGGACAATTCACACAATATCTTTATAAGTTGTAGCTTATGTGTTATTCTGATGTATAAGCTATATTATTGTAAAGTTTCATTAAAATCCATTCAGTAGTTTTTACGTGAAAGAGTAACAAACATCCATCCGTCCATCCATCCATACTTATAAACTTTCGCGTTTATAATATTAGTATAGGAGTAGGATAACACAACAGTCACATACATATTTATGAAGGTATCAGTAACTATAAGTACCGGAAACCCGGAACAAATAATATTTATCCTGCCAGCGGGAATCAAAACCGCGCCTCTTGCGTCTCAGCTGACTACGCAGCCACTGCGCCATGAAGGTCGTCCTTAGTGTTTTGATTGTTTGGCTGACTGTACTTGTGTACATTCCACCGACTGACTTCAGCATCTTAAGGCGAAAGGCAATGACTCAAGCCCGGACTCGACAATTGATAGATTGAACATTAAGGTTGACACTTCTTTTGTGTTTTGTACCTCTTTTAATCACACTTATTAAATACGTAAATTTAGCTTAACTGCTGTTTCCATCATCATCATCATCATCAGCCTATAGTATCCACTGTTAAAAAAAAAGAGATAATATACATGAATTTTTCCCAAAGAACTCAACTAAATTAATTAAATACAAAAGTATTTAAATAATTTAGTTTGACGACCTCTGTGGCGTGGCGGGCGAAGGTTCGCCTGCGACGCTGGAGGTTGCAGGTTCGATTCCCGCCTCGGAACAAATATTTGTTCAGAGTGTTCTGGGTATTTTTCTATGTATAATAAAAAATATCTATCTATGTAATGTATTGTATTAAGTATCAGTTATCTAGTACCCATAACACAAGCTCTGCTTAGCTTGGGGCTAGATAATGTTGTGTGAAATGTCCAGCATTTATTTATTTATTTAGTTTTAAGTTAGAATGATAAAGAATAATATAGTTATTTAATTCTGTAATAATAATAATAATAATAATAATAATCTATCATCACGGACAGGACTATTGTCGCCAATAAACCTGATATTGTGCTGGTAGACCGGTCGGAACGTCGGGCGATACTCGTTGATGTCACTATCCCACATGATGCTAATCTTGTGAAGGCCGAGAAGGACAAGTTAAGCAAGTACCTTGACTTGGCCCACGAGATTACCGTCATGTGGGATGTGGATTCAACGATTATCGTCCCGATAGTTGTTTCAGTGAATGGACTGATAGCGAAGAGCCTTGACCAACACCTTAAGAGGCTCTCACTAAATGGTTGGATCAAGGGTCAGATTCAGAAGGCTGTACTCCTGGACTCGGCACGCATAGTCAGGAGGTTCCTCTCTCTGCAGCCCTAGCCTCCGACCGCTTGGGCCTTGCTCCGCGGCCGGAGGTTGTCCGTTTTGATTTATATTTTTTACTATAATGTTTTTTATTCTATTGTTTTTATAGATAGTACTTTATAGTAAAAAATTTTTTTTTTTTAACGAGATTTAAAATAAATTAGTGGAATAATAATAACATCTAGTATTAATTTTTAGGTACCATTATGGCGGAGGGGGGATGCATAATCACCACACTTGGCAGACGGATTGGTGATCGCAGTATAGTTAGTACTGATGTGGATGCTGTGCCCATCCCCTGGTCTAATCCCCCTTACGAGAAGTCCATTCTAGGCCGGACACACCTGTACTAAAGACATTATAAAAGTAGCAAGGAGTCGGTGGATGAAGGCGGCTTAAGACCTTTCGTCGTGGCATTCTAGGGGGGAGGCGTATGGCCTAGCAGTGGAATTCTACAGGCTGATGATGATGATGATATCTAGTATTTTATCTATCACATTTGCAGCTTGTAAGAGCTATGTAATTTTTTGTATAAAGTTTGTGTTTCTTGTGTAAACTTTTTTTCACCCACTTAATCCTAACACACCCCTTTGATTTTGATGTTAATCGCTTAAGCCGGTTATTATATTATACTAGTTGCGCCCCGCGGTTTCACCCGCGTGAATAATGATGAAAATTGATGATGACGATGGTGATGAAAAGTAGCTTATGTGTTAATCCAGGACGTAAAGTATCTCCATTCCAAATTTCACTCAAATCCATTCAGTAGTTTTTACGTGAAAGAGTACCAAACATCCATACTCAAAAACTTTCGCGTTTATAATATTAGTAGGATATAGCCTAGGTAGGTTTTATAATCAGTGTACTTTTTTGTGTTATTTCCACAAAAAAAAATAAAGAACAAAAAAACTTATATTTCCCTCAATCACCACGCTTGGCAGACGGATCAGTTATTGCAGTACAGAGCTCTTATAGCGATTCAGTTTAAAAACTATTCACTACAAAATATCGGTTTCGTGATGTCCGCAGCTATATTTAAAGGCACAGTAGCAGAAGGTCTATAGACTTCCACGATTAAAGTTATTCAATGATGAAGGATGTCAACGACGAACCGATATTTTTTAGTGAATCGCTATTATAAGAGCTCATGGTAAGGCCTGCCCCCTTATTCGCTGTGACCAAACGTAACATAACGCGGGCTCGTTACGATATCTGCGTGGAATGAGAAGTTTTCTGACAGCTGAAAGAAAATAGTTCTAAATCCATTCATAGATGGCGCAGTCCAGATATGGTTGTCTAAATTTGGTCGGTCAGCCACCAACCGTCCGTGTCACTGACTTCACTCACTCATGCTGTTCGTTGGTGAAGTAAAGTAAGTATCTACGTAAAGTTTTCTTAGTAAAGTAGACTTGAAAAACGAGCTTCGGAATCGCAACGCGAAACTTGGAGGAAAAAAAGAGAAAACAAAGAAAATTTGTTCTCTGTGGTGCTTTTGCAAAAACTTCAGAAGACACAACCATATCGAGTCACCGCCATCTACCGGAATTTTAAGAACTATTTTTTCTTTTTAATTGCCTTCCTGAAAAATTCCCACTATCGCTGAATCGTATGGGTGACGTCACACTTTATTGACAATGAATCTCATAGGTAACCATAGCGAATAACCACCCTGTAGTGGAAACTGCTGATACCTTCACGGTTTTAGTATTATATACAAATATGATTTAGCATATTGGCTTATTCTATGAGTCGAATTGGGCTACGGCAAGATCGGTCACATTTTTAGGGCGGTTTGATAACAATGCTAATGTAAAACTGACGATTTAATTTTTTTTTATGACTCATTTTATTACATCACCTTTTGAATATCACAAATTATGAGTCTTGCGTCAATTCCTGAAAATAACAATGATGAACTCAAAATAAAATCGATAACAACTAGGTTCAAATCCAGTATTTTCCTTATTGAATTGACTTGGGAAGAGTGATTGCAACCTTCTGACGCATAATGACCAATATAATCTGGTTTTTTTTATCGCATAACGACGCATTTGTAAAATGATACATCAGCATATTAACCAATTCGCAAATTAACACATCGTATATAGACGGATTTGAATAACTTTTCATTTAAAAAACCGACTTCCGCCATTGTATTCGACTTATTTGGATGAAAAAAAAATGATGAAAGAACCATAGTGGTGACAGGATTATGATACTTTTTGAATGCAAATGCTTGGTTTGTTGCTGAAAATATAAAAAAGGGCCATATGTATGCCTACAATATTTGAGGAGTTCCCTCAATTCCTCATGGATTACATCATCAGAACTGGATTCTGAAAAAAATGGGACCAATCTGGAAGTATATCTATTCAAATAAAAAAAAGAATTTTCCATATCGGTTCATAAACACCGGAGACACGAGGAAACAAACATTAAAAAAAAAAAAAAATATACAACCGAATTGAGAACCTCCTCATTTTTTGGGAAGTCGTTTATAAATGCAATATTTATTGAATTTAATTGCCAGAGGTGCAATTTTTGAAAGTCAAACGAAGTCTACGATTCAATTGACGTTTATTCAACGATTTCCAAATTTCTATGTATCTGAAACTCATTGATGACTAAAATTCTTATACCTATGATATTAATAACGGAAGAGGTCCAGTACATCTCCTGAAAAACGGTGATTTGCGGGCTTTTTGATGATATTTAGTCACTCAGTGATATTAAAAAATCGCACCCCTGATTCTTCTAGACTTTGTCAAATCAAATCACACCGGTCGCGTTGGAACATCTTGATCATGAGGATGTATTTTTTTATAATTTTTCTTGAAGCAGCCTCTTATTTAAGCAGGAATACCTTACTAGCGGGTGCCTAATAGTAACTATATTAAATCTATGAATATTAAAATATTATAATACTTTGATAGGTACCTACCTTAATCAACTGAAAATCAGCGCTTAGTTGTTAGAATAACTTACTTACTCAGCATTATGCTGAGCTGAATGCCATTTTGGCGCGACTTTTGGACAATTGGAGTGGGACATTTTCACTTTTCATTATAATCAATAATAAAATTAAGGTATATTTATATAGTACGTATCTTATGTATGTTAATAGTATGAATATTATGATTTATTTTGCTCTGTTTGTTTCTGCCTCTACTTGTTTGTCTACTCTAATTATTTTTCGTGTCAAATAAACGTTTTTCATTTCATTTATAATGTGTGTATCCTGCTGTACCTATTACATATAAAATTTATTTAAATTTAACACTTTTTCACGCACTCTACATGCCTACACAAAACTTGCCATGTCACTATTTGTCATAATCCAGTGGTTATAGAAAGCAAAATATTTAATTATACTCTGATTTTTAATTTTAGATAATTTTTGTAAACAAAGAAATGTCAAGATATGCCACTGTGTGTTTAAGTGTCATGTATGTGTATCATAATGTGAATATACACATATGATACACATACATGACACTAATACACACAGTGACATTTCTTTGTTTACAAAAATTGTCTGAGATTAAAAATCAGAGTATAGCATTGTTTTAACTTTCGACAGATTTTTATAAACAAATCCGCAAAAAGAAACCTTAAAAGCAACTGGATTCTCAACCAACCCCACTCAACAGCCTATTAAAAAAGCCTTTTCAGCTCGAAAAAGTCAGTCAAAGGAAGGAAAAAAACTGTGAAAACGACGGCCAAAGTACCTGCTCCCAATTACTCAACCCAAGTGGGGGGTGAGAGGTGGGGGGAGGGGGTGACCAGACGACATACAGACACCGTTGCCGCGATCGATGATAAGGCTGAGATAAGTTTTGTAGGTGTGGATGGTTTGAAGGTAAGGAAAGAAATAAAATTTTAAAACTATTTTGGTGAGTTTTGGTGGTAACTGGGGGTTAAGATATATACAATTAAGAGTAGTGGTGGTAAATGGGAAGTAGATATAGATAAAATTCAAAAACTAGTGGTAGTAAATGGAGGATAGATATATCAAATTTCAAATCTAGTGGTGGTAAATAGGTTAGATGGATACAATTTTTAAGATAGTGATGGTAACTGGGCTATAGATAGATAAATTTAAAAACTGTGTTAAGTGCTGGTAAATAGGGTAGATAGATCCAATTTAAAAACTAGTTGGTAGTAAATAAGGGATCCCCGCCTCCCCGAATTGAAATGTGTGGACCCTCAATAGGCTGTTATAGGAGCATCAGAAGTGATTTAGGTCAGTTGAGCTATCTTTAGATTGTTTGTTAGCTCAACTGTTTCATTTGTAGGTTTAAAATTTTTGGTTTACTTGTATTAGTTGTATAGATATTTCTTGAAGTGAAAGATTGTTTAAAGCGGGTTTATATAGGCATGTTTGTCAATGTTGCAAAGAAACCAAGATATAGCTTAAAAACACAAGACTTAACTCTAAATACTAGTTATAATGGCTAATTACTATATACAACAAAAATAATGGTAGACGCAAAAACTCAGAGAATGATTCAATTAAACTAGAAATGTAGTTGAATGAATTCAAGAATTGGCGACTTTGATAGAAAAAAACCGGCTACTTTTCATTGTTGTCCGTAATTTTTGCTGATGTTTCGAGACTGACTGCATTCACCGTTCTACCGTCGAATGCGGTTGAAGGCGGTGCTCATGATGAAGAGGCTTCTGAACTCAGTTTCGAAACGTCAGCAAAAATTACGGAAAACAGTGGTAATTAGCCGTTTTTAAAAGCTTTTATTGAACTTGCTATGTATGTATGTTTGTCCGGGTGGAATCTTGCAAATGAATTTTAAATCAGTTATCTTTAACCGATTGAGCTGATTTTTTTTATACCTATCAATTGCAGATGACAGTACAGTATTATGGTGACATTGAGCTGATCTGATGATGGAGACGGAAGGTGGACAACGGAACTCCTCGATGATTAGTAGTAGCCTCACAGTATTTGGGCTCATTTTGATCAGCTCACGGTTCCGATCACTAATTGAATGAAAGCTTGTTATGAAAAATACGTATTTCAATTTAAAAAGGTTCTGTATTTCTATCACAATCGCCAATTCTTGAATTCATTCAGCTACAAATCTAGCTTAATTAAATCATTCTCAGAGGCCCAATTCTCTAATTTAAAATCATTCAATTCGCAATAATAATCTCGTCTCAGTCGCACTGTCACGTATAGTAACTATTACTTAATCTTTGCGTTTCTTGCTAAGAATATGTAATAGTTATTATACGAGACAGTGCGACTGACACGAGATTATATTGCGATTGAATGTTTTTAAATTAGAGAATTGGGCCTCTGAGTTTCTGCGTCTACCAATATTTTTGTTTAAGAGAAGCGTTATTGTGTGTATAGCTTTCCTTATTTCTCATTTAAGATTCTGTACCAGCTTTATAACTTCCAGATCCACAATACCGAAGTTAGTTTTGTTATTTTTGTTTAAGGGTAGTAAGAAGCTGGGCGGGGCGGGGCGGCGCGACCTCTGACCCGCCTTCGCCCCTCACCTCGACACCCACGCTTCACCCCCGCTCACCTCAGGGGTGACAGGTTGGACTTTTTGGTAATTACTGGTTGGAATACCTTCAATTAAGTAAAACAAGGAAGGATGGCTTCTCTATTTCCACTGAATCACAATCAGCCCCATCTCACCCAGATCCCTGCACTGAGAGCTGATTCTAACTATTTTGCACACAATTGACACGGACGTCTCGTGTAGTGTAGTGTGGATTTTTGTATGGAGACACCGATGAGCGCCCCTAGCGTACACTCTGTGAACCTCATTTTCCATACAAAAATCCGTGTTACACTACACCAGACGTCCGTGCCAATTGCTTGTCAAAACGTAGAATCAGCTCTCTGACCCTGAAGGCAGACAGATATTGTGTTTTTATTTTTTTATGCTACTTGGCAAGCAGACAAGCTTACGGCCCATGGCACCAGATGGAAAGCAGTTACCGTAGCCTATGAACGCCTGTAACACCAGAGGCATCACACGCGCGCTGCCGACCCTGAGACATAAAGATAAAAAGTCTCATGTGCTTTTAATTTCACCGGCACCAGTACCCTTCAAACCGAAACACAGCAATGCGAACACTACTGCTTGGCGGCAAAAATAGGTACGGTGGTAGTACTTCCCCGGACGAACTCTTTCACAAGAAGTTCTACTACTAACAAAATTGACCCTACTGTACTAAGTTTGTACTACTACATTTCAATATACCGGTAGATTTGTAAAAACTTTTCGATAAAATGTACCATATTATTGACAAAGTTGAGAACAAACATAATTATGATAATGTATTACCACTATCCAACCTGGCAGAGGTTGAAAGATGACACATAAAGTTCCCAACTTCCAAGGGTGGAAAGCTAGGTTGGAAGATGGGAATAAGTCGCCAATCTGGCACCGCTGTAAAGACTGTAACACTGCCCTGCCCCCCAAATACAGTGTCCAAATCTTTTGAAACATGAAAGGAGGAATAAAAACGTCAAGAAGTTTTCCCTATTCAAGTTTCATAAGATTTAGATAGCGCCAAAAGGCTGCCAAAATGATTCCCATTGTTGTTTTCCCCATTGTCATTTGCTGTCAAGTCACCTGCTTTGTTATGGTTGATGTGAATATGTTCAAGAAAGAAGAAAGAAAAGAAAGAAGGAAGAAGGAGTTCAAAATAGAGAATTTTACATCCATCGAGAGCAGGCCTGAGTCCCAACAGTAGGGACAATACACCCCCATAATATTATATAATATAATCTACAAAGTATATACCTAATTAAATCTTAAATAGACCATGGTAGTCTCGGCCTAAGTATAAGACCCCTCCAACTCCTCCTGCGGATGTTGTAAAAGGAGACTAAGATATTACGCCAGGAAATGGGCAGCTGCGTGTTGATTATGGCAAATCACTCCATTACAAGCTCTATGCATGCTATGAAGGAGGCCTCATCCAGCAGTGGTCGTCTACCGGCTAATGATGTAAGACCATGAATGAATGAATGAATGAATGAATGAATTAATTAATTAATTAATGAATGAGAATAATTTATTGTACAGCACCTTACAACTATTTACACTTAACAATAAAATAAAATAAATGTACCATGGCTGGTCTTACAGAAAACATCATTTTCAGACAACCTTTACATGGAGAGGATCTAATCCATATAAGAGAAGAATGTATATTCACTTCTGTCCTTAACTGTTCCATTCTACTATGTTCTGTGTATACAAGTATACTCACTCCGCCATCATTCATAACGAAACACACACAATTTCTAACTTAAAATCGTTGCGACAAAAACCTCATTTCAAAGTTTTCCAAGACTTATTTCTCAGTGTTTATTCAGAGGCAGCCCTGAGACCCGAAGTTCGACATGCTCAGATGGTCGCCACTGAAGGCGAAAATACCTTTTGCCGTACTAGAAATATACCCAGACTTTACTTGTTTAAAGCAACGTGCATGCTGCAATTATTTATATATTTTAGGAGCTGAGTTTAGTTTGGCTGAAATATGTTTTAGAACTCGTGGAACCCATCCAAGAACAATAATGGTTTCTGTTTCTTTTGCTCGATATTTTTCTTCGAATAGACCCTAACTACGCACTCACTGCGTCTTGAAAACAGTGCCCGGAAAAAAGAAAGCTATAGGTATTCTTCAACATCAAATCAATCTAAAAACTCGTGTCATTGTACCGTTCACAAATTAAATTTGTGACGAACGTAATTCCAATTGGAAGTTTGCGTCAGACAGTGGCACGTCATCTCACGGCGACGTCTCGTTGACAAGTGCGCAGGAGTGGCACCCCCCTCCCGCGGCCAGGCCACGCCCCCTGCGCGCGCCGCCTACCGATGATCTAGATCGATCTATATCTAAATACGTTACAGTTGTGCGATGAATTGTACCAATTAAAGACTATTTGCTTATCGATGAGTAATGATTGCGTTTCGTTTATCATGATTGATTGTAGCTTGGACTAAATGAAGACTTAAAAGTAATAATTAGTCCATTTAATTCAGATCAAAGCCATTTTTTTAAATGAATTTTGTCATAATATTGTTTAGATTTTAGATCAATCATCACTAGAACTGTTTGCTTTGAAATCAATTATTTATTGTTTTTTTTTTATTTGTTAGTAGGTACTTGGTAGAACTTCATGTGAAAGAGTTCCTCCGGGGCAGTACTATATAATATATATATATTATAATACTGCGTATTCAAACCCTTTCAAACCTTTCGGTACATTGCAAAAATTGGCTCTAAAGTAATGAAGCTGTCACCAACACGCCACCTATAGCCGGGAGGTACTAGCGTGACGGGTGTGTTAGCTTTTCTTTTTTTAAGGCTCTGAAATTGTGCTCGTGTCCAGTACATTGGAGAGTATAATATATGTATAATACCACCTATTTCTGCTGCCAAGAATAAAATTAGTGCGCTCACATTCCTTTGTTCCGGTTTGAACGCGCCGGTGAAATTACAGGCACATGAGACTTTTCATCTTTGTCTCAGAGTGACGGGCGCAGTGCAATGTCACGTAGGGTCCTAGGTGGACGTGACCTAAGAGGTATTGAATAGGTTACCGCTTAATATCAGGTGGAACATACGACAGTACCGTCATTTAATAAAAACAAATTGTTTATGTCTATGATAAATACATAACTGATACCAAGTTAGTGATAAATTGTGTCATTGGAGTAAGGTTATCAGCGTATGACCATAGATAGAGTCGATTCTATCAATATAAAAAAAAACATGTTGAATAACAAATCTATTTACTATCTGGTGCAAAGCTATAAAGATGGAAATGAAGATTTTTTTTAGCTTCTTTTGTGAATATGTCCTGATACCTACTAAGTATAACTGCGCTAAGTTACTTCATCACTTATGTAGATAGCTAGGTAAGTAGGTATAGCAAGAGTTCCTATCAGCGCAGAAATATGGAGGCAGTGGGAAAGTTGACACAAAGTAGGATTTTCAGGTACCGTGCGAAAAAACAGCACTGTAAATTTTCTCGATAACTCGCTGGTAGAACTTTCCAATACTATATACTATCATTGAATGGATTTGACTCGAGATAAACGGTTTTATTTGTATCTGACCGTTATAATTCAACTGGCAGACAAGTTATGTAATGTCAAAAATACTGCATTACAATATAAGCCTTAAGCCAACCTCCTTAAAGACACCATAGCTGTGTTAGAAATGTGTAATAGTGTAATAACAGTGAGCTTCTATAGAATTGTAAACAAAAAACGCCCATCTGTTTTTCTTACCGACGGTACTCGGGCACTGAAAGATTTTCACCCCCCTCGCGGGGAGGGGGCCGGTGTCGAGGTGGCGGGGCCTTCGCTCCCTGCCCCTGCGGGCCACCGGGCCAATGGCGGAGCGGCGCGCCCTGGCCCGACCCGAGCTCAGTCGCGACCGAACCGCGACCCTTGACACACAGCGCGTCGCGCGGCTTATGCCCTGTGACGGCAACCGGCATCATCACGCACGGAGCGCTAGTATACGGTGGGGTCGGGGGCCCGGGGCTTTGCCCTCCGAGAGGCTCCGACCTCCCACCTTTAGAGTTGGGTTTCCGCGGTAGTTGGAGGGAAGACGATCTACTACCGTCGACTCCCGCGAGTCAGGCTGCGTCGACGCAGAGCGGGTCTTCGGCCACGGACAAGAGCCAGAACGTGGAGTGTGTGGTCTGCGGAGACAAGTCCTCGGGGAAGCACTACGGCCAGTTCACTTGCGAGGGTATGTACTGTGAAGTGAAAGTGATGTGCTCGTTCGCCTATTTGCGGAATCGCGTGCTTGATGTGATTTTAGATCGATTTGGGTATGACGTTTTGTAGGTCAGTAGTGCGTTGGGTACATTTTTGAGGGTCACTTATAGTCATAAGAGAGTGTTTTAAAGACAAAACAATAAAGTGGTTATTAAACTCTGGCCAATACGCGCTTTAAATTCTATTTTGAACTTTTTTACTTAAACTATTTGCGCTAAAACTAATTTGTATACATAAGACAATACAGTTAACGATCTTAAAACACTAGTGGACCTATAAATATTTCCAAAGTTAAATAACGCTTATAATATTGTCATGCCAATTAGATAATGTCAAATAGAGACAGGACTAGGTTTAAACAATGGTTAAATTAAAAATACCATTTACCTACAAGCCAAGGAGGTTATACTATCATAAAATGTGACTTCAAACAAACAGGCAAGCACGTTCTTTTTAACACGTTCAGTGCTGAAAACATAAACGTGTTTTTAGTTTTTAGTGGTTGCAATGAAAAAAATACTTGTGATTATTTTTCTTCAACACGATGGCGATACGCAGTTTTTTGTGTTTGAAGTGGCTATAATACAGAGCAGCTCGCACACACACGTCTATGTTTAAATTCAAAAAACCGTATTTATACGTGAAATCGCGGATAAAAGTCCGCAGTGAAAGTAAGTTTTATTAAAATCTTGAAACATAAAATCCAAAATCCTTCAGGATTTCGTAAATCAGGGTAAATCCTTTCTAAATATAAAATCCATTCAAATTATCGCTTGATTAATTAAATTGCAAGTCAAAACAGTCGCCCCGTCCCCTTTAACCTCAAAAATCTCAACAAGTACCCTCCGGTTTCTAATCAGAATGCAATTAGACAAAGTTTTCATAAACTGCCTGCTTCTACAGATAAGGGGATATATATCACTTTTATGCAAATTTTAGAAATTGTTGTTTTCTGAGTTACGCGCTTTTGGCGTAGCGATATCTTTGGGCGTAGCGTAGGTAGGTACCTACATTTTCAAAGATCTTAGTGAAGTCAAGGCGCAGAATTTAATTAAAACACGGTGTTTTGATTCAGTGTACTTACATCAATGTGTAGAATAGATTATAAATAAAAAAAATATTAAATAAATATTTAGGTAACTTACTTAAATTAAATCTGTATTAATGGTTTTAAGTATATCAATTTTGAGCTATTATTCCAAAATCTGAAAAATTAAACGACTAGGAACATAAAATTTTCTTGATAGAATTACTTTCCAAAGTAGGCTCTGTTTATTTTAAATCTCGCTCGGCATCTCGAAATGTTAGCAATTTGATCTAAATGTGATATTTTGCACAAATTACATTTTGTACATTATAAAGTAAACAGAAATTTAAATTAATTCGTTCGTTTTTTATTTAAAAAGACGAGGCGCCCGCGTCTTTTAAAATAAAATCCAACTGAAATCTCTGCGTACTGGGCCTTTATTCAGCTAGTCAATTAGTGGTGTGAACATTCGACTAGGACTCCTCCAACCATGGGCTTACTTTTACACTATTCAACTGTTCTGTCGCGCTTACGATAAACGCATCAACTAAGGTTTTTGGCGAAATTGAGTTAATACACTTTCTGATATCAGGAAAACGACATCTACAACTTTCTCAAAGTGACATTTCATGATTTCTTCATTAACCCAGTTTTACAGTTTTCCTAAACGCATTAACTAAGACTTCGATTGCAGATTTACTTATTAAAAACGCACTATCTATAGTTAGTGCAAACTTTTTTCTAGTATTACTGGATAAATCCAGAAATATAGGAACTAACTGTTAGTTCTGGACCTACATACAATAATTGTTATTTTATAGGTACGTAGTTATATATAGTACTCTACTGTTTTATGAGAATAAAATATCTTATATTTACCTACCACATGTTTACGTCCACTGCTGGACTTGGCCTACCCCATTGAATCCAATAAGGAATTTGGCATAAACACCACGCGATTGCATGCGCATTGGTGAACGCAGTTATGGTGTTTATTGCACAGGTGGATACTGCCCATCCCCTATTGTAATCCCTTAGTAAGGCTTTTACCCCATCCACGGGAGGAGACGGGGGTATATTCTTAGGCTGGACACACTACGGCACTTTAACCAATTAAAATAAGTTAATTATTCGTTCACTTTATCTTTACCCTACCCTAACTGGGAAATAGTAACTAAAGAGCGACGAAAAGGTATTTTTTTATAAAATATGCCAATTTTTGCACCAGTAAGATTAAAATATGGAAATGCCTAAAATAAGGCCTTTGCCTAGCAGTATAATCTTGACTAATAATAATAAAAATAATTATAATGTTTTTAGATTTTGTTAACGTAGACAGTATTTCTTTATCGTAAAAAAATTACTGTTAAGATTATAAATAAATCATTAACATAATGATTACAATTATAACAAGAAACATCTCTTATAATTAATAATAATTACTAACAAAGCGTCAAAATGTGTTTTCTTTATTTTTTACTGACTGTATTCTACGTGTCTAGCGTTGAGATTTTTAATTAAAATGTTTAATACTATCGTTATAAGTAGTTTGTGATAAATAATTAATTAACGGAACGCAACCTTCGTAGCTTTCATATAGATATATTTACTCAACAAACACTATCATAATCGCAAAAACTTATGAATTATATTTATACTTAAAGGCTGAAAAGCAAGATGTTGCGGGTTCGATTCACGCTGCGGAACAAATATTTGCATGATCTGCTTATATTTGTTCCGGGTCGGGGTGTTGTGGTAGCATGGTACTCGTAGTTCCTGCATGATACCCACGATACAGGGAATCCTAGTGTGGGGTCAGGACTATACGTGACTGTTGGGTGTTTTAAGTTATGTTTATGTAATAGCCACTTTCACCAACCAACTACGGGCCAACTGACGCTTACAAGAGTTCACGTCAATTTTGACAGTTATTTTTATAGAAACCTGTCAATTTGACATATGTTAAGTGTCCCGCTAAATAAGTATTGGGTGGTGAAACTTGTTTTTTAACCGAATTCTCAAAAAGGAGGAGGTTCTCAATTCTGTTGTATATTTTTTTTGGGAGTCTGTACCTCAACATAAAAAACGGGACCTTTTTAGGATCACAAGGGGTCAAGCGCCCTAGTTTACTATTAGGGCGCTTGACTCCTTTGACATAGTCCTCTTAAAGTAGAAGTATAACGAAAATTTTGACATGTGTGTGAGTGTGGCATGGTGGGCGAAGGTTCGCCCGCGACGCAGGAGGTTACGGGTTCGATTCCCGCCTCGGAACAAATATTTGTACGATCTGCAGATATATGTTCAGGGTGTTCTGGGTATTTTTCTATGTATAATTTAAAATATCTATCTATGTAATGTATTGTATTAAGTATATCAGTTATCTAGTACCCATAACACGAGCTCAGCTTAGCTTGGGGCTAGATAATGTTGTGTGAAATGTCCAGCATTTATTTATTTATAAGTCGAAGTATAGTGCCAACCCATGTAGCAATGATCAAAATGACATAGATTAGCGCATCATTGCCCAGACTTGTTCCCGCAGACTGCAGCCTTGACTTCTGACGGGTTAAAGCTAACCTTTAAGCCTTATAGTAAATGTGACCTAGGTGTCAACCGTATCACAATTCCTGCTAACCCGTGCATGACTTAAGTGACATAAGTTAGCGCATCATTACCAAGCCTGGCCCCGCAGACCGCAGCCTTGACCTGCACTGGTTAAGATCTAACCTGTAGGTTGCAGGTGTCAGTTTTAATGTTTATTTTTATTAGATCTGCTGGAAGTTGACTTATTTTTTTATTCATTCTGAAATGTAAAGCTTTTTGATCTAATTTCTTAGAATTTGGTTTCTTACATCATCATCATCAACAGTCTCTAGAAGTCCACTGCTGGGCATAGGCCTACCCCATATAATACCACCATGAACGGTCTTTAGCCGCCTCCATCCACCAACTTCCTGCAACCTTTATAATGTATTTATCGAGAGGGCAATTATTAGTAGTTTTGATGGGTCCTTCCGTGGATGGGTCTCCTCCCATGGATGGATATCGTCCCATAGATGGATCTCATCCCATGGATGGATCTCCTACTGTTAAAACATTATATTTCTGGCTTTGTCACGAGTGGGGGACGATGGCACTTTTTCTCCCAAAGTCCCCTAGTGGGGCCAGATAGATGGGGGGCGCTGGGAATATACGCTACTTGCTGACCAATAGTAGATGTTGTCAAAGCTAGCTAAGGGTTTACACAAGGAAATAGGCAGCAGCGCTGCCAGCACCGAACCAATATTGTTACCACCAAACCATCAGCCAAGTGTGGCGATTATGGCAAATCCCACATTACATTCTTTGCGGTGGCCTCGTCCTCGTTTTATTAGTGGCACTTGATTCAATCAATCAAGCAGTCTCTCTTGTCTTCTCTTGTTTTTTCACAAAAACCGAACTGAACTTGGATGATGCACGCATTTTAAATGTATTCTTTTGCCATAGACTTAGAGGATGTATCGCTGCTGGTACTTACGTCATTTATGTCATTCGGACATTAAGAGGGCACTATTCTACAAATTAGCTCCCTCTTTAACGTACGCGATAACCCGCGCGCCATCTCGCTCGCGCTAGCGAGTGTCGTGCACAAAAATGAAGTTTTTTGTTTATTATGGCGAAAATAAAGTGTTTATCAAAAAATTGATTTTAGCATAAGAATAAATAGTTATTACCTACTTGTTGTAGTAAAATTTATCTTAAAAAACCGTAGGGTTCCTGAGATTTCTTTCAAAACGTGTGGGAAACAAGGATTTTTCATTAAATAAAACTATCGAGGTTTTTTTTACATATCGTGTTTTCAACTTTACAAAATAAATGCAAAAATATAAAATTTTCATATTCCAAAATATTTAAATCGTAGAACCCGTACTTATCGAGTTATAAATCGATTTTGTTGGGCAAAATCACATATTACGCCTTCTTAATGTCATAGTGATGTTAGGATTTCACTGACCGAAATAATGTTTCCGCCTTGCTACTGCTAATATTATATTATTATGTATCTATTGTATATCTACATAATATATTATTGTATTGTATGCCTATTTATTGTTTTATTCCTTGTTTGTTGATGTTCGTGGCATCACCTAGGCCCTGTCTGAAAATCTGAACGACCCACCCGTGCCAGGTCTTCGTCAGGTCTGGTCAGCTTATGCTGAGACAGGGACCTATTTCACCTCACACAACATATTGAAGATAGATAAATATGAAGATAGACATTATTATCTTTATATTTATTTGTTTCTAATGTTAATCTTTTGTTTCTGTGTTATGATTTTCTTTTTGCATATTCTTGTGTTTTGCATTTCTTTTCTTTTGGTGGAATAAATAAATTTTCTTTCTTTCTTTTTTTCGTCCCGCAGTGGAAGTCTACAGAGCTGATGATGAAGTTGAATGCTAAAGGAAGGGACACTGCCCAAAAAAAAAATTGCAGACCAATGCTGGCAGAACACATTTTATAGCTGACCAAAACCTAATATTTTGCCGATTATTTAATTTATATGAGACTATAGAACCGGGTTCTTCAGTACTACCTATTGTTCAATAATTAAATTAAGAACAGTATTTCCTTGAATTCTATTCTTTACAATCAATTTAGTAGGAACTGTTGAAAAATGTACGTAATTTTTTCCTTATTTATTTTGGTGGTATGAATTTTGAACAAACTATACTTACAATAATAATTCTAAATTAAATGCTATATACTCAGTTCAGTTGTATATTCAGAAAACTTATTCCAAAAATATTATTGAAAAATATATCTCGTTTTTATATAAATCGAAGTAGGCTAAAAGTGATTTTCCATGTATCAAGTATTTTTGTATTTTTTGTCGGTAATTCAATAGAAAATAATATTGTGTTTTTAATAGTTTTATATTTGAGAATAGTTCAAATAAATCGTATCAAATAAAGCTCGTATCTAAGAATTCGGCTCTTCAAAGGATGCAAATAGAACAGCATCCGGTTTTTGTATATTTTCTTCGTTTTATTTTTAATTAGTGAAGTGAACAGGCTCGATAATTTTATCGATAATTGTAGATGGCGCCAGTGAGGCCACGACCTCAATTTTATCAGAGCTCAAATGTCTCAGAATTAATGATAAGAAATGAATTGCATACGGTTTGTCTAACATGAAAAATAACATTAACAAGTTGGTAACAACGGCTCAAAAGTTTTATCTCAACTTTAAAAATGATAAACATATCTACACTACATAATAATAGTTTTAAATAATTTATCAATATGTTTATATGACATAAATGGTAGTAATAATGAAAATTCAGATTAGCAAGTTGAGGTGGCAATGGGCTGGCCATATAGCTCGCAAAACTGACAACCTTTGAAGAATAAAGTTTCTCGAGTGGCGATCACAAACCGGGCCATGCAGTAGAGGATAGAGGGGCTTTCAATAGACTAAAGACATTATAAAGGTCATAGGAAGTCAGTGGATGGAGGCGGCGTTTGACAAACCATCATCAACTACAACTCAAATACGGGAAACTCTACAATGTACTTTTATAGGAAAACGAAGATAGATGGATGGATACAAAAATACTTTATTGCAACACAGAAAATAAGCTAGGTACTTAAAAATTTTGATATAAACTAACCACGGAAGTAAAACGGGTGGTCTTATCGATATGAGTGATCTCTACCACACAACCTAACCTCGGGATGGAATGGAAATAATAAGTTTACGCTATAGATATAGTTTCTTGATAAATATATATATTGTGATACCTACAAAAGTGCGCTAAAACTATCGCGCTTTCGTTCTAATAGACACTGAAATAAAAGGGATCACGATAATTTTAGCGCGATTTAAATTTACGAGAATGCAGTAGTATGAATAATACTGCATTGCAGCAGAAATAGATAGGAGGTACCCTTTCACATAGAGTTCTACTACTAGCAAAAAGAAAATCAAAATAGAAAGTTGTTATGTAGCTATTTTTTTTAAGTTAAGAAGGGAATTTGATATTCTCACCAGAACTACGTCGAAATTTTAACGAAATCCCCCCCAAACTTCTATAGTCATAATACAAACTGAACTAGAGTGATATCTACTAAGCATATACGCATCTTATCTACTGAGTAGTTTTTATCGTCACCAACTCAAAAACATATGATTTGCATAACAAACACAACACACGTCACCGAAAATAACTCCCAAAAGTTTTAGAAGTTGTATAAACTAAACTTGTTTAAATTTCATCTTAGCATTACCGCTTTAAGTGTGTACCGATAAACCGCATTAGTGTCGCGACCATAAAGTGTTATTTTGATGTCGACAAATCCACTTTATTAACAGTTGGACCTCCTGCTGATTGTAATACAACCATATCAAAGTAAAACTGGAAGGTGACCGGGGTAACTTGCATTGAAACAGTGTCAGGTGTTGTGATGACAAAGTCCCATATGAGGTCGCTTCTTTTGAGTTAAATGCTCGCGTCCGTGAGCGACAACAGTGATTGCGGTTGACACCTGCCCGTAGGGGTGTTGATTATTATCGATACATTTAATTATAGTCGATACTTTTATTTGAAAGGTTTTTTTGGATAAATGTTGTCACTGTTTTAAGGTGAAACGTTTCGCAAGTGGCGCGAAATTCAAATTTTATTGTGTTTTTTGCACATTACAGCTTATCAACAATTATTGACATAGCGAACACTGGTTTTGCTACGAATGTCAATGAATGTTTTGTATAGTGTTATTTTGGTTCATTGCCATTCGTAGCTAAACTAATCATATTTATAAGATACTATTAATTAAAACATGCGTCTTAAGCATCCTGATTCCCGCAAAACCAGTGTTAGCTATGTTAAGAAGTGTTGATAAGCTGTAAAGTGCAAAAAACACAATAAAACTTGAATTTCGCGCCACTTGCCAAACGTTTCACCTTAATAATAAATTACTTTTTTACTAATGGTTCTTTACTTTAGTAAAAAAGTACTTCATAAATAACTTAATGGGGTGATATGAAATGCTTGCGTATTTATACTAAATTGCAATTTTAACATATATTAGAATGACATAGATACCATGTTCAGTGCATTGATATGGTCGTTATGATTTTTGTTTATTTTAAATGAATATCAAAAAGCATAAGCAACATTTCCCCATTTTATTATAATATTCAAACAGCAATTAAATGCACCATCATTAGTTTATCTGTATGCAAATTCGCTTACCTAATAGATAAAATGCGCCTGCACTGGAACAGGGGAGTTTCGATAATGCGCGTCACTATCGTCCACTATAACCGGTCAGTTTATGGTATGTTTGTCCCGCGATACTGTGGCAGTTAACCCTATCTTTACGAGCGACTCTAAACATAAGTGTCTCTCCGAACTTATTTATTTTTATCTCATTCCACTTTTTAAATTGAATCCATGATCGGCGCGTGTGTGGCTCTCTTCTCGCCACTAAACCTGTCAATAAACCGCTCGGACGCGTTGACTCATGCTGCCTTTTAATGAAAATTTGAGGCTTTTTAATACGTTATTTATGTGAATTAAACAAGTACTAGAGCTACGCCTTAATAAGGTAAACATTCGACCGTATGACTTTAACGGCCATTTTGGAAATTTAAAGCCCGCCATATTGTTAAAGAGTACCATGTTTGTCACGTCGTAAATCGTAAATTTACGCTTTTTTACGCTATAAAAATAAATGAGGCGTTTTATTAACAATTTATTATGTGCATTTTATATTTTCTATATACTCTTTCACATTAAAATGTTTATAATTTTCAATGTTTCGTTGTTAGGCTAAATTTATTACAATTCCCTAAAATTATCGATGAAATTTTTCTTACTGCTCATTTATTAATTTTTAAAAACTAGTTTTGCAATATTTAGGTATTCTAGGCTAAAATATTATTTTAAACAAGTATCTCTCAATCATTTTATTGGGACAATCAAAAGTAGAAGTCTCCGAATATTATCTTGATAATGTATAAAGTCTATATTTGCAGGAAAAATATATTCGGTCGAGTTGGGACGAAAAATAAAATTTATATTGAAGGTCTCATCTTGTATCAACGACGAGTTGAAGGGTCCGATTTCGGACGAGTTCATTCCAATCGAGTTGCAATTTACTCATACTTTCAAATTATATATTTACGAATGATGTTACATTTTGAAATTTATGTATCAATGGTAGGTAATTAGTAACATTAAATTTTAATGACTTATGATCAGAAAAAAATAATTACACAAAACACTTTCTATCTAGATTTGTCTGCTGAAACTTTAATACTTACAACTAGGTACATAGGTAATAGAGGCAAACATTTTTTAAATAGATACATAAATAACACACAAAAAGTAGCCAAGCGCGTGTCAGATCACGTACAATGAAGGGTTCCGAAATTAGTTAAAGCTTAGTTGTTCACATAGTACAAAAGTAAATTTCACCTAGTTAATAAGACGATTCATATTGAACCTAGTGATTTGAATGAATAAAATTCAGACTTTGACTATGAAGGATATTGATTTTACAGCAGTAGCTCTTTTATTAAAGGTCATTGTTATCATCACTTCTTCAAAAGAAGATTAAGCTCTAATCTAACAATGCATTTATTGAAATGAAATTGATTAAGAAATAAAAACAATTTCCTAAGACTATTACCTACGTTGTAATCAATCATTCGGCGCTAGGATGAAACTCATTAGCAGAGGCAAGGTTTAAATATCTAGACTATTTATTATTATCTTTATTAAAGTCGAGCAGATTCTAATGATGTAGTATAATATGGAGATATCTACCTATCTTGCTAAGTACCAAACCAACTAAGCCCAAAGTTTACCAAACTATAGGTCCATGTTTAACTAAGCTGTACATTTGATAAAGTCAGTAGATTAACCATTCAGGTGACTTCCCACCTAGTAGGAAGAAATATGGGAGGGATCATCAAATCAAGCCAAGCCATATTTGTCACTCTGATTCTTCTAGGCTCGGTCACTTGAGACAGGAGTAATTTTAGTTTATAAGACGATTTAAAATGAAACTTGTGATTTCAATGAATAAAATATTAGAATTTAAACTATTGTGGTTGAATAAGGTGTTTTCACGGCCGTTTCAATCATTTCTATCAGCGTTGAAAATAGGTGGCGCTGCTCTGTACGTAGCTGTCAAGTGTCAAAATAAAGTTAAATGTCAAAATCAACAACGTAGATATATTTTCGTTTAATGGTATTTATAATGCCTACTTCTAAAAACACCACGAAATCACTAGCGCACACTCAGGAAGCAAACATAAAAAATATCATGACTAATAGCCATACAGACTAGCTAAATAATAGCTTAGTACGCGTACACCACAGATAATACATTTGATAACATTGGCAGCTAGAGTTGAGTCACCGCCATCTATCGAACCAATTTGAACTACTTTTTTTTTTAATCGAAGATGAAAAGCCCTCATTGAAAAAACGGCTAATTAAATAAAATACTTTTGACTGTGACTTTGATTTCTCAAGAATACCCTTCAATCTACTGTTACAAAATATCCAACAGCAAGGCCATGCAGTAACTAAATTATGTACCCGTGCAAATTACCGACCACCTTAGTATTAATTACTTTAATATACCCACTGGACACAGTAAAACATACTATGTAAATAATTGGCTTCGATAGTAATGAATGGAGCGTTCAGTTTTAGGTTAGACGCAATCTACCTGAGTACATACTGCGATCACCAATCCACCTGCCAAGCGTGGTGATTATACCAACTTCCTCCATTTACATTTATTTGCTAGAAAACACATAATTTTACACTTTGATATCTTAAATCTAGGCTAGTAAATATTTTGTAATTAATTTGACAATGTATTCAGCATTGTCAAATTAATTACAAAATTAGATTTAAAAAAAATCCCTTATAAGTACTAGAAAAACAGTTATCTAATAGCCAAAGAGTCTTAAATATAATATTTTCATTCAATGCTTTAAATTCTTCAGGTAACTTCTTTTATTCTATTATATATATATATATTCTATATTCTATATATATCAAAGAAAGTCGTGTTAGTTATACTATTTAAAACTCAAGAACGGCATAACCGATTCGGTTGAAAATTGGTGGGGAGGTTGCTTAGAACCAGGAGAAGGACATAGAATAAAAATTTAATTAAAAATCTTGAATTAGAAATTCATATTCCCGAACATTGAGACAAAGTGAAAGAATGCATGGACACATGGTTTTGATGCTCATAATACCAGGCGATCATGGCAGGGTAGAATGTGGATTCCTACGCCAAAAAGTTGTCCTAATTTTTTGAAAAATATGTCAATTAGGCCAAACTCCGGGATCACACAAACGAAGTCGCGCGCGGGCAGCTAGGTATTATATATTTTTATAAACGACATTATATTTTTTTTTCTTATAAATATCCGTATGGCATGTGGGTTGATATAGCATGATAAACTTGGCTCTTTTTGTCGGGTTGTATCATTATTCAGTGGCAAAGCCTCATCCAGCAATTTATAGCGTCTACTAGCTTTTAAAGAAGAAGATGACAGAATAGGACCACGGTCCTGGGCTATGGAGTAATAGATTTAATCTATACATCATACCTGGTCTGGTCTGGGTCTGGTTGTTATGGTACCATGGTACTCGTAGTTCCTGATACCCACGACACAGGGAATCCTAGTGTGAAATCAAGACTACGTATGTGACGTTGGGTGTTATGTTATGTTATATTATTATCAGTCTGTAGATGTCCACTGATAGACGAACCCTTTCAATAAAATGTACTTAATAGATAGTCATAACCACCATGCTTTGCAGGCGGATTAGTGACAAAAGCAGGTTTTTTTTTAATAAATGACGAGCTAGGTAGCCCTAGCTCATAACAAATGCAATACCTCTCAGGTCACGGTAACCTAGGACGCGTTCTATATGGCATTGCACCAGTAATCCTGAGACAACTACATGTGCCCGTAACTTCACCGGCACCCATACCCTTAAAACCGGAACACAGCAATGGCGAGCACTACTGCTTGACGGCAGAAATAGGTACGGTAGATGACGTAATGCGTTGGTGGATGTAGGTCAGTGAGACACCTGCAATCACTGTCATTACCGGTCACTAGCTCGCCAACGATTGCGAACGAGACTTCTGCTGAGTACTTATTTTATGTTTATCGAAATGATCCTGTTACTTTGTTTTGACCTGATTTTCCTGTTAGTATGTGGTGTGTGTGTATCTTGTAACTGAATTTGAAACTATAACAACAACAATAGGGATCATTTTGGCAGCCTTAGAGCAATCTGAATCTTATTAAACTTGAATAGAAGAAACTTCTTGACCTAAGTAATCCTCCTTTCAAGTTTCAAAAGATTTCGATGGCAGCAGCATCCACCTGAGTATCGGTGGTGATAACACTATACTGGCTATCACCAATCCTGCCAAGCGGATTATGGCAAATTGTTTAAATGGTGGTGCTATTTCTTTCTCAAAAACATTTAATTTTTACTTTTTTGTGAATGATGGCTTTTCATCTTCGATTAAAAAGAAAAAAAAATAGTTCAAATTGGTTCGATAGATGGCGCTGACTCAACTGTATCAATCAAGATTTTCTGTGGTGCACGCGTACAAAACTATTATCTAAGTAGTCTGTGGCTATTAGTCATGATATTCTGTTTGTGTTTGCTTCTTGAGAGTGCGCTAGTGATTTCGTGGTGTTTTTAGAAGTAGGCAAAAATAAATACCACGAAATGAAAATTATTTCTACGTTGTTGATGTTGACATTTCACTTTATTTTGACACTAGACTGCTACGTTACAGAGCAGCGCCATCTATTTTCAACGCTGAAAGCATGATTTGAAACGGCCGTGAAAACCCCTCATTTCATCAAACCAAGCATTGTAGAAGTTACCGCTACCAAGATCCAAACCGAATCTACATCTTCATTCCCAAAGAATAGGATTATAAAGACTTTGTACAGAATATTAAATTAACACAATCCTCCATACTTCAAGCTTACTTTCATCATCCGAGGAATTTTCTACATACAGCCCCGTACCATTGTTTCCGATTTCACTTCAAACTCGATGTCAATGCACTGAGTTTGCTATCAACTACAATTTGCAACGGCTGATGTTCCCAGCGATAGTAGTAATTGGGTGGCTGAGGTGCCAACATAATACGGAGCAGTGAAATGGCAACCAGTAAAGAATGAAACAGTACTACGAATGTAATGCGCCTCGGTGACTCCAAGACCAAAATGATGCGCAAAAGTGCCTTCTTTATCTATAAATAGCTCCATTTATGTACATCTATACTTTATTTTACTATTATTTAACATGTTCAGACTTGTTATAATAAAAGTTATAATATTGAGATAAAGGTAGCGATTCTATCCAGTCTATTTCTAATAGACTGAAATAAAAGGGACCGCGATAATATTAGCGTAGTTTTAATTTGGAGAATTATGCTCAGAATCTTTACCAATGTTTAACGGTTTTTTTTATTCGGAAGCCCATTGTGTGTCTGCTTATCCTTTTGGGGTACAAGGGGGGGGTCTATTTTATTCAACATAATTATTTAATTCTATCAAGTACTTTTTTGTTTGTTTATAAAAATAACACTGTAAAAGAAGTCACAACCCGATGTGTGATAAGCTGATAGCTTGAAAACCGTTAGCTGCACGAGGAGCCCTAAGCTACTATTACTTCTTCTGTGGTCTTACTTACCCAGTTACTCTTCAACGATCTGTGTCCTAGTGCTTATCGTCAGACGTGTGCACAGTCCTAACGGTACACCAACTCGGATTGTTACCAAAATATTGCAGCGATTGGTAGACGATTTCAGTACGTATATTATTTTGATAAAATTAGGTCAGATCGTTAAAGTTGGTGGGTAATTTCCAAAATATCACACATGGGTCACACAATCATATGAACATAGACATGACCAGTGGTGAGCTTATCGCCACCATTGCTTTCCATGACTAGCTCTGACACTTTACCGAAATAACACATTTCTAACCCAAACTTGTTGGGCAATTTTCGTTGGTCTTATACCAACGAAAATTGCCCAACAAGTTTGGGTTAGAAATGTGTTATTTCGGTTATTTGACAATAATTTGTCTTTGCTGCTGGTTTATTTAGGAGTGTGTTATTACTGGAAGAAAGCGTTAGCCTAGTTGGTCGTGGAAAGCAATGGCGGCGATGAGCTTACCACTTGTCACGTCTATATTCCAGCGATTGTGCAAGCCAAGGTGAAAAGAGACCCTTGAGGCTCTGCCTACCTCTCGGGGGGAAAAGGCGTGTGTTTATGTATGTATGTATGTAGTAGTTGGAATTATAGTTGTCAAAAATACATAGTTTAATAAAATTTTCATCTTCAACACTTTTCTTTTTTAACATGAAAATAAAACATAAACATAAACTTTCAAAAAAATCCTGAGAAAGCTTTATTAACTAAACCACAGTTTATTTATGTTGATAACCAATAATCGAGTTACGGTCAGATTTCTTGAATAATTCACAGAGTAACGAATACTTCTGTTAGCGTTCAAAGTAGTCCAATTACAATTTATGTTGGAACTGTGATTAATGGGTTCTAAACACGCAAGTGTCAATGTTGCTACCACATTTTATTATTTTGATCGGTTGAGACGTTGAGTGTACGGCACGGTATCATCCTAAGTCGCAAGAAATCCAAGCAAAAACTTAAGCGCGGTTTGCCTCTTTTATCCAACCTCTAGCTCTAAGTATAAATATCTAAAGAGAACCAAAGATCTTAACTTGGGCACGTTCTTGAACACTTGTAGACCACTTGGCGAAAGCGCACGCAGCTTTGTTTGCTAACGCGTTACCCAGCATTAGTCCAACTCTAGTCGTACCACGAAACACTCATAGGCATTTTCGACAAAACCAGGTGCAATGAATATGCTTCACCATTGATTACCATCATCATCGTTTTAGACGTCCACTGCTGAACCTTCTTCAAAGAATGAAATGTTTGCCATAATCACTTTTAGGATTGCTGTTAACAGTATTGGGCAGGCCAAAGCTTTACCATAAGCATGACAAATCTTAGACGCGTAATACACCATCCTTCCCGCCAATGTCTAACACGCGTGATTGGCCAGATACAGCCTAGTGCTAATAATAATGCTGAATCTGGCCAATCACACGTGTTTGACCTTGGCGGGACATACACAGCAATAAAGATAGTGTATTAGGCGTTTAAAACATCTCTCTAGGTCTTTCTTGGATAGTCTAGGTGTGATTCTAGAGCAGATCCTACTGTTTATTGGCGTTATGGTGTGCTTCGTTGCCGTACTGTCTAGTCAAATGGAAAAAAACCTTTATATACATTATGTCCAGTTCGGATGCCAGAATCAAAATTAAGTTGACCCCGTGATTACCTCCCGTGGCTAGAAGTGACCAATCCAAGCAATATATTAGAAGAAATTAGACTTCTGGCACTTTAGACTATAACAAGAAAATATTCGTTGATCGTGACAACTTACCATAAATGATTATTCGTTATGACATCTGTGGTATTTCTTGTAATTGATAGAGATTAGGTATCTTCGATATTATTCATGTTTCTTTTTAAATGTGTTCGTTTCTCAATCAAAAGCAAAGCAATATTTGTAGTTACTGAAGTGCTTGCACATAATAGCTTTTTTTCGGAATCATTACTTTTAACTGGCGGTAAACAGGAGATAAATTCTGTAAGATTATACATCTTATACGAATATTTTCTTTTCAGAATTGAATAGTAGCTTACATTCCTTTCTCTAGACACAGTAGAGGAAGGCTTCCCTCTCGATGGACTAAAGACAATAATATAAAGATTGCAGGAAGTCGGTGGATGGAGGCTGGCATTCGTGGCAGTCGTGGCATTCTATATGGGAGGCATTAATTGGACTTCTACAGGCTTATTATAACATAACATACATAACATTAAATGATAAAAATGATGAAGTTGGCATTACAATGGGTATACAATCCGCACCAGGTCGTATCGAACTAAAATTGAACATTCTCGAAATGTATTGAACATCAAACGTTTATCTGTCAAATTAAAAAATGTACATCCCAGATCTAATGGATGTTTTTATAGAAATACATTGTAGTTTGAAAGCGTCGTGTGTTTTCTTCTGAAACTCTAAAGAACAAAGCTACTCAACTGTAATAGGGAACGATTTAGGTATGAATCGTATATTTATGTCGTTATTGTAATAGATTTTTCGTATGCGTGTTTGCCCTTTAATTATTACGTCGAGACTTGGCGATAACGAAATCATTCAACCTTTCCCCAAATTGTTTCTTATTATAATGTTCACTCATAATATATTCATGAGATCGCTCTTAGCTGTCTTTAGATCGTTAACTTGGTATTTAACTGTTTTATAAATTTAGTTTTATTTGATCCACACAAATTATTGGATTTTCTTAACGTAGTAGCCATTGATATGCGATTATGATAATATATAATGAACATAGGAGTAAATTCTAGTTACAAACAAACGGAAAGGTTTAGTTCAAACAAATTATTAGTTGAAGTAAATGAAAAAGTTCATGTTTTAGTTTATAAGATATTTCAAAATGAACCTTGTGATTTCAATGAACAAAATACTTTTGACTTTGTAGTTGATGAAAATGATAAGGATATTTATGTTGTGTATTTTCGTCCACAGGTTGCAAATCCTTTTTCAAGAGGTCTGTCAGAAGAAATCTGACGTATTCCTGCAGAGGGAATAGGAATTGTCCCATCGATCAGCACCATAGAAACCAGTGTCAATACTGCAGGCTCAGAAAATGTCTCAAAATGGGCATGAGGAGAGAAGGTGAGTCTCTAACACATTATGAAAATTGTATTACTGGGTTAATTTTCAAGCATGATGCCCAGCCAGACAAAGCCAAACTTTCAAAATTGTAAAGGAAAATTTTACTAACCCAAAAATTGGCTTTAAAATTGACGTAGTAACTAACAATCATGCCTATATTGAGACGTTTGAAACTTGTGTTACTAAAGTTTTCTTTTTTGTCCACCGGTACTTTACTCATACTCTGTAAGTACTATGTAATATAAGTTTTAATATTATGTTGTCTGCATTAAAATTCAACGTTATTGCCAGCGTAATTGCCTCTTGGAGTTTAAGTGTGTTTTATCGTCCTGAGATTTTGTTGCCAGTCAGTGTAGCTACTGTTAAGGAGTTCATCAATGTTGGAATGTGCGGTATTAATACAAAATGCTTTAGAGATACAATGATTGTCACAAGTGTAATTAGTGAAATCATCAATCTTGTGGAGTCATTAGTCGGACAACTGCCCAAGGGCATGCTCTAAGTAACTGTTGACGATCAGACTAGTATAAAGTTATGAGCTGTAATAAGTTATTATTATGGTAGAATTAATACCCACGGTTATTGTTTTAAAGACAGCGCCGTGATTGATGGTATAGATGACGGTATTACCTGATGATACTAATACTGATAATGACGAAAATAAAATTAATGATACAGACGGCATAGCTTTTTGTTTAAGTAAAAACGGTGTACGTAAATGAGAATATGCGCTAAAAATAATAGATGTCTCAGGTCAAGGTTGTCGGAGAATGGACCTTGACGACACTCGTAAACGGCAGTGTGGCTTTTAACAACCTATTGAAAAACTTGTATGTACCTATGTTTTATTATAAATAGCTGTGATGACATTCCTTTTGTTATATAATTTCCTACATAATCTCACATTTGATGCAACACCTCCGAATTCAAAAATACATTCTTAGCAACTTGATTATTATGATACTTTGTCTCTGCCCAAAAAGCGTATTTAGCAAACTTAACATTATTTAACATTATTTTTAAAGAAACTTAGGTAATTTTGATTCATAAACAGTCAATATAAACAAAGAAAAAGTTTTTAAGTTTATATTTAAAATTAATTTATACAAAAAAAACAGAGTTCAGGTCATTGACCGCAAGCAAGGTGCCCAAAAGGCTGGTGAGTTTACCTCGTTGGATGGCAATACTCTTATTGGCACAGCATTTTCTGGTCATTGGTCTCATCTGTCATCTTTTACGTTTTATATACATTCTCGATGTGAAATGTTGCCAGCTGTCTAAAATAAAACAAACAAAATACATGAAAAGTAAAAGATAACAGAATAATTTCCCGTATCATAAAGGAAACGGTCTTGATGCAGGGCACAGAGGTTGAAGAGTTCGTATCACCCGCTGGGCCTATCTGTGGCACCTGTTTTGTGACCTTTCGAACACACGACTGATTAAACTGTTTAGGAATTTCAACTTTTATCATTTTCAATTTTAGGTTTTCAGACAAACGCTGTTGTAGTTGCAAATAATAAGTATCTACTCATTATTAAACCTGATAACGTTGAACAGCCAAAACAGGAAAACTAAGAGATTGACTTGCTCTGAATTACCTACCTACTATACATAGATTTTGATAAGACCTCATTGTTTCTCAAAATTTTAACCTTATCCTTAACTAATTATACACTCGTAATGCTGGTCAGTTGTATCCCTCCAACGATGACCAAGGACAATACAAAAAGTTTTCACACCTCGCACCTTTGTGTCATTAACCGTCCTTTCACACTTCCGAAGAGATAATGCAAAGGGCACAAGAGACCGGAAAGGACACAGTAACCCGTTGCTCTCAATTCAACCCTTAAGCACCGCATTAGGTCTTCTCGACCCCGTTATTTTGCCCAACAAACGATTTGTTTGCTGTCAACAAACAAAAGAAAGGTGCAAACTCTTGGCTCCAGATTATGGTAACAGAAAAATAATAGAAAAAAGTCTTTATTCGTTGCTCTATAATCGCCTTAGATATCAAAGATGGAGATAAAGTCGAGTTCTTTGTATTTTTTTGCTGTGTATATCATTGTTTTGTACCGGGAGGTGTTTTCTAAAACGTTTTAGCGTTTGAAAGAGTCTATTCAGCTACTACGTAATGCGTTTAATTGTGATACGCCATGATCTGCTACAGATAACCTTTTGTGCGAAATGGTCATTCGGGTTATGTAATGTGAGGTAATGGCCAGTTGTCTCTTCTACTTATTCTTCTACAGACAGAAAGTAATTTAAACTGCGCCAAGAAACGGGAACAACGTTTTGGTCATTCTTGTTTTGATACTGATACCATGTGTAATTTTAATAGTTATCCTACTAATTTTACTAATATTAAAAATATTAAAGCTTGCAAGGATGGGTGATGAAACTTTTCAGTATTAATAGCTATACATATATATTATACATCAGAATAACATATAGACTATAATTCATAAACTTCACACGGTTGGAGACCCGAATCTAGTGTTTAAAATCGAAAACGTATTAAGTTTAGAATAGCATAGAATAAAAAACACTTTATTGCACACCACACTAAAAATTAAAATATTAAAACATTCATAATTCAAATTATACGTATGGAAGTACAATGGGCGGTCTTATCGCTGAGAGCGATCTCTTTCAGACAACCTTGGGATGGACTGGAATTGATGAGAACGATCTTATTGATTTAAATTTTATTTTATTGATTGATTTAAACCTCTTATTAGATTTTAAATGTTATAGGTAGGTTATACTGCGTTGGTTTGGTTGCCACTCGAGATATTCACCAACGGTTATCAGTTGTGCGAGCTATATGACCTGCCTATTGTCAAACTGCTAATTCTGAGATGGATGGAGGCGGCTCAAGATCGTTTGTCGTGGCATTCGAGGGGGAGGCCTTTGTCCAGCAGTGTATGATGATGATGATGATGAAGTAGTATCAGTGCGTAGAAACTGATAACATTATTGGTCCACTAGTGCCAGATGTTGCTCCGTACACATAATGCATCGAGACAGGCAATTCCCATAATTGCAATGCAAAACAAAGTTCGCATGCCGACTGATTAATTAACTAACATTAGTCTGACCGGTTTATTTAATAAGTGCAGTATATACACGAACAAAACCCGTCAATTTCGCCCGTCATTTTAGATGAACAATAGCCTTTACACCTTTAGTAAGGCCCCTTTTGTTTAGCGCGCATCAATCACTCTTTGTTTGAGTATCTTAATAAGTTTTTGTGTTGGACCGGTCATTTAGAAAGATTTCGGGTATCGCACCAGACATCCCCTCGGTTCGTGAATTTTAATGGAATCATTTGGAGGGAAATTGGAAACACTGATAAAAATTTTGAGTGAAAATCTGCTTGAGTTACCTTGATGAATGGATGGAAATAATTATTGTGAGAGTTTGAACTAGCTACAAAATTTTGTATAGGATGGAAGAATCCGCATTGTATTATAATAAGGTCACAAAATTAGTTACCTCAATACTTCATGGTTTATAACAGTCTTTGCATTGTATTGACTTAATCCAAGCGCAAAACTGTCTCGTTTTGTACAACGAAACCATGCACAATGCGCACATTGTAAGCCCACAAGACCTGTCAAAAACGTCATCGTCTTCGAACATTCCCAGGGGCAAATTACTGCAATGTTTGCATCAGTTATTATTTAAAATAGTAAAGCCCGATGCACGCCTATAACCTACAAAAGAACGTCAAAAGAATCAATGCGTCGTTTTGAGGAGGGTGCCAATTTGCGTCCTGAACCAGGTGTGGTCATTGTTGACCAACTGACCGTAAGGGTCTGTTTGGATTAGACCAGTCTAGTTTGCCAAACATCGATCAAACCGTGAGAATCTTAACGTTCTTTCCGATGACCAAAATGCTCAGACAGTGAATAAGACAATGAATCCTTATAGTTAAATGACTGGAGAGAGGCATTTTCGGGAACATTAAAAGATGAACATAATGATTTAATCGTGTCAACAATCAGTACGCGCACTTAGAAATACAAGAATAACCCGAGGCGGTGCTTACTGACTTTGTCTGCTGCGTCACAGAGATATTATCGTTTCTAGTGAGCATAATAACTGTGACATGTTTCATACGACGCTCCAGGGCCGAGTATAATGGTCCACATTCCGGGAAAACCGAGGCTTACTAGCCGCGTCCGACGTAAAGATGCTATCGACGGTTTTCTCGCGGCAGCGTTCCCACGGATTGCGAAAAAAACGCTTTAGTAGTTGTTACCCCTTGCCGGACATCGGTCAGAAGTTGCGCCCGGGTGAAAACATTAATTAAAAGCAAGACAACATAGACCGGTTTAGTTTTTGCATGGTCAAGGTGCGTGACCCCAACCTTTCAGTGGATCCCGGGCGTCGTAAGCTAATTATATTTCCGCACGTTTTGTCAAGCGATTTGCATGTGAATCGGGGATCGACTACAATAGAAAACGGTGCTAATCTGCTTGGAAAGGTTCTGAGCAAGCCGGGGCAGGTAATGCTCAAATACGATGGCGGGTCGCACTCAATGGCTGTTAGAAACTTGATAGGTTTTCACTATAAACATTAGTTTTATATCCCACCGAGGAGTATAGAATTTCATATTGTAATGAAAAGAGATTCCGTCAGTGAATACAATGAAATAGTCAATGTTGATGATATGGTTGATGATGTTTTTTATAAAGACTTTTGAGTTAAACATAAAGACATTGATATTAACATCACCACTTTTAAACTTTTATTGGGCTTCGTTATTAAATCCTCCATGATGAAAACCATTAGTCTCGATCTCAACAATGCATTTTATCACCATAATGTATCTGTCCTGGCTGATCCATCAGAAACAGTATTAAGATGTCCACAAAAAGACTCCCAAAATCAAGCGAACAAAATCCAATTCGGTCGCCTCGTAAACCTCTAAAGCGAAATGGACAAAAAGGAATCAAAGTGTAAAATCATTTGTGTCGGATTAAAAAAGGAGCTAGCGAACGAGCGTGAGATATACAGCACTATCAATCACTGGGTGATTTATATTCTCCCACTAGGATGATGTATCACCGGACTGACCGTCTGGAAAAGTATTCCGATAATTAACTTTTAAAATTTGACGGACGCCTTCATTTTCGTTAAAACGCCGTCCACAGACTTGGCACAACAAACGCAAATTCTGCATGTGTACAAAATTATGTACAAAGCTATAGATAATACACATCTTGATAATAATAATAATTATGGATCATTTAAGTAAATTTTCGATGTTTCCTGTATTTTGAATATTGTTAATCAATTCTTTGAAATACCTTAGACAAGTATTCGTCGGTTTTTGGACATCTTATTGGACATTTATTTTAGAATATATATATTTTAATTGAATGTCACTTGTGTACTTTATAAGCTTTTCGGTATTTGGATAGATACCTTCAAATACAAAGCAATCTCTATGAAGTAACATCAATTCTATATGTAAACCAGAGAGAAATATAGACTAAAACATTCATCACGAGCAGTGCGACTGTCCACTATATAGCACGTCAAAATATTCACCTACAGGGGGTTGGCTCAATGGCGTTCCACTTGCCAGCTCGGGAATCGAAGGTGGACCCCTGCAGAGCAGTCGGCGTGTGCCTAACGAACTATACGGGTGATTTATAGGAACGCACTCGCTCGCTCCGAAGCTAATTCCCTCACGACGTGTGATGTTACCACGAGAAATATCACCGAGTATCATTACATTTAAATCATTGACTTTGCATCTCTACTTCCCACATTCAATGATAAAATATATTTCCTTGATTTAGCTCAGGGATAATCCGATTCGAAATTATATGCAATAATAAATTGTCAGTGTTCGGTACAGGTGAAATTTTCTCACAGTCGAGCTCTAACGCTGTATAATCTCGAATACTCCGAGAGAGTAATGCACGGTTTGTATGTATATTGGTTACTACGTTAGTAGTCTCAGGAAACCTGTTCTGTCTGGTCGTGCCCTCTGTACCGTAACATATAATATATTTGTTGGCATCCAGTCTTATAGCTTCACTTTATATTTTGAGATCATGATACATGTAGAAATCGTGGTTCGCTCATTCAAAATTGTTTATTCGCTTGATAAACACGTAAGATCACTATCGTGGCCGGGATGTCCAGCTTGTTTCTAATAGATTCCGTAACGAATATTTACATTTTGTTGACAGCTTAATGATCAGATAAAGCCCCCATTGCTCCCATCATAATTACAAGTTATCGACACAAATGCTCTTCAACACAGTTTAACTAAAAACAAAAACTAATCTAATATGCTAATGTCAGTGATGGCTCAATAAAATTAAAGATAACAGTCGGTAATAATGATGACGGTCCCGAAAGCAGTCTCGACTACTTTCGGGACCTGTCGTTCGGCATGCATCTAGCGTCCGCATCTCCGCATGTCAGTCCGTACGTCCATCATTAGACGTGAATCATCCTCGGGTATCGTGCCAGAGAATTTCGTGAGGTCACAGTTTAGTATAGCGGCTTAGGCGCCCTGCGGTCGTTTGCCGGAGACGCTACGGTCCATCCTGGGCCCGAGAATGGGACGAGAGACAAGCTCTCTGTCTAACGCCGACCGTTCCGTGACCCCGCAGCTAATCACATATCTGCAAGCGTATTATGATTATCGCAAGCCTTCGTTCCTCGTACGTTGTTGTGGTCACTGACTCGGTGCACGGTGGTTTCGTTTCATTTCCAGCCGACATTATTGTTTCTTATGCACGATTTTCATTGATATTTCTCATGTGCTATTTGAATATCGTCTAGTAATCCGACGTTATTATCGATATGGTTGCTGGATATTAATTTGCATGAATGTGAGATATGACATATTCAATCAATGTTGTTGATACTTTCCAGAACTATACCCACTTGTTGCAATGTTCTCTGCATGTGTGTAGAGGTTCGGTTGTGTTCGCATCATCCTTTAGTGTCAGTTGGGTGTAGTGAAACAGATTTACCTGTTACTTGCCTCACCATAAATCTCATACTGCATTTAATAAGTCGATAATTACAAAAAACCCGCGTTGGAGCTAATAGGGTAGTCAGCTGGAATGCACTTAATTCTTAGCACGTGCCTTCAATAGCTTTATTATACGTTCTTTAGCATATTTCTTAAGAAATTTATCTCGCCTATAACTTTAATTGTTCACTGTTTTTGTATTATCTTCCGCGTCCAGTTTTTTATTTTATTTATTTATTTGTAGCGTAGTGGGAGGTTTTGTTTGTGTTTACTTTTATGGCTTTCTTTTCAACATCTTTAATTATTAGCATTCCGTTTATCTATTTATTGAATCAATTAAATCAATTTGACTAATTAAACAGGTATACTAATTTCCAAATCTAAGGCGTACTTAACGCATCCAATTTGTAACTTTTCGAGACAGTTTTTCATAGAAACCTGTCAGTTTACCATGTGTTATTTGTCCCGTTAGCTTAGTATTGGTTGGTGCAAATGGGTAAAGTTACTTATGTATTGCCTTAATCAGGTGTTCAATCGTTGTCATCATTTTCTCCCGACACGAAACTTTCTACATTACTAACAAATCTCTATCTGTATTAAAAACAAAATTTCTCACTGTCGTAAGACCCGACTTTTCTAATGATATCAAAACACAACCGTTATAGTAACAAAGAGTCTACGGTCGACAATTTGTCGCTTGTCGACTATCTGTCGTTTGTCGGCTGTTGGTCGACATGTTAGTCGCGTGCTCGGATCTCGTTGAAAAATGTACGACATAAATAACAGATTATCAACTTGTATCAAGACTTCAGATAGCTAACAACTTATAATAAATAAATAGGCAAACGGTAAATGGAGTCTTACTGAATGTATACCTAACATAGGATACAGAGTGTTCCATAATAATATGTATTTTAATACAAAACGGGCGTTCACACACGACAGGGAACAACTTATTAAACTTTGTATCCACTTTATGTACAAGTTAAAGACTAGGTTATTCCACTGCTTCATTCATATTATGTTATGTTCAACTGACGCAAACAATTCATAATATAATTAAAATTTTTATTTTATTTTAATTCCCTTTCTGTGCACTACCGACACATCTTTTTTCAGCAATACACCAAGGTTATCTGGAAGAGAATGCTTTTTAGCATCAAGTTCGCCTTTGTGCAATATAGAATTTTTCTATCTATCTATTAATATATACATGAACGCTCTCAAAATAAGGTTCAAAATGGCTTGTGCATTAAATTGAATGACGAAAATAATAAAATTTTGCAATTCCCCAACTGGACAAGCGTGAGCGAGTTTTCGTTGAGCGAGTTGGGGAACGATTCAAAAAACAACACGTGTAAGCGTGATTCATTCATTACAATGTGATTAAATTTCGGGTCATTCTGCTACACCTTGTACCTATATCGTATGGTACAAGTACATATAGTGATAATTTTCCATAGACATATTATACACGTATATCTTGCTAATGAAACTCCACATTTCTTAATGGTTCAATTTATAGTATGTTACATATTTGGGGGTGTTCTTTTTGGTTGTTTTGTTAGTCATTAGAAGTGAAATGTCAAATGATAATGTAACATCTTGATTAGTATGTTTGAATTTGATGGAAAGGATAAGGCGGTCTGGAATGTAACATAACTAAAGCCCATGTTCAACAATAAATAAACGGGCGTTTACCGTAACCTTTGGTTAAGGTGACAGATAAAGCCGCGTGGCCTGATGTCGTTCTGCCCCCTCGACTGCTAAAATGGAAATTTGCAATATCTGTACTTACCTATTTTAACCGACTTCACAAAAAGGAGGAGGTTCTCAATTCGGTTGTATTTTTTTTTTAATATATTTGTTCCCTCATATCTCCGGCGTTTATAAACCGATTTGGAAAATTCTTTTTTTATTTGAATAGATATACTTTCAGATTGGTCCCATTTTTTTCAGAAGCCAGTTCTGATAATGGAATCCATGAGGAATTGAGGGAACTCCTAAAATATTGTAGGCATACACATGGCGATTTTGATATTTTCAGTAACAAACCAAGCATTTGCATTCAAAAAGTATCATAATCCTTTCACCACTATAGTTCTTTCATAATTTTTTTTCATCCAAGTATTTAGTCGTATACAATGGCGGAAGTCGGTTTTTTAAATGAAAAGTTATTAGGTAACCTAACAGTGAAACATTTTTTTTTGACGATCTCTTTGGCGCGGCTGGCATGTAGCCGGTTGATATGTAAGTGGTTGCGGGTTCGATTCCCGCTGCGGGATATTGTATGATCAGCAAATATTTGTTCCGGGTCTGGGTGTTATAGTACCATGGTACTCGTAGTTCCTGATACCCACGACAGGGAATCCTAGTGTGGGATCAAGACTACGTATGTGACTGCTATTGCGTATATTGCAAATTATTGATTTTATAATCGTTTGTCGATTAATGGCAATACCACATTAATCTACGTGATCAGTGGGTATGAAAAGCTTTGCTATTATTTGTATTTCTATTAACTAATAATTAATTTTGTATGATTATATCCGCCAATGCAATGGATTTGCCATAATCACCACGCTTGACCGGCAGATTGGTCTTAATAAATCAGGTGGATGCTGCTAAAAGTCCACTGCTGGACACAGGCCTTCCCACTACAATGCCACGACGTACGGTCTTGAGCCGCCTCCATCCAGCGACTTCATGCAACGTTTATAATATCTTTATAAGTCCATCGAGTGAAGGGCTTCACCGCGTCGTCCGGTTTGTGCTCGCCACTTCATTTTTGCTTATAAAAAGCATAAATCTTTCTTTTATCTTGAAAATCACAAAATAGTTCCAAATATAGTATCACCATTTAAATTCTCCAAAGATTAAATATTTTTCTGCCTAATTAATATCTACTAATTAAGATAGGTTTTTTTTATGGTCTTGATTTAAAACTGGTTATTTTAGTACCGATCACATAAAATGAATAATAAGATGCCAAATTAAGATTTGTAAGATATTTTTGTACCTGAATAGCCTATATTAGTTGAATTTACAGTTTTATATATTATAATCATCATCATCAGCCTATAGAAGACCAGTATTAGACATAGAGCTCCGAAATATAATGCCACGACAAACGGTCTTAGCCGCCTCCATCCACCGACTTCCTGTTACCTTTAAAATGTATTTAGTCTATCGAGAGAGGGGTGGGGCCTTAATACACAGCGTCGTCCGGTTCATGGACGTCACTATATCACTCTTAACTATCATAAGTTGTGACTAATAAACGCATACTTAGCGAAAAATACAGTTACGGAACATTTTAATTTGATAAGTATTATTTGAGGTATTTTTAGGGTTAGGTACCGCAACTGGAAAAACAAGGACCCTATAGTATCACTTTGTTTGTGGTATCTTGAAATTTATACCAAATATATATAAATATATATCTGTGAGCATATTAGTGTCGTAAAAAAAGTCAAGCTTCTAGCTCAATGCAGTATAAAGATGCTAATTAGTGTCTAATTTTTGTATGCAAAATCGTGGAAATGAAAAACGCACGAACTAAACGGAACGGAAGCACGTCTATGGTACTTCCAGTGACTTCACATTTCATTTTTAGAATCACAAAGCATATTTAACATATTTTAAGAACACAATGAATGAGGGCAAAAATTGTAAAATTGAAAAATTTTGACTTTTTTACCCCTCTTTAAATGGGATGGTGAAGTTTGTAGGGAAAAGTGGCTGAAACTGGAAAACTGGGCTGTGACTATTTTAAAATACTTTATGGAATGGAACCATTGGGGCGTGAGTCTCACTCACACTTGTCCAATTCATTTTTTTTAAACCAAAACAGCATGCGCCCAAGAAAAATAAAACTATGTACACAATTGAAACAAAAAAAAATTGTGGCAAATCCAGGAACTAAAAGGGTAAATACGATTCAGGAGAATAAAGGAATACATAACAAACCATGTTTCCTCTTAATCTACCATTTCAAGACGCTGAGTGAAATTTGGAATATACAGAGCCTACTTTGGAAAATAACTCTTGAGGAAATTTTATGAAGTCGCATTTTCCTTTTTTCATTTTGGTTTTAGAATCATTATCATCGTCCTGTAGAAGTCCACTACTAGACCTAGACCTCCCCCCTAGAATGACACGACGATCAGTTCTGAGCCACCTCCATTCACCAACTTTCTGCAACGTTTATAATGTCTTTAGTCCATCGAGTAGAGGGTCTAGAATAAAAACTCAAAATTCATATACTTAAAAATACTCACACCTATTTCTACACATTGATCTACACTGAATTAAAAGACGTGTTTTATTACCGTCATGGCATTACGTAGGAGGTCTTTTCTGCTATCCTTCTAATTATTCATACTAATGATAAATTAGCACACGGCCGTACCTAATTGAGCCAAGATGCAGTAAAGTAGAGCGAAACAGAATACCTTCAACGTCACTAGAGTTCGTGTTTTCCTTATAGTCCAAGAGTCAGCCGATGAGTTGACTGCACTCATTTGAATTTTGAAAATATAATAGAATTGAAATTATCGAGGCTTGGTATCATTTAAAAAAAATTACGAGTGTACATCGAAATATCAGCAGGGGAATAGTAAAGTATGAGGTGAGATATGTGTAACATGGCAGAATATAGATAGAATCTAAAAAGAATATTAGATCAATATCCAGCTGATGTACTGTTGGTAGCCAGGGTTTTACAGGCTGCTGGTAAGTGTGGCTTACAACCTAATTATATTGTGTAGTGTAAATACTTCTCGCTTTCAATTTAGCCACATACAAATTTAATCAAAAGGGGTTCAGCTTGAGTAACAAACAAACATGCAACTACCTAAATAAACTTTCAGATTTATATTTTTAGCAGGATAGATGCTAGGATATGTAGTAGTATAATTTAGTAGAAAAGATAGTAGGATAGGATGGGAGGATAGGAATTGTAGAATAGGATAGTAGGATAGCACAGCAGGATAGGATTGTAGGTTAGGATAGGATAGTTGGGTAAGATATTTAGATATGATAATACAAAAAATAAAAAAATAAACAAATAATAAAAAAAATACTAAATCTACTGTATAAGTTTAAAAATAACAACTAAAATATTATTTTTTACTATAAAATACACATTAAATGTCAGGTACTAAACAAACTAAGCAAAAATTCAATAAATAAAGTTCATTCATATTAGATTTAAGCATTTCATTTAATAGTCGTAGTTTAATTAGGTTGAATAAGGATATAATAGTAGGATAGGATCGTAAGATAGGATAGTAGGATAGGATAGTAATTATACTATCCTATCCTACTATCCTATCTTACATAGATAGTAGGATATGATAGTAGGAAGTAGAATAGATAGTAGGATAGGATAGTATGAAGTAGGATAATAGGAGGCATTAACCTGATGCAGTCAACTGAAAAGTCAACCGCGGCACTGCAGAGCTGAGCTTCGGGTCATCCAATCGTACTGCAGCCGGCCGGTGCTGATCGTCACTTCTTCGTGAACCTACTTGGTCGTCGCCAGACCATCCGACTCAAGAACTATCATCGCTTTGGACAATATGCTGTTTCCAATATTATTTTACTTTTTTTTTTTAAATATGCTGTTTCCAATTTCATTAAATTTTTGTTATTTATTTTGCATATACTTCATTTCAATTCATTCAACTAAACTAATATTCTATTGGGCCCTATTAGTTGAAAACATCTTCAACTCTATTAGCTTTACTTTGAAGCCTTTGTTTCTTTAACTCTCATCAGGCACTTACCTACAAATCTCTCTATTCCAGTCACTGTTTCTTTATTGGGTACGCTACTTTAGTGCAGTCATTAGCTTGAGAAATCATAGCCCGAAATGGCCAAGTGAGTAATGGTAAAAGAACCATTGTGGTGATAGAATTCCGTGAATTTCAGGGAGACTCATTTTAGTACATGCGTCCATTGGCTACAAAAAAATCAAGGAGTTGATTAATATCGATAATATAATAAAGTTAAGAGCTGCGATCAAATATTATAACTCGATTAATACTGTAGAATCCTGACTATCGATGTATAGTTACTAAAATCAAAAACACAGAAAAAAACACCTAACATCATCCATCATTAGTCACTGAGAAGGTTGATATGTTTTTTTAATGAAAGAAATGTTTATTTTTATTTGAAGTACTAAATTATTTTCTATTGATCGATATTTTGTACTTCTTCGAATCGTCATTTCTAGTGTAGCTTATCTACGGGAAAATAAAAAAACCTTGGATCCGTTAGTGGGTTGACCTACTGGGACCATGGTAAATGGCCGTTTTTAATGCATAGTTTTTTTTTAAATATTGATATATTTTACTTACTAAAGATAAAAAAAAATTAATGACCACTAAAGATAAAAATCCTTATGGCAGAACAAAATTCTTAAGACGGCTCTCGTACTTTATTACTAATATTGTGCATGCAGACAAATTTATCTCACAAAAGCTTTTGTACGCAAATGTACACAGCTTCAACGAACTCTCAAACGATACGACAGATTATCGTTTCCTTCACAATCCGTGTCAAGAGCAAATATTTACAATTGATGTTTTAGCACCATCCATAACTTGAACTTTATCTTCCAAACTTAAAGTCCAAATTCGTTTAACAATCTCTCGAACCGTTTCATTTGATTTTCTGTACGTGAGTTGAATTAAAATAAATAAAAGCCAAGTAAATAGATCGTTTAATCAAGAAATCACGTAAATGGGTTAGACGTGTTATGGTTTGAATATGTTTTAGCAATTTCCTTATATTTTTGACTTTGTGGTAGTTTTTTTTTGTAATTTCTTCCGTTTCTTTGAGATGTTATCTCCTGATGTGAGGCTGTACCTATGTTAGAAATAACGAGCATCTTAAAATAATACTCAGCTATAATGCTTAGAATAGTTCATCTTGGCTCCTGGCGTTCCATGGAGAGATCTATGCTCAAGATGTCTTCCGTTTTTGCTACACTTCTGACTCATCTCCTCTAAAGTATCTCGATGACCCAATAGGAATAATTACGTTAGGCCCAATTGCGCCAACCAGGATTAGAATTAGAATTTGAACCAATCATTATTTAACTATTGGGCTTATCTATAAATTCTTAATTAATTTTGTTAGTAGTAGAACTTCTTGTGAAAGAGTTCGTCCGGGGAAGTACTACCACCGTACCTATTTCTGCCGCCAAGCAGTAGTGTTCGCATTGCTGTGTTTCAGTTTGAAGGGTACGGGTGCCGGTGAAATTACAGGCACATAAGACTTTTCATCTTTATGTCTCAGGGTCGGCAGCGCGCGTGTGATGCCTCTGGTGTTACAGGCGTTTTTAGGCTACGGTAACAGCTTTCCATCTGGTTGGCCGTAAGCTTGTCTGCTTGCCAAGTAGCATAAAAAAAAACTTCTATTATCTATTTGGCTTCGGTTATTAGTTCTTCGAGCTATATGACCAGGTTCAGTAGTGACTGCAAAAAAGCTTAGTTTTTTAACCTATTATCGTTATAAGTAGAATGATAATAAAAATTAAATGATTTATGGTTAAATTCGTAACCTTTATCGCAATCATAAACAACAAATTAAATTAGGTATCAAAATTTCTAATTTCATCAACTTCATCCAACTAAGTTTATTAGCTTTACGGTAATGAAATCCAGACAGATTAGCTGTTAATTTATAGTCATTTATACTCAGCCATAAAGTTTTTTATACTAATTGTCAACGTCCAAAATTAATATTTACAAAAACTATATTAAATCTGATAACAGGTAGCAATTTAGTTTACAACTTATATAAACATTGATAATTTTTATTTAATCCGTTGAGGTATTCACCGATCAATTTAATTCTAAGTGAAGAAATACGAGAATTTTGAGAAGAGCCAGTATATGCAAATGACGGCTAATGGAGCCAGGCGTCCACTTTACGGGAATATCCATTTCCATTCATAAGATTCGATAACACATTACGAAAGTGTTAGAAATTAGAATCGATTTTAAAGAATTTTAATTGTAATTAGTTGTCGATCAAACAGCCGCTTTGTTCGGAGTCACGGCGAGCGGTCATCGATGATCGAGATAGTCGAGTCGAGATGTATCGAGAGATATCGTAATGACGCGCTATTAGTGAGGTGTCGACGCCGCGGCCCGTGGGAGAACACTCGCCCTACATTTTCTTCAAGCCGGCTAATCACACGCGCAATTACTCTAATTCAAAGCGAATTATACCACCGATGTAACACTTTAATTGAATTGTGGATGTTACCATAATTAGTGTTATTTCAATGATTGATACTGTGCTATTTGTTTGTTAATTTCGATGTTATTCACGCGCTCTAACATGAATAAACCAATCCCTATACAAATATATTATTATGATGATGATTTTAGAAAAACTACGACTAAAATCAACATGTAACTTTTATTTAAAAAAAAAGTTAATTCGTCATCATCATCAGCTGCTTTTAGACGTCCACTGCTAGACAAGGCCTCCCTCATAAAATGCAAGTGGGGGATTTTCCATAATCACCACGCTTGGCAGGGGGATCGGCGTTCGCAGTACTAATGTCGTGTACTCAGGTAGATGCTGCTGCCCATCTCCTGGTACAATCCCTCAGTTGATTTTCAAGACATCCACATCACAGGAGATGGAGGAAAAAAAAATAACGAAGCATAATATAAGTAAACGTATTTTTTCTAAAATTATACCAAACGATGTAATTTTAAATCATAATGATGATGATGTGATGTTTGTCGTGCTTTCATGCAAAAACGGCTTAGCAAATTTTTATGAAATTAAATACACTACACTACACAGATAGATAAACCTGGATAGGTAATTTTATCCGGATGTATTTCATCCTACGTTCCGTACAGAGTTGGATATAAAGCTGATAAAAATACGCCGTGATCTCACAACTGAAAAAGAGGAGAAAAATTCCAGTGCACTTGTCACGGATACAAAAATAATGCAACCTGTTTACGCGTTTATTTTCTTGTCTTCGCGTTGACAAAAGAGAGAAAAAACACAAAGCGCGCGTGCGCAAGCATTCGTTCTTGCAGGTAAAAAAAGGTTCGAAGTTTCAAACTTTGAAATTCTATGCGCACCACGGATTTATTCTTTGGTTCCGTATATCCGACCAGTGCGGATCGAAAAAAAAAACTATCGTTTGAAGTTGGAAAATTCTTTCCGTGCTATGGATTTCTTTCTCTTTACTATTTGTCACTTGCCTGTATGAAGCGGCACTGAATATGACATTCTTTTGCGTTCGAAGTTTAAAATTTTAAAATTCTTTGAATTTCTTCGTCTGTTCCGTTTGTTACCGGCCAGTGCGGTGCGGTACATCCGAATTCTGAGCGGCGATTACTCGATTAGACTCGATTCCGCGGTTCACATCGATTCGTCTCGCTTCGTACCTATGATTTGTGGCGTCACGATCTTTGAAATGCCTCGTTGTGATGTGAAACAACAACAGGTATTTTTTTGTTTGTAGATCCGTTTGTTGTGGATCAATGAACTAAATGGTTTAATATTAAGCCTTTTATTGAGCTACATATTATACCAACATACATTTATACCGCTAAAGTAGCTGTTAGTAGTAGAGTTTCTTTGAAAGAGTTCGCTCAGGGAAGAACTTTTACCATACCTTTTTCTGCTGCCCAAGCAATAGTGTGTTTCGGTTTGAAGGGTCGGTGAAATTACTGGCACATGAGGCTTTTCATCTCATCGGGCGCAGTGCAATGTCACGTAGGGCGTGTCCTAGGTGGATGTGACCTAAGAGGTATTGCATTTGTTATGTGCTAGGGTTGCCGCTTAGGTCACATCAGGTCACATCAGGTGGTCCAGACGCAGTTCAGTATTTTAAATAACAAATAAAAGTTAAATAAATACAAAAATTATGTCCAATAGTGGGTACTTGTTTTTTCTCCGGTTAGGTATGTAACCAAAATAACCAATGTATTATTACCCAAGGGTTTTATTTAAAGTTGCTAGCAAAAATGATGTAATTTTATTGTGTAACGAAGTCAACTGTACAATCACCGGAGCATTAAACTTTAAACTTATAAGGCCAACACTTGGTAGGGGCCAATCTAAAAGACATTACGGCCGTTTAAGTAACTTATGATAGACAGTAAAACGGTTGAAAAATCTGATCTTATAGTTCCAAGTCCTCTTTTGTTTTGAATGGAAAGAAGAGACAATACTCATGGCAAGTACAAGTAGGTATTCTGAGTGCTTAAGGCTGATTAGTTTAGGCATACTGCTTCATTTGGCATCTTACGTTTAGGGTAAACAGCTTTTTAGGCAAATCTCATGTTTAGGTTTAATGCCCTCATTGGCATTTCGCGTTTAAGGTAACTCGATCATAAGGGATTTTACCAACAATAAACAGGCGGTTAAACAACTGTTTAGTCTAACCTATATGCTTTTTAACTGACTTCCCAAAAAAGGAGGAGGTTCTCAATTGGGTTGTATTTTTTTTTTTTTTTATGTTTGTTACCTCATATCTCCGGCGTTTATGAAACGATTTGGAAAATTCTTTTTTTGTTTGAATAGATACACTTCCAGATTGGTCCCATTTTTTTCAGAATCCAGTTCTGATGATGGAATCCATGAGGAATTGAGGGAACTCCTCAAATATTGTAGGCATACATATGGCGATTTTGATATATTCAGCAACAAACTAAGCATTTGCATTCAAAAAGTATCCTTTCACCACTGTGGTTCTTTCATCATTTTTTTTTATCCAAATATTTAGTCGAATACAAAGGCGGAAGTCAGTTTTTTAAATGAAAAGTTATTGACAGCATGTTTTCAAAGATTGTCTGTCACCTTGACCAACGGTTAGATTTATAGTACAGTCAAATTAGGTGATTTTTTGCAAAAGTGTGGAACTAATTAGATGTAGTCATGAAAACTTTTCTTATTGTTTTGTATGGCTTAAAAATCACCTCTAATAATAAGCATCAGTAATTTCACCCTCCGGAACAGGGTGACATAGGGTGAAAACCTTATAATATCCGTAACTTAATGGGGGAAATAGAAGTAGGTAGTCGGTGCAATTTGGCATAGACCTTGAACCGTTATGATCTACATTTGCACCAAGTATTTTTTAAATCCGACATACGGAACATACAAAAAAAAACTTTTTGTGGTTATTACGGCTCCGGGAAAATTAAGGTAGTCGGTGCAAATTGATAGACTTATCAGAAAAATGCTCGAAATACATTACCAGGTTTTCACCATGGTGCGTCTCACGGAAGGCACTTTTCCATATTTTATTGTCGCTCTACTTCGGGGAAAATTCATGTTGGTCTGGAAATTGACTTAAACTTATTCATTTAATTAGTACTAGATCCGCCGGAAGTTTTATACTGGTTTTTTTTTACTGAAGATGCATTTGTTTAACACTGTGTTCCCTACATGCACGTGGTTTTTATTAAAATCATAATGCACTAAGACAGTCTCTCTATACGTAATTTAACATGCATCAAGTAATTTCTTTCTATTTTAAAATTTACGGCCTTTTTAAGTTTGTACCTAATATTTAAAAGGGTTCCGTGAGCGCCAGAAACGGTGCAAACCTAGGATAAGCTTCTTTTCGTGTCATCTAACGTTTACATAAGAATCCACGACTACACGACTTAGGTCCACACTTTTTGCTAATTTGCCTGTACTATTAACAAGACATTATTACTAACCAATAGAGTATGGTGAAATTGGCTCTTAATGTTTCAATTCAACCCATAAATCTTTTTATGTATTTGTATCGATTCAACCCATTTAAATTTATTTATATTCCCGTTTCATCCCAATCCAAATAGGAGTCATAGTGTATATTTTCAGTGGTATTAACACTATGATAATGATCATCATCAACAGCATATAGAAGCCCATTACTGGACATTATGTGGTATTCTTTGTGTAAAAGAGGCGCGTCATTATACAAAGGATGGTTAACTATATTAATTGGATTGTTTATAACCCTAGTAGATAAACCAAAAAGAATACAAACAAAAATGAGACGAGACTTTTTAAATGAGGGGTTTTCAAATCATGCTTTTAGTGTTGAAAATAGATGGCGATGCTCTGTTACGTAACTGTCAAGTGTCAAAATAAAGTGAAATGTCAACATCAACAACGTAGATATATTTTCGTTTCGTGGTATTTATTTTTGCTTAATTATAAAAACACCACGAAACCACTAACGCACACTCAAGAAGCAAACCCAAACAGAATATCGTGACTAATAGCCACAGACTAGTTAGATAATAGCTTAGTACGCGTGCACCACAGATAATACATTTGACTATCTTGACAGCTACTGTGGACTCAGCGCCATCTATCGAACCAATTAGAACTAAAAAAAAATTAATCGAAGATGAAAAGATCTCTTTGAAAAAAAAACGGCTAATTAGGTACCTCTGGTTTTCCGTCATTTATCATATTTAAGTTCTCACTATTCTCGTATTCACCTATCTGTCATTTTGAACAGAACTGCTCGTTAACAGCTTTTGTGGGTTTAATACTTAAATGTGAGGGGTTTTAGGGTTTCATTTTTGTTTTCATGTTTTTTAATTTTAAATTCTTAGTTTAAAAGATTTTAAAGAAACTATACGAAAATTTAGCATCTGTACTCAAAAGTACTGAGCTAAAAATTCATAAAAAACAGAATTAAAGTTATTGTGGCTTGGTATCATTTTAGAAAAATAACGACTATACACCACATACTTTACTATTCTCCTGCTGACGTTTCGTTGACCATTTTGAGGTCCTTCCTCATGAGCAATCAAGTAATCAAGCTAGTTCCCGTCTCACGACCTTCGAGCGTGGTCGCGGTCGGTGCTCATGAGGAAAGACCTCAAAATGGTCAACGAAATGTCAGCAGGAGAATAGTAAAGTACGTGGTGTTTATAAAAAACTACGAAATATCGGGCCTTGCTCATAATTTACAGGAAAACCTCAAAAAAAACAAAATTAAAACCCAAATCTATAAATTCCAAAGTTAACGGAAAATATTCGAAAAGGGAAAATGAGTCGGTAGACTAATAAGCTTAACCCCCTCCATGCGGGTCCGACTCGCACTTGACCGGTTTTTTTGGGAAGCGAAAACGATTTAGCTGATTAACAAAGATCATAGTAAATATAGCTTACACAAGTTCCCATGTAAAGCCCGGCCGCCCAATATTTTTAACAGACTTCAAAACAAAGGAGGAGGTTCTCAATTCGACTGTAGGTATGTTTTAATTAACTGTATCTTGTAATGAAAGCATAACATAACAAACAACAATCACATACACACACTAGGATTCCCTGTGTCATGGGTTACAGGAACTACGAATACCATGGTACCACAACACCCAGACCCGGAATAAATATTTGCAAATCATGCAAACATTTGTCCCGCAGCGGGAATTGAACCCGCAAACTCTTGCATCTCAGCCGGCTTCTCGCCCACTACGCTATGGAGGTCGTCTTGCTAGATTATATGTTACCACTAAACAACACAAGAAACCAATCACTGACATTAGCGCTCAGAGTTAGCAAGTTTAACTTAATGGACTAAAGACATTATAAACGTCGCAGGAAGTCGGTGGATGGAGGCGGTGATGAAGACCGACGTTGCATTGCAGAGCCTATACCCAGCAATGGTCTTAAGGCTGATGATGATGATGATGATAGTAATCATATATTAACACAAAACTATGCCGCACATAACGCTCGTCAATGAATTTCAGAACAGTACAAATTCCATAAAATGCTAATGTAGCAATAGCAATATAAAGCAGTTGGCACACTAGAGCAGTTAGAACTCCCCATAAAGTGTTATAACCACCATAACATAATGAAGTTATTCCTAATTGCAATTTATGTGTGGAATATGTTTACGGGAATTATATGACCCGAATTATATTGAGCAGTATATTGTGAGTAACAATTGAAAGTGGGGAGCTTTTACTATCTATCTGCGTAATACAAGAAGCAATTTCGTTGTCTTATGCTGACTAAAGTGCGCATTCATTCTAAAGTTGACTTAGATCATAATCTAAAATGCTAAGCCTGGTTGGTGCAATTTTTATTTCTGCTTTAGACTGCTGGTAACAGGTTTTCAACCAACCCAGTTGATGACTTCTCTTATACATTTTGCTTCTTTGTTTTTAGTTAATTAAATAAATTCCATTTGGCCCATTTAGTGTTAAGCTATAACCCCAGCCCATTTCTAAAACCATCCTTTTTCCAATCCTAACACATAAAGATGATAAGTCTCATGTGCCTGTAATATCACCGGCATCCATACCCTTCAAACTGGAACACAGCAATGTAAGCACTAATGGTGATAGTACTTCCCCGGATGAACTCCTTCACAAAGAGCTCTACTACTAACAAAATTGCTTTGCCAATACATCATTAAAGTAATTATTGATTCCTGATATCAAGGGGCCTGTATCAGATTACTTCATTAGGAAACTATCGTGAATTAATTGGCATTTTCCATTGTTCCAGCCGTACAACGAGGCCGCGTACCGCCGACGCAGCCATCCGGTCTCTCTTTACCCGGTCAATTCGCCCTGGGGAATGGAGATCCCACCGGCCTCAACAGCCACCCCTACCTCTCCTCATACATCTCATTACTGTTACGAGCTGAACCGTATCCAACGTCACGATATGGCCAATGCGTCCAACCAACCAATGTCATGGGGATCGATAATATATGTGAACTCGCTGCGAGATTGCTGTTTTCAGCGGTGGAATGGGCAAGGAATATACCCTTCTTCCCTGATCTACAAGTGACGGACCAAGTTGCACTGCTGAGATTAGTTTGGTCCGAGCTTTTTGTGCTCAACGCGTCCCAGTGTTCCATGCCATTACATGTGGCTCCGTTATTAGCAGCTGCTGGATTACACGCATCACCAATGGCGGCGGACCGAGTCGTCGCCTTCATGGACCACATCAGGATCTTCCAGGAGCAAGTGGAGAAGCTCAAAGCCCTCCACGTGGACTCTGCTGAGTACTCCTGCCTGAAAGCGATCGTCCTCTTCACGACAGGTAAAATTTTGGATAGTCTTTTTGGGGAGGCGCGGTTGTTGCTTTATAGGGTGGCCGGGGGTTTTAGTTCTGTTACGAATTACACGCAACTGGTTACTCTAGTGAGGACGCATTTAGATGCGTATGCGGAGGCGACGAGGGTGCAGCAAGTACAAGTTCAGCCCTCAGCGCCTCCGCCTTCCGCCGCTTCATCAGGATACTATTCGACATTGGACACGTCTCTCGGCGTCAACTCCTCATTATCTTATGGGAGCTTCCTAGCTACTCCGACTCGCCTGCCTCCGAACTACACTAGTAGTCCGCGAATGGGTGAACATAGTGCATCTTCACCATTTAAGTTCTGGGATTGCAAAGTTAAAACCGATCAGGGGGGTTGACGCTGAGTTCAAGAGGGAGTGGATCGAATTTGAGGTGTTGGTGGCGAATGGGTTTGTCACTGGGCGTGGGCGTGGGAAACGCAGGAATCATCTGGGATTGCGAACCACATATTTAAGCGTAGCGCGTGAGATAGACTGTTTATCCGCGTAGTTAAGATAGGCTATTTTAAGGATAATAACTCTCACTCTTCGGTTGAACAGTTTTATTATAGAATATGTTTCTTTATTCGGGGAGTTTGCGACTTATTGTTCTCTAAGAATCTCGATTTGATTGTGATAATTTACATTTGATGTATATTTAGGCTAGGTCTTGTTCTGCGATTAGAATCGCGGTAACGTTATTTATTTCTTGTTGTTAAGTAGGTCTTAATATACTAATGAATATATTATGTACGTATAAACGACCAACCTTTTTAGTTTGATTTGCTTTTAAATTATCTTTTCTACCCCATTAAATTATTTATTATTAACACACACTAACATACACAATCTTAAGTGTTAGAGATCCATAAATAAGGATTTGAATCCAATTAATTAAAACCAATATTTAATCTCTTTTAATTTATTTAGTTTAACAAATATATTATTTGATTCATAAATGTTTATTTTCATCAACCTGAAATACTTATCATCCAGATTTTATCTTAATTATAGCTTTTGCAGATTTATAATAAAATAAGTACCTAAGTATCATTTATTGGCTATAAAAAGTTAATATGTAGACCCAATATTATTTATATTTTATAAATAATCAAGAATCAGCCAACGTGAAGAAAATATACGAGTGAATAGGTAATGTATAAATAGAAAAAAGTAAGTAAGAAAAAGTTTTACAGAAAGAAGGCCTAAAAAGTTTAAAAATATACCTAGCTAGACCTAGGGGCCCGTAATAGTCTGTATCGCAGCATCACTATCGAGTGTAGAACAATGCTTATAACTAGAATGGAAGGTTTTTAGATTATAAAGCTATAACTAGAGTAAAAGGGTTGTAGAAGGGTTGTAGAACAGGCTTTATAACTCGCAAGTTTTAACTACGTATAAAAGTCTACGACAATTTTAATACTTCCATATATATTAAAACTCGTTACTCGTAAATTTACTTTAATAGTTGTTCTTTATAGCTTTTATACAAGGATTTGGTAGTCTTTAAAATGTTACTTTTCAAGGAAACAAGTGCTTCAAGTAAGGAATATAATTTAATTTGCTTGCACAGGTGTACCAAAAAAGAGGTAGAAAAAACTTGATTAAAATATTTAGGAATTTCGATTTTTTTGCCCCTAAAATGCGATGGTGAAGTTTGTAGGAAAAAGTGGCTAAAACTTGAATAGAGCTCGAAAATTTATCGATTGAACCCTTCCGTAAATTTTTTGAAAATTTCGAATTTCATTCGTGCGAGTTTCACTCGCACTTGTCTATTTTTATACTTAACATACAACAAAGATAGGTACGATTGAAAAACATTATCTTCATTTTAGTAGCCGGGTAAAAAATACATTAATATTGATACGTGATTTGACCTGAATGTAGAGATAATAGAGATGGGCCTAATTTCTCGTTGTTCAAAATCAAGTCCTTATTGAGTATTTCTGTTAACTACAATACTCATTTAGACAGTGACAGTATTCTTAACAATAACTAAACGTGACTTATCTCAAGGAATCAAGTGACGGAAAACAGTGGTAATTAGCCGTTTTTTCAATTTAAAATCAAGGTTTCCTTCAAGTACCGAGGTTTTGGCATAAAAATCTACTGATATCGAATGCCCAGTCCACACTAATATATCTACAGAATTCCAACTCGTACAAAACGTGTCAAGTCTCGATTATCTGCAGTCTTTAGACCGAAAGCTTTCATTTCAAACACTTTTGTCACAACTCATAATTCTGTAGATAGGCTAGTGTGGGCTGGGCATTCGACATCAGTAGATTTTTATGCCAAAACCTCGGTACTTGAAGGAAACCTTGATTCCTGTTAGCTTGGTAGAATTAGGAACATATTATATTATAGAAAGAAAAAATTAGAAATATCTCTCAATCAAAGTCAAAGTCAAAAAGAACTTTATTTATTGAAATCACATGGATCATTTTGAATCGTCTTATATAAAATTAAATTACTCATGTTCCAACGCGACCAAGCCTAGAAGAATCAGGCAACAAACTCGGCTTGGCTTACATAAATGGTCCATCTTACCACTAGGTGAGAAGCGCCTGTGTGGTGCCTCGGAGCAAGGAGTTGCTGATACATAGTAAATGAGAACTTAAAAACCTTAGGAAGGTAGTCAAAAGTAAATAAACATCAACAAAAATATGCAAGACAGCACACGCTACGCTTGTTATACTTATAAATAATAATCTAATACCAAACATGTAAATAGGTAAGTACAGATATTGCAAATTTCCATTTTAGCAGTCGAGAGGCAGAGTGACATCAGGCCACGCGGCTTTATCATTAATATAGTCATCAAGAGTGTAATGCGATAAAAAATGATGTTATTTGTCATGCGGGACAACTAATTATTATTTAATCTGTGACGCGGGGTAACCAATTAGGTTTGCGGTCTGTACGTAGGTACTGCTAAGTATGAGGAAAACTAATATTGTATAGTATAAGGGAAAAATAATTTATTACGGAAACTGTATTTAATTTTACGTATTTGGTAATTTTACCGGAAGTGTTAGTCAAATTTTTACGCACATGAATAAAAAAACACACACTAAAAAAGCATGCGGATGAACTCATATAGCTTAAAAGTGTTAAAATATTATTATTTGTACTAAAATAGTTATTTGTTATACAAGAGTTCAAAGTTGTTTTTTAACCGCGTGCTCAATATTGATGACCAGCGCAAGCGAAGGTTTCTAAAATTAAATCACGAGCGTAGCGAGTGATTCAGAAATTAGAATCCTGAGCGTTAGCGAGGGATCAAAAGAGCACGAGGTGAAAAATCTTTACACTCGAGTGCAACACGTAACTATTCATCCCACCTAAGCGAGGAACAAAAATAAAATTTAAAAAATAAAATTTAATTCAAATAAAACAGTTACAATCCAAGATACTTTTGCGCATTTTTAACAGTTTCAGTCAATTCTGTTTGTCAAATAAACTTCCTCGTCGCTAGAATCACTCATTTTAGGTTTTTCACTTGTTTTCAAGTTTCTTGTGTTTAACTTAAGGTTTTAATCTTAGAATAAGATTTAATGATGTTTTGAATTCACAAACTTAGTGCATACGATGTTCTAAATTCAATTTTACTTTATCCTCTAATCTAGCGGATAAAAACGGTTTTTACACTCAGATATCGAATAGCAAAAATACACTTTCCGAGATGGTGGGATGAAAAATATATTTTTTATCAAACCAAACCAAAAAATAACATTGTACAAAATAATATTTATACTTAAATAATAAATAAATAAACATATCAGAAACAAAAGATAAGCAAGTCCAAATCAATTAAATTATATAGAAATGTCAAATTAAATAAGAACTGTCAAGCTACTAACTAAGGAATTAGGAAATAATGAAAAAAAAATAATTCCTACCAATTACCTTTTGACTTGTTATTTTTATCTGCTTACCATCGAAAGTGAATCATGCTTTAGTAAATTAAATTGAAAAGTAAAACTTATTAACCGATTAAATTTAAAAATAAAACTTACGGGTAAAATTAAATTAATCCGTTTACAAATACGTCACTGCATTACTGATAATAAAATTCATTGTTTCCACAACGATAAATCCGATAGCAAGTTTCAGAGTTCCGTATAGGAGTATGACAGGCAACACAGCACTGTCACTATCCATATAAGTATGATAGCTACCACAACACTGTCACCAGGATACTAAACAGAAAATAAAACTAGTTACTGGTACGTCACGAGTGACCACCATACGGAGACACTGCCCTCTTTATAGCAACCTCAGCACCTTTCAGCAGACCAGGGTCTTGGTAAAGTGGTCGTTGGAATATGCCCGGGGGTATGTTGAATATGCAGCGCCAATAAATGTAGTTTTATCCGAGCTAGGTAACTTTCTCCGCCAACTTCACCCGGCTGTATAATAGTTTTGAAACTGTGCATCGTTGGATTACCGTGGATCGATGTAGAGTCAGCGCCACCAAAGAAGTCCTACGGTCATTTGGGGAACTAACTGATAATAGATATAAAACATAGAACCTAGTACACAAGACTTCTTTCGTGACAAGGGCGTAGTGAACGGATGGTGCACTCGTGGTCTGGGGAGAGGTAAGGGGAGGGTGGAATTAGAGTGTCTCTCTATCTAATAGGGTTAATTAGAAGAAGTGAAACTCTTATTCGACATCCATGAGCGGGGGGCTCATGAGTAAATTTTCTGGGTTGGATTATCTGTCATCTGTCTGTTGAGTATCTGTCAAATTTGACGTTTCACGTGAAATATTTGACCCTTCGGTGTTAGATATTCTATTTTTATTTACAGAATATAGCTATTTTTACCTGACTCTTTCTACCAGGGATTATTTTTATTTTGTAAGCCCTACAATAATATATATATAAAGAACTAGTGTTGTATGAATGTGCATGTTTATTTATTAATATATTTTAGAAAATTTATAAAAAACATTAAAAAAGTTATTTCTGTTGCTTAAAACATTATACATATTACCGGATTACGGGGCATGTCAAATTGACAGATTTCTAAAAAATTATAGATTTGATATGCGTAAGTATCTCTTAGACATTAAATGTTCCGTAATTAGTTGGGGAAAGTTAGCATTAGCCGCACCTGCAGTTTTATCTTGTAACAAATTATAAATTTTCATTAATTAACTCATTATGTTCCTCCAAATTCGCGTAATTTATTTAATTTGCACCTTAAATTGCATTTAACCACACGAGTATGCACATAAATATACAATTATACAGATATATCTCCATTGAAATACTGTATAATAGTTCTCATAGTTAGATACATTGATTGCATAATACAATATAAGATTTAAGAGGCACTGTAAAAGCTTCGATACCGTACAGTGCTCCTCAAAAGCATAACGTGTCTACTCTATTTTGTATGACATAAAGGTGTATTGTTGGCCCAACTTTTTGTCATAACTGGTTAATGAATCATGACTCTATAGATATTTCTTGTGTTAACGAATTACGTTAAGTCACGTATGGTGTACGTTTCGACGTAATATTTATGTGTTAATTGAAACTTACCCAATATTTCGTGTAAAATTATGACATATAAAAGAATCCATCTAAAAATTATTCGCTTTTAAAGTTGAATCCACAAAATTAGTTTCTTTGCCGTGAATTTGCCGTCGTGTGTCCAGCCTATAACAGAAGACTGCGTTTTCGCCCCTGTCGTAAAAGCCGTGTAAGGGATTACACCAGGGGATGGGCAACAGCATCCACCTGAGTACTCAACACTAACTTGCGATCACCAATCCACCTGCCTAGCGTGGTGATTATAGCAAAACCCCCATTGTATTTTGGGAGGGAGGCCTCGTTCAGCAGTGGACGTGAACAGGCTGGTGAAATGATATTTTTTTTAACCAAAACGGCAAATAACTATGTTTTTAACCGACTTCACAAAAAGGAGGAGGTTCTCAATTCGGTTGTATTTTTTTTTTGTTTGTTTGTTACCTCATATCTACGGTGTTTATGAACCGATTTGGAAAATTCTTTTTTTATTTGAATAGATATACTTCCAGATTGGTCCCAGTTAGTCAGAATCCAGTTCTGATGATGGGATCCATGAGGAATTGAGGGAACTCCTCAAATATTGTAGGCATACATATGGCGATTTTGATATTTTCAGCAAAACACCAAGCATTTGCATTCAGAAAGTATCATAATCCTTTCACCACTATGGTTCTTTCATACATTTTTTTTCATCCAAAATTATTTAGTCGAATACAATGGCGGAAGTCGGTTTTTTAAATGAAAAGTTATATGGTTTTTTATTTGAATTGCAATGGTTCGGTAAGTTATATAGAGTGACCCCTTTCACGACTGTCAATTCTTTATTTGCAAGTTCATTTTAGATTGGTATCGACCAAAAGATAATTCATTATTTAACATAACATGATTTTAAAATGTTAACACGCCAAAAACAAAAGACTCTATAAATACAGCTATCCCGTTCTAACAATAGCAAGTGCACATAAGCGTAAAGAGTGCATATCTGTGTAACGGTACAGAGTTCGTGATGGTGGATGCGGGACCGGTCACGTTTTTGAAAAAGTGTCGGTCGGTCGGGACCCTTCCCGTCTAGTCGAGAGCTTGGTACAAGCTTGAAAAGAATCATTATGTTATTTAAGTTATTTGTTAAACTGTCATGAAAACAAAGAGTCCTTCCCCAACTCGCCAAACAAAAACTCGCTAACATTTGTCCATTTGGGGAATAGCAAAATTTAATTATTTTCGTTCCCCAACTCGCCTACTTTTTAACCTGTCTATTCAAGTAGGTACAGTCAAAAACAAATAATGTTAAACAAAAATGTGAAATAAATAAGATTATTTTTCCAAAGAAACCAGTGCATATCGGTTATTGGTTCCAAATAAACCATTGCCATTCCAAATATCTTATAAAAAAACATAGATAGTATTCTTGCATATTCCTACAAATAATAAATGTGAAATTAAATAATGTTTAGATATATTTCGGTTTTTAATAACAAAAACAGCTAAGCAAACTTTGATGAAATTTAGTACAAAGATGAAAATCTGGATTCAAACATAGTCGTTTTTATCCCAAAATGTGTACACTCGGCAAACAAACTCGGGTCAAACCGCGGATGATCATTAGTCTCATATAAAAATCCATAAAAAACAAACAACATAACAACATAATTGTTACGCGCTTGCAACATTTCAGACGATACAAGTATGATATAATATAATCGTTGGAATTAAATAGTTTTTATATAAATCTAGTCCCAAGAAACCTGACATCATCATCAGCTGGTAGACGCCCACTGCTGGGCGAGGTCTTGGTTATACAGGGTGTCCCAGAAGTCGACGTCAAGCCGGAAGCGGGTGATTGGCCAAGTCATAATAGTTATCAGAAAAATATAAAAAAAATGTAAGTAATGTTTTTAAAAATATAGACATTTTAAAAAAATCGAGAAAATCTACACCCTGTGATGATGTTTTAACTCCTGTTACTACAAATCTTTATTTTTTTTTAATTCAAACTGAAATCTTAAAATTACGTCCTCGAGGAAAGCCCTTGGGTACACTAAAATCATTTTAAGTAAGTTTTTTAAATGTCTATATAGTTTTGAAAATATATAACTTAGATTTTTTTTATATTTTTCTGATAACTATTATGACTTGACCAATCACCCGCTTCCAGCTTGACGTCGACTTCTGGGACACCCTGTATAATGCAATCAGAGGATTCTATGGGACGATTTGCCTTAATTACCACGCTTGGTAGTTCGATTGATGAACGCAGTATTGGTGTTGAGTACTAAGGTGGCTGTTGCCTATTCCCTAGTGATAAGGAGGTAATTAATTTACTCGCATAGTTAATTCCAATTTTTTTTTTAAACGAATTAGAATGGCTTAGAATGGCAATGGGCAGGTCATATAGCTCGAAGAACTGATAACCGTTGGGGGATAAAGGTTGTCGAGTGGCGACCATAAACTGGACGCCCTCCACTCGATGGACTAAAGACATTAGTCAAAGTCAAAGTCAAAAAGAACTTTATTCCAAAATTTTTTAGTCGTATAACAATGGCGGAAGTCGGTTTTTTAAATGAAAAGTTATTGCTGATGTTTATTTACTTTTGACTACCTTCCTAAGGTTTTTAAGTTCTCATTTACTATGTATCAGCAACTACTTGCTCCGAGGCACCACACAGGCGCTTCTCACCTAGTGGTAAGACGGACCATTTATGTAAGCCAAGCCGTGTTTGTTGCCTGATTCTTCTAGGCTTGGTCGCGTTGGAACTGGAGTAATTTTAGTTTATAAGACGATTCAAATGATCCTTGTGATTTTAATAAATAAAATTCTTTTTGATTTTGACTTTTGCAGAAAGTCGGTGGATGGAGGTGGCTCAAGACCGTTTGTCGTGGCATTCTAAGGAGGCCTATGCCCATCAGTGGACATCCTCAGGCTGATGATGATGATGCATTGTTTCTAAAGGTGGAAGATGGCAATATATAAATCACTTTGCCTTAAGTTCTTGGACCACACTCACTTGCATACAATCCTATACGCCTTATTCAGATCTACTTCCTCAATATCTGACTTATGGAGTATCTGCGATCGAACAACAATGGATGGTCATTCAGTACTGGCCGTGATTTAAGCGATATCTTGGTGAGATTATTTTCTTGGCAAATCGTAAAATGTGAGATATATAAGGGATTGTATTTAAATTATATGTAGGCATTAATAATATTAGGCAAATGTAATTTGCATAATGGGCTTCAAAATCACTTTAAATTTCAAGTGTCCACGTAGGTTACATTACACGGTAATCTGTAAGCACGCGAGTGAATTAAGTCTACCATGTAGTGCCCTAATAAACCGAGGTATCACCTGAGTGAATAAAGTATGTATGTAGTGTACTTAATGCACCCGGAAATTACCTGGGTGAATCAAGTCTACTAAAAGTGTACTTAGTTCACCCAGGTGAATTAAGTATAGCGCCCCTTAAAAATCCTTAATACCCATATAACACTACACTCATTATCATTATCATCAGCCTGTATAAATCCACTGCTGAACATAGGCCTCCCCCTTAGAATGCCACGACGCACAGTTTTGAGCCGCCTCCATCCACCGACTTTCCGTGATGTTTACACTCTGCAAAAAGATTTAAAAAAAAGTTTAAACTAAAACCCGCCTGCGCAAAAGCTGAAAACAGGTGTCAAAATGTTGTAGAGGAATGCCACAACTTTATAGTAGAGACCATAAACTTAATTAGATAATAGTTGAAGTCGGATGATTTTCTTACATCTTCGACTTTCGTCTTATCCCGCAAAAGTCCGTAACATGATAAATCAAATTTTTACTGAATTTTATAGTCTAATTTGAGGTATTGTCAAATTGACCAATGACAAATCACCGTACTTTTAGATGAAATAGCCGACCCAATCACGTTCTATTGAAGAAGGATTACTTGCAAATTCTGTTCACAAATTTTTATTCTTAATACTAATTTTCATATTGAAATTCGATTGATAGTTTTGAAAGAAATACCGTTTAATAGGTATAGCGTGGTAGTTGAAAACGCGTCATGTTCGGACTCTCAAGATTTATGAATTATGTATGACTATCAAGTTTTGCAATAAATTGGCGTGTCAGTAGCACGCACATTTCATAAATAGAGTCAGAATGTAATAACATTCAGGTTTGTTTGATAATTTTAATAGCTTACGTTATGTTGAGGCTATCAAAATATGGTGTTGAACTGTAATTAAACCTATTAATACTCTATAGTTATTTAAATCTAAGTCTCTAGAATAATTGCTTGTTTGTGGTGAAAAAAAAGGAGAGGTGTCGTGGGTCACCTTGGGTGAACCTTCGGTTGGGTAGGACGAAGTTCCATTCACTATTTATGTATTCAAAAAGGCACAATTAAATAAATAGACAACGTTTGAGAATATTTAAATGAAAAATAAAAATGTTATTAAAATTGTTATTAATGTTTTATTTTTAAAAAGTTATGAAAAAAAAACAATTATTGTATATCTTCTAAATATGAAGCATTAGACTTCTGCAAACCTTGCATAACTGCAAGTGATAACTGCAGTGATATTCCTAACCTAAACATCGACACATACGCTTGTAAACAACTAACTGGTGTAACGTACTATAGCATAAAAGTTCGTGACGGTTACACTTTTTTCGCCCTAGCTCTCATTTTCCAATTGTCTGAATTGTAACGTAACGATAAGGAACTTTGTTCGATAGTCGGGTAAAAAAAGAGCTGTAATCATAAACATTTTCGTACAAAAAGCGTTCCTAAACTTGCCCCACAACAGCTCAAGCGGAATCGAAATTATCTAAGCACGTTTTCACTGCAGCAGATAAGGGCATGCTAACCCTACCCCAACCACAGTATAACCTTTTTGCATCACCGAACAATCAGATAAACAGACAAACGGAGTATCGGTAACCCCGCACTTATCACACTGATTAATATTTCCATTCATCAACTGTGACTTTCAACCATCAAATAAAATACAACCCTATTTATCTGAGGTTTAAATTCATTGTTAAAAGCGGCTAATGCACTTGCTACCTTTTACAGTTGAGAGGACAGTTGTCACTTTTTTGGATTCGTGTGCAAGGAAAATTGCAACTTTCAGTAAATAACATAAACTTCATTTTTCTTTGTTCAGATTTAAAAGATGACAGTGCATGACACGTGTTTGTGACGAGGGTCCAATCGACGGAATTTCAATTTTCGAATGTTATTTGTTATTTTTTTATTACGATTATGCAAGAAGTTGCCAGATTCGGTACGCATCTGTTGGTATTTTATTATTGTGTCGTCCCTTTTGTATCAGATGTTAATTCTGTTTATTGAGGTTGCTAATAGTGTGGGTGTGATTTCCCCTGACATAAAAGAAACAATCATCATCACATCTTAGACGTAGAGTTTTTTATTTTATATTATTTTTATCGTACAAATAATACAATTAATACAAGTTTAAAAAAACAAAAATATGAGTGGAACATTTAAGCTATCTTAAGACCGTTGCAAACGATCTAAAGATAGCTCAACTAATAAAAATCACTACCACACGGAAGCGTCCTCAAGTCGCTGGCTGCATTAACTAACTGGCAATACTATTGCGTTGAGCCAGATAAGAGGCAACTCGTCGCCAAGCTTCTCTTCGACCAGAGATGTCCTAAAGGAATTTTTAAAAAGCGAAGGGCCCCATTACCCAACCTGACCCAGAATTTCGACCCCTAAAGTCTCAAATATGTAAGTTGTATCCAGTCTGATGTGGAGATTATGTTAACCCTTAATTGTTGTTAGGAACACCAGGATTATAACAAAATTAATAAACTTTTGAAACTATTATGGTTATTAACATAATTATCACTAGAAACGGGATATTTACCATGATTTTTGAGCTTTATTGATTCCTGATATTTCGGCACATTTTCATGCGCCATGATCACGGGTAAACTGAAGTCTTTGCGTTTTTGTGCTTTTCTTCAGTATACCCGTGATCATGGCGCATGAAACTGTGCCGAAATATCGGGTATCTAAAAAACTCAATAATCATGGTAAATATCCCGTTTCAAGTGGTATAAAATTTATAACAAATTGCAGCAGGCACGTTGGGCAACTTACTCTTTACATAATGCAAAGTAAAAATAAAATAGACACCTTATAAAATTTCGTAATTTTGACGCGTCGTAATACCTCTACCCTGATTTTTAATTTCAGACAATTTTTGTAAACAAACAAATGCCAAGATATGCCACTGTGAGTATAAGTGCCATGATTGTGAAGCATACGTGTAAATTCACATATGACACACATACATGACACTTATACACACAGTGGCATATCTTGGCATTTGTTTGTTTACGAAAATTGTCTAAAATTTAAAATCAGAGTATAGTACAGCAATTTTGACCTTCGAATGATGTCAAAAGAAAAGAGAAGGACCGTGTAATTTTTTTATAATCATTTATTTTGATGATATCCCCAGATCAGGCCGAAGATCAGGTTGGCTGATCTTCGGCCAAGCCCTAATAGTGAAACTAACTGGTTTACTATCTTCTAAGGGCCTAATTCATAATCATTTTTAAAACCTATTTTAGTTAAAATAGCTTTTGTCTTGTTCTCTCTGATGTAAAATGTCTTACGTCAGAACAAGACAAAAGCTATTTTAGCTAAAATAGGTTTATAAAATGATTATGAGTAAGGGGGTTAGTCTATAGATCGTGAAGAACAATCGTAAAATCACCGCGTGTATAAGACAATTTAAAATGATACTTCTAATTCTATTGAATCAAAATATTAACAATTCACCAATTCGATCATTAAAAGGCAATCCACTTGTATTAATCGAAATTGTTTACATATAAATATATTTTTATTGTAATTGTAAAAAAAAACTTATAAATCGATTCAATAGAATCAATTCAATTACCATAACATTGTTTATACTTATCGAATATTTTATTGTCCATTGTTGCCAGGTCACAAAAATATACAAATTGGTTTTATTATGGTGGGAACAAGTTTGTTCCGAAATTGTATTGAAATGAGATTGACACCAAAATATTTTTAACGCAAACTGCGCATTACATCTTAATTATAATTCAATTTTTGGCACCGTATTTTTTAATATTCTTAATACAAATTATTCCAATCAAATTCTGAAAAAGTCAATCAACTCAGAACAAAATCCACTTGATATTGATTTAGAGAACGGGAGCTAAAAACATTGTCACTCGGGGTCGATGCGACCGAGACAATGGGAGTAGGGTTGCGGTCACAGATGTTGTTTATCGCGCCGCGGTCTAATCTTTAACCCTCCTATTTGACTAATGAAACAGAAGAGCGTAACTGAAAACAGTTTTTTTAATTGGAATCAAAAAATGTCTTGACTTACTCGACAAATGTCAGAAAAAAAACCAAAAAATATTTTAGAAAAACTTTATAAAGTAATATTCAATTGCTTTATTTATAAATACTATAAATTAGAACTACCGCCAACTATTTAAGAAAATCTGTTTCCATACTTTACTGTTAACCAAATTCTACAAAGAATAATTAAATATTTTAGTACCATTTTAACTATTTTAGGAACTAATATTTTCTCATTTACAACTCTTTACCTCTGACCCATCACTTAAGCGTAGGATATGCAAATAGGTACGCTATCAGTACAACTTTTTGGATGTTTGTTCGAACGAAGGGTGACCGGTAATTGAATTACGTGTCGGCTCGAATTATACACTTTTTGGTGACGCATTATACACTTTTTGAGGGTTTTATTATAACATTTATTATTAGTAGTTTGGGTCAGATAAGTGTATGATCGATTTTTTTAATGGTAGTTGCCCCTTAAGTACTTTATAGAGTTTTCTGTAAGTGGAGTTTTTGTTAAATCTATAAAACCACAGTTCTTTAATACAGACCAAACAAAATGTTCTTGCACAGACCATCCAAAAAGATTAGATTAAACACAATCATATAATTTTTTTTTACAAAAAATATTAAAACTACCTTCAAATGGTGGTCTTATAGTTTTGTAGCGGACAACCTTTGGGTGAAATGGACAGTATAAAATATACATTGGTTCAATGGTGTGGTGGTGATACGTTGAGTGAAGTTACACACATACATACCTAATGATAAAATCGAAACCGTAATCTGTACAAACACATTCGTAGTTAATGTTTTTTTTTATCAATCCTACTAAAATTAAGAGTAAATAAAAAAAAAATAAAAAAAAGTAACAGTTTGTGTTTGTTACTCGTTCACTTAACTGATTTCAAAACTACTTAACGCGTTTTAATGAAACTTTAAAGTATTTTAGCTTAAACGCCAGACTAACATACGTATACGCTTTTATTTACAATAGAGGCTTGACGCGAGCGGAGCCGCGAGCAAATGCTAGCATGAAATAACCATACAAAAAATACTTAAATAAGTATTCTAATAAATTTTGATAGTAGGAGGTACAATATCAACAAACCACTGACCGCTACTGTTCATTAGAGGGGCGATTACGCACAAACTAACAAACAAGAAAACACACAAATCAAGAGAGATATTCAATCTGTGGCCACAATAACATTAGAATATCGTCGCTGATATAACACGAAACTAAAGGGCTTAGCGACATTACACTCTTGGGGAAAGATCTAGAACTATGGAAGAGACATTAAATAAAAATTTGTACAACGCTTATCAACCCTTTCAAAGTTTTTCCAGTTTTTTCAAAACAATTTTGGTTAGAATTTTAGCTCAATAGACGCACCTTGCTTCACTCTTTCTAATGGTATATAACATGACGCTATTTTAGTCTATAGCACAGAGCTGGGGGGAATTTTCAGTTAAGTCACAATTCATTCTCGATTCGGTCAAATTTCAGTGTAGTTTTAAAATAATTACAAGAATTCGGCTTCAAATTAAAAATAAGGGATAGTGCATTATAATGCCGAAGAATGACGACCAAAAATTCGATAGGGCAATATTTTCTTGATAGAAAAAAAAACTCAAAATTACATTCTAACTTTTGGCTAGATTCGATTGTTTCTCAATAAATGGTGCAGATCAACTAACTGAAAACAAAACTTAATAAAACTTAAATAAAATTAATACAATAACACCGAAGACGACGCGAGAATTTTGTAAAGTTAACTATATTTTACGAGAACCTTAAAATTAAAATTATTATTAATTACAATACCATCTTTATTTTTTATTATAAAAATACATTTTTCGAGAGGTTTTTTTTGAATAAAGTTGTTGTTTTTTTGTTTTTGTGTATGTTTGCCGTTTTAGACATTTTTATCTCTACCACCTTAAAGTTAGCAGCATGCCACATCCAGCCTCCTTAATCCACTTGTTAACGATCTGTAAGGGATACGGAAGGGATAGGTGAAGGGCTTGCGAACAAATTAAGGGATCCTAATGGTTATCGGCGGATCTTACGGCTGCTACAGGCCCTTAGTGTCCTCGGATGAATTTTAATGCCGCCGTGTGTTTGAGGATGAATTTGTATGATCTTCCTGATAGATTGTGTTGTATTTAGAAAGCTATAGTTAAACAGGCCATTCTTGAGAGAAAAAGAAACAATTATTTTGTATCGTTCATGTTTCGCAATGAGCCGTGGTAGTCTCGTCCTAAGGCACTGGTACCATCGCCGGCGACGAGCGATAAACGAGTAGAACGTAGTACGTAGAACGAGTAGCCAGTCATGAACTATAAATATAATCTTTCTCTTTTATTTACACGGGAGCGATTATCTTTTGTTCGTTTTTTGGGCACCTAAATAGTTCATCGCTTACTGCGATGGGACCAGTGTCTAAGAATCCTCCAACACCTCCTGTAGATGTCGTAAAGTGTGACTAAATGATTACTCCAAGGGATGGGTAGTAGCATACACTTGAGTACTTAAACCAAACTGTAATCATCAATCCGCCTGGACAGCTGAATCAGATAGGCATAAGCCCAGGGCCCCAATTCTACTAAATAAACTGTGTTTGAATTGTTAGTTCATTATCACAAAATTGTCATTTTTGACATTTTTGGTATAGCAAAAGTGTCAAAAGTGGCCATTTTGAGATAATTCATTAACTATTCAAATACAATTTGTTTAGTAGAATTGGGGACCAGAATGCAACTACAAACGGTCTTGAGCCAACAAGTCAAACGGTCTTACGCTTATATATACTTATAAACAATTTAACATACTTTTACAATATAAACTGACCTGCAATTAATTAGAGTCACTTAAAATAACCACAATACCTTCCAAACTTATTTTTTGTTATATATTTTTATATAATAAATGTGAAGTAATTGTTCACAAAAGTTATTGCATTGAATGCCGCATAAAATATATTTTAATATGATTTTTATTTCAATTTGCTAACTTATAGCACAGTTTGGGAGGTATTGTGGTTTTTCTAAGTGACCTTATTTTATTGCACGCCAGTTTAGTATACGGAATAAATTCAGAAAAAGCTTCCGTTAGACTTAAAATATAAACCTATTACTATTCATAGCGATCATTAAACGACCGTCATAACAGTTAGTTAAGGTGCGTCCACACAGACTCGAATCAATTAAGGGTCAGCTAATCGTCGCTCCTCGACCTCCGCAAACAATGACATTTGCAAGTGTCGTGCATATAACTACACTACTAACTAACTTTCAATTGTTTTGGAATATATTAAAATAACATTTTTGATTGACGCTTAACCTCAAATTATGCAAAATAAGACAAAAAAATATTAGCGTTAGAAGACAAAAGCAATTTTGAAAAAGCATCATATTTAATAATTTATTTATCTTTTGGACTTATGTTTTAAGTTACCCTATTTGCCATACTAAGTTTATAAAAAACTTGTATTTTGGCAATTATATTGCCCTTCTGTAGGTGTTTATTTTAATATTTTTATTAATTAAAATATTAAGTAAAATTTAAACAAAAATAAAAACATTAAATTAATAGCTACCCTTTAATGATTACATATCAATGGAACAGAATAATAAAAATAGTTATAAAAATATTTCAACTGATTTAGTCACGTCAGTTTTACTAATAATACTTTTTTGATACAAAAGACTTCAACGCACTGCTTTGACGTAAGAATTTACTATTTGATTTATACTTTTACCTTTTTTAAGCTGATAAATACTTATATTATCTATTTTTAAACCTTTGATAGCTAATATAGCATTTGTCTCGTTTCGACGTATGCCATTATACATCAGAGAGAACAAAACAAAAGCTATTTTAACTAAAATAAGTTTTAAATTATTATGTATAATGCGGTTAATTGATTTGATCTTCTATCTTTACTGCTATTTACCTAAACAACTGTATACTCACATACTCAGTAAAGGTCGTAACACAATAGTTTAGTTGTAATCCAGCGGATACAAACGATAGCAGTAATGTGGGTGTTAATGTAAACCGCCCGGGGGGCCGTCAGCGCTTTCCTGTTAATTCGTGAAATAGCCAAGCTTATGTCAACGCAAGTGTATTATGATTTGAACATTAAACTAACCGCACATTAGTTTAATTGTATCTCGTGCTTGTTCGGGTTTAAATGGATGAGTTGATTAGCTGATTGGATGAACTTTTAGATCACATGGGTTTTCCTATACTGATTTATTCCAAACTGTCTCATCATCATCCCTGTTAATGGGGCCATTATAGTTTTTTTTGGGTCTTCCTGAGTGTGAAAAAGAATATTTTGATTAACTAGTATAGTGACATTTAACTACACCAGTTATCATAAGGCTCGTAATTAGTTTTTTTGATGATCAAAACATTTTTTGGTTGTTTTTTGTTAGCTTCTAAAACTAATGTTTTTTTATTTTATTTTTTTAGCTGTTTCGTATCTTAAAATATACTAATAGAACCATTATAGGATCACTCATATTGTGTCTCCTGGTCTGTCTGTCACAGCCTATATTTTCTCCGAATACACTGGACCAAAAAAGATGAAATTTGGTACATACAGAGTTAAGTTACCTTATTGACGTATAGCGTTAATAAACGAATTCTGATTTCAGGGGTTAATGTATGGGGAAAAAATAAATAGATTCATAAAAAAATACAATTGTATCATGTGATGTGACATATCAAATGAAAGAACTCTTTAAGAGAAATAGAAAAGTATTTTTTTACAATTTAAAATGCTTAGTCTAAAAGATATTAAAGAAAATGCATGAATTGATTATTGTATTTTATTTAATACTAGTTGCGCCCCGCGGTTTCACCCGCGTGAATAATGATGAAAATTGATGATGATGATGAAAAGTAGCCTATATGTTAATCCAGGGCGTAAAGTATCTCCATTCCAAATTTCACTCAAATCCATTCAGTAGTCTTTACGTGAAAGAGTAACAAACATCCATACTTACAAACTTTCGCGTTTATAATATTAGTGGGATATGCGTCCAGCAGTGGAAGTCTAAAAGTTGATGATGATGATGATTTTTTAAAAATTACGGCTTTAACTACTATTCTCTTGCTGACGAAAGTATAATGTAAGAATAGTAAAGTACTGCGTGTATATTCGTAATTTTTCTAAAATGATACCAAGCCACGATAATTTCAATTCTATGATGATGATGAAACAAAGACTGTAATACTATTTTTACTCTTAAAATTCTCCGACGATAAACATTATTGTGAAGATTGTGAAGAGTATAAGCAAACCTATGTACTACAACTTATCTCAAAACCGCAAGAAAGGAAACAAAGCACTCTGTTCACTGAACCGGGCTTTTCAAATCCGCATGTTAACAGACTTGGGACCTATCCATTGTAGGTCTTATCGCCCGAACTTTGCCTACAAGACAATGGCAAGACACGGTGACGCGCGACTTGCGACGTCCAATGAATCGGGCAACTATGAGTGAGGTGTCTGTTGTTTTTGAAGTCTATGATTTTACGACGAAAGATTGAAAACTGATTTCTATGAAATTTTGCTGTAGACTGATTTTGATTATCATTATCATCATCAACCAGTAGACATCAACTAGACAGACCCGCAAATAATGCCACGACGGATTGCCTTGAGCCGCCTCCGAACACCGACTTCCTACGACCTTTAAAGATTTCTATGAAATTTCGCTGTAGTCTGATTTTGATTATCGTTATCATCATCAACCAGTAGACGTCGACTAGACAGACCCGCAAATAATGCCACGACGGATTGCCTTGAGCCGCCTCCAAACACCGACTTCCTACGACCTTTAAAGATTTCTATGAAATTTCGCTGTAGTCTGATTTTGATTATCGTTATCATCATCAACCAGTAGACGTCGACTAGACAGACCCGCAAATAATGCCACGACGGATTGCCTTGAGCCGCCGCCAAACACCGACTTCCTACGACCTTTAAAGATTTCTATGAAATTTCGCTGTAGTCTGATTTTGATTATTATTATCATCATCAACCAGTAGACGTTGACTAGACAGACCCGCAAATAATGCCACGACGGATTACCTTGAGCCGCCTCCAAACACCGACTTCCTACGACCTTTAAAGATTTCTATGAAATTTCGCTGTATTTTGATTATCGTTATCATCATCAACCAGTAGACATCAACTAGACAGACCCGCAAATAATGCCACGACGGATTGCCTTGAGCCGCCTCCAAACACCGACATCCTACGACCTTTAAAATTTGTTGATCCTCCTTTCTTACACTGCGTCATCTGGTACGTGGTCGCCACTCGAGAACCTTTAGGCTCGATTTGCACCACGAACAGTTTCTTGAGCCAAGTTTTTGACCAGTCGCGCGTTGTCATGCAATACTATGTTTTATTATAATTAAGATAAAGCTTCAAGTGGTCTGTAGATAATTAACTTGTTTTCAAACAACTAATTATCAAATTTGTAGAGGAAGGCAAAATTCACGATTCTAAAGAAATGGCATCAATTTCCACCATATTAAATTTAGTATGATGTCATATTATAGCTTTTAACACGCGGAACGTAAATACGCTTTCAATGATACCACATTTCTCAAAATATGTCAAGTAGTGAAGGATCTAATAAACAAACTAACATGTTTACAAACATTAATGGACTGATACTAGTGGTTCGCCCCGAACTGAGACCTCGCGATAACATCTTTATCAGCCCGACTACTCACCTAAGTAATTTCCATATTTTCTATTATTATTTTTGAAAAATTTTACCTCGAGGTCTACCAGTACAGTACAGGATCTATCAGTAACTACTCTAATTTCCTACACATCATCGAAATAACCTTTGAATAGGGCTAAGCAACGGGGCGTAATACTACATACCTGTTAGTACCTATATCAAGTACCTGACGAATTAATTGATAACGTCCTTTTGATGAAAACCATAGAACTCCAACGTCATTCAAATTCTTAGAAATGGGAGGTCAACAATGGATGTTATATTGGTTTCTTTTTATGGAGTACAAGTTTCTAAATTCTTCAATTTCAGACTTTTCCCTGTAGTTGTGACACAAAAGCCACAAGCATACCAAATTTCAGCATTGTGGGATTGCTGGAAGTATCCTAGAATTTTGGATTTTTACGTTTTTATTTTTCCTAATATCTCGAAAATTACTAAGGCTCATCTCCAACCAAAGCGCTTTCATTAGACACCCCACTTGATCTGACTGTCTCACTTTTATTTTTTTTACCCCCTCTTGGACCCCAATATCTCAACAACCCCCTGACTGATATAGCTCATAACCTTACCTACAAATTGTACCAATACTATCTACTCCCATACCAAATTTCATGAAGATCGTATTAACGGTTTGGAAGTTTTCATCGGACAAACATACATACATACATACATACAAACGCCGATTCTTCCAACTTGACTCAGAGAACTCGCTTCGCTCGTTCAATAAAATCATAACCCTCTTTTAGCTTTGCTGTAGTCGGGTAACAATAGATAGGTACTCATTAATTACACTTTCATTGTTGTTGCAAAAGCGAATCTCTTAAGCAGCTTCCTCACATTCATCTTCAAAAGACTTATTGCCGTGTGGCGTAATTATTCAAATTATATCCTTATCAGGTTAGAGCAGTTTTCCACCACCCTCCCAGCATATTATACAGCTTCAACCCTTATTAACAAAGACATAAGAGTCAAATTATGTTTTTGAGATGAGAATTTTGGAGACACGTCTTGGTTATCATTTTCGTGGAGCGGTGATATTTTAATTTATAATTTTGCGTAATTAGTTTTTGTTTTTCTGCCGCTAATGACTTTTTCTGTGTCACGTAGGTCATTTTGGAGGAGCTCTATCTATGGATAAAATATCATTTATCATTTTAGTTAAGGGGTCCCATTTCCAAATACCTATCACTTAGCAAATCTTTGCCCAATTCGAAGAAAGTTGCAACAACTCTGCAGCACTGCGGCTTTGTAACAAGCTTTTAATATATTGTAACTATCTTTGTATTTAATACATGTATATTTTGGTCAAATATTGACAGCTTATATCCTTCCGTAGATAGGTAACCTTTTTATTTCCTATACTACCTATTTATTTTATACCACTAAACAACAGAAAAAACAGTTGTCCTACTATTAAAACATATAATTTCTGGCTTTGTCACGAGTGGGAGACAATGGTACTTTTTTGTCCCAACGTCCCCCAGTGGGGCCAGAAAGGTGGAAAACGCTGGGAATATATTAATTTTTAAACACTTCTCAATGTCCAATTGAGCTGAAGTTTTGCAACTTGTCAAATTTCAATGAGAATACTATATATCACTACTATCACCATCGTCCGCCGGAGTACTTAATACACAAAAGACTTGATTAGAAAAATACATATATCTTAACAAAAAAAAAATTACGAAACCGTTGGCAATTTGCGGCAAATTTAAAAATTTCAATTTATCAGCCATTTTGTAGGACAACTTTGAGTATCTCGTAAGCAAGAACATGAGATCTAAACTCCGTTATTTATTTTCTACTAAACAAATTCTTAGGTAAATTTAATTTGTAAGTAAATCCGTATCTGCGCTGGCGCCGTATGTTACCCGCGAGCGAGATATCGATCTAATCTATCGATTCACGATAGCGGCTCTTAGTTCTTACTCTGTCGATAGCCTGCGTCACTCCGAATTGGTTTTTAATTGAAATAGAGCTTTATTACTATGGCTGTAGAATAAATATCGAAAAACCCTATTTTTTTTAAATAATGTGTATCTGTCTGTATGTTTTAGTTTCTTAATAAAATAAGCCTCTATCCGCTGATTATATGTTCCAACTAGCAGTCGCTCACGGTTTCACCCACGTTACTAAATTTCGTTGGGGGTTTAATAGACGCAGAGTCAATGGTCCTCCAAGACTTGGGCTACAAAGTCAACAACCATAATTTAGTGGCATAGAAATGAAACTTGTGTACGTAAGTCCTAGTATACATTGTGTTGTATACTGTATCGATGGGGCATTTGTCACGAGCGCTCTGTACGGGACTAATATGGAGGACTTTACTGCTCTTATCGAAACATGAAGCGCTATTAACCTCTGCTTACATTTTGTAAGACTTATTCTTGGGTTATAGATTATAATTAAAATCGTAATTGGCAGATTCTTTTTTATTTTCAAATGCTTTTTTTCATATTACCTAGGTGTTACACTAAAATACCGTAATATTTTTACGGTACCGCCATCAAAAACAGATACCTATATATATTTTTGAGTTAAAAACATGGTTATAATTAAAATTGTAATTGGCCGGGGTAAGTCCTCTAGTACCTACCATATTACCGTAAAAATATTGCGATATTTTATAGAAGGTATTCTTCCATAAAATATCGCACTACGTACGTATCGTGTTTTACGGAATTGCCATTAAAAACAGTTATTATCACCATTTACTTTCGTATTTTACAAAAGACGTACCTATTAAACCTATTTGGTAAAATCTGAATGTACTTACCTGCAAAAGTTACAAATACGATAGCTCTTACTAGATAAAACTTAATTATACAATGAATAACGATTAATTTTTTGTCGATCAAACCATAGAGTTCGTATTTTATGTTTTTTTTTTGTCTTCAGCGTTGCTCCAATTTACAAGCTATAGCGATTTACCATAAAATGCTTACCATAAATAATTGTTCTTACTTTTATTTACTCGTCTTTCTGTAAAATAAAGTAAAAGAGCCATAACTATTTTCGTTTAAAAACTACACAGATTTTACAATCCTAATTTACCTCTTTCAAACTACAAATAAATACATTTTTAAGTATCAAAACTTGTTTACTAAAACCAAAACTAATTTTGAAACACTTGGGTTATCCAAAGCTTCCATTTTATCCCACTTTGACTGCCCGCGTGCTTCTCTGCTGACAGATGTCAAATCATACAAGTGACGTGCGCGCGGACCGGTACACACGTGTAAAATAGTCAACTCACAACATTACATTGAACTACACCTAACTCATTTCTAATAAAATAAAGTAAAATTATAATGATATATTTATTTAAGGCTAAAGAAACAAATAAGCCCATAGATGGCCATTCTTGGGTGCTGGTGGGGCTGCCCTGGTTCTGTAGCGCATCGGGGATGTTTGCCGTGGCGCGTGTGGACTGTTTCTACGCCACCCAAGCGTAAGCGATGCACATCCCTGGTGCGCAAGGTCCGGGCCAGCTCCAACAGCATACTGAAGGCTTTTTCAGACAGATTTGACTGTGAGTACCTCAGCCACTGTTGTATGATTCATTTTAATAAGAAACTAAATAATTTATTCTAAGTGCAATGACATTACAATTTTGACATTTAATAACCTAATTATGACATACTTTATTCAAATTCAATTCAATTCTCAGAATAATAACTAAAGCAAGTGTTTTATGATTGTGTAAATTCTATTTGATGTTGGACCTTTAACAAATCTAGAATAAGAAACTAACTAACACAATATGATCCATGTTGATTGAAATAAATGAATAATAATTAATTTATAGAAATATATACACCTTGTCTATATATGCTATTTCTATAATAAAGACTAACACACATAGAACTAACATACATAATTTAATACTTCTAAACTATCACTTTTCATCTTTTGGGGCATTTCGTTTCGATACCGCTTCCCTATAGCGTCGTTAAACAAAGCTGGCCAGAAATCCTGAGAAGCTCATTGTTAAAGTCACTTTTGTAAAGTTCACACTAAATTGTCGATTGCGAATGGTTCGGGTGCCCAGATTTGTTATCACACAAAAAAAACCTAAAGCTTGTGTTTTGTTCCACATTGACCGCCCGCGTCCGTCTGTCTGTCCGCTGCTGACAGGTGTTAAATCGTACGAGCGACGTGCGCGCACCGTACCCACTGTAATTAGTCGACTCATGACGATTAAGTAATACTTACCTGAGAATAAACCACGGAATATTGTAGTTAAACACTTGCTATGACGTAAAGAAATGTTCACACCAGATATTGTACAAAATTTATAAAGAAAAAGCACCGAATCAAATCACATTTTTGAGATGATTTTCTTAGTACGATTCAGCGAACCTAGTTCTCGTGACTCCTATATAGACACTGTACCTAGATATATTAAAGACACAAAGGTATGTTTAGTTCCAAATGGCGCCTTTACATCCGTTGTAGTTGTCAAAAACACTTAATTGTTTTATTAAACCAACAATCAAAATTGGTTTTGTAAATTTATTTGTACTGAATAAGTAATGTTCTGGGAAAAGACACAGAATTGTATGTAGGTGCTAGTGCCATCCCCTGGCGTAATGACATCCACGGAAGGAGTTGGAAGGGTCATATTCTTACAATGAGACCACCTAGGTCATTTCTACAATACCCAAAGCACATTAAGATAGTTTCAATATAAAAATAAGTAATAAAAATAATAGAAAAAGGATAATAAGAATAATATAACGAATAAAAAGTAAAAAAGTAAGTTTTAATAAAAGAATAATATAAATAAAATATGGTTTCTATCAAAGTAAATATTGTTAGCTCTGATAAGCATTGACATGTCACTGGACTTCAGGCCAGGAAAACGAATCTCTTACCTTGAAAATCATTACAACTGGTTTGCCTCTGTTGTTTTATCACCAATGACAGTATGATATCGAGCAAAAATTTTATCTTTATTGTGTTAAAAATATAATAAGCAAACATGGTAATAGTTACGGGGCGTGCCCAGAGGCCCAATCCTCTAAATTATTTCAAAACTACACTGAAAGTTAACCGAATCGAGACTGAATTGTGAATTGACTGAAAGTTGGTATTCTGCTCCCTCATAAATAACAATTTAGTCTACTTTCAATTCACGGTGACTACCATTAGAGTAGGATAGTTATATATAATTGGAAAGAGTAAAGAGAGACTCCAACTACTTAAGCTAAAATTATCGAATCTTTGAATCATTCAAGTTTCGGCCACATTTCGATATAATCACAATACAGTGTTGTATTTTAAGTTTGGAGAATACCATTTCTGACATTAAAGAAATCGACACAAGATCGAAACATGATCCGAACTCTATTGTAACTAATTTTTAGTAGAGAATTGGGCCTCAGCTTATAGGCCCTTCAGTTTCTTCCCGTGGATGTCGTAAAAACCGATAACCAGGGGACGTGCAGCAGCCTCCGCCTGAGTATTCAACACCAACACCACAATCACCATCTGTCTGCCAAACGTGGAGAATATGGCAATTGTGAAAGATTATATGAGAGAAGCGTTCTATGGTAGGCCTCGTCTAGCAGTACTAAGAGCTGCTGAGTTAAGAAAGTTTCTTAAAAATATGGTATTCCTCTTGTATCTTGCTTGATCAGTCAGTAAAATTTTAATTGTAGATGATATCAAATTAAGCCAAGCCATGATTGTTGCCCTGGTTCTTCCAAGCTTGGTCGCGTTGGAACAGGAGTAATTTTCATTTATAAGACGATTCAAAATGATCCTTGTGATTTAAATGAATAAAATACATTTAACTTTGTACCTAAGTCTGTTTGGTGTGAACGAAGGTTAAGTTACATACCAGGAAGGGACTTTATTTGTGGTACGTGATGAAAAACCTATATTGTTGTAATTTGATACTTTTTTTTATCTCAGTAATTTAGAGGTTGTCATTTTAAAAAACATAAACGTTTTAAAAATTATAAAGCTGTCGCAAAGAAGTTTAAGTTAGAACTTTTTTAGATAGGTACATAATTAAAAAATTGTTAATTCCTGTTTTAGTCCGTTTTTCGTCTCGAGTCACTGTTTTTCCTTTACCCTGTTCGCTATCGCAGTTAAGTCGCTGTTTTTGTTCTTTATTTCGTTTGTTTTTTGTTTTTCCTTACTTTACTTCTATGTCAGTGACCCTGAAAAGAGCCTTATGGCCAATTGTGACTGAACCAGGGGAATCTTATCATGCACTATTCCATACTTAGTCTGAAGGTCTTTAAAATAATTAATTTTGACCCCAACATTAACTGCGGATCTATCGTCCGCAAAATTGATAAAATTTACGACATCATTAAACTTTTATTACTCGACTTCAAAACAGGAGGATATTACCTTCAATTCACATCATCATCGTTCATCTAACGGGCTTACATTCATCAAATAAGTATAATCCAGGGACCATTCATTCACACGGGTTTCCTATTAAATCAATGTTCTCCGTATATGTATTACTGCGCTCGTCTGTCCGTCTGTCTCACGGTACGAAGAAACATTAGCTCTCTCCTTAAGGACACGATAAACCGCTATTGTGTATTTGTGTATGTCTTTAATTATGGAGATTCCATGTTTCTTAATGGGACTTATTGAATCTCAGGAAGAGTTATGGATACTTAATTAACATCCAACTCTTCAAGTTAAAAGACCACCATCAAACTTGACGTATTAATGAACACTGGTGGTGTAGTGGGTTGTGACACCGACTTGCGATCCCTGAGCTCGTAGGTTCAAGTACACGTCATGAACAATTGGATTTTTTGTAAAAAAAATATGTATTTGCAGTAGATGCTAAGGAAATTGTCAAGTAAGAATACTTCATGTTTCGGGGTGGCCCTATGATTGTAATCCAAGATACAAAGAGGTATGATGTAAGAGGTACAGTCTGGATAAAAATCTGAAGTGAATGAGAGCAGTTGCTCGAAGCCGTTCATTCCTAGAGTTCCTTGTTCAGCCCCATCGAGTTAAAATGTGACGTAGTGACAGCAAAACTAGTGACACGACACGATTGTCAAGTTACCGAAAATTTAATAATTTAAATTCGTTATCGATTAAAATAGTCGAACATACACATGCCGTTGTAATAATCGACAAAAAACAAAGGCGGCACCTGATGAGAGTAATCATACAGCTACATTCAGGAATTAGATGCTGCACGCCCAATCTATAGTAACATCTTCACACTGCTAATTTAAAATACCACCAAAACTGGTACAACCATTCACCTAACGCACCTACTCAAAATAGCAGCATAATGCAGATTCACACGTGAACTAAGGTGAGAGCGATCTACCGGCGGCAAGGCCGAGAAAACGGATCAATTTAAAATGAAACCTACCATCACGTAATAAGGTCAACATTCCCACGATCGCTGCTTAAGAGCACAATTAAGAAAGTATCCGATAAGGCTCGTTCGATCGTCTGGGATTCAGGACCTTAATGAAAAAAGATTAAGGTTGGTTTTGTTTTGGGCGGCGCTCGCGGACCGGTTCGTCGGTCGCGAACTTTTACCTATAAATTTGTGTCGGCCAGCCGGCATGCGGCGGGCACGCTTGTCTAGAAGCTCTTTGTAACAAGTGTTTTAGGTCACGAGAGGCTAGCGGGAAATGTATGATTTATTATTGTCATAAAATACACTTGTTACACGTCAGATTTTGCTGAGTCCCTGTAAACATAGTCACTAGTGGTTGCGACTAGTCGCCAGTTGCACTCAACGACGACCGCCGGCGACTATTTTTTAGCTATAAAAAAATCATCATTTCAATTTACTTCAAGTTACTTAGCACTTAGCACTGACCACTTGTGGCTTTGTTGTGGTGACTCAAAAGCTGCGTATACGCAGATTTTATCTAAAATTTACTTGAGATCTTAATTGCAGCCAGTGGTCCCTTTTTGTCATTGAGTTATACTGTACTTATCTGAAGTTACTGGCCTAGTCTGCTAGGTTGCTAATTAGCGAGAAATGTGAGTTAGGAATGGATAGGAATTTATTTAGGTAAGCTTTCTCTTTATTTTTTAAACCATTTTGTAGTTTCATCTCATCTGTATACAATAAGCTGTCTTCGTAAACTTTTTTTTTTTTCATTTTTATTTATTAATGGAGTTTTTTTTATAAACATTAATCTCAGAATGATTCAAATAATATATAATCTAAGTGAGTGCATACCTTGCTTTACCTAAACAGATCGAGATTTTTTTTTTCTTGCATATAAATGAGTTACATTATTTTTGGTGATGATGATAAAATTAGTGCTCATAACGTATCGCAAGTCGTTCCCGCTTCCACTCATGACTCGTACCAAGCGAGTTCAAGCCAGGGACGATCTCCGTAGCATTTCACAACGAGTCAATTAAAGCTAGCATCATTACTGCAAATGTTCCTACTCTGCTCCAAGCATGCCAATTTTAAACCACTTTCTGTTATATTTTGTATGGGAATCAGAATTAAATCAATACTTAGAGAGTGGACCCCAGTAGGGCGCCTTGGTCAGAAGCAGATTGGTGAAATTACAGGGACATGAGACTTTTCATTTTTATGTTGTAGGGTCGGCAGCGCGCGTGTGATGCCTCTGGTGTTACAGGCATTAATAGGCTACGGTAACTGCTTTCCATCTGGTGGGCCGTAAGCTTGTCTGCTTGCCAAGTGGTAGCATAAAAAAAAAACATCGTTATTCTAGAATAACGATGATTTTCCAACTTTTCTTGAATCGTAGTCATCATCAGCTGGGTTATTGCTGGACTAGGTCTTGATAAATGCTATGGAATTGTTATAATCACCACGCTTCACTAACAGATTGGTAGTTGCGGTATTGGTGTTGAATACTCAGGTGGATGCTGCTGCCCATCCCCAGATGTACCCAGTCGGCTTCTACGATATCCACGGGAGAAGACGGAGGATCTATTTTTAGTAAAATTTGAGTAAAATCTTTTAATAAATAAACATGGGAAGTAACATAACATCCATTTCGGTTTGAACTATGCCATCTTTTATACATGTAATTCAGCAATAAATATACTTTGACTTTGACTTTGACTTTGAAGGGGGCCGGTGAAATTACAGGCACATGAGACTTTTCATCTTTATGTCTCAGGGTCGGCAGCGCGCGTGTGATGTCTCTGGTGTTGCAGGCGTCCATAGGCTACGGTAACTACTTTCCATCAGGTGGGCCGTACGCTGCTTGTTTTCTTGCCAAATAGTATTAAAAAAAACAGATCGAAGCAATTTACTTCGATCTTTGGTCTGGAGTTTTCCTATGCTCCTAATAGTTACAAGTGTGAAAATACTTTCGTAAAAGCCTAATTCCTTATGCACCCCGCTTTTTACGGACGCGAGAGTGGATGTGTTTTACTTTGGGGTTATTTATGACCCCAGCTGGGGTCAGTAAGAGATTGCGAAAACAACACGTTTCTGCAATAAATATAATGAATTTGACATTTTGGTTTAGACGAAAACATTGATTTCTTTGAACTCGAGACAAAATTATTAAAAACTTCAATTGAAGTCTTGTTAAAAAATGCGGTCTTAAGTTAAACATGGTTTAATATTAGGTCTATGTAATTTCACAGTTAGAGGGGATGATTTAATCCTGAGTTTTAAGATAGCTTAGCAACGAATTTGTCTCTTTACTTAATAGTCTTGCTGTGCTCGGTGCTGTAGTGTGTCCAGCCTTAAAATATACCCCTCCATCTCCTCTCGTGGATGTTGTTAAAACTGACATAATGGATTACACCAGGAGATGGACAGCAGCATCCTGAGTCCTCAACACTAATACTGCGATCACTAATCCGTCTGACAAACGACTATGGCTAATCCCCCCATTGTATTCTCTGGGAGACGTTTCGTCGAACAGTGGACGTCTTACTGCTCATGATGATGATGATTTACTAGTCTAAAACGTTGTAAATTAGTTATTACTTAGGTGCTTAAGTATCTTTAACTGAAATAAATAACAATATCGATCGATCTAAATCCGAAATGAGGAAATCCGTAGAAAAACCAACATCATAGACATAGCTCTCAAAATCAGCGAGTTAAAATGGCAACGGGCAGGTCATATAGCTCGCAGAACTTATAATCGTTGGGGAATAAAGGTTTTGAATGGCGACCACAAAGCAGACGACGCTGTAGAGCCAGGCACCCTCTTGATGGACTTAAGACATTATAAAAGTAGAAGGAAGTCAGTGGATAGAGGCAGCTTAAGACCGATCATCATGGCACTCTATCGGGGAGGCTTGTGTCCAACATTGGACTTCTACAGGCTGATGGTGATGATGATTGACATACAAAATACATCTCAAATTACACAAAATTGATAGCCATTTCAACTGCTACGACAATTAAATGCATAGTTAAGAGCTAATTACCATAAAACGAACGTAATTAAGTCAATAAAAACATTAAAATTAATCAAAAACAAGTAACATACGGTCATAAAGTTATTTTTCAGTTTAATGAAGATGTCTTTAGAGATATTTACACCTTACATTGACTATAAATTTTTGAAAACCATTATAAAATGTTCCATATTTCAGTACTCTTTGCTTATGAGTAGAGTTCAACTAAAATGGTTGTAAAAGTGTATCTGCTAGATCTAGTAGTCGAGTTTCAATCAGACATTTTAATATAAAGTGGTGTATGATTTCATTTCTTTATAATGTATTTAGTCCATTAAGAGGAAGGCCTTCCTCTACTGCGTCGTCCGGTTTGTGGTCGCCACTCGAAAACCTTTATTCCCCGACGGTTCTCAGTTCTGCGAGCTATATGACTTGCCCATTGCCACTTCAACTTGCTAATTCTGAGAGCTACGAAGACAAAAGATTATATCATCATTCTTCTGACGTTTACTGATAGACGAGGCCTCCCCCATAAAATAAAATCGGACAATTGCCATGATCACCACTCTTGGCAGGCGGATTGATCGCCGTATTCGTGTTGAGTACACAAGTGGATGCTGCTGTCCATTCCCCAGTGGAAACTCTTAGTCGGTTTTTACGACATCCACGGGAGGAGATAGAGGGGTATATTCATAGGCCGGACACACCACACAGATTTCACATAATCCATACTTATTAAAAAATGCAATCACCTCAACAGGGACAGTGTGAAAAGTAACATCTACCCATCAACTATTTCTTTTATTTATTATTACAAATTTCCAGACAGATTTCTTAGATCGTCTGGCAGATATTTGAACATTTTAGTCTTCATAATATAATAGGCCTGATTTTGAGTCATTTTTAGGGTTCCTCAACAGGAAAAACGAGACCCTTATAGGGTCACTTTCTTTTCCATCTGTCTTGCTATCTGTTTGTCTGTCAAGATCTTTTTTCTCAGGAACGGCTATTTGAAAATCAAATATAAAGATTTGTGCCTTAATAGTACCGTAAAATTTGTACTAAATTTTGAATGGAAATCGCAAAAATTTAAATCCTTTAGGGTAACCTCAAAATTCCAGTTACATCAAAATTCTGAAATTTTGAATGCTATGTGGCTTTATGCCACAAAAAAAGAAGTCTTAAAATGAGAAACTTCTATTTTTCACAATAATGAGATGGTAGGTTTAAAAGAAAAAATAGATGAAACTTGACGTCGTCTGACGGTATAGAAATACACTCGAGAGCAATGAATCCGGGTCACTTAAAGAATCCTAAAAATCTCGGAAACTAAAAATGCTAGGTTAATGCAATAAATTGTATTTAATAGACAATGTAATATTCCTTAAATGAAGGTATTAAAACTTCTTAGTTATTGTAAAGTTATATCATAAAAAAAACAAATTTGAAAAAGGGCCACTTTCGAAGATGGAACTACGAAATTACAGCATTTGGTTTTGCTTTTGTTTGTAATCTGTCATTTATCATTGTTTGATTTCTGTTTTTTTGTTGTTTTTTTTTCTGCGTAAACGCAGTAATGGAAGCACGAGGAGGCAATACGAAGTATTAAAATTCAAGAAAATCGTAATAAAGTTCAAAAATTTCATGTTTCCAATTTTTGTTTTAAGGAGAGATCAGCAGTTTTTTTCTTTATGTAATTTTGTGTTAATAAAATGTATGGTGACTCATATTTTTTTACCTTCATTTAAGGAGTATTACATTGTCTATTAAATACAATTTATTGCATTAATCTATCATTTTAGTTTCCGAGATTTTTAACATTCTTTAAGTGACCCGGATTCATTGCTCTCGAGTGTAATTTACGGATAATTACGGACCCGGTGCGTTACAAACGAGCCGCAGTGTCAGAACGTTTTACATGTGGGCCACAGTGTCGTATCAAGAATTTGGGCCTCAACTTGGTGGGCCACAAAGACAACATCCCCGTATCTCACTCACTCACACTTACCCTTTTTATTAGATTATATTTTGGTTTCTAGGACTTATTATTTAGGCTGTGCGTTGATAGCCAGTCAGTGAGTCAGTCACGCAACAATTTTATAAATATTGATTGATAACAGCGTCAACACACTATTGCCACGACGACCTCTGTGGCGCGGCGGGCGAAGGTTCGCCTGCGATGCAGTAGCGGGTTCGATTCCCGCCTCGGAACAAATATTTGTACGATCTGCAAATATTTATTCAGTGTGTTATGAGTATTTTTCTATGTATAATAAAAAAATATCTATCTATGTAATGTATTGTATTAAGTATATCAGTTATCTAGTACCCATAACACAAGCTCTGCTTAGCTTGGGGCTAGATAATGTTGTGTGAAATGTCCAGCATTTATTTATCTATTACTTGAGACTTCGTGTTATTTTTATACCGTTTTCACATCAATGGTATCTTTATATTAGCATTTAAATTCATTTCTTCAAGCCTTGTATTCTTATTTTGATATCTCATGTGTGGTCTGACATTTATGTCCGAATTTAGTTATATTTATTTGAAAAGCCATTAGGCAATTTGCTACTATAGTTTCTAGCGACATTATTGACTGGAATCTTAAATGGATAGAAATGTATAAAATTTAATGCTTTATATGCGTGAAATTGCCGTATAATGGCTTTGTAATTTTATTCTTTGAAGTTTCTTAACTGCTGTATCAGTTTTTATATCAAATTTATTTAAAAATACACTACATTCATGGCTTCATATTCCACAAAAATGTTAGTCTAAAAGAAGTAGGTATTTCTTAGTTCTCACTTAGAACCTGCTTACGGCCGTACCCAGAGTCTGTAATTAATTTAAAAGTTCATTAAATGGTTCATATTTCCATGATTTCCTTATTCGTACTTAAGAACTTTGTGAGACATTAAAGTTTAATGATGTTTCTGAGTACCGTGATAATTCTAATTATGCATTTGGATTAAATAAAATTTTATCATATTTAAAATATTTAGAGTCTGTGCAGAAAGAGAATAGGCGTGGGAGATGAGGGCGTTGCAGTGCTCAAATACTGATTTTGTGTTGTAAGCAATACTATCTCGTCATTAAGGTTAACTACAAGATTTCGATAGTAGTCAAAATAAATTAAAATATAAGATTGCTGGGTTTTATTTAAATTTAATCTATAATAAATAAATAAATGCTGGACATTTCACACTCCATTATCTAGCCCCAAGCTAAGCAGAGCTTGTGTTATGGGTACTAGATAACTGATGTACTTAATACAATCATTACATTAATAGACAGTTTTTACTATACATAGATAATACCCAGAACACCCTGAACAATTATCTACAGATCGTACAAATATTTGTTCCGAGGCGGGAATCGAACCCGCTACTGCATCGCAGGCGAACCTTCGCCCGCCGCGCCACGGAGGTCGTCAAATATTTACTAGTTTCGTTTTTCACCACACCTATTCATTTTCCGTACATATTTAACATAGAAAAATATTAAACTACTAGTTGCGCCCCGCGGTTTCACCCGCGAGAATAATGATGAAAATTGATGATGATGATGATGATGAAAAGTAGCCTATGTGTTAATCCAGGGCGTAAAGTATCTCCATTACAAATTTCACTCAAATCCATTCAGTAGTTTTTACGTGAAAGAGTAACAAACATCCATACTCACAAACTTTCGCGTTTATAATATTAGTAGGATTTCAACCATTTTATATTAAGTAAATTCAACCATTTTGGTAAATATCTTTATTTAAGCAGTTTCTTATAAGCCATTGCTATTGACAAGGCTGCTGATTTATTTGGTCCAGCCCCCGGAATGAATAAAGAACTGGCTATGGGCAGGCCATTTGTCTCCATCCTTTATGGTAAATGGGAGATTTAGGGCCACTATCTGGCCTGAAGGAGTTTTGCTTATGAACATTTATGAGGTGGTTAAAAAAGAAATAAATCTACCTAACTCCAGGCTACTGGAGTTTTATATACATTACGCATTGTCTATTCAACATTCTTTATAAAATGGAGATCTACTTTACTGTTACGTACCATATTTTTGAAAAAAGAATCCGTTCTTCTTTTAAATAACGGGCATTAAAAGTATGAATCGCAAAATGATCAGCGTCATTGAAAAAAAAGAAACCGGAACTAAAAACAAATGACAAATCACGTCGCCCTATTGGCAATATTTCAAAAAGAGAACATTAAACTAAAAACAGCAATACCACAACATTAATAACTAAGTGAAAATACCCATAATGTCCCCCTTGCTACGCCAAAACAGAGGAAACTATTTTTGTCGAACAAAAAATATTTCCGGGATAAAGATTTATTTGGTTCACTCTTGTAGACTCTGGGTAATAATAACCAAACTATAGATTATATAGGGATAACTTTTCAGATATATTAAATTAAATTAATAAGTATTTCTTTCACACAATTTGCTGTGTGTCCAGCCTAAGAATAGACCCCTCCGTCTCCTCCTGTGGATGTAGTAAAGGCCTCATCTAACAGTGGACGCTAAAAACTGCTGATATGATGTCACACAATACTTAGCTTTAAATGAGTGGTCAGGAATGCAATACTCTTAATTCAAACGAATATGTAATGTATGTTTATTTTTTATTTTTTTATTTATGCACCACGTTAGGGTTCACGCCCGTCCACCGCTTTTACTTGACACTTGATGAAAACTTGACGTTCGAAAACGGTCCTTGTTGTTAGGTGTGGATTATGGAATATTATATTGTAACTTAATGAAATAGTGGGGCGTGCCGTTTTAGATCAGACGCAAACTACCGTACTTTCGTCGTTAAATCATCAAAGACGGTGACATCGAATGAAAATTTGACGTTATATGAATTGATTCTTTCTTCAATCATCAATCATTTATCAGTAAAATTGAAAAAAAAACATTGATGATCAGAAGCATGTATTATCTGCCAGTTTCTCGGACTTTAGAGAATTAATTACTATTGCAGATAAACAAAATTATGCAATCTTGCAACGCATTACAGTGTGTTTGTTTCCTAATTGATATAATAAATTGTTATTAGTAATATAGTTTATATAAGTTAACGGTTCATACATCAGCTGCTTACGGTTAAAAGTATTACTCCATAGTTGATTCATTGTATCTTAGGAGTTCGTAGACGTCCCTCAGTATAAAACGCGTGAAATGAAGTGTTTCCCCCACCCTCATGCGTCTCCTGATGCACTACCAGATTTTTATTGCTCAATTAATCCAATAAATTATCGGTGATTTGCCTTCTCACTCGTGTAAGAGCTTTGCATTTGTAATTTTGTTTGACTTTACAATCCTTATTTCCTTAATCCTTTTTCCTCAGTAGCGTGGCGGGCGAGTAGCCAGCTTAACGCAAAAGGTGCGGGTTCTATTCTTACATAATCTGCAAATAATTGTTCCAGGTCTGGGTGTTGTAGTACCAATAGTACTGAGTAGTTACTGATACACAGGGAATCCTATTGTTATGTATGTAAATCTTAGGTGTTTTTTTTTTGTTTAAAATTGTTGGTTTACTCGACATAATTTTCAAAATGCATAACAATATGTTATTTTAACCCATCACTGCATTTTGGGGTCATTTATACCCAGTAATGCTATCCAAAAAACTGCTTTAGTCTTTTAAACAGAAAATAAATGAGGTTGAACTACAATGTTTTAAAAATAGAACTTCGACATTTGAACTGTCTTATAAGTTATTACGTTTCATTCATAATCGTTATTTTTATTCAGTTCAGTTTACTTATGTGTAACTGACTGACTTTGATGGTGACTGGCGCCTATCAAGCATTCAAGTTGCGGTCAATCAATAACAATAAAAGGTCCACAAAAAGTAATTCTCCTCACGTACGGGCGGTCGTCGCCGGTCCATTTCGGAAATTGATACACTGTACCTATCCTATTACTATGATATAAGGTCCATTTTTATTTAAATAATTTTTGCACTGTCCATTATGAGCTGACCTGCAAGAATTTACTGCTCTAGTAGGTGAATAGGGTCTTGTGAAAATGGTCGTTTTTAAGTTTCTTGAACTTCTGGTACGAATTGCTCGAAATAGTATTAGTGTGATAGTGTGGGGGGTCGAGAAATATTGTGTGAATTGGATTTACTGTTCGTTGTCAGCAAAAAACTTGTCATTTGATCTTATTTCCTTTTTTAAGACGATCTTCTGACGTTTGTATCATTTTTATTCTGTTAACCGACTTCACAAAAAGGAGGAGGTTCTCAATTCGGTTGTATTTTTTTAAAAATATTTGTTTCCTCATATCTCCTTCGTTTATAAACCGATTTGAAAAATTCTTTTTTTATTTGAAAAGATACATTTCCAGATTGGTCCTATTTTTTTCAAAACCCAGTTCTTATGATGGAATCCATGAGGAATTGAGGGAACTCCTCAAATGTTATAGGCATACATTATAGCAATATTGGTATTTTCAGCAAAAAGTTATTGTTTTGTATGCCTTTAGCAAATAAAAACATGCAGATAGTCGAATTCAATGGCGGAAGTCGGTTTTTTAATGAAATGTTGTATCAAATAGATTCGTAATTTTTTTTATATATTTAATCAAAATGTTTATTGAGTATAATAATATAATTTAAAGTACAAGTAGATATAGAAGATAAAAAGTACTTTATTGCACACCATACATAAAACAACTCAGACAAATAATGATTCGAAGCCAGGTAATCCAATGAGTGGTCTCTACCAGACAACCTTTGGATGGACAGAACTAAAAGCAGTTTACAAGGGGTATTGATGGTGATCTTAGATCAATGTCAACCAGTAGAAGTCCACTGCCATAGAGTACCCTCAAAGAATGCCAAGACAAACGGTCTTCAACCGCCTCCATCCACCTCCCTTTCTACGTCATCTAGTTTGTGGAAATCTTAATTACCCAACGGTTGTCGGTTCTACTATTATTGTTATAAATTGATGTAAAGGTATCAATAAATTAATAGCTTCAAACATAACCCTTTAACAGCCAATGTTGGGCCAAAAATACCTACAGATCAGATAATCACTGACACGACGTAGGCGGAACGAGGGGCGTCACCTAGTGATATACGATACTGTATCGATGTAATTAATTAACATAACTATGCTTAGCAATTTGCTAAAGTTATTTGTAACGTTTATATAACGCATGGCGAAAGTTTTGTGGAATGTGGAAGTTTGTTTTTGTGTGTTAAGTTCCGCATGATAATCGGTTTATATCATTAATAATATAATAACATTAAATATGTTGTTTTTTATAAAAACTTATTTTTAATAAATTTTTTTTTCCTTAACAATTTTTAACTTTTGATGGACCGATTCTGTTAATAATAATTTTTATATTTATTTGATCAACTATAAACGTCATATATGACGAAAAATCACTTAGTGAGCCACTTCGATTAAATTTAAACTAGTATGTCATCAGAAAAGGGGTTAAGCCCATAATTTTTCCATCTAGTTTGCTACAATCATCACCATCATCATAAGCCTGTAGAATTCCACAGCTGAACATAGACCTTCCCTCTAAAATGCCGTGACAAACAGTCTTGTGCTGCCTCCATGCACCGAACATCTGCGACCTTTTTAATGTCTTTAGTCTATTGAGTTCTCTACTGCGTTTTTCACCACTCGGAAACCCCCAACGGCTCTCAGCCTTCCAATTACAGTAGCAAATGGCAATGGGTAACACAAAAATGGAGATAATTTTAGCCTTAGCGCTGTCCAAATCTTTTGAAACTTGAAAGGAGGAATATTTAGGTCAAGAAATTTCCCCTATTCAAGATTCATAAGATTTAGATAATCAAATCAAATCAAATATCATTTATTGTCAAACATAGGTATGGTATTAAGATGTTAGGTAAAAATTAAAAACAATGTCCACTATGTTACCAAGATTGGTGTACAATAATATTAATGAAGCTAGGTATGTCTATAAGAATTTAAATGTCAAACAAATTACACATGTCATATACCTATATATACCTACGTCAGACTTTAAATTAATAAAATATTCAATTACATAAAAATTATACGCACAATACACAAATGTCAAAGCTATAATATCTAAAATTTCATTTTTTGTCAATTAGTTCCTTAACACTATAAAAACACTTTTCTTGCAGCCACAACTTCATTTTTGTGGTGAATTTGCAATGTGGAAGGTTTTTAATTTCACTGGGTATGGAGTTATAAATTTTCCCACACATTACATAACTGCTATTTAAATACATTGCAGTTCTAGGATACTTGGATAAAACAATTCTGTCTGGGTTTCTAGTGTTTGTGATAGCACTAAGGCTGCCAAATTGATCCCCATTGTTGCGTTCCCCATTTCCATTTGCTACTGTAATTAAGAGGCAATTTTGCGAGCTATATAATCTGCACATTACCACTTCAACTTGCTAATTCCGAGAGCTATACCGGTGATTTTGATTCTTCAACGAATTCTTACCACTTTTAAAATTAAATATTTAATTAAAATCTTTATTGACACACTACATGATACATTAAATTATAGATTCCATAGGCTCCCGAACTAGTTTAAAAAAAAACTGTATTTCAGGAGCCAGTGGCTTCTCCCATCTTACAGCAATAATAATTATGTCTACGTAGAAAGCGAAAGTAGGTACTCTATGTTACTAGTAATAATGATACTTAAATAGAAAAAAAAAACTTTAAAATATGCACTTTCTCAAATTTTGTTCTCAACTTAAATGTGTAGGTATACAATATATGTATGTGTATGTATATAATTTTATTAAAATATTATGTGTGTTTGAAAGTATTATAACATTTATCATTCATCATCTGTATCATGGGTATTTGAAAATTATGTGTTTTAAATTTAATTGAAGTGGCAATATATATTTTGCATGTTTTTTTTTATTATTTTGCTTGCATGTTTCGGTGGTGGTATGGTTACTCTTGGTGGTGGAACTTTCATCAAAGTCATAACAATGTACTAACCACAATCTTTCTGTTCTGAGCACAATTCACCCAAAGTAACCAGTTCACTAGCTATGTACGCACTCACTGTCACTAACAAATTGGAGCAACGCCTGGGGTGCGATGGACCGACATGGACATTGTAAGTATTAACATTTTTATTTTTTAATATAGTTTTGCTGTAATCTTCTTTTTGTATTTTAAATCGTTTTATTCGAATCTAGGCTAGCTCAAAAGCTCATTACAATCAGCCCATAATATTCCCACTACTGGGATTGTGGGTCAACTGTCTATGTGAGTTGTTTTTTAGTATTAAAGTATTAAATACTTTTTAATTTAAAAGCCATAATTTTAGTAATAAGTATAACGATTTTGATGCAAGATGAAAGCAAACTAACTAATCTTTAGTTATCTTATATGCACTTTGTAGACAGATTTGCCTTTTTAATTTTCTTTGCCACTAATCAAAATGCCTACTAAAAATTTAACCCTACTTTATCGCGTTTGGTCTGCGAGACCCCACCGCGGGGAAAAGGGGCTAATAAGTGAAACAGAGATTTATGAGCGTACAGATATGCAAATAGAAATTTGCGGTCCCTCGCCAATAAAAAGACGCGAGTCCCTTCGGGGACTGTTTGTCCAACTGTCGGGAATGACGACTTATAATTATTTCGACATTTTCATTTCAAAAGATTTTGCTAAGTTCCATGACTCGTCCTATTTTTTGAAAGAGGTAAGTATGTTTTGTTTTTATTTCAGCTTACCAATATAAATATAAACTGATAGATACAAAAGTGCTCTTCTTCGTCTTCTTTTATTTGCAGCTTCAGTGGCTGAACAACCATTCATTGGTTAATCGATTAACCAATGAAAGCAAGGAATCGAATAAAAATTTCACATTTCTCGTATGTAATTCGAATCAAACATCGAATGTCTATCAAATTCAAAATTAACATAGATTATCTTACAGATGAACGCAAATATGTTTTAGAGAACTGTATTATCGTAGTTTGTGAGATTAGTCCAATTAAATACCGGATTTAAGAAGCGAAATTCAAATTTGATTGTGTTTTTAGCTCGTCACAGCTCATCACTAACAACACTATTTGAGATAACGAAAACTAATTTTGCAGGAGCTAAAAGACCTAGAACAAACATATTTTCATTGAATGTATCTCATAAATATTATTAATTTAGCTACGAATGTCAAATGAATGCCTTCTACAAATACCAGATTTAAGGAGCGAAATTCAAATTTGATTGTATTTTTAGCTCGTCACAGCTCATCACTAACAACACTATTTCAGATAGCGAAAACTAATTTTGCAGAAGCTAAAAGATCTAACAACAAAGAAAGAAAGAAAAAGAAAAGAAAGAAAATTTATTTATTTCACTCATAGAAAACACAACACAAGATTACATAAAAACACGCATACATTTTCATTGAAATTATCTCTTAAATATTATTAATTTAGCTACGAATGTCAAATGAATGCCTTCTACAGTTTTTTTCAACTCGTTAATGTCAATGTGTCAAACATTGATAATGACGAGCTGTGGTGAGCAAAACACAATTTTGAATTTCGCGCCATTTGCTTTAGCAATGTTTTCTTAATTTTCGCAATCACAAAGACAAGATCATTCTCCGTAGCCTATAACGCCGCTAATCTTTACCGTAATACCGAATCAGACTAGAATTAGTGCGGTAATCTGATTCGCGACGTCACCGCACCGGTGCGAATAATTAGCAATCCCCTACAAAGCCGAAGATAACTGAATAACGATGCAGTACACTATAACCCCGGTGTAAGAATTTTGTAAAACAAAGGGGAGTTATAATCTAAAGACGTTTGCTTTTTCAAAGCCAAATGTCCTTAGATTATTTTTTGTTTACAAGCGATTATGTCTATGTATAGCTATATTGCTGAAGTATAGATGTGCACGTTAGCTGTATTCGTATATGCGTATGTGTTTAGCAAGCCATGCAGAAGTCTGATATTTCAAATTCAGAAGAAATACTATTGAAATTGATATGCTACGACTGATTTCTTAAGTTATTTTTCTACGACAAGGTGAGGCACTTTTACCTGGCATATTTAATCTAATTTTTTTGTTATAAATTGATGCTTAAGATCCAGCTTATGATCTTGTTAAACACGGTCTAAGTCTAACAGACAAAATTAAAAGCACAGAACAGAAATAATAATTTGAAGTTTTATTAATTGGTGCTTCGTTCCAACCGGGTGTTCCACGACACCTCTTGTTTTTTTTAACTCAGTTTATTTATCGTTTATCAGGGCTTACTTATTGGCCGTGGTGTGTCTAGCCTAAGAATAAATCCCTCAAACTCCTCCCGCGGATGTCTTAAAAGTCAATTAAGGGTGACACCAGGGGATGGGCAACAGCATCCAACTTAGTAGTCAACATAAACACTGCGATCACCAATCCGCCTAATCGTGGTGGTTATGGCAATTCCCCCCATTGTATTTGATGGGGGAGGCCTCGTCTAGCAGTGGACATCTAAAAGCTGCTGACGATTTATTATTTTGCAACGAAATTCTTCTGATTGGTCTAATGAAAGGGTTGCAAAGTAAATGTGCATTAGACCGTGAGAGTGGGTGGCGTTTCGTCTCTCTGATCATATTTGTTCATTAGTGGAGAGTATCGTGTTATGCCACTTATTGTCATAACATCATGGTCGTAACTTTGTGATGTCATGTTGTGAGGGGTAACCTTTGTCAGCCTGTTTTATTGATCTAAGGTATCACATTTTTATGGTTATCAAGTTATTATCAGACATTTTCGTATTTTTCATAATATCTGTCATAAATAACTGGTTAGGTTAAACAGCCTCTATTATTATTGATTATCACTGGTTCATAGTAGTGATGAACGTGGGCTTTAGTTAGGTTAGGTTAATTACCATTTTTGAAGTCGGAAATTGCACAGACAAATAATTGTTCCACATCTTATTTTGAACGAAATGCATGTAAATCTATATTTTTGTATCATTAACGTGAATGATTGAGCTATGGCAAAGTTGTCATGTTACGTCAATTTGATTTGCAGTAAATCCAAAAAAGTAAAAACTTTAACCAAATAATTGCGGTATAGAACATTCATGAACTATCTATTAAAATTCAGATTCGAAATATGAATCAGTTCAAACTTCAATCAACCCGTCGTCGGTGTCGCGTCGGTCGGGTAGGCCCCCAACCCCAACAGACTGTTAATACTGACCAACGACCTAACGAGCTGTGACCACATGAATATGCAGGCAAGGACGAATTCATTAATATTTTACACCTCTGATTGGGATCAAAAAAGCTGTATTTTAGTTAATTTTTTTATGTAGGATGCATTACATTCTTTAAATGGTCAAAATAAAAACTATAACCTATATATACTTACCCTATATATGTATATCACGAATATCTAACGGTATCGAGACGTTAGCGAGACGATAGTCAATGCCAAATATTGGCCAATGACATCGCGGTGGCTTGAAATTTTTGTTAGTTGATTGGTTAATTTTTGACGTGTACTTTCGTCTCGCTAGCGTTTCGCTAACGTTAGATGTTCATGCTTGGGCCTCAGAAGTCTTCTAAACCATAGGTTTTTTCTACATAAATTATTGTTGAGCTCAGAGGTTGATACTAGTCCTAGGACTAGAACAAACAATTTAAAAGATATTGGGAGGAATTTACGTTGGAAAAATCTAAATATTAAAGAAACTGGCATAATATTATATTTTTGTGATTTCTAATACTGACATGGTTATTAATCAGACTAAGTTTTGGATTAGTAACAAATGAGAACTAAATAACTAACAGGCCACGCTATGTGTGGGAAGACAAGATAAATCAACAAAATTGAATCTTTTAAATATATTTGGGAATCCAACATTTGAATTCGATGTTTTTAAATGAAGTCATTACAACAAAATCTCAATATTTTCTCGCACAAAAACCAATAAACCGTTTAAAATCTAATAATTTATTTCCATCACAATGCGCTATCAAAATAACAGTGAAAACGTAGGCGGAGTTAATCGGAACAAAATTATAATGATACACGTGCGCCCGCGCATTCAGTGGCGACGCCGAGAGCGACATCTGTCACTCCGCAATTACGCTGGATTTATAACTTAATCACCCGTTTGACGTGCACGATTAATACTCTGTGAAAATAATCACATAGTTTTTTTTGTCTCCAGTGTAATCAGCGGTGAATGGAGTACAATAATTTTCATTTTAACGTCGCGTCGCCACATCGCCCGTTTCGACACGAGCTGCAGTTTAGGGTTACTGATAAACGGTCCTGAGGTTTTTGTTGTGGATATAAGTTACTATATAATAAAAATGCATTTTGTTTCAATAATTGTACATTAATAATTGTAATTGTGTTTCACGTAATGATAGGGAAAGTGACATTGACAATGGTAGAGCATTGTAGAAATGACATTGACGTTTCTTTTTTTTATTGATTGGTGGTCAGGGGTGTAGGGGTGTCAACTCAACGTGTCGTGGCTCAAGTGACGTGTGTGCAGATACGATTATCCGCACCCCTAGGGAATGTCAGATAAAAAAGTGCATACATGTTCGGCGAGGTTGCGGAACAATTTGATTACTTTTTTGACATTTCACAATTTGTTAGGGCGCGGGCGTCAAGAAGGAATGTTTTTCGACACCCAGGAGAAGAGATCACAAGAGTAAGAGTGGTCGTAAGAGTAGGATTATTCTTGTGCAATTAACACAATATACATATTCAATAAAATGTGTATCATAGTGTGTATAGTCGGTGGATGGAGGCGGCTCAAGACCGTTCGTCGTGGCATTCTAACAGGGAGGTCTATGTCCAGCAGTGGACTTCTAAAGGCTGGTGATGATGATGATGTGTATCATAAGATTTAATTTGCACTCATAATTTAATTTTATCTTACACTTACTGTATTTTTTTTAACAATTAAAAAAATAGTCCCTTTTATAAAAATATAGAGGTACAAAAAACATTCGTACACAAATCTTAGTCATGGAATGAAAGTCCAACAAAAACTATATAAATAATAATTTCAAAAAATATGAACTAAATAATATGAAAAATGAAATAAATATTTTATGCAATGACTTTCTTACTTCAATCCTATCGTTACATTCCCAATCATTACCCAACTGCGGATTTTCAACGTCACAAACCAAGTCGCGGTTGGATCGCGGTCGCTCGGACCCGGGAGGGTGGCACCCCGCACTTTAGGGTTACCACCGTGAAGTCAACAGGATGACTGCGGTTTCTCGTGGATTTGTTTGTTGTGGCTCTCATTATTGCAAAAGCTTTTGAACAAATTAAAATAGAGTGCCAACCATACATTAGTTTGGAAGGTTGAAATAAACTTTTGATAAATTCATAAATTTTAGTTTATTGAGTCGTATATTTTTAAATTATTTAATGCATGCGTAGAACATTGTTTAAAAAAAGCATTTGAAACAAGAAAAAAAAATGATTACCAGATAACATATATATATATATATATTATATAGATTGAATTTGATCGCACTGAGATCTATAAAGTATTTTATGTTTAAAGAAATGTTATATTCACTAGCTTTTGCGAGTGGTATTATTTATTACCAAGTATTTTTCTACCGTGGGAACATCTTATATCTTATTGTAAAAGTTCATAAAACTGGTCTAACCGTTTTGGTATTAAAAACCGCCAAACATACACACGCACTCATAAGCAACTTTTTTTTATGTATGTTTTGAATGATATCCTATTTTTTGCACTTTATAACTTTTGATAAAATCGGTCAGACCAGACTATTTTATTTATTTTTTTATTTAATTCAAGCATCAAAGTCTCATAAAACACATCAAATACACTCAATACATAACAGCTAAATAACTAAAACACAGAATATTAATTTAAAAAAGCTTTAGTAACTTTGACATTTAAAAAATTTTTTACTGCAAATTGCACTCACTCAAAAATAAAAAAAACAATTAAAACGACAAAACCGTAATGAGAAAGTGAATATTACCGAAAAAAGCTCATTAAAAAGTTCTCCTGTTAATTTGAACGAGTCGTGATTCCCCGACCGCTCCAAACTTCCTTTTGTGCCTGTTTAATTGAGGAGCTCTACAGGAGCTGAATTAACCAAATGAAGGCAACATACTGGGACTTTTACCTTTTCCTATACTAAGTACCTCGCGTCGGTTTCCTATACGAATTTTTGTACAGTCGTAAAGAAAATAGATAATTATTTTATTTTATTTTAATAATGGACGCAACTGGTATGTCTCCCCCCCAGCACATTACCAATGCAATACTTCTTAGGATGCGTCCTACGTGGCATTGCACTGCGCCCGCCAACCTGAGATATCAGAGTTTACCCGAGTTACTAACAGTACTTACTACAGTACGAATACTCACATTACTGCTTGCTGGCAGAAATAGGTATGATTATAGCACTTCCCCGGATAAACTAGCGAAATAATAAATATATAAAAATATTTGATATTATATAAAAATATCTCTCAATCCCCACTAATACAAGTGAAATTAGAGATTATATTAGTTGGATGTCTGTTGTGATTTTGACGCCTGAACGGCTGGTCCAATTTTGATTAAAACAGAGATAGAAAAAAACCAAAAAAAATAATTGGTACCTGATGTTTTTACTGATAACTAATAACTGAGTTTCAATTATGTTGTCTACAGAATTAACGCAAAATACATACATAATGTATGTAGTTTGTTTTTTTTTTACATCAAAAAACAAACACAAATCTTATTCAAATTAATGAAAAATCAAAACATGCCAAAAAAACACATTTCCTGTTGTCGAATTAAAATTAATAAAAAATAAATAACATGCCAAAAAAACACATTTCCTGTTGTCGGTAAAGTTGAAATATGATCAATCAATTTTCTTAGTAGGAATATCAAAATAGGTATCTATCCAAGTATTTAACAGAAAATTCTCTAGTGAAAAACAATGATTAGAATATTTCTAACTCCTATCCTGAAAAGCATCAGCGACTGTACAATTGAACAAAAGGAGTTTCGTGATCGGCGCCTGCGCACGATGCCATTAGCGCTCCGTGGGCGTAATTAAAAGAGTTACAATACACTGTCCTGACACAGAATAAATCGTTGCACTAACTACGTACAGAAGATTCACTCCAACCAACTGTATTAATCTGTGCTATTTGCTTTGCTGTGTCTTGCCTATAAAAGACCCTCTTTCGTCTTCTCCCGCGGATGTCGTAAAAGTCAATCAAAGCAGAAGATGGGCAGCAACATCCACCTGAGTACTCAACCCTTAGCTCAACGCGTAGCTTGATAGGTGATTGCAATCACCTATCAAGCTACCAATTTGCCTGTCAAGCTGGGTGATTAAAATAGCAAATCTCCCTATCGCATTAGGTAGAAGGCCTTGTCCAGCAGTGGGCATTTACCGGCCAGTTTTAGTTTGAAAGGAAACTAGGCACTTTAGACCTAAGGCAAACTATACTAACAGAGATTGTGTTAAACCTCATTTAAAAGAATGATCTTTGGTCCAATCTACTCATTTATTGCCAAATCTCCTTTATATCGCGTGTGAAGGCTCATATACAATTTTAATATTTAATCAGCGCAGTAAGGCACCTTGTCAATTGGATTGCTCGCATCCAATTCATATTGGGCAATAAAACTATTTTAACATTGAAACCTGATTTGAAGTGACACAAGACATGGTGCAGGGGAATTAAAACAGGGGAATTAAAAACAAGGGAATTAAAACAATTAACTCTCCGAATTGAGCACAATGGTTGAGCGCGCACGACTAACAAGAGCTAGTTCGCGATCTTAAGAAATTGGATAAGTTGGTAGAGCTGATTAGTCGAGAAGCTTAGCTAGTCCTGGTTTTCTTTTCGTAGTTTTTAAGTTAAACTTTAACTATACTCATTTTCCACCGTTAAATTCCAAAACAGAGGCCGTAGACAAAGTAACATTCTAATAGCGATGACGCCAGTAGAAAAGTTCAAAATGACACTAGCTATCGATATGTCACGTGGTCTATTGTATTGAATTACGACTGTAGAAATGGAATCGCTTCAAAGCGAATGCCGGTTGGCTAGGCCCTCTGATCTAATTATATTTTTTGTAAAATCGTCACGTCTTTTCGCCTCTATTTAATTCTAGTTATAATGGCAAATTGTTTATCTACAAACTAGACGACACAGTAAGGGAAGGCTCCCCTCTCGATGGACTATAGACATTATAAAGGTCACAGGAAGTCGACGGATGGAGGCGGCACAAAGACCGTTCGTCGAGACATTCTAGAAGGGAAGTCTATATATCCAGCAGTGGAGTTCTTCAGGCTGATGATGATGATGATGAATGGCAAATCTTTGGAAGACTTTAAAAATAAAATGGCGTGTTTTGAAATAGGGTCGCTTGGAAAACCCACAATACTCCCAAACTAAATTTTTATTTATATATTTTTTTTAAATAAATGTTATGTAAATTTTTGAAAAAAGTTATTGTATTTAATGCCGTATGAAATATATTTTAATATGATTTTATTTCAATTCGATATCTTGCATAGTCTGGGAGGTATTGTAGTATCTAAGTGATCCTATTTGATTGCACGCTAGCGCCAGTTTCGCACACGACAGAACCATGGGATGACATCGTGCTAATAAAAACGATTGCACTTTATTTCAACACTCAAGCACAGAATACATGCATGCATTTGTACGCGACCGTACCCAGATGAGGCAGAGTCAATTTGCGAAAATTAATTTTGTAATGAGAACGTTATTGACAGTTGTATTGGACAAGTTGGTAGCACTGATTTATTTGATGACGTGAATCGTCTGATTTATTCCGACGAATAGTAATGAAGTCATTTATTTTAAATTCACTTTGAACTTACATAAGTACCTGTACTTATACCGATAATTTATTTTTTAAAGACAAAAAAACACATTTTGCCTTTTGAAATATGATTTAAGACTGGCTTTACAGCACGTGCCTAGATTCATAAATCGAGTTGGTTGTTTTATAATTTTCTGAAACGTCCTGAAATTGTGAGATTTCAGAAGAAAAACGTGATAAAAAGGTGCAATAAATTCAACAAATACAATGTAGATCCAACATTTAGTTTAACGGCTAAAACTCCCCGTAAAATCTGATCTCGTTATTCTGTACCATAAATCAATCACCACCGAATAAAAAACGTGTGCTAATCGAGCCGTCAAATTGGGTTTTCAACGTTTAAGCTTATTCTGTGAAAGTGCTGAATCGCACTGACACCCTATAGCCGGGGGTGTAGCGCCATTTTCTTTTTTCACGGTACTGCAATTCTATTAGGGCCTGTTAGTATCAAGTATCAACCGACATTGGATGAATGACGTTACTGTGGTTGACTGCGGCCATGCTTGTTTTTTTGAAAATCGAACATGTTTAGAAACAATTGCTGTTTTGTAGAAACTTTTTTTTTACTATATCGTAAGAGTTTGCATGGTGTTTGCTCATGAGCAAGAAAGTAATAGCTATTTCAATAAAAATTAAAAAAAACTTAAATTTAGATGAATGCATAAAAAGTTACTCAAAAATCCATAAAAAACGATGGACACGTTCCACATTCATTAATTTTGAACTTTTTTTTAATCAATTGTAATTTTGTGTCCCTATTTTTTAATAAACCACAATGCTGGTACAGAGGTGTCGTGTTCGGGCACGCGACCGACAAAAGATCTCAGTTTATAACTGAGGGCCCCTCAGGCCGGCTCGTATTGTTATGTCCCTCGTATCGATCTTATCAGTGTTATATCATTTTACAAGTGGAACAAAGGGGATTATTAATACATGATTTTCTCGCATTAGTGTGGTTTAGCCTTTAATAAAGCTTAATATCTTTTTAAAGCGTTCAGTTACATTTGATTTTTTTATACTCATGAGTCAATATTTTTCTCTATATACGCCAGCTACAATTCTCTCAAAGCGGTTTATTTGGTCGATGCTTAGAATCGCGTCTTCCCCATTGTTCAACTAGATTGCTCAACTAGTTGAGCAGTTGTGCAGCAGGACATTGTTTGTATTACCGAACATTTTTATGCTCTATAGCTCAACTATTTTTTGCTCAACTTAGTCGATCAGTAGGTCAACCTGGTTTAAGAATATACATTTGTCTCGAAGTAGCATCACGCAACAAACAATTGACAGAATATGTACTGATTTTTAAAAATATATGATTGTGGCTTCTGTGTACTACGCTGGTCTACGCTCAACTACGCTGTAATTAAGGGTGTGAACTTGTTTTGGTTAAAAAACCGACCAGTTTAGGACTATATTTTCTTGTAATTTTTCTTGACTTTTTTTTTTTTTTTTATCTAGGTAGGTATCAACACATATAATCAAAGTACAGTCCATTGCAAATAACTTTCTCTAGTTATAATCACTAATATTTGATTATATTTATTAACAAATGGTATATTTATAAAACAGTCCTATACTAAAAGATTTACCAAAAAGTCACCTACCTTAGAGTTTAACGGTGAAAGAATAAAACAAGGCAGAGTCCACACTAGCTGGAACAGTGTATCACGTCGACAATAGCACGAGTTTTTGCCATCGGTCGATGCTGTCGTGGCTTTTTGAACCGTATTTTTTCACTCCATTCGTTGGAGCGAGCCTTTATTTTACCCCATTTTAGCGTAGGGTTGATAGACAGTGTTTTTGTTTAAGTTTTCATGTTATCCTAAAAGGCGTAAAATGCATGACGCCATGAACACGTTAATAGACAGGCGCTTTTGTGTGATACAGATTTAGTTAAATACTTACATTTAGTTTTTTATTAACAAAGTATGTGATGACATTGTACATAAGTATAAAAACATATAACATATGAAAAATCAATGAACTATTGCATTATATTGTTTTTTTTTTTTTTTTAATTACATTTTGTCTAGCTGCTATGCCGTAGCATGATGCGCGTCGAAATCTTTTGTTCGAAAAAAAAAAAAAAAACATGCGTATTGCTATTTATCTATCGTGTATTTTTCTGACCTAAAGCATAGTGACCGCGAAAAAACCAGAGAAACTAAAAATTCATTTAAAAAAATTGCTATCGTGTGTCAGCCCTGGACCACACATTAGTTTCCAACTCGGACAGTAGCCGTCCTCCCGTTCCGTGTACAGACGTACAGATAAATGCTAAGCATCTACTGTCACAATGCAGCTGATGACGAGTGTACACGACCGGAAAGGAAGTTGGTCGGAACCGATTAATGCACGAAAAAGTATGAGGTAACAACAACCTATACTTAGATACATATAGATAATTTCTAAGGATATACTTTGGCGTATAAACTCATCTATAATTTTTATTCCTTTAATTCGTGTGACCCGCGGTGAAATAGGGCCTGCCTACCCCTTAGGGAAAAACGCTTATAAACATACGTAAACATGTATGTATGTATTAATGATGATAATGTTGGGTTTGTCATGCATTCACGCTAAAACTGTTAAACCAATTTTGATAAAATTTAGTACATAGATAGATTCAAACCTGCATTAAAGTATAGGATACATTTAATTTCAGGATTAAGCCAAGATCAAGTCTTTTTACAAATCGATACATTTTCTGTCACTTGTTTATTGCGTGATGCTACTTATAGACAAGTGTCTAAGCTTTGAACAAATAAGATGCAGTTGCCTCGGAAGAATAATGCGAGTAAAACCATGGGCTATTAATTGAATGTCCTTTTACATCGACCAATGCTTATTTTTACGGCACACCACATATTGACAGGTTTCTTTTTTTTTTTTTTTTTTTTTTTTTTTTTTTTTTATGGCATCTGAGTAATTCCTCAATATTGCCAATGTCAAGTTATTGATTTAATCAAACAATGTCCAGTCGTCAAAGTCTTCTGTCAAGTCATGTTCTAGTAAATCAATGGCAGTTTACTAGAATGTTCCTGGACAATTTCCACCCCTTCGAAAAGACACGCAATACACTTATTTTATTAAAATTCACTACTATATGCTCTTTATAAGCTACACCGCTTAAAATGCCACCAAAATTACACGATATACCTCAAAAAAACACTAGAAATTGAAATAAAATAAAAAAGGACGACGTCTCCCTTCGAAAGAGCAGAAAAAGTCCCGACAGGTTTCTTTGAAAAACTGTTAGATTTGGCATCTGTAAGTATCTCATAGTCGGTTAAATCAAGTTTGGGTGTCATTTAATGACATTTTATAAAGTAGGTTTAATTTGCGATATCGGTTAGGTACAATTTAAGGTCCATTTTTTTCTGAAATAATATAGTGAAAATTTACGTGACCTCGTATCAAATTTTAATATTTTTCGTATCGATACATAAAAACAAAATTAAAAGTTTCCCAAAAACATTGTTGTAAATAAAATTCAATAGCCGATTAACCCTGACTCACGATAAAGATCGAATACAATGACTTGAGCTTTAACGCCTTTCAAGCGACAAATCCGGCCGAAGTGACTTTGTCAAGAGGTATCGACAGTGTCAAGTGCGCTGATCCGAGCGCCACTAGCGCCCTCTGCGCCGCTTAGTACGTGATTAAACCGCGAAATGTCAAAGTGCAAAGATCGGGCCTTTGTAGTATCTTCGCCCTCGAGATCCCATCAGTCAATGCTTGCTGCTCTGTTGTGTTCATTCATCAAAAAAGTGCTGCGGGCATGTGTTGTGAACTAGTGTTTTGGTTTTTTTAGTTTGTATACACGGTTTATAATATGAATATCTTTTTATCTTACTTGGCATGGAGCTCATCATTTGTATCGTTTGTGTTGGTGATAAATAATGTAAAAAACAGAGAATTAGAACAAAACATATACGTAATTATCACTAGAAACGGTATATTTACCATGATTTTTGAGCATTATTGATTCCCGATATTTCGGCACAGTTTCATGCGCCATGATCACGGGTAAACTGATGCCTTCGTGAGTAGATTTTTATTGTTCGTAATAAAAGAGTGGGAAAGATGGTAGATCGTTACGGCTACCAATAACAATAAAAACCTACTCGCAAAGACTTCAGTTTACCCGTGATCATGGCGCATGAAACTGTGCCGAAATATCGGGAATCAATAATGCTCAAAAATCATGGTAAATATCCCGTTTCTAGTGATAATTATGTTAATAACCATGATAGTTTCAAAAGTTAAAATATATATGCGTATTTTAAGATGTTTGAACTGAAAACAAAAGACCAATCTTTAAACTTGTTTACAGTTATGTAATATAAGATTAGTATAATTACGACTAGACATAAATCGATAACCTCAGTAGCAAGAACAAATGACAAAAGACTGTAAGAAAAAAAGATTAAAAGGTCCACTTCCGAGGTCAAAAGTCCAATACAAATGTTTGTAAAATGCGATTTATTAAATGTTTACCCTACATTTATTTATTGAAACGATTTAAAACCTGTTTTAGTTTTTCTACCGTTCACTGTGTTTATAAAAAGTATATCAATAGGCCCTCTTGTTTTGAATGTCAATCTTTTTCCACCGCGCGGTCAGTGCTCTTTGTTATTTAAATGAAACGTACCCTGATGGGCAGATGCCCGCACGGGGAATAATTAACTGATGGGCTTTTAAATACGTAGAAATATTTTAATAATGCTCTTGATATCGAACAATGCGTTGCCTTTTCACTTACTGAAGATTATAATGATAAAATTACAGTAATAATATAATATAGATATAATTTCGCTGGCATTTGTTTTTGGTGTCGGTTTTGTATCGGGTATTTTTATATGCCTACCACTCGCGTTTATTCTTTTATTTTTGTCATTTGATGACAAAAATAAGATGATGATGGTATCTGGATTGCATAAATTATGTTTTTCTTGCAATTTCTGCATAGATAATTAATTCAATGCCTAATGATATTTCAACTATTTTCATTGTTTTGTAGATTCTTACTTTAATGTTGTTGAATACTGGTATAAAGAAGCCGGACCGTGGTCCTGGATTGGATTGCATGTAAGCTAAGTTCAGGTCTAGAATCTATAATAATTTCCTTAGTAAAATCAACTAATGAGCAATTTTTTTTTAATTTTTTTTTAATTAAATATGTTAACATTTCTATGTGTAATTATTATTAATGGTATATATAATAAATATATATATATATATATATATGTATATATATATTAGTTTATTTAATATCCTAGGCATTAGGTTGATATTAGTTTTTATTATTAAATTTTTTTCTGTTTAACTGTCATTATTCCCTCTCTGTGCACATCCGACACATCTTTTTCCACAATACACCAAGGTTATCTGGAAGAGAATGCTTTCTAGCATAAAGTTCGCCTTTGTACTTCTTTTAGGTGCAATAAAAAAAACTATCTATCTATCTAAGCTAATTTGAACCCTATAAACGATGTCACAAACGTTTTAAATTTAAAAACAAAATTGGTCCTAGACCTCGGTGTTGGGCAAAAAATAATAATAAATCAGATGAAATTTTGATGCCACCCGTGAACACTTACTCATACATCACTCTCTAAAGATGGCCTAACAGGTGATTTACTCCATCGTTAGCTTACTGCTAATTCTTCCGCGTTCCGTAGTGTATCTCAACTGTCTCTATCTCTTTCTGGCAATTTATCTTGCTGTTTCTATCTCTTTCTGGCAATTCGAGGCGAGTTTACGACGTCATTACGGTTATCAAGACGATGGTACGTCGCTGCAAGCACACAGCGTGCGGAAAGTCGAGAAATTTTGTTGCAGACCATCCAATTTGGCTGGCTTTTATACCAACTGGTTTAATTATATTTTTAGATTTTGGGGTACTAGTTGTGATTGTGACGCTTGCATTTTTAATATATAGGTACTTAGTTCTTTAAGTAATGTATTTTTTTAATCGAACGTAACATAGTATTATTTTATATAAAACGTAATATAGTAACTCGGGAATTAAGTGGGGTAAAAAAAAAGAAAAAAAAAAGAACCCCTTAAATATGATCTAAGTTACTGTCACATAGTCGATACCAAAATGAATGACAAAATGTAAAATAAATGCAATTCAACAGTTTCGGTCTCATTACTAAAGATGGTTTAAAACTAAGTTTAGATCAGACCTATCTAGTCTAGGCTTAAATACCTACCTTACCTTACCTTTAGTATATACGACTTTAATACAATCGAAGGTGGTTTGTTTTCCAAAATCAATTCTCGCGCTACTACACCAATTTCCAATGAGCCAAGCTGACTGATCTTGGATGAAAGTGTCACATCACTATCGAGATGTCGAAATTTTTAACCTCCGCCAAGCAATAATCTGATAATTTAAAGACCACTAGCTGTGACCCGCGGTTACATTCGCATAAAAAGGCCTATAAGTATGTTAATTCAGGGTATAAGCTATGTCCATCCCAAACAACCAAATTGCTCCATCTGTTTCAGCGTGAAGGAGTAACAAACATACTAACAGACATTTTCATTTATAATATTAGTGAGATTGCTAAACTAGGGGTCAGTCAGGTTTTTTTTTTATGCTTTCTTGGCAAGCAGACAAGCTTACGGCCCACTAGATGGAAAGCAGTTACCGTAGCCGAACGCCTGTAACACCAGAGGCATCACACGCGCGCTGCCGACCCTGAGACATAAAGATGAAAAGTCTCATGTGCCTGTAATTTCACCGGCACCTGTACCCTTCAAACTGAAACACAGCAATGCGAACACTACTGCTTGGCGGCAGAAATAAGTACGGTGGTAGTACTTCCCCGGACGAACTCTTTCACAAGAAGTTCTACTACTAACAAAACTACTACTACTGGTTTGAGTTTAGTGGTGGTTGTTCATGGTAGCCGGCCGAATAGTCTCGTCTGTATAACCCCGTCTGAGATAGCCGGTACATGTAATGCGAAAACGCTTGTTAAAACTTTATGCGAGCGCGATAGCTCTATTTATAGCGGTGTTCGCGATTACACCACTGTGTTCTATCGTTCTGATATTCAATATCATTTAGAACTGTATAATGATATTGCTGAAAATAATGTCCATGAATGCAACTGCGATATGTACTGAATACTTTCATCACAGCGGTTCTTTCACTATTGGTTAGAAGGCCCTTTTTAGGGTACCTCAAGCCCAAAATACCTTCTTGGGGTATACCTCAAGCTAGAACCAAGAAAAAAAAAACTCATTGCATTTGTAGATTTTTTCTAGTTATTTTGGTTTCTTGATATCTAATGAAGGTGCGGATTATTAGGCCAGTCATATATTACAGTAAAAAGTTGTACGTAGTTTCATTCTCTCTTGAAACTCCTCTATTTTTGGTATATCCAAATTTAGCTTTAGGTATATCGCGTTTTGCGTTTTTAGGGCTTTTATTTGTAATGACTTGGCCTGTATTAAGTTTATGGGATTTTTATTAACAAAGTATTTGTTAATTGACGTTGACATTTTAAACATTGGTTAATTGAGTGTCAAACTCGTGTAACACAACACTCCCTCTAGTTAAAACTTTTTAAGTGGTTCTCTAATTTTCTAACAAAACATGTTAGCAACACATGTTATTGTTTGTAAAACACCAAAACATGACACAGCAGACCCAGCTTTACTCGACAGTTTTTTTTAAACCAACCCTGATTATTTTAAAGTATACATCCAGGCATAATTATAAAAACAGCCTAATAATTATTTTACTTACCAATAACTCAATAAGGTAGGCATTCAATGTATTTATAGAATACCTATTGAAGTTGACATGGAGTCCAATTTACCAAATAATTTCCATTTGACTTGTGAATTTTATTTTTGGAGACAAAAACTTAAACTAACTAAAAAAAATATCATCAGCCGGATGACGTCACTGCTGGACCTGAACCTCCCTGATAGAATGCCATTACAAACCGTCCTATGCCACCTCCATCCACCGACTTCCTACGATCTTTAAACTGTCTTCAATCCATTGAAAGAGGGGCTTTTTCCTACACTACTTCTGTTTCTGTGCAAGAAACACCTTCTTCTTTATCTGCCCGTAAACATCCACTGCTGGATGAGGTATCCCCCATAACATGCATAGCGTAAAATGGGGGGATTTTCCATAATCACCACGTTTGGTAGGCGGACTGGTGATCGCAGTTTGATGTTAAGTACTCAGATAGATGCTGGCGTAATCCCTTAGTCGCCTTTTACGACACCACAGGAGTTAGAGGAGTCTTATTCATAGCCGAGACTACCACAGTAGAAGAAAATAACTTTTCATTTAAAAACCGACTTCCACCATTTTATTCGACAAAATATTTGGATGAAAAAAAAATTATGAGAGAACCATAGTGGTGAAAGGATTGTTATACTTTTTGAATGCAAATGCTTGGTTTGTTGCTGAAAATAGTAAAATCGCCATATGTATGCCTACAATAATTGAGGAGTTCCCTCAATTCCTCATGGATTCCATCATCAGAACTGGATTCTGAAAAAATGGGACCAATCTGGAAGTATATCTATTCAAATACAAAAAGAATTTTCTAAATCGGTTCATAAATGCGGGAGATATGAATATTATTGAAATATACAAACATAAAAAAAAAAAAAAACAACCGAATTGAGAACCTCCTCTTTTTTTGGGAAGTCGGTTAAAAATACCTACCTACTCATTAATACGTATCAAAACATGTCATGTTATTTTGCAATCCATTCACTTATCAAAATTATAATTTTTGCAAATAAACCTAATAAAATCTATCATTCCTACTAATAATTACTAATTTCTATCAGACGTCGGCACACCCGCTGCGTAAGCTCAAAATCTCAGCGTGATTTGTAAAATCCATATTTTTATGTCCATTTTAATTTACAGTAATAATATTAATCGTTTTATTAAATATTTGAATTAATAAGCGTAGTGTACACCGCGGGCGGTGTCGTTAACGGAGTGAAAATCAAGTAGGCATAAATGTCAAGTGTTACACTACTTTTCCATGATAGACAACTGAAAAAATAAAAAATAAAAATAAGGGTCAATTCTCAGTGACTAATAAATTATTGTAATTGAGTTCATGAAAAACATCAGCAGACTTTAGTTAGACGTTTACTGCTGGACAAGGCATAAAATACCACTCACCCATAAAATACAGTGGAAAGAATTGCCATAATCACCACACTTGGCAAGATTGGTGATCGCAGTATTTCTGTTGAGAACACAGGTAGACCCCTTAGTGTAATCCCTAAGTCACTTTTTATGACATTCACGGGAGGAGATGCATTTACAAGTAATAATCATAATAACATGCATAACATAACACCCCAGCAGTTACATACATAGTCCTGCCTGATCCCATACTAGGATTACAAAAACAAATATTTGCAGATTTCAACAACATTTTGTCCTGCAGCGGGAATTGAACCCCCTCTTGCGTCTATAACATTAAATATAAGAGTTTGTAAGTTACAACATAAATGAATTCCTGCAAAACTACGCAGTATTTTGAATCACGGGTGACGTTGTCTCTGAATTTCCACGCTGTAGAAGTAAAACTAGTTCTACACTAGTTCTAAATTCCGCATGACCGCATTCCGTGACGCGTGACACTGACGTCGGACAGGGCGCCATTATGCGAGTGAACTCGGACCCCGCTATCGGCGACACGCTGACACTTGAGGCACTGTTCATGGCTCCGTGACCCAGTTGAACGCATTGTTGTTTGTGAATTGAGATGATTTCCCGGGTCTGTTTGTTTACAACTACAAGACTGTATTGACAGCTCGATCTATTCAGTTACAGTCATAACCTTGGTTACGATATTTGGCCTGAAAATTAAACTATTAACTCAAAGATTGAATATGGGACAATACTCTTGGTAAAACTGAAGCAGTCATTAAATTGCATTTTACATGACATTGCGCTAAATCAGCTATTTTAATGTCACCATGACATGTAAAATACTTTAATAAACGTCATAAAAATAATGTTGACAGAAACATGCTGTTATATCAGCATCACTTCCTTATAAATCTCAGATAATAATCTGTTGTACCTTCATTGTTACATAGATAAAACCCAGTAGCGATCAACAGCTTCTTAATTAGCTCTATCGCGAATATAGCTTCGAAGTATCTCCCGGCTTCCCCGTAACTTCAGTAGCTAACAAGTATTTTTGTAACATCGTAAAGTAGCAGAGGCTTGAGAGCGCGTCGGTAGCGCCACCCGCGGCGTTGTTTATGTCGCGCGATCTTGCGATAACGCTGCATTGTGTGCACGCACCTTTAGAGTATAGAGTTTCGCGCCGTTTAAGTCGCGCTGTATTCTATTCGAATTTGTTCCTATTAATCCGTAATAGGTAAATTCTAATTCAGAACTTGCCTACACGGGAATCATTGTTGCTTTTAGAATTAATTTTATATTGTAGGTACTGTTGAGAGTATAAATGCTGACTAAAAATGTGTACAGACTTTTTTGTTTGAATGTCGATAAGTACATTTTGACGAAAAAGTTTTCGAGATCGTTTTTAACCTCTTCAAGATCTTACCAAGTACCACAAACCAGATACCTATACCCTGATTTTTTATTTCAGACAATTTTTGTAAACAAACAAATGTCAAGATATGCTACTGTGTGTATAAGTGTCATGTATGTGTGTCATATGTGAATTTACACGTATGCTACACAATCATGACACATATACTCACAGTGGCAAATCTTGACATTTGTTTGTTTACAAAAATTGTCTGAAATTAAAAATCGGAGTATAGGTATCAAATCTAAGACAATATAAAAACAAACACAAGATTAATGTACTCTACATACACAAGCTTGAAAGTACAGCTCATTGATAGTGATTACCTATAATGATTTATTATTCACGATCACACTGGGTGTCTCATTAAAGTTTATTTATGACGTCAAAGCATCCTAATTTTCAACTATTAAATAATTGAATGCTAAACAAAATGAACGTTACAAACGGTGGGGCACGTGGCAAGAGCATACGACCTCAGCAAGATGCCTTTGAAAAAATCCGTAGATGAAAAAATCTATTGTTATTCCAGCAACAAAAACCTATTTACAAATACTCGCGCGCCCGCCCACTCAAAAGGTGTTTATTTAAAAATTTCGCTACACAATACGAATGTCACATTTTTTCACTTTTCGCGCCATTTAATTCTGTTTCGTGCCATTAGAACACACCTTTATATTTTCTCCATAAAAGATAACCTTCAAACAATATTTGAACGTATTCCTTTTGACATAGAGAAGATTGAACTTTTGAATTTTGATTTTCGAACTGTTTCTTGGTTTGTCGATAATACTGGACGTTTCTTTTTTTTATTCGGAGTTTTGGACACGTGTTTATGGACGTTCAATTTGTGTCTATTGATTTCATTGTAGCAAACCTTTTGAATTTATTACTTTTCAAAGTTATCAAAATTTTGTAACTGCAGAGATGTTCTCGAAAACATTTGTAATGAAAATTATGAGTAAAATCAGCATCGCTAATGTTACACAATGGATTGCAAAAATCTTCGAGGATTTGTCAAAATTCTATGCTAACTGATTTTGGAGCATTATGTTACTCCAAAAAGACAAAAATTTTTTTTTTTTTCATCGTTATCATCACAAACCTGTTTACGTCCACTGCTAGACGAGGTCTCCCCCATTGAATACAATGGGGGGATTTGCCATATTCACCACGCTTGGCAGGCGGATTGGTGATCGCAGTTTAGTATTGAGTACTCAGGTGGATACTGCTACCCATCCCCTGGTGTAATACCTTAGTAAGACTTTTAAAACACCCACGGGAGGATGCGGGGTATATTCTTAAGCCGGACACACCATGGATAATTTTTCTTTAAGAAACACAATTATCACTTTGACCTTTGACATCACCATAGGGTAACAATGTCTCATTCTCACAACACAATCTGTAGGTACCGTTGCATAATCCACATCTCGAGTTATAAATAAACATCTCACATCTCGATAAGAAAGGGTGTCTCGATTGGAATCACGGTGACAAACATCGGGGCCCTATTGTGGTTGCTAAATTTGTTTCACCGTTTCCGATCTCCTTACGAGATTATTTTATTATTGTAAAGCCCAAGATTATCGGTTATATAGAGCCTGTTTTGGGTTGTAAGATAAATATTCATTGGATTAGAAACTTGTGAACTATCATCATCATCAGCCTGTAGAAGTTCACTGCTTGACATAGGCCTCCCCCTTAAAATGCTACGATGCATGGTTTTGAGCCGCCTCCATCCACTGACTTCCTGCGACATCAAACAATAACCAAAGACAATTATTTTTTGTGAACTATGTTTCTACTGATCGAAGAAGTGTGAAGTATTTCAGGGTAAGCAACACTTCAGCAATGCCCCCATTTGTTGCCCGTGGTACAACTGGATTGCTTGGTAGTTCTACGGGTTCTTTTTTACCCTTATTACTACTGGTAGTACCACGGGCAACAAACGCATGCCCTTGGTGTTGCAGAGTCAATATAGGCGACAGTAACCGCTTACCACCAAGGTGTTAAGTGGTTACCGTCGTCATAAACCGTCTGTGGGAAGGAACGTGTGTGGAAGTGGTAGGCAGAGCTTCAAATGACTCATCGCTGCCATTGCTTCCCAAGATCAACTCGGCTAACGCATTCTTCCAGTAATAATACTCCTAAATAAACCAGCAGTCAGGACAAATCTTATACCAACGATAATTGTCCAACAAGTCCGAAAATGCAATTAAATTAGCTTTCACTAGTAAGTTTTTGTAAGTAATTGCAAAGTTCATCGTCCGAAAGCAATAATCTATCTTCAAAAACTGCTAAAAACATGACTGTCAAGTTTTTACGGCACACAAAATGGACAGGCTTCGAAATTCAAAAAAGAATAGGTACTCGTGTTCGCGTCAGTTATAATAAGATTCGGTCTTCGGTTGGCATAAAGAGCCATTATGTCCGTTTAGTATTGTTCGCCTAATGCCGTTCATTCTTCCCGCTTATTCTTCGTTCATTCATTTCGGATCATCCCTAGTTTGGGCAAACATCTGCCCATACGCCCTCGCATTTTAAAAATGGATTGTGTGAGATTATTCTTTTGAGGTTTTTTGTGAAAAGATTGTTAGTTTTTTTTTTCTAATTTTGCTATAAATGTAATGCAATATTTTTACTTACTTACATTTTCCTTTGACAATGAGGAGACAAAGAGTTGTTAACATTAAGGCACTATTTTTTTACAACATGCTCTAAATAATATAATTAGAATATATATTTTATAACTTAGTAAGTTGGTTTAACATTCCTATAACTCATTCTATCCAAAAATTTAATTATTTTTGACGACTCTATATACGATTATTTATTCGCAATTTTCTATTTAAGATATTTGGATTTTTATTCCAGTTTTTAATTCGAGATTTCACCCGCAAAAACAATGATGAAAATTGAAGATGATGATGATGAAAAGTAGCTTATGCGTTAATCCAGAGTATAAGGTATCTCCAATACAAATTTTACTCAAATCCATTCAGCCGTTTGAGCGTTTAGTGTGACTACACGACACTATAAAGGAAAGCGATGTCAAGTTTACCCTAACAATATTTGATAATCTGATGACGAATAAAATTTACGAAATATTTTTATTCGAAATTTGGTCATCAAAAATATGTAAGTATATTCTGATGACCAAATTACCCGATGACGAAAGACCGCTAACCAGCATGAACAAAGGTAAAAATTTGTTTCTTGACTTAACTACTCCAAAATATGCATACTGGATCTATGAGTTACAAAAAAATAATCATTCTAAACTGATACGTTTGTAACCGGATCATACGGCGTGCGGGATCTATTAGTAAATAGGATCATAACTGCCGGATTTATCAGTAACTACTCACATTTTCACCTCCACAACTCGTTACTAGATTGGTTGACTTTATTTAAATAAATACAAATTGACCGCGCAGTCAAAAACCCTTGATTCAAAAGCACAAAACACCCGCATAGCGCATTTAATAAGCGACAATTATTTTATTTTCATCAATGCGGGCTTCGATTCAACTCGCTCCATTATCACCCTTTGGTCTTTTAATGAACCGTGATAGTTTGATATATGTAGTAGATATATTAAACACGATCTCTTGATAAATATCTACGTTTATCATCTATAGGGTCAAATGCACATTCTCGCTTTTTCTAAGTAGTCTGTCCAATTCCTAGCTGTAGGGAGTTAATCATCATTTTTAATTTTTAAACGGCTTCAAAATAAGGAGGGTTCTCAATTCAGCTGCATTTTTTTTAAATTTGTTTGACCATATAAGGAATATACCCTCCAAATTTCAGATCTCTAGGACTTACGGTTTCGTCAGTACCTACTTTTTTTTAGTTCACCTCAGATTTTCGATGCTGCGCTTAGAGCATTTTGTAAATGCTCCGTGAAAGAGCTTTTGACGAATGCAAAAGGCGCTCAGCCGGAATTATTCAGTCAGTCACGCAACGATTTTATGTACCTACCTAATACTAGCAAAACGACCCGGATTCACACGGGTAGCACTAGCCAAAAAAAATTGTATTGATCTCAAGATCTGCTGCACTTATCTATAGATTGCCTGAAAATTTCATCAAAATGGGTCAAGCCGTTTTAGTGTTCATAAGGACACACACATACACATTGATAGATTTTTATATATTTATCCCCTTATTCATAATAATTATTCAAACCTATTATATTTAAAATAGCTTCAGTTTGGTTCTCTCTGATTTAAATTAAAGACATACGTGAAAAAAAATCAATTTTAGCTATCAAAAATTTAAAAATTGATAATTAGAGAGGAAGATAGATATTGATATAACATCGTAATATCATCGGCGCCAGCGCTTATAAACGTCCATTAGGTACTTACTGCAACATTGATTCAAAGGTCAGATCTATTGACATCACCATCAATACAGTTTGACTCAATCTGGTGTTAAATACACATTTGATGAATAAGCATTATGGAAATTAAAATGAATTAAATAGAGCAGCGAAAAATCTAATAAAGTTTTTAGAGCAAGTTTATCATTAACATCTTGATGTAAACTGACATTAACCCTATAAATTGTATGTTGTTGGCACTGATCTTTTATAAATTTAGATGCACATTTGTAGTTCTATATACATTTAAAATTTAATTTATTATACTATTGTAATTTTAAATTTATTTAGTTATTCTCATTTATTATGACAATTATGCATTTTTTCAACTTTGTCCGGCGGAAGGCATTTGTACGCCATATCACAGGTCTCCCTAGTTTGGGTACTAATGTTTTTCCAACCAGTACCTACTAGTGACTTTAAAAATGTAACTATTAATTATTAATTGTACTTTTTGTGATTTTTGTAATGTTTGTTGTTTTTCAATATATTTCATTTCATTTCATCTTTGACTACCATTTGCATACAACTGAAGTAGTATTGCTAGCACTGCGAGTTTTGGTTCAAGCGTTAAAATGTTACTTTACCATTATAAGCCACTTTTAAGAGGAGGTATCGGTATGGGGCTTAAACCCTTTTGTACGCGATAAAAGTATGCTTCTATTTTGGCTATTACTTCATCAAACTCCATGAAATCATGGGCAATAAACGAAATTTTGTACACGTGATCAGTACAAATCAAGGTGCGGTCAGTTTTTTTTTCTATTAGGGGTTGTCACGGCCGTTTCACATCATGCTTTCAGCGTTGAAAATAGATGGCGCTGCTCTGTTACGTAAATATCAAGTGTCAAAATAAAGTTAAATGTCAACATCAACAACGTAGATATATTTTCGTTTCGTGGTGTTTATTTTTGCTTACTTCTAAAAACATCACGAAATCATTAGCGCACACTCAAGAAGCAGACACAAACAGAATATCATGACTAATAGCCACGGACTAGTTATATAATAGCTTAGTATGCGTATACCACAGATAATACATTTGACAATCTTGGCATTTACAGTTGAGTCAGCGCCATCTATCGAAACAATTTGAACTACTTTTTTTTTTAAATCGAAGTTGAAAAGCCCTCATTGTTTATTTATGATTATTTTATAAGAAACTAACGCACCACAGGTATATGCCGTGGTATTCCCGGTCTAAAAATATAAGACACGTCTCTTGCTGGTTATAACCAAGGGATTACACAAGGGGATTTGCAGCGGCATTCACCTGAGTTCAACACCAATACTGCAATGTGATGGGTTATTCCTGAAATCCCCTTTAGAAATCCCCTTTAAGGGGATTTCGGGATTTTTTTTCCCGAAATCCCGTTTGAAGCTGCTAGTTCAAAATCAAGGGGATTTCGGGAATAAAATAAAATATTTAATACAATTCCCGAAATCCCCTTTATTGTGTTTATAAGCAAAATATCATCTCGAATTACAAATCTCGCATAATCGGTCATTCGAGATGATATTTTGCTAATCATTAAACACATAATGGGGAATAACCCCAATGCGATCACCAATTCGCCTGCTAAGCGTGGTGATTATGCCAAATTACCCCATTTTATCCTATGGAGGAGGCCTCATCCAGAGTACGTAAAGAGACTTATATGATGAAAGTAGTACGTACGTTGACTACAAATATTTTCTTATGTGATGCGTAACGTACGAATCATGTGGGTATCTTGCGATTAATTAATAAGAAGATGTTTCATAATTGTGTTCATTCATGCGTAGAAGCGTTCATTCCATTCAATTATACTCATTCAGAGCAATGTTTACCGGCACCCATCACATAGCTCAGTGGAAAGCAGCTAGATCAATTCATAATGTCATACAGCACTTACATTGCACTACTGCTGATCTAGTAGTTAAAGGCAAAGATATACCTGAGCCGTAAGAAACGCTCTTCGGTACTTAAGAGATATTTCGTCATGTTGAACGGCGCTAAGTTAAGCTAAGTTTTTTTTATATTTTTGTACTGTGAGAGAAAAATAAAAAATTAAATTGTACCAGTAAAATAAGAAACACCAGCAAAGTAAATGGTGTATATTTGATTGGTAAACACTCGGTAAATACACGATTTGTTTGCGTAATTTGTTTTTTAATACATATTAACACAATTTTCAGAACCAGTGCCTAACCTATCGATATAAATATTAACACCCTTATTCATAATGGTTTTTGAAACCTATTTTAGTTAGAATACCTTTTGTTTTGTTCTCTATGATGTAAAATGACATATGCCAAGATATATAAATACTAATACTACTAAATAATAAATAATAATACATAAAAACAAGATAAGAGCTATTTTTTAAACTCTCGCGATTAGAACACATATTTATTATATTGTCACGGGTATTTATCGCGTAAGTTAAATAATAAGGTAACACGCGATAAATACCCGTGACAATATAATAAATAAAGATAAGAGCTATTTTAGCTATCAAAGGTTTAAAAGTTAATTACAAATAAGAGGGTTAGTATTTTTTTTAATTATTAATAGCACCGAATCACCGAATAAAAGTCCATTGTAGGCATCAATTAAACCTTCTTTAAAAAAAATACTTACGTTTAGGTACCGAAAGCTTTGATATTTTTTCTGGATCCCGCGAATACATAATATTCATGCTGTTCTTCCTACCTATATGCGCCATGGAAGCCTAAATCTCAGCTTGACCACTGTGTATCAGCTGTTTCCATTCATAAGCTATGGTCATCGGGGTCGTATCAATTAAACAATATTACATTGTTACGATGTCCGGCGAACGAAGGGTTAATTGCTATTTGGCCGTCTAAAGCTGATCTTTGGTCATTGAGACCATTGTCGTACACCTTTCGATTTGATCGGTACGGGTTAACGAATCATTGATTCCTTAATACAAACAACACCACAAAAGAGTAGGAGGGAATCTACTTAATAAAATTGGCGATAAAAAAAAAGCTGTTGTACATGCAATCATCACACCAGCCTGTTTAAGTCCACTGCTGGACGAGGCCTTCCCCATTGAATACAATGGGGGGATTTGCCATAATCACCATGCTTGGCAGGCGAATTGATGATCGTAGTTTTGTGTTAAGTACTCATAGTACAGGCAAATTAGCAAAAAGTGTGGACCTAAGTCGTGTAGTCGTGGATTCTTATGGAAACGTTAGATGACACGAAAAGAAGCTTATCCTAAGTTTGCACCGTTTCTGGCGCTTACGGAACCCTTTTAAATATTAGGTACAAACTTAAAAAGGCCGTAAATTTTAAAATAGAAAGTAATTACTTGATGCAAGTTAAATTACGTATAGAGAGACTGTCTTAGTGCGTTTAAGTCGATTTCCAGAACTACATTAATTTTTCCCGAAGTAGAGCGACAATAAAATATGGAAAAGTGCCTTACGCGAGACGCACCATGGTGCAAACCTGGTAATGTATTTCGAACATTTTTCTGATATGTCTATCAATTTGCACCGACTACCTTAATTTTCCCGGAGCCGTAATAACCACAAAAAGTTTTTTTTGTAAATGATTTTTTGTTGTATGTTCCGTATGTCGGATTTAAAAAATACTTGGTGCAAATGTAGATCATAACGGTTCAAAGTCTATGCCAAATTGCACCGACTACTTCTATTTTTCCCATTAAGTTACGGATATTTTTATGGTTTTCAGCCTATTTCACCCTGTTCCGGAGGGTGAAATTACTGATGCTTATTATTAGAGGTGATTTTTGAGCCATACAAAACAATTAGAAAAGTTTTCATGACTACATCTAATTAGTTCCACACTTGTGCAAAAAATCATCTAATTTGACTGTATTATCAGGTGTATGCTTCTGCCCATCCCCTTGGCGTAATCCCTTAGTAAGGCTCTTACTACATCCACGGGAGGAGATGGAGGGGTCTTACCCACCACGGCACAAATATGCAATGATTGCAGTCAAATATATATTATACCTATTAGTAAAACAGTTAATTACGGATAACATCTTGTACAATTGAAATGAATGAAATGAAATTAATGAAAAATTAAATGAAAAACATTATATTTGACTCGAAAAGAAATACAACAACAAACAAACAGAACAGAAGTAGAATAGGACAAACTAACATGTAATAATTACTAGCTAAATTAAATGTCCCACGCACTCACTCTGTGTCACAGTTCATTTAAATTGGTGAAATTAGTTCTAAAAAGAAAGGCTGAAGTGGTAAAAACTTGAACTAAGTACAATAACTTCTAAAGACACTTCTGACAACTATTATCAAGACAATGCTATCATCATTAATTCTTAAAGGAAATACAAATTGACCAACATCATCCAGCTGACAAAACAAATGCACAACATCCTTTCTTTTGCTCGCACATCCTTTTAAACTAATTTACACAATTATTAACTCTATTACCACTGCACAGCTTTCAAAAGGGTTAGGTATAGCAGAAGAGTACAAAAACCTTCTAGAATTGCACTATACCAACCTCTGAAGACCAGCAGGGCGATTCTAAAACGTCGGAAACGTTTCCGATCGGATTCGTTAGTTATTCATTTCGATGTGGTAAGTGACTAAACATTTTTCTAACATATTTATCTAGTAAAACACAGTAATATACGATATTTATTGTTTTATACTGTGTTTTACTAGAGAAAATTATTTAAGTTACTTACTTATCACATCGAAATGAAAAACTAACGAATCCGATCGGAAACGTTTCCGACGTTTTAGAATCGCCCTGCTGGTGCGGGAAAAATTGCGGGACAAATGTTTGTATGATCTGCAAATATTTGTTCCGGGTCTGGGTGTTATGGTACCATGGTACTCGTAGTTCCTGAAACCCACAGCACAGGGAATCCTAGTGTGGGATCAGGACTATGTATGTGACTGTTGGGGTGGAGGAAATGGAGGTAGTATTATTGTATGATATTATATAAAACTAATATAATAAATTATACGAGTAAAATTTGAATATCCGACTAAAATAAAAAAGTAGTTTATAAATAATTTTATTTATGCAACCAATTTACGTATAGCTTCTCTTAGATCACCAGCATACCTACTTGGCTCAATATTTTAATTTAAAAACATGGTAATACGTATCAATTATCTTCAAGCAGCTGTCACCGTTTAGTGGCATCGCTTGGACAATTAGAACAAGTGACCACAATTACAGATGGCGTCACCAGCGAAGACGTGTCCACGAATTAAAACTAATGGAGTTCGTTTGTCGAATGTAAATGTAGGCCGATGGGTGCTTACTGCAGATGCTGTCAATATTATGTTGAAGCTGCATGGCTGTTTGGTTCATTCATTCATATTCGTTCATTCATTCGTCAGACGTTCACTGCAGGATAGGACCTTCCCCATAGAATGCAGATGCTGTCAATATTATGTTGAAGCTGTATGACTGATTGGTTCTTTCATTCATGTTCGTTCATTCATTCGTCAGACGTTCACTGCTGGACAGGACCTTCCCCATAGAATGCAGATGCTGTCAATATGTTAAGCTGGATGGTTGACTAATTCATTCATTCATGTTCGTTCATTCATTTGACAGAGGTTTTCTGCTGGACAGGACCTTCCCCATAGAATGCAGATGCTGTCAATATGTTAAGCTGGATGGTTGACTAATTCATTCATTCATGTTCGTTCATTCATTTGACAGACGTTCACTGCTGGACAGGACCTTCCCCAATAATAGAATGCAATGGTCAATTGCCATAATCACCACGCTTGGCAGGGGGATGTGTGATCTCAGTATTGTTGTTAGTTACTCAAGTGGATGCTACTGCCCATTTGCTGGTGTAACTTAGTCAGCTTTTAGCTTTTGCCACGATAGGACATTCTTTAGTCAGAAACAAAATGGTAAATACTGCAAATATTTGTTCCGAGTCTGGGTGATGTAGTACCATGATACTCGTAGTACTAGTGTAGGATCAGGACTATGTATGTGTGACTGTTGGGTGTTATGTTATGTAATTACAAAATGTCATAGAGATTTATGAGATAATATCTAAGAGGGCTCTAGCACCCTCACTTACATCAAGATCAGTGAAAATCTACGTTTGAAGCTTTATTTGAAAAATCTACGTACTTTACACTCAACCCACCTTCCCCTACGTCTCTAGGTATTTGGTTCTCGAAAGAACTTAATATGAATATAGGTACCTATCAGTTCTTAGTACACTCAATCAAACCCAATAAATATGGTCGTCATTCTCATATATTCCAATTTAAAGACCGTGAGCACATCGCTGCATTATAACTGACAGTTCAGCCTGTACGTGTAATTAAAAATTAACCTACATACTCAAAGACGGTTACATAATATGTTAATTGCGTGCAAGTGATGTTATAATTAAGAGTATATTTTTTAATAGCGATTTTAGTTATCACGTTTTCGGCCTCGTAAAGAGGCTTTTTTTTCTTTTTTTTTAATGGCATCTGAGGATTGTCTCAGTTTTGCCAATGTCAAGTAGCATAGATAATAACAAACAATATCCAGTCGTCAAGTACTACGTCAAGTCAGTTTCTAGTAAATGGATGGCAGTTTACTAGAATATTCCTGGACAATTTCCACCCCTTCGAAAAGACACGCAATACACTTTTTTATTTAAATTCACTACTATGTGCTCTTCATAAGCTACACCGGTTAAAATGCCACCAAAATTACACGATATAACTGAAAAAAACACTAGAAATTGAAATAAAATAAAAAAGGACGACGTCTCCCTTCGAAAGAGCAAAAAAAGTCCCCGTAAAGGGGCTTGTAAAGAGGTCTGCATAGTTAACAAGCATTTTGACACGAGCGTATAGCGTGTGGCGCCCCTAGCGGACAACATGAGAACCTCAATTTCCATACAAATCCGTGGTACACGCCCGTGTAGTTATATATACAGACTCGAGCCTTAGGTCTGGGCAGCGTTCGGGAAACTGTGCCATATCTTCTCGTCACAGATACCGCAGAGCCTCAAGACGAAATTCTATACAAGTGCATGTTGCCAGTAGATACACGACACTAAGTCATACACAAGCTCAAAGTCGCACAGCGCGCTATAGAGAGAGCTATGCTTGGCGTTCCACTACAAGCTAGAATCCAAAATTAGAAGATCCGTAGAATAACCAAGATCAACGATATAGCTCTCAGAATTAGCAAATTTAAGTGGCAATGGGCAGGTCACATACCTCGCAAAACTGAAAACCGTTGGGGAATAAAGGTTCTCGAGTGTGGTGACTACAAACCAGATGACGTGGTAGAGGAAAGCCTCAATGAACTAAAGACATTATAAATGTAGCAGGAAGTCAGTGGATGGAGGCGGCCTGAGAACGTTCGTCGTGGCATTCTATGGGGAGGCCTATGTTCAGCAGTGGACTCCTACAGGCTGATAATGATGATGATGAAGGTTGTTGAGTGTTTTTGCTTTGTCTTTTCCTAATTGTTCTCTGTTACTCATAATGGCGGTTTGTTTATCATCATTTCCTTGTGCAACAATAAAAAATATTAATGTTTCACCGTCTCCTTGCCAAATGTACCAAAAGTACCGCACGGGGGACTAATCGCATTAGACGCCTGCAACCGTTCACGGGTTATTATGTTTATTCGTTTTTATTCCGGGGGTCGGAACGACCAAGACAAGGCAAGGATTCATCTTTGTTGAGGGAAATTAGGCGGATTAGGGTAAAGATAATTATCTATACTGCATGTCTACTTACAATAATTCATAATTTCTTGTCATTTGTTATTTTCGAAAATACGCTGCAAAAATTTGTTTTTGTGATTTTCTACACTTCATTGATTCAAACTTCTAAAAATAATTAAAAATTTAATATTTGAATGAAAAAACATGTAAAAAAATTATAGTGAATTTAAAGATTTATTAAGAGATTTTTGAGTTAAAGAATTTTCAAATATTTGTAAATAAAATTAAAAACTAAATTTAATTTATTGTATCTTGTGTTTTTGTTTTTAATGAAAATTTTAATTTTCGAATTTAAAACAACTAATTAATTAATAAAGTTATTGTGGCAAAACTATTTTAAATAATTAATTTGAAATATTATTATTATGATGACTATTTTTTTTTTAATTATTATTATCTATTTGTTATTCGTGGTTTCATCACTTTCTAACTAACCTGAAATTTAATGAGTTAGATAGTAACAAAACTTTGCTGTTGTCAGCGTCTTAACAAATGATTCAGGAGTTATTAGACCCAAAGCTTGCTCAATAATTACCTCTACAGACAATTAGCTAGTTTCCATAAACACGTATTCTATTGACGTCACGTTACGAAATGCCATAAAGCACTCATAAACCCGCGATGTCTACCTGAGGTGATGATGTGAAACCATAACCTTTGCTTAATATGCTATTAGGTTAATAATTTTACATATAAGTGCTAATTATCACTTCACAAACACTAAACTGCCGTTTATGACACTTACCTACCTATTACATAATATTTTATTGTTTTCTATGAATAGGCAATTTACAGTACAAGCAGTTGCTTAAAATACGACTTACGCATACATTTTTTCGCAATAAGACCGACACGTAACTTTAAGGGACCACCGTGTGTTAAGGGAAGGTTACCAGTAAGGCGCTTACGACCTTTTTTACGCGAACGAAGTCAACTCCATGAAATTTTGTACACAACATGATCAGTCAACAGATCAGGGGCTCTTGAAAACAGTTCCGATCGCAATCCAGTTCCAATCTCAATCCAGTTTCAACGCTTGTTTGGCACTCTTGAACCAAATCGAGTTTGAAATAGAGATAGAGCACGCGATTGACTTTGAAGAACAACAGAGACGGAAAGTCGATTTCTCTTAGTTCCATAAAATTCCACTCCAAATTGTGCGCTAGTATTGAATTCAAGAGTACCAAATGACCAAGGAATCTAGTACTCTCTGACGACAAATGACACTCAAGAGATCATTATCATCAATTTTTATCTATATTTACGCGGGTAAACCCGCGGGGCGCAGATAGTATTTCATAGAAGCTTGCTTAGAAAAATACATTTTCAAAAATCTTATTTATATGTACTTCAGTGGCCTCGTAAACACAGAAGTCAACGTTTAAGCTAAGGCTGAAATAAATGTCCTTCTCCGCCCTATATCTTGAAAATGAAGCAACTTTCTGACCTTCTTCCCTTCTCTTGCAGATGCGTGCGGACTATCAGACGTGCCACACATAGAGAGCCTACAGGAGAAGTCCCAGTGTGCTCTAGAAGAGTACTGCCGGAGCCAGTACCCCAACCAGCCAACAAGGTTCGGGAAACTCCTCCTCCGACTGCCTTCGCTACGCACCGTCAGCTCAGCAGTCATCGAACAACTCTTCTTCGTAAGATTAGTTGGGAAGACACCAATTGAGACCCTGATCAGGGATATGCTGCTCTCCGGCAGTTCATTCTCGTGGCCGTATATGGCGACCATGTGACATACGATGTGGCGACAGCTGGCAGCGGCATGATCCACGCCTTACGGCTTCCCGCCTTATCTGCCGAGCCAACGCTTCGACCCCTTCAGATTCAACCGTGAGGTACCCCAGCCAGAAGACGCAGTGACGTCATCGAGCGAGTTCCACGAGAATACTGAAGGTAGTGAGGAGTACTTTGGATCACGAAGCAGAGACGGCGAGAGAGCCGAGCCGATATTTGAATCGGCGTTCTACCTTCCTAAGACGACGGAGCAGGAACCCTTTGATGCGGCCACGACATCCAACGAGTCACAGAAGAAAAACACCCTGACGATTGATAGTCTCCTCAATCTTCGTGGCCAAGACTCGTGTTCCGTGCCAGAATAGGCGGAATAAACTTTCGTAGAATCGGTTAAGTGTGGGTCAGTAGTGTCTAATAATTCAAGATTTTTGTTCCTTTGTAAAAATATTTAGGCGTAGTTTTTATTATTTAATGTAAATAAAATGTTTTTATGTAAATGATTAGAGTAGGTTAAGTGCTGTTTTTTACTATGTAACTTCGATTGACTTGAGAGTTATCATGACATGTTTGTTTCTTGGGACCGTATACTCAGAGAACACTATGCAAACTCATACTAATCAACACTCAAGCCCGTACCGGAATGACGTTTACTATGAGCTCCTGTAGCTTGAGGGGCATTTTGTAAATATGCTTCAAAACTTCGTGGCTGTCATTCCATACATTGAGAGCATGTTTTGTATGGGACGACGTTCGGATGAGATCAAATACAATCTCACTCTCGGTGCTTATGACATTTCAGACAAAACATGCTTTTAGTATGGGCGTTAAGGGTGCTCTCCGAAAATATAATGCTGATTTGCCTAGTTATTGTGAGTAAACCTGATATCACATCAATAAAATAACCGAAATACGTGATTTTTCAAACTTTTTTCTATCGATGACCAAGCCAGAAACACAATTGGCAGACATTTACTCGATACTTTATTTTTTCGAAAGTTATGCCTTTAAACTAGATTTTTTGAAATTTCTAGGAAACAACTTCAGTCACATATCCAAAATAATTACTCACCGAAGGAAAATTTAGTTTATTATAGGTGACCAAACCAATATTTACCTAGACGAATTAGTACTCTCATAATAAATTAAATAAGATTTGAGACTACTTCTGTGCAAGATATGGTTGTGCGATATTCAATCTTATTCCGTTAGTATTTGCGTCGAAAAGCGATTCATACATATTATATTTTCGGAGCTCACTCTTAAGCTGAAGCATACGAGGAGGTGTAGCTTAACTTTTTCAAGTTATAGTTTGAGAATTACGGTTCTTGAAGTCAGTGTTAATTTTAGGGAAATTATGTTGTGTTAAAAGCAATCTTGGATTGAAACGCAATAAGATGTAAATTGGTCGTGCAATGTTGGTGTGTAGAGAATATTAGAAAGATATCTAATTAATCGAAGATTTTTGGCTTTTGTTTGTATTCATCATAGAAGCTGATGTAGATTTTTGTTTTTTGAAACAGGAAATTTTAAAATTAGTTAACGTTGTACAATAATCTTCAATAGGGTTCCTTACATAACCTCGATAGTATAAAATCTAATATACAAACATTAAAATGTTATTTATCGACCCTACTTTCTCACTGGTGCTGTTTTCTTAAATAATGATTCGTTTTCTATAAAATAAAAACCTGTATACACAAAATTCCTGAAAGCATTTATATAAAACTTAAAATGGTTGGTTTCTGTTTTCTTGTAAATATTTTATTTTTTTCATAAATTCTACTTATAAGCAATAAGTACTAAATCTAACTATGAATCTAAAGTAAATATTGATGCTTTTTATTGCTAAAATAACCAAATTCGGAAATTGAAAACCAAAAACGGAATTGCATTTTTGAAATATTTTTTATTCGCATTTTTCCTGCCAAAATTTATGTAAGGCATTGTGTAATGTATTCGCAATAACATGTACAAAGGTTGTATGTAAAATAGTGTGTGTATGAGACTGTATGAAAATGTATAAAAGTAATGATATAAAAATTAAAAATGTCAATCTGGATTTTGAGTCTTTTGTTTTATTCATACTTAAATTATTTAAACTTTATTTACTTCAAGAATAATAAAAAAAAATTATACTACTTGGCAAGCAAACAAGCATACAGCCCACCTGATGGACAGCAGTTACCGTAGCCTATGTACGCCTGCAACATCAGAGGTATAACACGCGCGCTGCCGACCCAGAGACATAAAGATGAAAAGTCTCATGTGCCTGTAATTTCACCGGCACCCGTACCCTTCAAACCGCAACATAGCAATGCGAGCACTACAGCTTGGCGGCAGAAATATGTACGGTGGTAGTACTTCCCCGGACAAACTACAACTAATACAAGTATATACTTGTAAAAGTTATACATTGTCTATATAGACAATGTATAACTTTTCATTTAAAAAACCGACTTCCGCCATAGTATTCGACAAAATAATTTTGGATGAAAATTTTTTAATGAAAGAACCATAATGGTGAAGGGATTATGATACTTTCTGAATGCAAATGCTTGGTGTCTTGCTGAAAATATCAAAATCGCCATATGTATGCCTACAATATTTGAGGAGTTCCCTCAATTCCTCATGGATTCCATCATCAGAACTGGATTCTGAAAAAAATGGGACCAATCTGGAAGTATATCTACTCAAATGAAAAAAGAATTTTCCAAATCGGTTCGTAAACGCCGGAGATATGCGGTAACAAACATTAAAAAAAAAAAAAAAAAAAAAAAAAATACAACCGAATTGAGAACCTCCTCCTTTTTTGGGAAGTCGGTTAAAAAGTACAAATGAAACAGATGATCTTTCTAAAGAACATTGCAAACGATCTAAAGATAGCTTTAGGGAAGGTTAACGGTGTGGGGCGCTTACGCCCTTTTTACACGAATGAAGTTTACTTCTATTTTGGCTTTTACTTCAACAAACTCCATGAAATTTTGTACACATGATAAGAACACTAACATCTAGAAACGTGGTACGTCAGTTTTTTTAAAAATTAATTTCTTTTAATTTGTGATTTGTTAACCATATTAATGTATTAGTATTTAACGCACCACGGAACTAGATATTAGTGGTTTGATCATGTGTACAAAATTTCATGGAGTTTGTTGAAGTAATAGCCAAAATAGAAGCAACTTCGCTCGCGTGCAAAAAGGCGTTTACCTAAGCGCCTTTTTGCTAGCTAACGGTGACAATCTCTTAACTGATCCAAATTACTATCAGGTAGCAGCGTCCCCAAGATGCTAGCTGCATTGCCACGCTAAATGGCAAAAATAATGCGTTGACCCAGTTATGAGCCAGCTCTTTGGTCACGCGTCGCTTCGACCACATGCCCTGAAACTAATAACAATGTACGTAACAATCCGCGATCCCAAGATATACAATATAACTTTTCATTTAAAAAACCGACTTCCGCCATTGTATTCGACTAAAATATTCGGATGAAAAAAAATTATGAAAGATCCATAGTGGCGAAAGGATTATGATACTTTTTGAATGCAAATGCGTGGTTTGTTGCTGAAAATGTCAAAATCGCCATATGTATGCCTACAATATTTGAGGAGTTCCCTCAATTCCTCATGGATTCCATAATCAGAACTGGAATCTAAAAAAAATGGGACCAATCTGGAAGTATATCTATTCAAATAAAAAAAGAATTTTCCAAATCGGTTCATAAACGCCGGAGGTATGAGGTAACAAAAAAAAAATACAACCGAATTGAGAACCTCCTGCTTTTTTGTGAAGTCGGTTAAAAAGGATTAATTTGGATATTATGTAGTTAAATAATGATTTTTTCTTCCAACTACCAAGTAATTACACAATTTTATTTAAGAAAAATTACGACTATACACCACGTACTTTACTAATCTCCTGCTGACGTTTCGTTGACCATTTTGAGGTCCTTCCTCATGAGCACCGACCGCGACCACGCTCGAAGGTCGTGAGACGGGAACTCAGAGCAAGAGAATAGTAAAATACGTAGTGTATAGTCGTAATTTTTCTAAAATGATACCAAGCCACGTTTACTTCAATTCTATAATTACACAATTGTTCAACTTCAAAATAATTAACCATATTTACGTACCCTTAGAGCGTACGACCCATATTGTGCCGGTATGAAAGGATCCTATTACTATCCTAGGTAATTCAAATTCAAAATCATTTATTGCGTAATATGGGTTAGTAACAGTGGTTTAGTGCTACAGTTGAATGTACTCCATAATCAACGTTTAACGCATGCAATTTTAGATACTTGGTCACAATAATTTTCAGATTAGTCAGAAATAATAATAATAATGTCAGAATTAGTCATCAATATTCTTATCACCTAGAAATTCTTGTGTACTATGATAAGCTTTACCTGTAAGCAGTTTTTTCAATCTACCCTTGAAGACATTTAGACTGGGAGCATCTAGTATAGATTTAGGAAGATGATTGTATACACGCACAGCCATACAAATTACACTCCTGCTGTATAGAGCTGTTTTGCTTTGAGGAAAACATATTTTGTTGTTGTGCCGATTGCTTTTACGCTTGATAAAAAGGTCCATATTATTTTTTACATAGATGTAAAGACAGGGTAGTGTGAGTATTTTAAGTTCAATGAAGTATGGCCTACAGCTATCAGTTTTCTTAAGTTTACATAGGGCTCTGATAAATTTTTTTTGGCTAAGAAATATTCGCTCTTTTAATGTAGAATTGCCCCAAAATATAATTCCATAACTCAAAACTGACTCTGCATATCCATGGTAGGCAGTGATCACGGCAGACACATTAACAGTTTTACGAAGCATGTACATCGCATATGAAAACTGATTAACTTTCTTACATAGAGTATCCGCGTGCGCAGGTAATCCACCTGCTGATAAATTAAAATCGTGTGAACATACACTACGGTGTGAGAATTCAAAGTATTTCATCGCGTGCTACCAGCACCACAGAACAAGTAACAGTACACAGGTACAGATAACAACAGGTGCGCACGCGATCCGTGATTTGGGTGCACTCCCACGCGTGGGAAACTGAGACCGGCTTGTTAGTGGCAATTAGCTGGGCTGTGTTTAGAAGGGTTGGAGCTTCCGTAAATATTTTCAGTGGTAAATAGAAAATAAAGAAGTTAATTCGTTGATATTATTTTAAATAAATATATAAATAAATGCTGTACATTCCACACAACATTATCTAGCCCCAAGCTAACCAGAGCTTGTGTTATGGGTACTAGATAACTGATATACTTAATACAACTCATTACATAGATAGTTTTTTTTATTATACATAGAAAATACCCAGAACACCCTGAACAAATATCTGCAGATCGTACAAATATTTGTTCCGATTCGGGAATCGAACCCACAACCACCTGCGTCGCAAGCGAACCTTCGCCCGCCGCGCCACAGAGGTCGTCATATACTCTTGCTAGACAGACGACATTTACTAAGGTCGCAGGAAGTCAGTGGATGGAGGTGGCTCAAGACCACAGCTGTGGGTTTCTACAGGCTGATAATGATGATGATTCGTTGATCAATGATCATCGATATGATAATGTCACTTCGTCTTCTTCATCAGTCGGTAGATGTTGCTGGACGAGGCATCCCCATAAAATAAGAGGGATCGCAGTATTGGTGTTAAGTACGGACGGATGCTGATGCCCTTCTCCTGGCGTAGTCGTCATTCACGATATCTACGGGAGGAGTTTTAGGAGTCCAATTCTTAAACCAAGATCACCTAGAGTACTACTATCTACGAAAATTTTCCAGATACATTTATAAGCGGGTGTATGGTTATTGTCCCTATATGTTCCCTTCCTTGTTTGTGGCTGGTATGGTCGGTCTGGACACCTTAGAGCTAAGGCGTAAATTACAACTTGCTTTGCACTACTGCCTAATACTTCGTGGCTAAGTCAACAATCCAACCATATTAAGCAGTTTGTCTCTATTTGTCCCCGATAACTGTGTCAGTGCGGGACGTCGCCATCGTCGGTTGTTCGCCACGCTCGTAACGCGAACGCTACACGCTAACAATGCGCCTACGCAACGGGCGCTCGCGCTTTTAAATGGTTTTATGCTAGAGTTCCAGCATGTTGACATATTAAACGATAGTTTAAGTTCTATTTATGTGTCCCTTAGAGTGTATTTAAGTTTTAAATAATAAGTCTTGTTTTTTTTTGTAATATGTGTAGTTAAGGCAGTTTGCGCTTTGGTCAAAACTGTAAGCAAACTGTTTAATTTCATTAAATAAATAAATAAATCTATGGGCAAACTTACAGACTACCAGAGGCCGTACCATGAGCTCTTATAGCGATTCAGTTCAAGTTTTTTGAACTGAATCGCTATATAAGAGCACATGGTACGGCCTCAGAGTTGGTTATCTTATCTCCAATCTTATGTTTTTTGATTTCTAGCATTCGTCTGAAGAATAATATACCAGTCTTCAGTAAATAAGGTACTTTAGAAGCTTTGTAGATATATAACTTTTGAAACTATCATGATTATTAACATAATTATCACTAGAACCGGGATATGGCGCATGAAACTGTGCCGAAATATCGGGAATCAACAAAACTCAAAAAACATGGTAAATATCCCGTTTCTAGTGATAATTTTGTAGATATAGTCAAGGATAGTAGAATTTGATTTGTTGTGGTTTTAACATAACTTCCGGAAGGAACTTAACACATTGAAGAGCTCTTTGTGTTAGTGGTTGGAATTGAACCAGCTGGTAGAAATATGCCTAAAATTCCCACACCAACAAATCACGGAAGAATGAACCACAAATTAAAATCCAATAATTGTTTTACAACACCTGGATAGGGTTGTCTGCCGGAATTCCGTTCGTCACGCAAGAATGGCACTCATGATGTGTGATATAGAACAGCATGACTCTTGAAAACAGTTCTAATCGCAATCCAGTTTCAATCCTAATAACGCTTGTTTGGCACTCTTGAAACAAATCGAGTTTGAAATCAAGATAGTACGCGCGTGTTGACTCGTGAAGAATAACAGAGACAGAAAGTCGATTTCACTTAGTTCCATAAAATTCCACCAATCTCCATTCCAAATTGTGAGCTAGTATTAGTACTCTCTGACGACAAATGACACTAAATCCTGAATTAGGATTGGAGTAGAGCGTCAAGAGTAGCCACACAGGTCTAGTTTTTGCTTGACCTAAATCTTTGACCGATTTTGATGTAATTTTCAGGCAATCTTCAAATTAGCCCAGCAAGTGATCCTGACGAAACTGAGGTACACGCTAGGGGCATCATCGCTGTCTCCATACTAAAATCCGTGTTACACTAAACCGTAGACAGAGTAACCAATGTTTACGTTCTAAACTATACGTCCGTGTCATTTGCTTGTCAAAACATAGACTACGACCTCTGTAGTAAAACAAATCTCTTGTACAGCAAATACCTCAACGATAAGATTCTTGCAAAGTGTTGTGATACCGGATCCGCGCTCAATCACACCGATCGTCACGCAAGGGCTGGCTTTTATGTGCGTGACCACACGTGGTGACTTCCACCTGAGATATTATTGGATTAGTATCGTAAGTATTATTAATATTTATTGCTTTAATGTGCATTGGAATAACATGTTACAGACCAGGGATGTTACGAAGTTTCGCATTCGCATTCGCATCAAAACGATGCGAATATTTTGCGAGTGCGAGTGTTGTTGTTCAGGTCGTGACAATCGTTTCTCAGTCACCGATTGATTGTAATTTGTTGAGGGCGTTGGATTTCGAAGATTGATACAGCTAGTTGCACCACAATATACTATAAAAAAGGCCGTAATTTTTTTGCCACACATATTTATCAAAAATTGCATATTTTCAAGGCGGCTAAATTGCTATTTCTGAAATATAGTTTGTCTCTTTTGAAATTTGACTACCTAATGTTTCTGCAAAATTTAACGTTTCTTATTGATATAGTAATTAAAACAATGATGATTAAACCTAAACCAAGTGTTTTTTGAATGCTTATGCTGAACACTAGCATTCGCACATTCGCATCCCAAAACACTCGCATTCGCATCCGCATTTGCGAATGTCAAAAAAACTACATTCGTAACATCCTGTAACAGACAGTGCTGCATCAAGCACATTATTTATTTATTTATTTATTTATTCATCCAAAAAGTTGTTTACAGACTGTTCAATTTAATAAGTACCATAAAAACCCTGCAAGGTTTGTCTTGGCACTTAGAGACACTATAGCTGCTACACAATCATCAAAAAGGTTAGATAATAAATATTACTATTTAACAAACACAATAGGCAAATAGTGACATAGAAACACACACTCACACATCACTCAGTCGAACGCGCCAAGCGCCGCGTCAGCGGAGCAAAGCAGCCACAACCTGCTAATATACAGGGTATCCAATACCTATATTTTTTTTTTTTAATATTTTTATAACTTTGATAAGAAATATTTCTTATACATGCGTTCACATGAATCCATGCACGGAACATCCAAGGCTGTTGTTGGCATCATTCAAAAATTCACGAATGTTCATCCCAATGGGTATTTTGACGCGAGTACTTCATTCAATTTGCTTCCATTATCATCAGCCTGTAGAAGTCCACTGCTAGACATAGGCCTCCCCTAGAATGCCACGACGAATGGTCTTGAGCCGCCTCTATCCACCGGCTTTGGAGCTTTTGTTTTGGGACCTCAAAATGGTCAACGAAACGTCAGCAGGAGAATAGGAAAGTACGTGGTATAGTCGTAATTTTTCTAAAATGACACGAAGTAAGGTTTTTTATACTATTTTGCAAGCAAACAAGCATACGGCCTAGTGCGGCAGCATAGTGCTTGAAAAAGCACAAAAGAAGGAGGTTCTCAATTCGGTTGTATTTTTTTTTTATGTTTGTTACCTCATATCTCCGTCGTTAATAAACCGATTTGAAAAAAATCTTTTTTTATTTGAATAGATACACTTCCAGATTGGTCCCATTTTCAGAATCCAGTTCTGATGATGGAATCCATGAGGAATTGAGGGAACTCCTCAAATATTGTAGGCATACATATAGCGATTTTGATATTTTCAGCAACAAATCAAGCATTTGCATTCAGAAAGTATCATAACCCTTTCACCACTATGGTTTTTTAATCATTTTTTTTTTCATCCAGATATTTAGTCGAATACAATGGCGGAAGTCGATTTTTTAAATGAATAGTTATTTTTGATAATTTTCTGAATGTTGTTGCAAATAAATCTAATCTATTCTATTCTTTATTCTTATTCAGTACAAACTGACGTCACACAAGGCTTAACTGCTGTAGACTGCAATTAGAGGAAATGACGTCATCCAATGGCTCCTCACTTTTACTCTTATCTTGAACCACGTGTCTATGGACAGGTATACAATCAGTTCAGTTAGAGGTCAGATGTCACAAATAGTTGGTCACGCACCGTGCTCCTTTTGTGGCGGTATTAATAAATAAATCAGTGTCATCGTATCTCGGGAAATTCTGTCTTACGCTATGGCACCATATTCTAGGGAAACTCAACGGATAACCTAAGAGTTTTTAGAGCACAAAACACTGCATCAGCAATCTGTAACTGTTAAAAAAAACTCAAAAAACATCAGAAAAAATCAAAACTGAAAATCTGTATAATCTTTCATTTTGTAAAAACGGGAAATTTTCACTTACCGATATGTTGATGGAAGCACCAACAGGTTTCGACCCTAATCGAGGGTCTTCATCAGGGTGGGTATAGGATCCGCGTTACACTCCCTCCGCGTCCTTCCTCGCACTGCGTCTCTGAGCTCGCTCCTCTCGGCTCGTACGGCGCGGGGGTGGGGGGAGTGCTCGTGTCCGCGTCAATAATCTAATAATATCGTGTCTTTATAATCTGTTTATGAAAGGTCCTTTGTAAAGAATATTCGGTAAATTTAGGTCAGCATTATCATCATCATCAGCCTATAGACGTAAACTCCGCTGGAAAAGACCTCCTCCATAAAATACAATGGGGGAATTGCCATAATCACCATGCTTGGCAGGCGTATTGGTGATCTCTGTATTCGTGTTATGTACACCAGGTGGATTATGCTGCCCATCCCCTGGTGTAATTCCCTTAGTCGGCTTTTACGTCATCCACGGGAGGAGATATAGGGTTCTAATCAACGCGGCAAATTTAGGTATCATAACATTTCCATGTATAATTAGTGAGATTTGTGTGTTCGTGAAGAGCAACGCTGGTCTATTTTTTTTTACCTACCTAGCACGAAAGTCTTTATCCAATTACGGCATTCAAGGCTCCTATACCGATTTTTCAGTCTGGCTCATCAATGAAACACATTTCCTCGAGGAACCTAGTGATGTATTCCATTACCTTATGAACCACGTGGACAGGTGTACAATCAATGTGCAGTTAGAGGTCAGATGTCACCAACCGTCGGTCACGGACCGTGCTCCTATTGTGGCAACTGCGGTGGTGGTGACCACCGGGCAGTAATTACTACGACAGTGGTTTAACGGTTGTGATTTAATTTGACTTTTAACTTGTTTTTTTTATTTGTTGAAGGGTACAATATAGTGCTTAGAGTTTGTTCAGCGAATGACTCGTCGTGGGATTGGAGGGCGCTGCGTGCTGTGTGTTAATTACCTTTTTTGTTTAGCGGGCAAATACAATAGCGCTTCAGGAGGTCTACTCTTGTTCTATACATCTGCAGTTGCGGCTCCGAACGAAGAACGATCGCAAAACGTAACTTGTAGTTACTCTTGTTTACTTTCGGATCGGTCGCTGTCGTGCGGCGACCAGAGACGAGAGAGAGAGAGAAGGTGCGCGACGCTCGAGCTCTCAAACTACGATCTTCGTGCCGAAGTTTCGCTTTTCGCTTGATCAGAGTACCGTAGGGCGAGCATCGCACGAAACGAAACACGAAATTTCGTAGTTCTGTTCGGTTATTAGTTATTCATTCAAAATGCCGACAGAAAGAAACCAGCTCCTAATTAAGGTTTTTATTTGTAGATCACAACGTTAGTTCACAAATTGGCCACAACAGCTCTCTTGCAGAACAGACTCTGCCTCTGACTTTTCGTGGCGACTCTTTCAAAATGGTAGCAGTGGGTCTGTGCAATGCTCTTCCTCTCAATATTAAAAAAACATCAACTAACCCCCCCCTTAAACACCTCATTCGTGATTTTTATTTAAATGCTACTTAATGAGTTCGTTTTTCAATTTCTACCTCATCATTATCCCACAGTGCAGTTAATTGATAACCATAAAAAAAACTTTATCACGCAACTTTGTAACTAATTACCAAGCAATCGGAACGTTCTCTAACCAATTAAAAATATCACTTACATCCTCGTTCCATCCTTTTCAGTGAAGTTTCAGTTAGGTATAGGCGGTGGGCGTGGCAAAGGTCGCCCAATGGGGTCACAGGTCGTGACCCGACCTCGCGGGGTCGTCGTTTATAGGTAAGCGAAACGCGCAAACTCCTTCGCTTCATCGCTCCGATTGATTTACTTGAGGCAAATGCTGAACGCCCCTGAAACTGTAAATACCAGGAAATATGTACAGAAAATTTCAGTACGTAAAATCTAGAGTTACCAAACTAACGCTTGACTCTCCAAAATAATAAATACCTACGTAGGTAGATACACTCTTTATTGGTCATAACACACAAAAATACATAAACTTAAAGAACTAATAAACAAAAAAATGCACAATAGGTGGTCTTATCGCTCATAGCAATTACTTTCAGACAACCTTAGGGTGGAAAGGACTATATGGAAGAATGGGATAGTGGTAATATCATATCATTACACACCTACTTATAACATTTATAAATAAATAATTACCCCCATATTCATATTCATTTTTTAAATCTATTTTAGTTAAAATAGCTTTTGTTTTGTTCTCTCTGATGTAAAATGGCATATGCCAGAACAAGACAAAAGCTATTTTAGCTATCAAAGGTTTTAATAGTAGATTATGCACTAAGGGAATAAAGCAGTGTCTTATGTCGCGGGCGGCATATTGAACCCTGAGCGTAACGAGGGACTCTAAAGGTAACTCCCGAGTGTAGCGAGGGAGTTATATAGAGTCCTGAGTGAAGCGAGGGGTTCAAGCTGCCCAAGACGAAGACAGGCTTTATTCCAGAGGAGCATACTCTACTTTTCACACTTTCTGCGAGACAATAAAAAGCCAGGGCTTGTTTTGATTTTTGCGGTAGCAGATTATCAATAATCTCTAAAGCGTCTGTTTCGATAAACTTTGGAGTAGAATTACTATCGTTTGTAATTTTTTATCAACATGAATATTGCAATAAAATTTACTGAAAATCACAGCACCAAACACGCTGTTCACATTCTTTGTAAACGCACCTTTTTCTTTTTTTTTGAGTTCTGCTTATGGTGGCCATTTCGAATTTCCAACAAACCTCTTTACAAAGCCATATGGCCATTTTTTTTACTTAGAGTTTTCCACGAGTCTCCATACGAATTTGACGTTCCAAATTCAAATCACTTTAATCCCTAGGGAGTTTCATACAACTTTATATCCCTAGAGAGACAATGCTTTACTTTACGTTGAGGTTGCATGATTTGTAATTGGACATTGTCGAGCAGGTGGTGTGAAAAATTTATTATGAATTAGAGGTTAGTAATTTAGACACACACACACTTCACAAAAATCAAACAGTTATATCTACTCATAAATTAAACACAATTAGGTAATCATACTACAAAAATATACCAAAGTGACGATTTAAGTAATATATAAAATATTTATACTTTTTCAGAGTATCAAAACAATCTCATGGGCAAAGCGAACACATTGTTTTCTCCCATTGTAAGTTATGTGAAGACTAGATGAGATATGAGAGATAAGGCAGACAGACGGACAGATCTCTGGTAAACGGTGTGATGCGAGTACTTCTCGATGATTATAGCTATCGAACAAGAAAGAAGTAGAGCCATTTAGATTACAATAATTGGTCTTATACTAAATGTCTGAGTGTAAATGTGTAATCTCTTTCATTTTCTTCTTCTTTCTTTTTTTATACTTCTTGGCAAGCTCACAAACGGCCCACCTGATGGAAAGTAGTTACCGTAGCCTATGAACGTCTGGTACCCCATTCATAAAAAACGTAAACCAGGAAGGCCTCACAAAATATGGAGCGACGACTTAGTCAAAGTAGCAGGAAGGACGTGGAGTAGAGCCGCTAGAGACAGAGAGAGATGGAAAGAGCTAAAGGAGGCTTTTACCAATGAAAGTGGTCCTTACACACATAAATAGAAATTAATACATAAGGAACCAGAAATATAGATAATTAAAGATAAGATAATTAGTTACATAAAAGTATAAATTAAGTAGATAGATAGGTATAGCGTTTAAGTTAATCTTGTTGTGTAAGGTATGAATAAAGCTTATATTGTTATTAGTATTATTATGTACGCCTGCAAAACCAGAGGCATCACACGCGCGCTGCCGACCCTGAGACATTAAGATGAAAATTCTCATGTGCCTGTAATTTCACCGGCACACGTACCCTTCAAACCGAAATACAGCAATGCGAGCTACTACTTGGTGGCAGAAATAGAACTAAGTGAATTTCCCCATTGCCATCTTTGAATTGTGTTCCTCGATTTTTTTTTTTTTTAATTTTTTATGCTATTAGGCAAGCAGATAAGCTTACGGCCAACCAGATGGAAAGCAGTTACCGTAGCCTATAAACGCCTGCAACACCATAGGCATCACACGCGCGCTGCCGACCCTGAGACATAAAGATGAAAATTCTCATGTGCCTGTAATTTCACCGGCACTCGTACCCTTCAAACCGAAACACAGTAATGCGAACACTACTGCTTGGCGGCAGAAATAGGTACGGTGGTAGGTCCCCGGATGAACTCTTTCACAAGAAGTTCTACTACTAACAAAACAACCTATACCCAAAGCACTTTAGTCCTAACCCTTCTCCACTCCATCATAGTTTCTTAACCTGCGCCTAATCGCGCGGGTGGTCGTGCCTGATTGTGATTGACAGCATCACGTCACAGCATTCCCACCACTATCACTGCACCATCGTTAAGATTAACATACATTGCGTATTATATACCAATCTACTGAATTTTGGTGTAACATAACCGTCAATTGTTACTGACCTGAGAGATATGGTAGTGTTTGATAGGAGCGTAGACCAGGGCTGTACCAAACGAAAGCTTTGAAAGGTTCCTTTAGAATCCAAGTGTAATGTATGGAGTGACAGGTCAGTGTGAGGATCGACAGCACAGAAGACTTAGATTGATACTGTTGGCTGTAAACAACGTTAATGGAAGATTTGATACCGCAGGAGGTTATTTCCATTTACCTAGTATTAGCTTATATAGCTTATCAAGCTATTACAGATTACATTTGAAAACATTCTTACTAACTTTAGAATAAGGTGTATTTTACTAACACAATAATACTTTTTGAGTCAAGAAATAAATTATATTTTTTGTTAGTATTATAAGTATGTATATAACTGACTCTTGCCGTGGTGAGTCTAAGAATAGACGGAGGGATCTTCGTCTCCTCCCGTGGATGTAGTAAAGGCCGACTAAAGGATTACACCAGAGGATGGGAATATCGTCCACCTGAGTAGTCCAATTATGGCTATCAATGTAAAATGACCATATTCAAAACAAATAAATTATCTTTATCTTTATCGTTAATACCAAAATACGATCATCAATCTGTGATTTTGGCAAATATCCCTCTTTATTCAATGGAGGAGGCCTCGTCTAGCAGACTTTAATAGGGTAGTGATGATGATTTATTTATTTATAATTTATTTATTTATGATGATGATGATGATCTAACTCCTACCTAACTCCTACCTTAAAACTACAAAACTCTCTCTACAAAAGCCTCTTACAAAACTCATTATTTTTCAACCGACTTTACAAAAAGTAGGAGGTTCTTATTCGGTTGTATTTTTTTTTATTCTATAGCTAATAGTTCTAAAGGCTTCCACGTCTGTTTATAATAAATAAATAAATGCTGGACATTTCACACAACATTATCTAGCCCCAAGCTAAGCAGAGCTTGTGTTATGGGTACTAGATAACTGATATCCTACCCTACTAATTGAACGAGCGAAGCGAGTTCTCTGAGTCAAGTTGGAAAAATCGGCGTTTGTATGTATGTATGTATGTATGTATGTATGTTTGTCCGATGAAAACTTCCAAACCGTTAATCCGATCTTCATGAAATTTGGTATGGGAGTAGATAGTATTGTTACAATTTGTAGGTAAGGTTATAAGCTATATCGATCAGGGGGTTGCTGAGATATTGGGGTCCAAGAGGGGGTAAAAAAAATAAAAGTGAGACAGTCCGATCAAGTGGGATGTCTAATGAAAGCGCTTTGGTTGGACATTTCAAAACTGTTTTTAATAATTATTTAGCTTTAGTAGTTTTCGATATATTAGGGAAAATAAAAAACGTAAAAACCCAAAATTCTAGGGTACTCCAGCAATCCCACAATGCTGAAATTTGGTATGCTTGTGGCTTTTGTGTCACAACTACAGGGAAAAGTCTGAAATTGAAGAATTTAGAAACATGTACTCCATAAAACAATAACCAATATAACATCCATTGTTGACCTCCCATTTCTAAGAATTTGAATGACGTTGGAGTTCTATGGTTTTCATCAAAAGGACGTTATCAATTAATTCGTCAGGTACTTGATATAGGTACTAACAGGTATGTAGTATAATTACGCCCCGTTGCTTAGCCCTATTCAAAGGTTATTTCGATGATGTGTAGGAAATTAGAGTAGTTACTGATAGATCCTGTACTGTACTGGTAGACCTCGAGGTGAAAATTACAAAAATAATAATTGAAAATATGGAATCACTTAGTTAAGTAGTCGGGCTGATAAAGGTGTTATCGCAAGGTCTCAGTTCGGGGCGAACCACTAGTATTATAAACGCGAAAGTTTGTGAGTATGGATGGATGTTTGTTACTCATTCACGTAAAAACTACTGAATGGATTTGAGTGAAATTTGGAATAGAGATACTTTACGCCCTGGCACACATAGGCTACTTTTCATCATCATCATCATATCAATTTTAATCATTATTCACGCGGGTGAAACCGCGGGGCGCAACTAGTACTCTATACAATACATAACATAGATAGATATTTTTTATTATACATAGTAAAATACCCTGAACACCCTGAACAAATATCTGCAGATCGTACAAATATTTGTTCTGAGGCGGGAATCGAACCCGCAACCTCCTGCGTCGTAGGCGAGCCTTCACCCGCCGCGCCACAGGGGTCGTCATATAGCTAATAGCTCTAAAGGCTTCCACGTCTATTTATAAGTAGGTCTATGTGCCCTGCTTCTCAACATGCCACCCTACTTGCCACTAAACGTCCCTTCTCGAACTATCCTTAAGTTATTGGCGATAAGTGGATGACGACACAAGGCGTCCACAATTCCCAAAAAGTGCGGATAAGAACACCCGAAGACGTTTGTTTTTTCACGTCCACGCCAATTCATCGATGTCAGCCGACACACAAGGGTTAGGAAGCTGAAGATACATCTGAAGATAGATCTGCAGATTAGGAGTCAACATGATTGGAACATGTTGACTGAACATGTTTACCATGCAAACGTCTCCTGCAACTTCCGAGCTCGGACAAAGAAGGCAGGATTTCTGTACTCGCGATAGATTTATTTAGAGTACCTAAAGAAAAACCGATTCCGTACGAGGCCGTACTTACAGCACCACATATTATAACAACTCAACATTAACATGTTCAACATGTTTCAACTACTTTTGTTTTTATTATGTAGTTTTTTGTTAATGAATATAATAAATATGAAATATAATATTATATATATATTTATACCATGATACGATGATACGCCATCGCGGGGATGTTTTCCGACCGCTGCGGGAAACAATCTTTGCTAGTTTTGTTGAACGAATTTTGTTGCATTAGAATTTTTTTGTTGCATTCCCCAAACCACGCCCTCTGTTTATCAAACATGTTGTGACAACAATGTTGTCACATTTCAGGTAGCAGGAGATTCGGCTAGACCATTGCGTATTGGTATCTTCAGATATATCTCTTAAAACCTCACTCCCTTGCACCGTTCGGTCGTCAATTTCATTAGGGTCGCACTTCGCACTAAAACAATGTGAGGGCCACTTCCGATATATTGTCACTTTCACTGGTGATAGGAGGGCTGAGGGTGGATTACGTTTTTTTATCACACACAGTTGTTTATTGTTTTTTCCTGAAATGGTTTAATTCAAGTGCATTTAGGAAAATGTAAAAACACACCTTAATTAATTCTTCTTATCCTATTTTACGTCGCAGGAAGTCGGTGGATGGTGGCGGCACAAGACCGTTCATCGTGATGGACATAGGTCTCCGCCTATGTCCGATTGTAAAAAACCAGTCAAGTGCTTGAGTTGGACTCGTGTGGAGACGATATAGTATAATATAGATAATAAAGTAAGTAGGAGATAATATAGTAGGCTATTATAGTGACCAATTTAACGTATTAGTCAATCAACATATTGACGTTATATATATATATATCTTATTTAATCCTTCGACTCCTCCCTACCTCAAGGAGCGCTTTCAATATCTTCATCTATCCCACTCTCACACATTGCGCTCCTCTGAGACCTTGCAACTTAAAACACCCGAGCACACTTCCACTTTCTACGAATATTCCTTTACGGTACAAGCTGTCCGTCTATGGAATGCTCTCCCTCTTGTTATCAGAACCGCCAAATGTCTTCCTGTCTTCAAAAGGTTATTATTCAATCACTTTATGTCCGTGTCGCAAAGCTGTTAAGTTAGCTATATTAATATGTTCAGATCTATATATACATTCGAGAGCAATGAATCCGGGTCACTTAAAGAATCCTAAAAATCTCGGAAACTAAAAATGCTAGGTTAATGCAATAAATTGTATTTAATAGACAATGTAATACTCCTTAAATGAAGGTATTAAAACTTCTTAGTTATTGTAAAGTTATATCATAAAAAAAACAAATTTGAAAAAGGGCCACTTTCGAAGATGGAACTACGAAATTACAGCATTTGGTTTTGCTTTTGTTTGTAATCTGTCATTTATCATTGTTTGATTTCTGTTTTTTTGTTGTTTTTTTTCTGCGTAAACGCAGTAATGGAAGCACGAGGAGGCAATACGAAGTATTAAAATTCAAGAAAATCGTAAAAAAGTTCAAAAATTTCATGTTTCCTATTTTTGTTTTAAGGAGAGATCAGCAGTTTTTTTCTTTATGTAATTTTGTGTTAATAAAATGTATGGTGACTCATATTTTTTTTACCTTCATTTAAGGAGTATTACATTGTCTATTAAATACAATTTATTGCATTAATCTATCATTTTTAGTTTCCGAGATTTTTAACATTCTTTAAGTGACCCGGATTCATTGCTCTCGAGTGTATATATATTATTTGTATTTTTATGTATTGTATGTATAGTTAAGGTATATAGGTATTTATTATTATTGAGTACACCGTATGTATGCATATACTTTTATTGGTTTTACACCCCACCGTCCTTTATCGTTCTCATCAATTCCAGTCCATCCCAAGGTTGTCTGGAAGAGATCGCTCTCAGCGATAAGACCGCCCATTGTACTTCCATACGTATAATTTTAATTATGATGTGGTGTGCAATAAAGTGTTTTTCTATTCTATTCTATTCTATATATCAAATAATATATACTTATGTATATATTCATATATATTTATCATATATTGTATTGGTCATTGGTGACTGCATGGGAATACTACCTAATATCCACTCTGTGATTGTGTCGCTTTTGTATGCGGTTGCTAGCTAGTTTAAAGTGATGTAGGTATTTAAAATATTCCATGCATTTATTTATAGATATTGCTCGTGTTTTGGACGTATTTTAAAATAAAATTTAATTCATCGAGAACCTAGTGTCTAGACAAACTTAACTTAGGTTTTTAATACATTACTAACCAAATTTTTGTTATCAGTTTGTTTGATAAATAAATAACACATTTAATACGCATTTTCTCTGTGCGAATATAGAAAGATTCTAGTGTTGTATTACATCGATACCATTAACATAACCAGTGTCAATCTCTTCAGTAAAACAAAACCACCCAGCATATCAGAGCGGCCCACTCAAAAACATCTGTCGCAAGAAAAAGTAAATTTTCCCAACCTTTTAGCAAATTTCGAATTCCAAGCCGAATTGGACCAATTTACATAGTCATAAATACATTTGATTCGAACATTGTCTTGGGTTGCTGAGGGTGGAAAGTCACCCAGGGGGCTACCCCAGGGTAGGGTTGAGAGGAAAAAAAGCCGGCAAATAAGTTCCGTACAGCTTCGCAGAACTGACAACCGTTGGGAAATAAAGATTCTCGAGTGGCGACCATAAACCGGACGACGTGGTATAGGAAGGCCCTCCTCTCAATGGACTAAAGACATTATAAACGTCGCAGGAAGTCGGTGGATGGAGGTGACTCAAGACCGTTCATCGTGGCATTCTAGGGGGGCATATGTCCAGCAGTGGACTTCTACAGGCTGATGATGATGATGACTCTTCAGAGGCAAGAACCGTAAAAAGATGACTTGAATTATTTGAAATTTTTTGCCGGATCTAGTTTTATAACTTTTCATTTAAAAAACCGACTTCCGCCATTGTATTCGACTAAATGAAAAAAATGATGAAAAAACCATAGTGGTGAAAGGGTTATGATACTTTCTGAATGCAAATGCTTGATTTGTTGCTGAAAATATCAAAATCGCTATATGTATGCCTACAATATTTGAGGAGTTCCCTCAATTCCTCATGGATCCCATCATCAGAACTGGATTCTGAAAAAAATATGGGCCAATTTGGAAGTATATCTATTCAAATAAAAAATGAATTTTACAAATCGGGTTATAAACGACGGAAATAAGAGGAAACAAACATAAAAAAAAAAGAAAATACAACCGAATTGAGAATTTTTGTAATGTCGGTTAAAAAGACAAGATTTTCGGCAACTCTACCACCCTCTGGGGCTTTTTTAGCTAAGATAAGACATGTCACGGGTTGACAGATGTCAGTGACGTTTTCTGCGTGAGTAAAACAAGAGACTGTCACTTGTTACGTAGTCAACTGCGTTTTGTTTTCCGTGCTACGCTTTGTAAGAAGTTTTATTTAAAAAATAATTTTATATTTTAGTCATGGAAGAAGAAATCCAATTTTAGTACAGTGATATTTTTTTTTAAATACCTTCACAATTCCCTTTTCAATGGTGTGTTCTTAAGGATTTAAAGTCAAAGTCAAAAGAATTTTATTCAATAAAATCACAAGGATCATTTTGAATCGTCTTATTAACTAAAATTACTCCTGTTCCAACGCGACCAAGCCTAGAAGAATCAGGCAACAAACACGGCTTGGCTTACATAAATGATCCGTCTTACCACTAGATGAGAAGCGCCTGTGTGGTGCCTCGGAGCAAGGTGTTGCTGATACATAGTAAATGAGAACTTAAAAACCTTAGGAAGGCAGACAAAAGTAAATAAACATCAGCAAAAAAAGTATATAACCATCCTACTCTAATGGTAGTGAATTGAAAGTAGACTACATTGTTATTGATGAGGGAGCAGAATACCAACTTTCTGTCAATTCATAATTCAGTCTCGCTCCGGTTAACTTTCAGTGTAGTTATACAATAATTTAGAGAATTGGGCCTCTAATATTTTGTAAAAAAATACATTTTAGTTATAATATTGAAAGCTGCATACTGATACCTTATCAATTTCTTCTTTTGTATCAAATCAACATGTCATCTCAACAATAGAAAAAAAAACATTGCATCATGCAATCAAATTTTATCTCTATTTATACTACTATAGGCATCACAACTGCTTACACCAATACATCATACATTACTGTCAAGATCCTACCTTCACCAAGCTAGCAGTTAGCGACTGTTGCTGTGGCACATCCGCAGTAGATGAGATATGTTGGTCAATATTAACTACCTCCTTGGTAAGCAGGGTGAGAAGACGGCTGAGATGCGAGAGGTCCGGGTTTGATTCTTGATCATAAAATATTTGTTGCTGGTATATGGCTGTTGTACCTGGTATCATGGTCTCGTAGTTTTTATACTCTCTATTTAAATAAAAAAACACATGTACATGGGACTTTTCATCTTTGTGTCTCAAGATGACGGGCGCAATGCAGTGCCAAGTAGGACGCGTCCTAGGTGGACGTGACCTAAGAGGTATTGCATTTATAATGAGCTGCGGATTACCTCTTAACATCAGTCGGGCCACAAAGCAGTTGCGTCGATAATATAAATAAAAATAAAAAAACCGTGCACTGTACCTACAACGTTCACAAAAGTTCCCATATTTGCTTACCGTTAATCAAAAAACTTTTGTCAAGACCGTCCGATATGTCTCCAAAGATTAATGATATCAACCCTAAACCTCCGCGCGGGGTCTCTGAGACCTTAAGAAAACAAACGAAATAAAAGGCTAATGATACAACGTAATGTTGCAGAATAATTGTAGGTGAAACCATTAGCGGGTGCTATGATGCCGTTAAAGGTACCATTTGAGGTAAGAATGACCTGTTTGCAGAGATTCCGGGATGGCGGATGGCCAGTTGGACAAATAAACGAGTGTCGTGGTATCATTAATTACGAGCTTTGTTAACTGATTCGCACGGTCGGGTAATGGCTTTGGAACTACCGTTTACGATTTTAGCGAACAATTTCAGACAAATTATTATAGTACAGCAGCATTATCACACAAATCATTGATTGATCAATTGATAGTAAAATAACACTATTATTTTCTGTATTTATGAACCTTTGCCGGTTCAAACCAAACACTTTTATAAGCTTACATTTTTAACCGACTTCACAAAAAGGAGGAGGTTCTCAATTCGGTTGTATTTTTTTTTTAAATATATTTGTTCCCTCATATCTCCGGCGTTTATAAACCGATTTGGAAAATTCTTTTTTTATTTGAATAGATATACTTCCAGATTGGTCCCATTTTTTTCAGAAGCCAGTTCTGATGATGGATTCTATGAGGAATTGAGGTAACTCCTCAAATATTGTAGGCATACATATGGCGATTTTTATATTTTCAGCAACGAACCAAGCATTTGCATTCAGAAAATATCATAATCCTTTCACCACTATGGTTCTTTCATCATTTTTTTTTTCATCCAAATATTTAGTCGTATATAATGGTGGAAGTCGGTTTTTTAAATGAAAAGTTATACTTGCTTCGTTCGTATGTCTGTCAATCTTTCCGGTTCAAAATTTGTAATCCATTTTTCAAGCACTTGCTGGCAAATATTTTGTATATTTTTCAATTGCCAATGACCATACAATATTATGGTGATAACGAGATGATCTGATGATGGAGGCGAAAGGTGCACAATGGTACTCCTCGATGATTTATAAGTGTTTGGACACCTTTTTTACCAACTCACGGTTCCGATCACTAATTTAATACATATAAAATAGTTTTATAAAGATATTTTTAGCAAAAAACTTATTGAACGAGCGAAGCGAGTTCTCTGAGTCAAGTTGGAAGAATCGGCGTTTGTATGTATGTATGTATGTATGTATGTATGTTTGTCCGATGAAAACTTCTAAACCTTTAATCCGATCTTCATGAAATTTGGTATGGGAGTAGATAGTATTGGTACAATTTGTAGGTAAGGTTATGAGTTATATCGGTCAGGGGGTTGCTGAGATATTGGGGTCCAAGAGGGGGTAAAAAAAATAAAAGTGAGACAGTCAGACCAAGTGGGCTATCTAATGAAAGCGCTTTGGTTGGACATTTAAAAACTGTTTTTAATATGTATTTAGCCTTAGTAGTTTTCGAGATATTAGGGAAAATAAATAACGTAAAAATCAAAAATTCTAGGGTACTTCCAGCAATCTCACAATGCTGAAATTTGGTATGCATGTGGCTTTTGTGTCACAACTACAGGGAAAAGTCTGAAATTGAAGAATTTCGAAACTTGTACTCCATAAAACTTTATACAATATAACATCCATTGTTGACCTCCCATTTGTAGGAATTTGAATGACGTTGGAGTTCTATAGTTTTCGTCAAAAGGACGTTATCAATTAATTTGTCAGGTACTTTATTTAGGTACTAACAGTTATGTAGTATTATACCCCGTTGCTTAGCCTTATTCAAAGGTTATTTCGATGATGTGTAAGAAACTAGAGTAGTTACTGATAGATTCTGTACTGTTACTGGTAGATCTCGAGGTGAAAATTTTCAAAAATAATAATAGAAAATATGGAAATTACTTAGTTAAAGTATATAGTTGGGCTGATAAAGGTGTTATCGCGAGGTCTCAGTTCGGGGCGAACCACTAGTTTACAACCCAAACCAAACAATGTTTTTGTTGTTTACAAACTAAATAGTTCAAACAACGTTTCTCAGTCAACATCATCATCAACCACAAGAAAACTGCTGGACATAGGCCTTCTCCGTAATAATGACACGACGAACTTTCAAGCCGTTGCCATCTACAGACTTCCTGACGTCGCGTCGGTCCATTGAATCCTTCCTACGCTGTTTCGTCCGATTCATGATCGAAACTCGGTTACTTTTATTCCCCAGCGGCAGTTCAACGGGTTAATTATAAAGACGACTCTTCTAAGAATCTAGAAAGAAGAAGAAAATTATAAGACTCTTCTAAGAATCTTTGCTAAAAAAATAAAATACTTAAATAAATAAAAAATAAAATTTGCTATTGTTTTAATCTATTCTGAAATATGGTACAAGCTTGTGTTCTTCAAATCGGTGCTTTTAGTGGAACGCTTCTTAATTTATTCTGTGGCATAGAAATAAATTAAAAACAAAATTACCTCCATATCTCAAACAGCAAGGACCAGCCTGCAGCCCTTGTTCATCTCGCCAAAACGACGAGAGTTGTCATCAAATACGCATCCTTAGGGCGGGAATCAGTTTTAAAAGCCATTAGAGGGCACGGGTGGGGGTATAAGGGGGGGGTGTAATTAGACTGCGTTAATATTTAACAAGTGCGACGCAGATTAGCGCCCCAGCTGCGCCAGTACACCTTCTGTGACACTTTCAAAAAACCACTCTGTGTTCAAATATTAATAAAGTTACGGTAAAAAGAATTTAGGGTACTTAATGACTTTGTAATCACACAGATTGTGTTTTAAGGTACGTTAAATAAAATCGTCTCAGAAACTGAATCTAACCTGAGTAGATCAGATCAAGTGCGAATCCGGCTCGCGTGAAGAGGGTTCCGTACAAGTAGGCTATCATTAGTAGTATCCACTAACTAAAACAATTAAACTTATTAGTACAACACATAGTAGTAGCAACTCATTTTATAGTACGCATTTTCTCAATACGAATATTTTCCATTTCCCGTATTTTTATGTAGGTGTGTATTTTTTTTGAACTGGCTTTTTGTTTTTATTTTTGTAAAATAGTTGTTAAGTATAGTTATTTTTTGTAGTGTTTTCTGAGATAAATGAATGGGTTTTCAATTCCAATTTTCGTGTATTTTGTTTAATATCTTTTAAACAACGCATTTTAAAAAAAAAAAAACTCATTAACGAGTCCTTTCAATTGATATGTCACATGAAGCTTTGACAAACGATTTGTATAGGTTATTAGTTTGCCTTTCAATATAAACCCCCGAAATTAGAATTCACCTATTTATGCTATACATCTGTGATTGAGTCACTTACTTAACTCTTGACTGTATTATGTACAAACTTTTTGGTCTAGTAGTTTTAGTGAAAATAGACTGACAGACAGACAAACATGACAGTGATCCTATAATAGTTCCGTTGGACCTTTTGAGGTACGGAACCCTGCAAATAACTTCATACACGCAACCATCTCCTTTTCACGTTTCAAATTCACACTAAGTTAAAATAAGAAATATTTTCTTACGTAGGTTTCATAAACCTTTTTAGTAATATTATTCTTCAATTACCTTCGAAAAAGCTTCCACGACTTAGGATGTTTGGAAAATTAATTCTCAAAAAGTGGGTAAGTGGAAATGGGTTTAATCCTTTCATCCTCGCAATCAGAATGAGAAGATGGCCATAGCATCTACGGGTTAGCTAATGGCCGTTGTATTATTAAAGAGAAGGGTTGAGGACAGATTATGGTATTAGGAATGTAGCTTCCCTGTGTTGATGGGAGCGCATGGATGATGTATTTGGTAATGTTAAATTTATGAATATGTAATTATCGTGTTTGTGGTTTGATGTTGAAAGTTTAATCGAAGTAGCGGCACGTAAGTCTAGCGCCGAACGAAAGGTGGAGGGGATAGTTGCGCATGTTTACTATCACGCAAGCAAATACAATGGGAAGATTTGTCATATATAGATTTATTTTTTTGGGAGGCAATAAAAACTAGTTCTTAAAATTCTGGTAGATGGCGGTGACTCGACATGGTTGTGTCTTCTAAAGATTTTGCAAAAGCAACACAGAGAACAAATTCTCTTTGTTTTCTCTTTTTTTCCTCCAAGTTTCGCGTTGCGATTCCGAAGCTCGTTTTTCAAGTCTACTATAGGTAGACCAGTCTACTTGGTCCGGCTTCAACAATAACAACAAAAAATTATAACAATAACGTAACACTAACAAATATATCAGAATTAAAACAAAAACTTTACGTAGATACTTACTTTACTTCACCAACGTACAGCATGAGCGAGTGAAGTAACACAAGTAAGTTGGTGGCTGACCGACAAAATTTAGACAACCATATCTGAACTGCGCCATCTATGCATGGATTTAGAACTATTTTCTTTCAGGTGTCAGAAAACTTCCCATTAGTATAAGATAGATAGAGATCCCATCCAAGATACCTTATTTTTTACTTCTGTACAATAACAGTCAGTACGAGACTTACGTGCCGCTACTTGTATAATTATGAACACAAAAAATAAAACAATATCAGCCGTCAGACGTCCACTGTTAATATAACATAACACCCAACAGACACATTATGTAGCCCTGATCCGCCACTAGGATTCCCGTAACCGATTTACCATAAAACCCAGACTCGTAACAAATATTTGCAGATCATAGAAGCATTTGTCTCGCAGTGGGAATCGAACCTTCAACCTCTCGCATCTCAGCTACTCACCCACTGCGCCACAGAGATCATCAGACGAAGCCTCCCCCATAGAATGCAATGGGGGGATTTGCCGTAATCACCACGCTTGGTAGGTGTTGGTTAATTAGTGTTGAGTACTCAGGTGGATGCTGGAGCCAGCGTTTGAGGCCTACTTCTCTTAATTAAAACCACACTGAAAGTTGACTAAATAGAGACTGAATTGTGAATTAACAGAAAGTTGATGTTCTGCTCCCTCATAATAACAATTTAGTCCACTTTCGATTCACAGGGACTACCATTAGAGTAGGATAGTTAATTTTCTCATATATAATAGGAAATAATTATAATTTCTCATTAATAAATGTATATCAATACTAAATACAAGCGCTGTTATGACACAAAACAGTCATTACATAAATAACCGTGTATCGTTTTGGTAATGTTATTTTTATTTGTATTTTTACACGATTACAGCAACCAAAAGGAGGGCTATGTATGTATGTTTGTTTTACCTTTGACTTCACTTATTAAATGGCATTTTCTATAGAATTACAGACTTTACTTTAATCTACAACATTTTGATACTCGCTATCAGCTATTAATTGCGTAGTCGGGTTTATTTTTTAAACTTATATTATTAGTTACATTAATTTTATGACTAACAACATAATAAAATAATTGATTTATTTATTATAACTAAAATACTTGGCTCGCAATAAAATCACTTTCTCTACCTCTACATGTTTATAAAGCGGATTGTCACAAAAAATAATACAATAACGGTTTTATGTTCCTAAATATGGCAAGTCACAAATTCACACCTTTCTCAGCAAAGGATCATTAGTTGACCGTCCTGGGAACCCAAATCCAATCAGTCACAGTCCTTCCATCAAGATTTGCATAAGCAAAAATCACAATGGTCTCCAGGACCAAGAAGTTAATGTGTCCATGAATAATTTTATGCGCATACAATAGGGTTAAACAAAGGGAATTCTGCTAAAAAAGTAAAATAAAAGGTATATTAATGTGATAGATGAATCATCATGGTCCGTTGGACCGGTCGCGGATATTACAGGTTAAGAGTATATTAAATAGTTGGCTATTGTCATGGCTATAGTCCTTCTCATGTTAACGTAACTCTAAATGAAATACGACGATACGGACATATATTTCTTAATTTGCTGAAGATGCATTGAGAATGGGGAAATCAGCAGTACTTAAGGTCCAGAATGCTAGCGCGGAGGTTTCAATTAAAATTTTAGTTGATATTTTAAATGAGGCATTAAATAAAAATATGTATTTTAAATAAATAAATAAATAAATAATGCTGGACATTTCACACAACATTATCTAGCCCCAAGCTAAGCAGAGCTTGTGTTATGGGAACTAGATAACTGATATATTTAAAACAATACATTACATAGATAGATATTTTTTATTATACATAGAAAAATACCCAGAAACCTGAACAAATATCTGCAGATTATATTTGTTCCGAGGCGGGAATCGAACCCGCAACCTCCTGCGTCGCAGGCAAACTTTCGCCCGCCGCGCCACAGAGGTCGTCGAATATAACCTGCTCGTTGTCACTTCAACTTGCTAATACTGAGAGCTGTGTTTATAGCTGTGTAAAAAAGTGTTTTACTGCTATTTCAACAAATTATGTATACGTTTATTTATTAATATGATACTAGAAATAAGATTTAAACAGCCAATAACAATTTAAATAGTAAGCATGTTAAAGTTATAAACGTAAATAGTAGCCATCTGAATTCGTTTGCCGAGCCATTCAACCACGTTTAAATTAATGATCGCTACAAACAGATGGACAGACACGCTATTAATTCAATTTATAGCACATACGGAATGCCCGTTACCGACGAAAACTAGAATCTAAGGAATATTATTATTAGTGTAAATAAATATGCACTTGTAAAAACGTCATGAGTGACTGTTAGGATGCAGTAAATGTTTCCAAACGACGTTGATTAGAAAAAAACGTACAAGCGAGATCTAGACTCGCGCCCTGAGTGTTCTGATTCGTAAATTATTTTCAAATTGTCACAGCCCTTTTTGAGTTTCAGCCACATTTTTCTACTAATCCATTTTAGGGGTATAAAAGTCAAAAAGCCTCAATTTTAGACTTTTTCTTTTATTTGTGACCAATGCAATGCAACGGCATTCCAAAATTTTGAAAGAAAGAAATGAGGAAAATAAATTTATTTGACACGAAAACAAAACAATAACAAGCTGAACAGAAGTAAAATAGGGTAGGACACACAATTAAGTATTGATTAACTAAATTAAAAAGTGAAATGTCCCACGCACTCGCTCTATCCCACTCTAACCGTCCAAAAAATCGCGCCAAAATAGCATTCAGCTCAGTACAATGCTTACAATTGTGAGGACTTAGAATACCTCTCAAAGAGAGAGAGAGAGAGAGAGAGAGAGAGAGAGAGAGAGAGGGGTTCTAGAGGTTTTATTATTTTCACGATGTTTATACAAAAATGTAATATTCAATTATATTTTTAATTGAGTTTATTGAGTTAGAAACTTGATTTTTGACCAGCACTATACGCTCACAGACCATAAAAGAACATATTTGGTATTTTTAACCGACTTCCCAAAAAGGAGGAGGTTCTCAATTCGGTTGTTTTTTTTTTTTTTTTTTAATGTTTGTTACCGCATATCTCCGGCATTTATGAACCGATTTGGAAAATTCTTTTTTTATTTGAATAGATATACTTCCAATGGGACCACCATTGTTTTCAGAATCCAGTTCTGATGTTGGGATCCATGAGGAATTGAGGGAACTCCTCAAATATTGTAGGCATACATATGGCGATTTTGATATTTTCAGCAAGACACCAAGCATTTGCATTCAGAAAGTATCATAATCCTTTCACCACTATGGTTCTTTCATAAATTTTTTTCATCCAAAATTATTTAGTCGAATACAATGGCGGAAGTCGGTTTTTTAAATGAAAAGTTATCAAGTTGATAGTTACCTTTAGCCGTTCTTGAGAAAAAAGAGCTTGACAAACAGACATACAGACGACGGAGAAGAAAGTGACCCTATAAGTGTCCGTTTTTTTCTGTTGAGGTACGAAACCCTAAAAAGTTAAAGTTATTGGAAAAGGTTAGGTTAAACCACGGTTAAATGTAACTGATTCTGTTACAGAGGTCACAGGTTAAGATTGAACATCTGGTTTAGATAGCTGGATTAGCTTTTAAATTATTGCTTGTGCGACGTTTATAAGCAATTGGGAATCAATTGCGTTTTGAAACTCGGACGTGTTTTGTAACTTAGTTGCTGGTAAATTCAATTTGAGCGATAAACATTATTTTTACTACTTCATTCATTATTAGCTTCGTTTTGAAATGTTTATGCTCAATGATTTATTTATTTATTTAATTACTAGCTGGTGCCCGCGACTTCGTCTGCACAGGATTAGTATTTCGAGTAGCTTATATTAGCGTGGCGTAGAAAAGAACTAATATTTTACTTTTTTGTAGGACTATTTAAGATAAACATTTCCATCATACATTACATATGTGTAACTCTAGCGGTTTTGACAGCGCACGCCAGAATAGCTCGCTGATGGTAGATTTTTTCCTACTTACTTGACACTTATCGTCATATTATGGACAATTCGCACAATATCTTTATAAATTGTAGCCTATGTGTTATTCTGATGTATAAGCTATATTATTGTAAAGTTTCATTAAAATTCATTCAGTAGTTTTTACGTGAAAGAGTAACAAACATCCATCCATCCATCCATCCGTCCATCCATACTTACAAACTTTCGCGTTTATAATATAAGTAGGATAGGATTAAGGTCGAAATTCCCAAATGAATAAATTGAGTGGATTATTCACTTTTAGAAAACTGCTGTGATATTTCTATTTATATTGAATTTGACTATGTGTTTATCTTTGTAAATTTTTATTTATTTGACCAATGACATTATATAGGTACAGATTTTGAAAAACTTGCTAGACGTCATGATAATTACTGGCTAAACATGGATGTACTTATTATAGATATTTGTTTCATGTCATCCTGTAAACCCACTTTACAGAAAAATATTAATATGATATTTTAGGACCCACTTGCACCACCAGTAAAATTGGATCTAGTTATTCCATAGGTACCAATTATATTTGACGCATAAAAATAAATAAATTAGTTAATAAATAAATAAATGCTGGACATTTCACACAACATTATCTAGCCCCAAGCTAAGCAGAGCTTGTGTTATGGGTAAGTACTAAACAACTGATACACTTAATACAATAAATTACATGATAGATATTTTTTATTTTACATAGAAAAATAAATAAATAAATAAATGCTGGACATTTCTCACAACATTATCTAGCCCCAAGCTAAGCAGAGTTTTTGTTATAGGTACTAAATAACTGATAGGTATTTAATACAATAAATAACATAGATAGATATTTTTAATTGTACATAGAAAAATACCCAGAACACCCTGAACAAATATTTGCAGACCGTACAAATATTTGTTCCGAGGCGGGAATCGAACCCGCGAACCTTCGCTTGATTCGCTTCGCTTTCGCTTCGGTATAAGAAACCTACTCCGGGAATTCAAAATTCAAGATGGGTAATTATAAATATTTAAACAGTGTTGGACTTTTTGGAAATTCTGCTGTGGCGTGTAAGGCCACTCCATCTTCTCCCATGGATGTCGTAGAAGCCGTGTAAGGTCTGTCACCAGGGGAATGGCAGTAGCATCCACCTAAATACCCAACACCATACTGCGATCACCAATCCGCCTACCAAAATTGTGATTATGACAAATCCCCCCATTATATTTTATGGAGAAGGCCTTGTCCAGCAGTCACTGTCTATCGGTGGATGATGATGATAAATCAGTTTTGAATCGGACTGTAAACAAATATTCATAACTTTGTATATAAGTTGATTTTTATTTGTAATGTGTAAGTAATGTTAAACATTATTTTAAGGTGATTCCTCTCGCACATGCGACACATGGCGCGAAATTCAAATTTTATTGCGTTTTTGCTCATTACACTTCTTGAGATAGTAAAAACTGATTTTGCGAAAACTAGGAGACCTAACACACATGTTTTAGTTTATAGTTTCACATATAGATTACTGCATCTACGAATACTCTTCATTGATTTTTACAGTGTTTTTTTGGTTTAAAGATATGCGTAGCTTAACTAATGACATTTATGAGATACTATCAATTAAAACATGTGTGCTAGGTCTCCTAGTTTTCGCAAAATCTGTTTTCTCTATCTCAAGAAGTGTTGATTAGCTATGATTTACAAAAAACACAATAAAATTTGAATTTCGCGCCACATGCGAGAGGAATCACCTTAAGTACATTACAAAAGCTTTTTACAGCGAATTTATGATCTAAAATTTAATATCCCTCCCCCTCATTTGCGTACATTCTCTCTAAACCTATTATTACCACAATTCACTACAATTATAACACCTGAGCAACTCAGATTACTCATAATGAGAACACTACCATTGTTGCTATTCAGCCACCGATATTAATAAAAAAAGGGATAGTGACTAGCCCTTTGTAAAGAGTTGTTTACTTGCCGGAATGACATGAATGCTTAGAGGCAAAAAAGCGGGAGATGTAACGGAGTAACAAAGCAAAATGAACAATACAGTTGATAAGGTATTTTTTTCCCCTAACGCTACGACATAGAACTCAGTTTTCTATGATATGAGAGATAGCTGGATGTATATCAATGTGGTTTAGGTGGTAGAATATGATGATCGGCGACCTCTGGCATCTTGTTGTGTGGTACCACTTGATTGACGTTTGTATGACGCGAGCGCAGCAAGAGAAATTTTAAGAATTTTGGAGACGAAATGATTTCTAATTGTTTTGAGAGAAAAACTTTGCTATTATCATAGAAAGGTTAGAAAACATCACAATACAGAAGGATAAAATGTTAACAGTCGGAAACCCAGTGAAGAATCTAAGATAATCGTATTCTTGGTATGGTATAAAAGAGTATAAAAACCAGTAGCCACAAATTCCTGGACAACAGTTACCTAATACCGCAACTACAAAGGCCACAAAAAACAATGACAAAAGGGCATAAAGGTGACAATACTGACAATAGCTCTATGGGAACTTCACAAAAGTCTTCTTATTTATGCATTGTTTGTATAACAGCTCTAAGAGGTGACGGCAGAAAACAAATAACCCTTCTACGCTACAACCCCATTTTAGATATAACCAGTTAGATTAGATACGCCAGAGGTTATGATGACATCGGTGGTAAGGGTCTGCTTGCGGTGGTTTTTGCAGTGTTTTTCATAGTTCTAATTGCCCATTATAATGATACTTGATGCGTCTCAGCTGGGTGAAATGGGTACCATCTTGTGCTTTTGCGAAATAAAGGAATTTAAATCCTGATGTTGCATGATGATATACTTATTTTAAATTATGTACCTAATGTATTTAATTTTCTTAGACTAATATTAACTTCTAGTTGGTCGATTAAATGCGGGTTTTAGTCCCGTTGGATCAGAATTAACTCAATATTTTCACTTCACTCATCATTATCACCAGCCTGTTTACGACCACTGTTGGACAAGGCGAATTTGCCAAATTGAATAAAATGGGGGAATTTGCCATAATCACCACGCTTGGCAGGCGGATTGGTGATCGCAGTTTAGTGCTAAGTACTCAGGCGGATGCTGCTGCCCATTACACCAGGGTAATTCCTTAGTCCGCTTTTACAACATCCACGGGTAGTACAGTCAAATTAGGTGATTTTTGCGAAAGTGTGGAACTAATTAGATGTAGTCATGAAAACTTTTCTAATTGTTTTGTATGGCTTAAAAATCACCTCTAATAATAAGCATCAGTAATTTCACCCTCCGGAACAGGGTGAAATAGGGTGAAAACCTTAAAATATCCGTAACTTAATGGGGGAAATAGAAGTAGTCGGTGCAATTTGGCATAGACTTTGAACCGTTATGATCTACATTTGCACCAAGTATTTTTTAAATCCGACATACGGAACATACAAAAAAAAATCATTTTCAAAAAAAACTTTTTGTGGTTATTACGGCTCCGGGAAAATTAAGTTACTCGGTGCAAATTGATAAGACTTATCAGAAAAATGATCGAAATACACTACCAGGTTTGCACCATGGTGCGTCTCACGGAAGGCACTTTTCCATATTTTATTGTCGCTCTACTTCGGGGAAAATTAATGTAGTTCTGGAAATTGACTTAAACTTATTCATTCAATTAGTACTACATCCGCCGGAAGTTTTATACTTGTTTTTTTTTACGGAAGATGCATTTGTTCAACACTGTGTTCCCTACATACACGTGGTTTTTATTAAAATCATAATGCACTAAGACAGTCTCTCTATACGTAATTTAACTTGCATCAAGTAATTTCTTTCTATTTTAATATTTACGGTCTTTTTAAGTTTGTACCTAATATCTAAAAGGGTTCCGTAAGCGCCAGAAACGGTGCAAACCTAGGATAAGCTTCTTTTCGTGTCATCTAACGTTTCCATAAGAATCCACGACTACACGACTTAGGTCCACACTTTTTGCTAATTTGCCTGTACTAGGGAGGAGACGGAGGGGTTTTTTCTAAGGCCAGACACACCACGGCAGATCATTCGATTTATCATGTAAAGTTACAAATTTGTAAACATATTTGACGAAAAACTATAACTACTGCTTATTTTCGATACGTGTTTCCACAAAATATACAACACATGCATCAATAAAAAACAAGATGACCTGTCCAGCATCCCCTAAGGTGATTCGGGTCATTTCTTATAATTTCTACATTTTTAATGCCACGAGCGAGACACGCTTTTGAAAAATTGAGATGAATAAAAATAGGGAATTTAAAAGAGATGATGATGATATCCAGGGGACGAGGACACGAGCCAAAATTAATAAAAAGGAAGGATAACAGGACAGTATCCTCAAGCAAAGAATTATAACAAGTAGGGAGATTTTTAATTATAATGTTAATTCCGGATCACTGTGATTTTATGATATAGGTAAGTACTATTACTTCAGTCGCTGGTTCTTTCTTGGTAACCCTGCGATCAGCGATCAGTTTGTGGACAATGAAGGGGTTTGTCAGATTTGGCAAATCCACCATTGTATTGAACGGGGTACGCCTCGTCCAGCAGATGTAAAGTGGCTGGTGATGATGATGATAGTAGTTCCCATCCCGGACGTCACGAGGTGGAAGGTTAGTGGACGGAAGCTGTTCAAGACTGTTTCGTGGAGGACGAATATGGGGAAGACCTAGGTCCAGCATTGGACGTCTACAGGCTAATGATAATGATGATGATAGTGATGATAATTCACTTTTAATTTCTCTGTGCTTTTAATTTAATATGCTCTTTTCAGTACTTATCATTCGACCTGTATAATTTCACCATGCCCAACCGCCTTTTTGATATCAAAACAGGAAAACAGGAATTTAAAATAATAAATCAAAACTATTATTTCCAAAACTGACCCCTAAGCCGATAGAATTTTATGGGAACCCTTAGATAATAATTCATAAATTTCGGACATCGGGATAGGTCCGGTGTTCAAAGACCAAAACCAGTTGCCAAATCCGTCATTAATTTGAACATGTATGCACAAAGGGCGAAGACTTCGCCCTTCGAAGGAACACGGCAGGATAATAGCGGATAGTCTTCACTCATTTAAGAATGATAAATTAGCTAAATGGAGTCGGTATGTCCATTCCCACAGATATTAAAGTCCGGGACAAAGAAGGTACCCCCTAAGTTGCGCGGACCCATGCTGCGGTATTGAAAATATTGTAAAATACAAGCTTTTGTCCGGACTTCGCATGCAAATCCTTTTGGAGAGCTTTTGGGATGGAAATTGAAAAAGTTTTCTATTGGCGCTACTTTGATGTTTTTTGTCTTAGCGATGGCTATAGGTTGTCAAGTGGTAGAGAGCTTAAATAATATCTGTATAAGCAAGTCACTTATGTGTTTTTGTTTTGAGATTCAACATTTTAGGAATTAATAATTCAGGGTGTTTTTTTACCCTTGGTGTATCAATACCTTATTAATTAATATTTAGACACTTTTTTTATACTACTTGGTAAGCAAACATGCATACGACTCACCTGGTGGAAAGTAGTTACCGTAGCCTATGGACGCTTGCAAGACCAGAGGCATCACATCACATACTCATTTGTCCATAAAAATATACTGCGTAGATACAACAGTCCCCAAGAGTGGACATAAAAGTGCACAAAAATCTATCAATAGATCATTTCAATGGATTTTAGTGGACAAAAGGATAAACGATAATTACAAATATTACATTACTAGCAGTCGCTCGCGGTTTCGACCGCGTTATTCTCCAATATTATGTTGGTTTAGGTGATGGTCGTAGGCCACACTGCGCTGCCTTTTGCTGATTCTCTCTACAGTTTTACTTTTGACTACCTCTAAGGTTTTTTAGTTCTCTTTTTCCATGTATCAGCTTCTTGTCGTTCTCAAGGCACTACACAGGCGTTTCCCGCATCTAGTAGTAAGAAGGATCATCAAATCAAGCCAAGCCAAACATGAATATCGGTTTAGCAGTTACGGTATGTTTGAGTAACAAACATACAAACATCCAAACTTTCGTATTTATGGTATTAAGTAGGTACTTATCGGAATTATTATCACAGGGTCGTTTTTGGTATTCATAGTTCTCTTTTGATCTATAACTTCTGTGTTATTATTAATACCGGCCTAAGAATAGACCCATCTGTCTCTTCCCGTGGATGTTGAAAAAGCGGAATACGGGAATACACCAGGGCAGCAGCATCCACCAAGTAATTAACACCAATACTCGATCACCATCCGCCTGCCAAGCGTAGTGATTATGGCAAATCCCCCCATTTCAATCCACGGGGGAAGCCTCGTCTTGCAGTGGACGTCAAAGACTGATGATGAAATTTTCAACTCTGAATTTGAACCCACAATATAATCTCCAATACAAAAGTAATCAAAGCAAAAGCCTTCCTCAGGTCGTGGTAACTCTTAGCAAATCTGTGTGCAGGTTGACAAATAGATCGGTTGACACCACCCCGCTGACTGCTAATGAAAGTATTATGCTATAGGGTTCTGATGGTATCTTGTTACATGGTGTTTAAATGTAAACAAGTCGTTTCTAAAGAGATTCATATCTCTGAATCAATGTGCCTGAAGTATTTTTGTGTGTTAGTGGTTATGCGGGCGGGTTTTTCTTCTTAGAAATCCAGCTACCCTACATAAGTGTTGATGGCGCTGCAATGTGGATAAACTGTCAAAAGAAAGTTTGACTTAGTGGCAATGTGACTTTGACAAACAAAATTGAACAAATAATTTTTGACAGTTGAAATTAAGTCAGAGCCATCTATCGAGCTAGTTGGAACTACTTTTTTGTTAATAAATTAAAATTGAAAAACACTCACTGTAAAAACTTATGTAGCTTCTATTATAGTTCTAACATTCTATCGCAGCGCCCCTCGTGGTTATTGGAACTTTCTATGAAGCTGCCCTGAAGCACGTTACGTTTGACGTATTTCCATTATTGTACTTAGTATTTGTACATAATTAGTAGGTATTTGTATTATCTATAGCAGCACCCCTAGTTCTGTGTTTCGATGTAAACCCTATCTAAGAACCTTACTCGAAGTCATGCAAAACGATTGCGAAAAAAACGCATTACAAACAGTGAAGAAATTTTGTTTTTTTAGGTATAAGATTGGTGAAAAGGTTATCATTATTAAGATGTATCTAATTAAGAGAGCTATGCTAGAGGTATCACTGTATTAGAATCTGAAATGAGGATATTCGTAGATGAATCAAAATCACCGACATAGCTCTCATAGCAGGTTTGAAGTGGCAATGAGCAGGTCATATAGCTCGCAGAACTGACAAACGAGGGTAAATAAAGGTTCTCGAAGGGCGACCACAAATCGGACGACGCGGTAGACGAAAGCCCTTCACTTGATAGACTAAAGACATTTTAAACGCCACAAAAAGTCGGCGGATGGAGGCGGCTCAAGACCGTGCGTCATGGCATTCTAAAGGAGAGCCCTAAGTCTAGCAGTGGGCTTCTACAGGCTGATGATGATGATAATTATTAACTAATTAGTAATGTATCTACGTTTTCCTACGTTCAACTATTGATTGATTGTGAAGAAAACTATTAAATTAAAGTTTCTAATGAAAAATACTTAATGGCAGGAAAATCTTAGATCGTCCCATAAATAAATCATGTAAGTGGCATCAAGCTACATCTATAACAATTTTATAGACATTGTAAAACATCAGAGAGTTATTACCTAACAATAAACTAACTAAAGAGACTTTTGAATTAATAAAGTATTAAAAAATCTTTATTTTGAACCAAGGTCCATATTTAAGTTAGTACCAATTTTAGCTTAGAAACTATGTCAGAACATTAAACTTTTTTTTATTCATAAACGTTAAATAAATTATTTAAACTAATGTAAATATAATGACAATATTTATTTTGCTTCAAAAAATTATAACGATCACTAAATAGAGTTAACATTTGCCCTCTTACTTCTAAACATTATTTTTTAAACAGTGATAAAAATTGGTTCTTTTTGGCTATTTGACACTTATTAACATATTAGTAAGGGATAGCAATATTAAGCATTGCTTATCTTTTAATATATTTTTCTAAGTAAGCCCCCCATTTATAGTATATTTGCTCTCTTCTAAACGTTTTTTTAATATAACTCCCAACAGTCACATTACAATACATACTCCATCCTACACTAAGATTCCCTGTGTCATGAGTATTAGCATTATTATTTTAATTAATTACATATTTAAATGTGTTCAAGTTTTATCTTTCGTCTTTGAATTGAACATTTCTGCATTCAGTAAAACGGTAAAGTACAATATTGATTCCGTGGCCTGGAGATGTAAAACTGAATGCTACCGCATAGTAAGGCAAATCATATGAGATTTTATCCTAGGATTATCTCAGGTTATCGCGCATCTTCTCCGCTACCACTGACCAATAAATTTACATTTTAAACTCGATATTTACAATCACAATTGCATGCATTGCTTGGTTTCTATGTGCTGCAACGCAAATGCCAGAATAAAACACGTAATGGTTAAAGTAAATGATCGGATTGTAGTTTGGTTTTCAAATTTTGGAGAGCATAGGGGAGGGTGGGGACAACAGAAGCGTGATCGTGATTACACAAGGTATTTATGTAAAGACTTACGTGGCTTATCCCTGCGCCGATCAGAGCTAGATCTATGGACATTGTTCAGAGAGAGAATAAATATTGGCATTGCATTACATTTGATATTGTTCCGTTATCAATACATTTCATGGGAAAGCAATGACATTTTGAGCAACTAGATACATACATTCTTAATACCCATACTCAAACGTCACTTTGATTTAACGGCCATTAAATGGTTAAATAATAATAAAATAATAAATGCTAAGCATTTCACACAACATTATCTAGCTCCAAACTAAGCAGAGCTTGAGTTATGGGTACTAGATAATTGATATACTTAATACATTACATAGATATATATTTTTTATTATACAAAGAAAATACCCAAAAACACCCTGAACAATCTGCAGATTATACAAATATTTGTTCCGAGGCGGGAATCAAACCCGCCACCTCCTGCGTCGCAGGCGAACCTTCGCCCGCCTGTTTTTGAATAAAATCTTAAGTGTGGATGTAAGAATTATTTTAAACTTGGATAATTAAAATAACGACAATTCTATTAAAAAATGTGTTTGTAATTTCACGATTTCAAAAATGACATTACTTTTCTATTAAAGAATAATACTTTTTCACGACGGCAAAAAATGCTTACTAATTAAAAAATCAAAAGTTTAAAATCTTCATCAAGCAATAAACAGACAATCAGAAAAGCTCTCAAGAAGTTAAAAACAATTAGCCAGTAAGGAAGCATCGGACTGATTAACGCTACCCTAAAAAAACAATAGCAAACATACCAGCGAGGGGGAGGCCTGGGTAAAAAGATGAAAAAGTTGTCTCCAAATTTGTCCGCTGACAACATCCATCTCAATCAATTGTGGCTGTCTCCCTTAGGAGTAACCCTTCACTCCCTGGAGGTATAACCCTCTTGGTAACCCAATTAATGGTTAGAGGGTACTATTGCCCGGGTCTCCTCATGTGACCGCAAAAAATTCAAATTGAAATGTTAATCTGATCTGTGAGGCGCTGACTCTTCCTAATTTAATTGTATTTTTTTTTGTATGTAACAGCTGTGATCAACGCGTGGCAAATATCTCTCATTAATAACTGATTTTAATTATTTTTCAGTGTTTTCTAACCTTGGATTATTGACATTGTATTATTATTCAAAACAGTGCATAAAAACTGTTTACAACTGTTTTTAACTGAGGCCCAATTCTCTTAATTATTTAAAAAACTACCACTGAAAGTTAACCTAATCGATACTGAATTGTGAATTGACAGAAATAGTTGGTATTCTGCTCCCTCATAATAACAATTTAGTCTTCAGAACAAATAGAAATACATCTCACATTTGCATTGGCTGTACCTACCTATTATAAATAAATTCCAGTTACAGATTAATAGTTCAGTCTAGCTTTACCATTTTATCCCCCACCTTACCCTTCAGTCAACAACCATTGCGTTTTTGTAACGCAAATAAACATATAAATGTCTAAGTAAAACCGCAATGTATCTTGACAGAAGTAAGGTAAACGTGTCCGATAAGGCTGAGTTACAGTAGTTGTCCACAAGCTGTAGTGTGGTCACACGTCTGGGAAGATGGATGGTGGCAACACTTAGCGTTTTAGTTGCTTGTTTTTGCGAAATAAGAGATCAGACAGATAGTGAAGTGAGCCTCACCAGGAAAGTCGTTTTGTTCAAGGCGCATGTCTAAAACTAGTGCCGTTACATTTTGAAAGTTTTTTTACGTATATATAAATGATGGCTGAACTGACATTTTGACTGAATGGTGTTAAGCGGTAACCCAAACACAACACAAATACAAACTATTACAAACACAATACCTCTCTCATATGCCTGCAATTTAACCGCCCGACACCCATACCCTTAAAACCAAAACACAGCAATGCAAGCATGATTTTGAGGTTTATTGATTCCCAATATTTCATGGCGCATGAAACTGTGCCGAAATATCGGGAATCAATAAAGCTCAAAAATCATGGTAAATATCCCGTTTCTAGTGATAATTATAGTACTTTATTATTTAAACTCAACACATCAAAATTTATTGAAAATCAATTTTCAGTTTTACAATAATTTTTTGCCAGACTTGATAATACAATATCCTAAAACCCATGGAATAAACTTATCTTTAGCCATTCAGGATTAAATATTCTACTTTTCCCAACTTCCAAAGTTAAACAGTAGCTGACAACCTTTTTGATTCCGACGTAAATCTCCGCCTGACCTAATTAAATCGTTTTCAGACGTTATCTTTGAACCTATCAGTCATTTGATTTCACGCAAAAAACATACAAAAAACCTTTTTAATTTAGACTCTATTTCTTTCTTATTAAGAAATATTTTCCACCGTAAAGGTTACAAGCTAAGGTGCACAATTTTGTCACAATACCCTCCTTAGGAAATATTAATAAGAACTAAGATTAAAATGATATTAAATTTTGATATTGTGTTGTGTCCGGATTATTCTCAAGGAAATTTTAATATAGGCTTCTTTCTCTCTTTGAGTTGGCTCTTTGTGGTTCGAGGGGTTGTTAGAAGGTACACATAGCTACCTGGATTAAAAACATGGAGAATGCATGGTCCTTAGAAAACTAATATGGTGTGGTTTAAAAGGTACCATCTTAAATAATAATTAACTCACGGGATTTTTAATAACGTGCCTCTGTATGACTGGCCTAAGCATAGATCAGTCCTTCTCCCGTGGATGTAGTAAGGAATTACACCAGGGGATAGGCAGCAGCCAGACTGCCGCCTGACAAGCGTGGTGGTTATGGCAAACCCCCCTCCCCCCCTCCCCCCCTCCCCCCCAATTGTATTAAACTGGGGAGGCCTCGTCTAGCAGTGGACGTAATCAGGCTGGTGATGATGATGATGATGATAAGAGGTGCTGATTTAATGGTCAGCAGATAGTTATTTTAAATTATAATCTGATAAATAGCAATGACAAAGTTTTTGCTTCGTCGTATGTTTTTAGGGTTACGTACCCAAAGGGTTCCAAACGGGCCCTGTCCTAACTATCTGTTTGTAATAATCCGAAATGAAGGAATCTGTAGAAGAACTAAGATCATTGACATGGCTTTTAGAATTAGCAAGTTGAAGTGGCAATGGGCAGGTCATATAGCTCGAAGAACTAACAACTGTTGGGGAATAAAGATTCTCGAGTGGTGACAAACCGGACTATGCGGTAGAGGAAGGCCCTCCACTCGATGGACTAAAGACATTATAAACGTCGCAGGAAGTCAGTGGATGGAGACGGCTCAAGACCATTCGTCGTGTCATTCTACGGGAGAGGCCGATGTCCAACAGTGGACTTTTATGGGCTGATGATGATGATGATGACCTAAGATCGTGGTTTTGTATCCTGGTCCTGGCACCAAAGTATTTTTTTCTCTAGAAAATTTATTAAATCGCACTTTTCAATATTCCCTCGACTTCTCCAACAAGTGCACATAACAAGTGCGCCTTGGAAACTCCACTGTCCAATGACGACATTCTTTGAATAATTAATTTCATGAAGGGTCACTGGCACCACAGAATATCTTACAGTAATTGGGTACCCCCGCGCTCCAATCATCGCTCATCAAGCCCTATTGAGCACGGCTTTTTATGAACAGCTACAATTGATTTGAATGTTTGAGTCATATTGTTTGGAGTTCTGAAGAAGATCTTGCCAATCGCTATCTAAAGCCTGATTCTGTAAGTTTAATTTCACAAAGATTTGAACGAAGCTTTCAAATAAATAAATAAATAAATGCTGGACATTTCACACAACATTATCTAGCCCCAAGCTAAGCAGAGCTTGTGTTATGGGTACTAGATAGCTGATAAACTGAATTACACAATACATTACATAGATAGATATTTTTTATTATAACATAGAAAATACCTAGAACACCCTGATCTGCAGATCGCACAAATATTTGCTCCGAGGTGGGAATCGAACCCGCAACATGCATGGTTAATAATAACAAGGTAATAATAAGGTCTCCTGGAAGAAAACTCTTTTAGGGCTAAGCTCGCTTTTGTACATGTCCTTTGTGTGAGACTTTTTTGTCTGTAATTTTGTGTACAATAAAGAATTATAAATGAATTATGAATGCTTTTTATTTTATTTTTTGGAAATAATGAAACTGTTATGTTGCCAGCAGATGTTAAGCGTTAACTCCAGCCAACAAATGCAAAACCTCTTAGAACTCAGACGTAACCTTCAAACCGGGGCAAAGCAATGCGAGCACTACTGCTTGGCGGCAGAATTAGGTATGGTGGTAGTACTTCCTTGGACGAATGCTTTCATGTGTGGTTAACATACATAACATAACACCTAACAGTTGGATGGCGTGGTACCACGGTAAGTAGGTACTCGTAGTTCCTGATACCAACGACGTAGGGAATCCTAGTGTGGGATCATATGTATGTAGTTGTGGTGTTTGGGTGTTATGATAACTACAATTTTCAATATTTGATCATTCTATGAGGTCCAGCCGTGGACGTAAACAATCTGATGATGGTGATGATGATGATCTTAGATACTGCCCCCTAATTACAGTAGCATATGGCAATGGCGAACGCAACAATGGGGATCATTTTGGCAGCCTTAGCCCTGTCCAAATCTTTTGAAACTTGAATGAAGGAATGTTTAGGTCAAGAAGTTTCCCCTATTCAAGTTTCATAAGATTTATATTGCGCTAAGGCTGTCAAAATGACCCCCATTGTTGCGTTTCCCATTGCCATTTGTTACTGTAATTGGGGGGCTGATCTAATGTCAAGATTTCCCCTTTGATTATATATAATCAAAGGATTTCCCATGCAAAATATCAACGTTGCTCAAAATAACGTATGATCTGACTGATTGACTCACTGACTGACTGACTCACTGACTTACTGACTAACTGACTCACTGACGGACTCGCTAACTGTCCGACTCGCTGACTAACTGACTATCAACGAACAGCCCAAATCATAAGTAATTTTGAAGAGTACATTACTTTTTGGTCTAGGGGTATTAGTGTACCATAGAAAGGAATTTCCAAAATTCATCCAATGGGGTGAAGAGTAGAGGGGTGTCGAAGTATGGAAAGAACTCTACGCGGACAAAGTCACTAGCATTCAACTATTTTGATCATAAATGAATTGCAGCTAGTAAAAGTACTCAGCAGATTAATGGTAAAACTACAAGCTCCCATGGATTAATGATGTCAGACACCATCCATCAGGGAGCTGTTTTAATTAAAGAACTGGACTCCGATTCGGCATCAGTAAATGATGGATATGTGTGGTGTTATTTGAATAATAAATATCCAGATAGGTCTGAGCTCAAACAGTGAGAACATAAAAGACTATGGTTGGCTTATAGCTGGTCAATATAATAATGGCATACAATTAAATAGACTAAATAAATGTATGCATATAGTAATTGAAACAAAATCACAAAGTCAAATAGAATCTTCTTCATCAGTCGGTATAGACATCCATTGCTGGATGAGGCCTCCCCCATAGCATGCATAGCGTGCAATGGGGGGATTTGCCATAATCACCGCACGCTTGGCAGGTGGATTGGTGATCGCAGTTTGGGGTTAAGTACTCAGGTGGATGTAGAAAAGTTTGTGCTCGCGAAGTCTACTGTTCACAGAACTACTAGTTTTTGATGTAAGGGCAGACTTTGCCAAGTCAAGTATAAGTCGTCCTTTCTGAAGTATAAGTACTTATAAGTAGGGCGCGTCCTAGGTGGACTTAACCTAAGAGGTGTTTATTTATTTAATATTTAATCATATCAAAAAACTATTGTGTGGGCCACAGTCAGACAATTGTATTTTAATAGTAAAAAAACCAGATTTTACAAGTCACATTTACAAGTCTACGCAAAGTACTTATGGCGTTTTATTGTATCGGAAACATCCTACTAATCCAACTAATATTATAAACGCGAAAGTTTGTGAGTATGGATGGATGTTTGTTACTCTTTCACGTAAAAACTACTGAATGGATTTGAGTGAAATTTGGAATGGAGATACTTTACGCCCTGGATTAACACATAGGCTACTTTTCATCATCATCATCATCATCATCAATTTTCATCATTATTCACGCGGGTGAAACCGCGGGGCGCAACTAGTGTAAAATAAATCATAAAACTTATCTCATCTTACCTTCTATGATAAACTCCTCCTTTTCAAATTATGCAGTCGGGCAAAATAAACACACTCGAAAACAATAAACTCTTAAGTAATACAAACAATACAACATGAAAGTCAATCATCCCTCAAAGTGCACCAAACAAAAAAGCCAATATCGCTATACTGCGGTATACCGTATTGAGCAGAACCCCGGTATTATTAGAGAACCCATCTCGGGACAATACCTCGATGACAAAACTCTTTACTTTGAACTCCTTCCTAATCGTAGGGAAAACTTTATTTTCTGGGCGGTGTGTGACTTACGCTAACGACATTGCATTAGCCCCAGTAACGGATTAAGACTACTTGATGCCCTAAGCAATCCACGCCTCTGGGCCCCCCTGTCCGTATGTCAACTAGAATCGGTCTTTAAACCTTTGACTGATCGCAATTCCGGTGCATTCGAATTGCCGAATGCACTAGCGCTTGGACGAATTATCACAAAATTCGTCCAAGCACTAGCGGGCAAGCGGGAGGGGGTTATGACTCTAGGTCGGACTCTATGTAAACTTAAAACGCTCGAATTTTAAAACTTTTTTTGGTGTGGTTTTTGGTGACGTGAGAGTGAGACGTGATAACCTAAGGACGGTTTTTTTGTGCTTCTTCTGGTGCCCTCCCAGACGTGATGCCCTAGGCAATTGCTTAATTTGATTAAGGGTTAATCCGTCACTGATTAGCCCTGCCGGTTTCATCATCATCATTATTCGCAGACCAACTTCTTCCACTGCTGGGCAAAGGTCTTGTCATCCTCTCCTTGTCTCCTTTTTTGTGAAGTCGGTTAAAAAAACTATTATCAAAGAATAATACTCGCATTAGCATTATTCAATCTAGCTGACTCGGACCGCACGATTCGGCTGACTTACCGACAATTATATTCATATATTAATAACGAATATAAGTTTTATACAGTAAAAATAACTTTGAATGAATGAATGAATGAATGAATGAATGAATGAATTATTCATTTGCTTAGAATGTAGGTAACAGTATAAAACATAGATGATAAATATAATAATAGTTTCCAGTACATTCTGCCGTCAAGCGTGCAAAATTTAAGCAGATCTTACAAGCTAAATATGGAGGCTAAATATATTACATGCGAGTCAGAAACAAAAATGATCAAATAATTATAAATCGACCAAATAGGTGGCACATAAAATAAACACAATGGCAATAAAAACCAATTCATAAAATTCTGAGAGAAAGAAAACCAAAAAATTAATTCATTAAATTATTATTAAATGCTATTTTTATAATTAAAATACTCATGGAGTAAAAACACTTTGACAAAAGCCATTTATGTATTTTCCCCTTAAATCTGTTGAGGGGTATATCTTTAAAATCTTCCGGTAGAAAATTAAATATTTGAATCGCCATTACATAGGCGTTTTTCCTAAATAATGCCAACCTGCAATGTGGCAGTTGAAGTTTACTGTCAGTCGTATGCCTTAACTGCACGGCACGCCGTGAACGATTTTGAGAGAAAAACACTGGAAACTGTTTGACAAATATAACAGCTTGTTTAAGCTTTACTTATTGTGTTTGAAATTAATTACAATAAAATAAAACAAAAGAGCACAAACAATTATAAAATTCAATAAAAACTCAAGCCAGCGTTGTTTGAGCTTTTAAACCGTTTGTAATTATTCGAAAATCTGACTTCTGGTAAATCGGCATTTGAGATTTAGAACTCCCCCCACAAAAATGTTAACAAGTAATAAAATAATCAAAATTAAAGATAAAGATAAAGATAAAGATAATTTTATTTGTTTTGAATATGGTAATTTTACATTGGTGGTCATAATTCACACGTCCAACATACTCAGTCATACATTATGACATACAAGTAATTTCGTTCCCATAAGTAGGTACTAGAGTAGGTAGATACCTCAGAAAAAGGACAAGCAAGGCAGATACATCCATTCCATATCATTAAAAAATCATGTCAACATTAAATACAAATCATCAAAATAAAATCTATTAAAATCCTAGGTCACCATACAATTATTCTAATGTGTCATCTAAAAAGTCTTGTATACTATAATAACATTTTTTTAATAATAATTGTTTTAAAAAAAAACTCAAAATTAAACTCCCTATCCGAAATAAACATAAACATTATCTATTAACAGAACCATAATTTTAATTGTATTTTGATTTCATGTTTTACAAAACCACTGGGCTATTAAACAATACAAAGATCTTATGAGTATTTAATACTTTAAATACCAATAATTTATTCTTTAATTACCAATATTTAATAAGATTAAAATCATCTACGACAACACCTGGAGAAGCAAGACAGGATTCCACTCTATCAAGACTCAATTACGTCGTCAAATTACTCGTGTAATGTTGCCAAGTATCAGACAAAAACTGTCTTCAAGTATGTTGTTGACACCTGTATCCACTTTTTTATTCATGTAAGTGGTATCAAGTAACAAGATTCTACAAGATGTGAGCTGACAAGTTTAATAACTTGCACATGTAAATAACTATTATCGAGAAACTCACTTTCTACTGAATTTTAAATAGACATACAATTTATTTTAAGAACGTCAAAATATTTTTAATGTTGTGTGAAATGTCCAGCATTTATTTATTTATTTATGTATGTAAAAAAAGATATTAAAAAAAACTTTTTAAAAAGTAGTGTCTGCGTGCATCGCATCCACTCACCCTAAAGAAGACTCAGAGTTTAAGTAGAAACTTGTTGAAGCTTACACCCCGACATCAGTGCGTGAAAAACAAAATGAATGAGTCTAACGCGATTTCATTGACGGAAGTGCGACCAAGCACAGTGGTTACCAGACAATAGGTGCGGTGGTTTTGTTCGAGGGGAGGAAGGGTAATGAGAAACGCCACGCGATTACCTCTGACTTGTCTGCCCCCCTGGTACTCGAACATGACAATTTAACTTGTTCCACTTGATTAGTTCTTTTGATTCGTTCAATTTTAATTAGACAGGGTTACATTTTGTTAATTCTTAACTCCTTAGTTCAGTATATTTCGTTACATGCAGGTAAAAGTCGAGGGCCATTATATTGTTCACTTGCTGCTTCGCTCGTTACAGTTCATTCAAAGGTTGCCTGGAATAAATCGCTTTCAGCGATAAGGCCGCCCATTATTCTGCTAATTTTAATAAATCCCATTATGTATTCTCGGTGTACAATATTTGTGTAAAGTCTAATTCATTAGCTTAGTAGAGCTCCTTGTGAAAGACGACCTCTGTGGTGTGCCGGGTGAGTAGCCGCGTTCGATTCCCTGCGGGACAAATGTTTGTATTATCGACAAATATTTGTTCCGGATCTGGGTGTTATGGTACCATGGTACTCGTAGTTCCTGATACCTACGACACAGGGAATCCTAGTGTGGGATCATGACTACGCATGTGACTGTTGGGTGTTATGTTATGCAAAGAGTTGGCCCGGAGAAGTACTACCTACCACCATGCTTATTCCCGCCGCCAAGCAGTAGTTCTCGCATTGCTGTGTTCCGGTTTGAAGGGTTATGGGTGTTGGTGAAATTACAGGCACATGAGACTTTTCATCTATGTCTCAGGATGACGGGTGCAGTGCAATGTTGACGTAACCTAAGAGGTATTGCATTTGCAATGGGCTGGGATTACCGCTTTACATAATGGGATACATGCCAGTTCTGTCATGTATTTAAAGTATCTGGGTGAATAGTATACTGTTTGCGCGTGGGAATGTGCTTTCTAACCCGACTTTGATGCTGTTATTCTTATAGCTCCAAAATTTCATTAACTTTACGTTTTGCTAAACTGAAAATGACGGAGGTATTCATGTTCTGCATGATACTGCTCTAAAAATAACCACAGATCATCAACAATCAAACTCATAGTCTCAGCACTCAGTTCAAGAGCTGGACAATGGCCGTTATACAATAGTGTAGGCTCTATATCACTGCTAGTATTTATCCTGTGTGCTCGTGAGGAGGTGAACAATGGACTCGAGTGCTTGCAGCCGGCGCTTACGCATCTGTAGTTACATGCGACTTGATACTTTAAGAAAGTGTAATGTTTTAAAATAGTAGAGACTTTTGCAGCCTTTTTGAATGCCCCTTTTTTTGAAACAGCAGATCTGTAGATGAGATTTGTAGGTTAAATCTATATATTGTATCTTTAGATTAGATTACATTATTTAATCTGTAGGTTAAAATAGAAGATTAAAAATTAAGTAAAAGGTAAATATAAGGTGTAAAGGCAATACAGACTTTGGATTCATGCTCTTCCGAATATTTTTCAAGTGACATTAACAAAACGGGTTTTTGGATTGTTCTAGAAAAATGAGCAGATTTTTTATTATTTTTACGACACAACAAACCACTTCTTAATTATTTTCTGTGATAGAACGTTTTTAAAAATAATTTACTTTAAAATTCTTGAGGCCAAAACCCACGTCACTGAACTGGAGAAATTAAGTCATGCGAGTCCAAGAACCTCACTAATATATCCAACCATTTCTAAATTCATATAAGAATCACGTCCCAAAAATAATCAAGTATCAAAATTGCTTGCACCCACACCGTGAGTCTACTAAATACCGTGTTATGAACTAACCGACATGTCCGCCATCAATACAGTGCTTTTTCTATGAAAACATTCCTCCTACATTATTCCCACGACATCTACCAAAACAATCGAAAGTCTCAAAAATGGTCAAACATTACCACCATTACAAACTTAAATCCAATTGATCCTTCAAACAGAATGATCATAAACCTATTGAAATAAAGAAGGAAATTGTATAGCATTTATCTCATAGAGCGGTAAACATTATGTTGGTTTGTCGTAAAGGTCTTTTGTCGCAAAATGTTATGTCGTCTAAACAAACAGAGTGGTATTATTTAAATGTAGGGTCAATCTTTGAATCACTGCGAGATTAATAGGCCATACACAATCCATACAAATGTGTGGGTGAATTAGGATTAAAATTTGATAAGATTGATCGTGAGAACTCGGAAGGAACGGTATTGTGGTTTTCGATACGTATTAAATCCTTGTTTAATTGCTCGGAATTTGACATCTTTTAAATAGATAGAGATTTATTTCTGCTAAAATAAAAAAAATGCTATTAAAGTTTTGTATGAGTAAATGTAGATCCATTGTTGTGGCCCTACTGAAATGTCAAAGCAACTCTTACGCAGACCAGAATATTCATTAACCATTTCCTAAATATGACGGACGTTTTTAGGACTTTGAAATTTTAAAGATTTGAAATAAGTTTATGGGCAAATGTACAATTACTATTTCATTCAATGGTATCGGAAGTCCTAATTTGTTCAATATTATATTTCACAGTAATCACTAGATAGGTTGTCAGATTTAAAAAATAAATACTAAATATAATTTAGGGGTTAGCCGTGTGACCTTCCGTGGATTTTGTAAAACCTACTAAGACATTACACAAGGTGATGGGCAGCAGCATCGCGTCAACCTGAGTACTCGCCAATCCGCCTGCCAACGGTGATGATTATGGCTAATCTGGTATTGTATGGGGAGGCCTAGCCTAGAAGTGAACGTCTACTAGGTGATGAAGAAGAACATCAATTAAACGATACAGTAATGAGGGCTTTTCAACTTCGATAAAAAAAAGTAGATCAAATTGGTTCGATAGATGGCGCTGACTCAACTGTAAATGCCAAGATTGTCAAATGTATTATCTGTGGTGTACGCGTACTAAGCTATCATCTAACTAGTCTGTGGCTATTAGTCATGATATTCTGTTTGTGTCTGCTTCTTGATTGTGCGCTAGTGATTTCGTGATGTTTCTAGTAGTAAGCAAAAATAAATAACACGAAACGAAAATATATCTACGTTGTTGATGTTGACATTTAACTTTACTTTGACACTTGACAGTTACGTAACAGAGCAGCGCCATCTATTTTCAACGCTGAAAGCATGATATGAAACGGCCGTGAAACGTCATTGTACGAATTGGCCAGGAATCGATACATTTTGTAGATTTATGACTCGCTATAACATGATCAGAAATAAAATGAAACCATTCGGTAGCTAGCAAAACGCTTACGCCCTCTGTACGCGACCGAAGTAAGCTTCTAATTTGGCTATTATTACTTCAAACTCCATAAAACTTAGTAATATGGTCCCGTTAGCACCCTTTGGGTATACGAAACCCTAAAAATGCCAGATAGGTACATTCGAAACGCTCTTGCTTATCTCACAATATCAACTGAGGCCTTACCATGCACTCATAGCGATTCAGTTCAAAAACTATTCAGTACAAAATATCGATTCGTCGTTAACATCCGTCATCATTGAATAACTTCAATCGCAGAAGTCAATAGACCTTTTTTTATACTACTTGGCAAGCAAACAAGCATGCAGCCCACCTGATGGAAAGCAGTTACCGTAGCCTATGGACGCCTGCAACACCAAAAGAATCGCACGCGCGCTGCCGACCCTGACACATAAAGATGAAAAGTCTCACGTGCCTGTAATTTCACCGGCACCCGTACCCTTCAAAGCGAAATACAGCAATGCGAACACTACTGCTTGGCGGAAGAAATAGTTACGGTGGTAGTACTTCCCCGGACGAACTCTTCCACAAGAAGTTCTACTAACAAAACCCTTCCTACTGCCTGCTACTATGTCTTTAAGTATAGCTGCGGAAATCACGGAACCGATATTTTGTACTGTATAGTTTTTGAACTGAATCGCTATAAGAGCTCATGGTAAGGCCTCTGATTGCACACTTGCACAGTGCATATGCAAATTTAATAATTTGCAATACCGGCCAGTGTTAATAGATTCCTGTTTGTCCCTTTAATTGTAGCGTATGATTCGCTCTCTGCACCGCATGCCATCCGACTCTGAATTATTCATTCGCATTGGTTATTGATATACTTACCTACTGCCAGTCTACTGTATGTGTTAACTGTGTCTTTTGGATTATTAGGGTAAGATTTCTGATTTTTGAACAAATAAGAAGGACAAGTGTGAGTAAGATGGACGCCCTGAGGGTTACAAACCGTAAATTAATGTAATGTTAGTAGTGGAACTTCTTGGGAAAGATTTCGTCTGGGGAAGTACTACCACCGTACCTATTTCTGCTGCCAAGCAATAGTGCTCACATTGCTGTGTTTCAGTTTAAAGGGGTTCATGGGTGCCGGTGAAATTACAGGCACATGAGATTTTTCATCTATGTTTATATTATGTCTCAGCGAGCGTGTGATGCCTCTGGTGTTACAAGCGTCTAATAGGCTACGGGAACTACTTTCCATCAGGTGGGCATAAAAAAAATAATTCATAATCATCAAAGCCCTTTTTGAGATTCAGCCACCTCTATACAAACTTCAACTTGTTGGGGGTAAAAAGATGAAATTCCTCAAATTTAGACTTTTTCCTTTATTTGCTTGATAAATCCTCCTAGCTACCCTAAGGATTTTCGATTTTCACGATTCCCATACAAAAATGCTCAATGTATGTTTGTTAACAATTCCTCGACAAACCTCAGATTCGACATAAATTACAGATGAGGAAATAAATCATGAATTCTATGAGTTTTCTAGTAAAACTATGCAGCACTAAACTCAAGGGGAGGTTGGTAAAAAATTGATATTTTATTGCGCTCGGGGTCCACTTTTCTGTCATATTATATTCTCTTTTCGTCGTTTACTGTGGCTTTCATTTCTTTCCACTACTTTCCATTTTCCAACTCGAATATTTTTTCTCAGGACTTTCAACCTTAGTGCCTTAAAATAAGAACAAAGAGCTTGGTTGTTTTGGTCAGAAATAGTATAAAAAGTTGGTAAAATGAATAGGTTGCGTCACACGCACGAGTGAGTAGTATATCATTTCCTTTGAACAAATGGGCTCGAATATCCTTTGTAGCAGCCTAATCTACTAGGAAAATAAACAACCAAACTGTCTGTACATTAGAATTGCAAATTCTATTTGAGAATTTGATAGGAATGTGAAATGTTTTTCCCGATTACAGCAAAGCAAAAGAGGTTTATGATTTTAGTAGTTTTTTTTATGTTACTTGGCAAGCAGGCAAGCTTACGGCCCACCAGATGGAAAGCAGTTACCGTAGCCTATATATGAACGCCTGTAAGACCAGAGGCATCACACGCGCGCTGCCGACCCTGAGAAAGATGAAAAGTCTCATGTGCCTGTAATTTCACCGGCACCCGTACCCTTCAAACCGTAACACAGCAATGCGAACACTACTGCTTAGCGGCAGAAATATGTACGGTGGTAGTACTTCCTCGGACGAACTCTTTCACAAGAAGTCCTACTACTAACAAAACTAACCTAAAACTAGTCAGCCACATACGTTTAGTCTTGATCCCACTAGGATTCCCTGTGTTGTGGGTATCAGGAACTACGAGTACCATGGTACCATAACACCCGAACAAGCAGATCATACAAACATTTGTCCCGTAGCGGAAATCGAATCCTCTTGCATCTTAGCGGCTACTCACCCGCCACGCCACAGTGGTCATCAAATTTGTATGCATGTGTGTTTGTTCATCTGTTCCCTTGTAGGTCCTAAACTACTTAATAGATTTTGGGATAGGTATCATAATGAAGCTTCTTGACGTTTCGCGTTTCATAGGCGTCATAGGTGTTTCGGTTTGAAGGGTACGTGTGCCGGTGAAATTACAGGCACATGAGACTTTTAGATAGATAGATAGATAGATTAACACTTTATTGTACACCAGGAAAACATAACAGGATTTATTAAAATTAGCAGTACAATGGGCGGCCTTATTGCTGAGAGTGATTTCTTCCAGGCAACCTTTGGATGGACAGTAACGAGCGAAGCAGTAACGAAACGGCGGTGCACAGAGTAAAAATAATAACAATGAAAGAATATTAAAATACAACTTTTACTTTAAACTCGAACACATAATATACCTACTTTTATATAATACACTAATAAATAGTAATAAGACTATAATATTTATTTATTTATTTATTATTATTTATATGCCCTAAGAAAAGAAAATATGACTAATCTACATAAACACTCACAGGATATTTTCACATTCGACTTTTCATCTTTATGTATCTTGTTCGGCAGCGCGCATGTTATGCCTCTGGTGTTGCAGGCGTTCATAGGCTACGGTAACTACTTTCCATCAGGAGAGCCGTATACTTGTTTGCTTGTCAAGTAGTATAAAAAAATTGTTTACAATTAGTTTTTTCTAGGTGCTACGTTGTAGCGTGTGGCTCGTTGATGTCTTTTATATTAACTTTTTAATGATGATGCTGCTACCTAGTGACTTTGGTTCTTTCTTAGTCACGCTGCATTAGGTCACAGAGCAGCTTGAGGTATGGTTGCTCTGAAAAGGGTCTAGTGAGCATTGTTAAAAGAACAAGTGTATTGAATTCTGATTGGTGTATTGATTGATTTAGATTTTGTTCTGTTGTGGTTATTTTAGCTGTAGTTTATTGTATCGATGTGTTTATTGTGTGTTATTGTTGTTGCTTAACTTAAATGAATAAATAAATAAATAAATATAAATAAACTGAAAAGATGCAGTGCCTCGCGAACCCTCCTTCGCAAAGGTTTGTTACTTGCACATGTCAAATGCCTTCGAATTTTAGATATACCGGTTTCTTCACGATTTTTGCCATCACCGTTTGAGAACATAAGTTTTTGATTTATCTTAATGCAATAAAGTATTTTCTTGGACTTTTTCACTCTATCGAAGGGAAATTTCGTCCTTTTTTATTTTATTTCAATTTCTAGTGTTTTTTTTTAGTTTTATCGTGTAATTTTGGTGGCATTTTAACCTGTGTAGCTTATAAAGAGCACAAGGTAGTGAATTTAAATAAAATAAGTGTATTGCGTATCTTTTCAAAGGGGTGGAAATTGTCCAGGAACATTCTAGTAATCTGCCATCGATTTACTAGAACATGACTTGACAGAGGACTTGCCGATTAGACATTGTTTGATAATTATCTATGCTACTTGGCATTGGCAAAATTGAGTATATATTCAGACGCTATTAAAAAAAAAAGAAAAAGTATTTTCTATTCTTTAGCAAAGTGTTCGTTATCTTATTGTTTTTGGCTGGAATCATCGACTTCAGTCCAGTACCTACTCTTCTTGTAAGATGTTTTTAAATTCTTATTAGACTTGGTAGGTAACAAAGAACGTTCGCGAAACTTGGTCCTTTTTCTCGCAAATCAAAACGTTCCAAGCTGAGTATCGAACCTATAAATCAAACAGCCGCTAATGTCATGTAGTAACAACGAATTTCACGCATCGACACACCTGTTAATGTATCCGAAATTACTTTCGGCCGAGACCGGTGTGTCGTGTGACCAAAAAAGTTAAAAATAAAAATGTTTTATTGCTAGCTTGTTGAATGTAGGTGGTCCAAAATGGGAACAAATCTACTGAAACTGTGTGACTCAAACCAAATTTGCCCCAATTCAGTACCTCTTGGTCAAGTTTAGTAAAAACTCTCTTTTCTTCAATTTAAGATAATTTCACCGGTAGTATAGCTGGCAAAAGAGCGCTTAAGTCCTTGCACGTGAACAAAGTTTGCGTCTAATTTGAATTCTAATTCTAATTCGCTTTTCAGAGGCCCAACTCTCTAACTTAAAAATAGTTAAAATAGAGTTCGGATCATGTTACGATCTTGTGTCGATATCTTAAATGTCAGAAATCGTATTCTCTAAACATAAAATACAACACTGTAATGTGATTATATCGAAATGTGTCCGAAACTTGAACGATTCAAAGTATTTTCGATAATTTTAGCATTGTAGATGCAGTGTCTCTTTACTCTTTGCAATTATATATATAACTATCCTACTCTAATGGTAGTCACCGTGAATTGAAAGTAGACTAAATTGTTATTTATGTGGGAGCAGAATACCAACTTTATGTCAATTCAAAATTCAGTCTCGATTCGGTTAACTATCAGTGTAGTTTTAAAATAGTTTAGAGAATTGGGCCTCTGATACAAAAGATACCGTTTGACAACCCCGATTGCACAATTTACGCCTGTTATAAACCGCGAGATAGAGACTACCCCTGCCGGTCGAGCACCAATGGGTTTTATACTAAGTATAAAAATAAATGTGTACCTACATAACATTGTATAACAATAGATTTTTATTCGCGACGTGACGCAGTGGTACCGGATTTAATGGGAACCAATCATAACATTGTATAACAATAGATTTTTATTCGCGACGCAGTGGTACCGGTCGTAACGGGAACCAACCAAAGCTACATGCTCTCAAACAGTGAAGGAAATCATTTTAAGGAAATCGGCATTATGTTCTAGAACACATGAACCTCGAGGTAAAGTGCGTGAGAGAGAAACCTTTCACCACACTGAATCCTTCACCATCGGCCACTATAGACCCGTGTTAGTGCCACTATACCTCAAGCTCGTGCCGGCCGTAGAGACCTGAGAGCTGATTCCAAGGGCCTTATTCATAATCATTTTTTAAACCTGTTTTAGTTAAAATAGCTTTTGTCTTCTTCTCTCTGTTGTAAAACGTCATAATGTCAAAACAAGACAAAACATAATTTAACTTAAATGGGTTTTAAAATGATTATGAATAAGGGGGTTAATATTTTGCAAACAATTGACTCGGACGTCTGGTGTACTGTAGTGTGATTTTTTGTATGGCGACACCGATGAGCGCCCCTTAGTGTACACTCTGTGAACCTCATTTTCCATACAAAAATCCGTGTCCTACACGAGACGTCCGTGTCAATTGCTGGTCAAAACATAAAATCAGCTCTCTGCCCATTGCCACTTCAACTTCTGAGAGCTTCTGATTGATCTTGGTTCTTCTACGGATTTCCTTACTTCAGATTCTATCACGTACTCCTAGCATAGCTCTATCCATAGCCCACTGCACTACTTCGAGCCAATAACCTGGGGTGCGATTCAAATTTTTGAATGTCACTGAGTGACTAAATATCATCAAAAAGGCCGCAAATCACCGTTTTAAGGAGATATACCTACTAGATGAGGCACTTGTATTGATATCATAATAGAATTTTAGTCATTAATGAGTTTCAAATGTATAGAAATTTGAAAATCGGGGATTATCGCCAATTTTACTGACGTTAAGTCACTGTATGACATTCAAAAATCGCTCCCCAGTCTCAGTGCCGTAAGTCATCACTGACGCACTCCTTTGCGTATACGGGAAACTAAAAAGCCTTTAAAAAAATACAACTTTATCGTTCTTATTCATGATGTCTTCCTAAGCCTTAACGTACGTACTTCCTCTACTTCGTGCAAACGTTTTTCGAAGGTATGTGGATAGAATGTAAGCGCGAGCATAGTGTTCGTATGGAGGTTATATGTAGCGTAGTGAATCTTCCCATACGCCACGTACATTAATAGAAGTAACTTTAGGTGATTCTATTTATTTTGTTAGTAGTAGAACTTCTTGTGAAAGAGTTCATCCAGGGAAGTACTACCATCGTACCTATTTCTACCGCCAAGCAGTAGTGCTCGCATTGCTGTGTTTCGGTTTGAAGGGTACGGGCGCCGGTGAAATTACAGGCACATGAGACTTTTCATCTTTATGTCTCAGGGTCGGCAGCGCGCTTGTGATGCCTTTGGTGTTGCATGCGTCCATAGGCTACGGTAACTGCTTTCCATCAGTGGGCCGTATGCTTAATGTTAAAGAACTCCCTTTTCCGCATTCGAACTCTATGATGGTCCATTGCGTGATGGGGGCCGTATGCTCGTCTGCATGCCAAGTAGCATAAAAAAAACAAAATAAAACTACCATCGTACTTATTTCTACCGCCAAGCAGTAGTGCTCGCATTGCTGTGTTTCGGTTTGAAGGGTACGGGCGCCGGTGAAATTACAGACACATGAGACTTTAACTAAGATGGTTAGCATTTTGCTTTATACGTAAGCTTACAGACAGTAAGACAGTATTCTGAAATAAATAATTATAATTCTAATTCTAATTCATTGCATTCTACTTATAGAATGCAAAATAAATAAATAAAATTTATTTAAATTAAAAAAAAATTAAATGAATTAAAAATTGCTTAAATTGCTGTTGATACGCGATTTAAAGTTTTAAATGTATTGAAACTCATTGATGACTAAAATTCTTATACCTATAATATCAATACAAATGTATCAGTACATTTCATGAAAAACGATGATTTGCGGCCTTTTTGGTGATATTGCAGTACCCTACCAGGGTTTATGTTGAAGCCATACCTTCCATTTTACACCGTTTTTGTACTACATGATAGCAATCATCATCACCAACCTGTTAACGTCCACAGTTCTCCCTCATTGAATGTGGCAGGCGGATTGCAGTTTGATGTTAAGTACTCAAGGGGATACAGCCGGATACTGCTGCTTATCCCCTGGTGTAATCCCTTAGTAAGGTTTTTACTACATCCATGGGAAGAGGAGGGGTCTTTTCTTAGACCGTACACAATAAAAACCTTGAAATTGAATTTGTTGCACTAATTCTCTAAGATTTTCACTGCAGTGTACGATTGGACTCTATTGAAAATGATTTGAGAAGTATGTTTTCCTAAAAGTATATAAGTAATACTTATAGATAAAACTTTCCCAAATTTGTCAGTCAAATACCTTGAAGACTTCAAATACTTCTAATTTAATGTTGATATTAATGATTGTACTATTCCATGAAAAAATAAAAGTCTCCTCGGTTTTCGTACCATGTAACCTGCTGCAATTCTGAGGATACCCGGATCCACGCCTCTTGATAGGATCGTGCACCGCAACTAAATAAGGACACAGATACATGAAACTACCCTCGTGGGAGCGAGAGAGAAGACGTCTCGAGATGACCAACGGTTAGGGGTCAAGGGTGAACGCTCTTGGGTGAGATGTTAGAGCAACTGTGTTATATTCTGTGTATGTAGTATATTTCTAACTCAGTACACGTTATGCTACGACTTTGCCGACGGCTGTGGGTCCCATTCAATGGTTTATTTTATTGTACTTCATCAAAGGTTACAATTTAAAATTACAGATATTTTATCATGTTTTTTAGGGTTTCTTATCCAAAGGATAAAACGGACCCTATTAATAAGGCTCGGCTGTTCGTCCGTCCGTCCGTCTGTCTGTCACCAGGCTGTATCTCATGAACCGTGATAGTTAGACAGTTGAAATTTTCACAGATGATGTATTTCTGTTGCTGCTATAACATCAAATACAAAACAACAGAATAAAATAAATATTTAAGGGGGCTCCCATACAACAAACGTCGTTTTTTTGCTGTTTTTATAGACAATGGTACAGAACCCTTCGTGCGCGAGTCCGACTCGCACTTTGCCGGTTTTTTTTATTTTCGTTTTTATTTGTTCTTAGAAATTAATGAAATTATTCTGACGTAATGAAATAATGTGGCGTTCAGTTTTGGATTAGGCGGGCTCTACGTAGGTACCTAGGTATCTCGGTAAATAAGCCTATAATTAATAATTAATTTTAGTAAACAAACATTTTGCAATAAATAATTATGTTGTTACTTATTCAGTACATACACTCGAATATTAAAACTAATTAGAATATGAATGGCGGAGCTGAATATTTTCACTAGTTAATTAAAAGGGAAACTGTAAAAACAATTCGTGTTGATAATCGCATCAGTCGAGCGCCTGGTTGTTTTAACATTTAATTGTAGTTCAGCGCCATCTGTTGGATTATCGCAGAACTATTATTACAGGGCAACAAAATATTTTGAGAGCTTTTATGTTTTCACCTTTTTAATTCAAACTTATAAATACAGTTGTATTGTAGTTATATTATATAGTTAAAGTTGTTTTTTTAAATAAATAATCATAAAAGAATACAAACACAAGAAATAAAAAAATGATTCATTCCCACTAGTCCCTATAATCGTGATGATTCTGGGTCATCGTAACACAATGACGTCGTACTCGAATGCCATCATTTAGTATGTTTGTATAAAGAGAGTGACGTCATCTCGGGTTCGACATGACTTCTTATAATATTGACGCCACCTGAATAATTGACTACCTCTGTGGCGCGGCGAGCGAAGGTTCACCTGCGACGCAGGAGGTTGTGGATTCGATTCCCGCCTCGGAAGAAATATTTGTACGATCTGCAAATATTTGTTCATGGTGTTCGGGGTATTTTTCTATATAAAATAAAAAATAATTATCTATCTATATAATGTATTGTATTAAGTATATCAGTTATCTAGTCTAGTACCCATAACACAAGCTCTGCTTAGCTTGGGGCTAGATAATGTTGTGTGAAATGTCCAGCATTTATTTATTTATTTGAATGTTTTAATCTTTTCTTATCTCTTTTCTTTTGGTAATTTGTTTCATGTTTAATTTTGTATTGTGTTCTTTGGGGAAAATAAATAAAGTTTCTTTCCTTCTTTCTTTCTTTCAAATCTTGGATTTGTATGGACCTCATAAGATGTGAAATTTATTCAATACTGGCCCAGAATCATCATAATGATTACAACTCTGCTTGATATTGCGTTTGAAATAACGTTTTACTATTTCGACGCTCTTCACGTCCGGGGATGTAACTCAGTGGTAGAGTGTCTGCTTCGCATGCTGAAAGTCCAGGGTTCAAATCCCTGCATCTCCAAGCTAACTTTTTGCACGGTATTCATGTTTGATACATTTTTAGTTTAGGTCCATCATCATCAGCCAGTAGAATAACAAATTTATATAAATTATGGTAATAATATTATTTATATCTTTTTTGATTATTTTTTTAATAAATATAACATTTTTATTTTATTTTTTATTTGTTTAATAACATTATTATCATAATCATAATCATTTAGTAATTTACAAATATGGGTACATATGGGTATAAGTAGTATGATAGATCTAGCCATGCTTGACCAATTAAAAAAAATATTATATAATTCGACTTTTATGAATTCTAATTCAAAAAATACCTCATAATTATTTTTAAAATTGTTGATTTTTCATCACCTAAGTTACTATTTGCAGAGACAAAAAAAAAAGAAATGTATATAACTTGTCTCTGCTTTTAGCAAGAAAATGTAGCTTTTAAAATCGATAGACCGCGAATACACAGCTGGCTGGCACGTGGCAGGATAGGAATGGACGACATTCGTAAATTTTTACAATTATTAAAATGGTATGTTGGTACAATGATTGTCATGCAGCTGGTAAATTGGTGGTCAGTGAATGTCAATTTTATGCTCCCATTACTTTGTAAAGTGTACCGTCAACCCACTCCATACAAAACTAAGTTTGGTCCTCAATAATAAATTCAATGGCAATGAAATTTCGTAGACACAATCTCTAGAGACAAAGGCCCGTAGGCCTAGTGTGAGCATCGCGTAAATGCGACAACCACCGTATACACGCGTTTGTTGAGTAACCGGCAAAATTAAAGTACACGTAAAAACTACTCGGACTCCGCAGTTTTTACGTATACTTTAATTTTGCCGGTTACTCAACAAACGCGCGTTTACGCGGTTGCCACGTAAACGCGATGCTCACACTAGGCCTACTGTATACTAGAATTAAACTCATACTAAATCGAGACTCAATTATAGATTTTTTGACAGATTTCAATGAAAAAGTGTCACCAAATCTATGCTTGAGTCATTCACGCTTGAGCATCTGGAATACGAGCCTAAGATTTCGCACTACGTCCAATCCGAATCCGATCCGAACCCGTGAAAATATAGTCCGGAGTAGTCGTAGAACTATTTCTATGGTAGTTTACGCACTAGATCCAGATCTAGATAAAGAAATTTTTGGAGGCGCTTGAGTGGTTGGAATGAAAAATTAACCCTTTTACTGACCTCATTAATATGGCTGATCCAAGACAACTGACTGTCAAATATCACACCAAGATTCTTTGCCTTACTTGAATAAGGAATAGTCACAAGGTCGTACGCAACGGTGGGGATGAATGACTGACCGATGGTATTTAGCATGTACGGGCTACCCAGAATCAAAACTTGAGACTTTGTAGGTTAACCAAGAGACCATACATATTCGCCCATGTACTAATGCTATCCAGATCAGCATTAATTTGGCCAATACCCTCAGATATCTTATCAGCCTTGAAATGGTGATAAAGTTGTAAGTCATCGGCATACAGATGGCAGTGAGAAGAAATGACCTGAGATATGGAGTTGATAAACACTGAAAAGAGAAGAGGAGAGAGAACACCACCTTGTGGCACACCCGCAGTTATATCACACCATTCAGAGCAGGACCCGTCCAAGCGCACACACTGCGAGCGGCCAGAAAGATAAGATTTGAACCAAGAGATTACTGGGTGAGATACATTTAGGGAGGAAAGGATGGATAGAAGGATGTCATAGTCAACCGAGTTGAAAGCACTGCTGAAATCTAAAAGTACCAAGACGGTGAGGTACCTATTGTCCATAGCCCAGCGAATGTCATCAGATACTTTAATTAGAGCGGTTGCAGTACTATGGCCAGGTCGAAAACCGGACTGAAAAGGACTCAGCAGGCTATGTTGAGTAAGAAAGAGAGAAAGTTGCTTATGGACAACGCTTTCAAGGGTTTTGGACAACGTAGGTAAAATGGAAATAGGACGAAATTCAGAGACTGTGGTTGGATCGGAAGTCTTGGGAAGGGGCAGCACGAAGGCTTTCTTCCAGGCTGAAGGGAATGAGCTCGTTACAAGAGAATGATTAAGAATGTGGGTAATGGCAGGAGTGAGCTCAGCGGAGAGAAGTTGTAGCATTTGAATGTAAATGCCGTCCGAACCTACAGCTTTAGTTGAAATGGACTTCAGGAATGACATAACTTCACCTTCAGTAATCTCTTTAAATACATATAAAAGGAGGGCACCCGGGCATAGGTATGCGAGATAAAGAGTCCAGAGTTGAGAGTTTAATGTTACTATCAAAACAGAGAGGAGATTTGGAAAAATGAATATTTATGGAATTTAAATCAAACGAGATGTTTATTTATTTATTTATTTATACTTTATTGCACAAGAAAATTATACAAAAAGGTGGGCTTAATGCTAAAAGCATTTTCTTCCAGCCAAACCTGGTATGTTCGAGCTGGTGGTTGGCGTGCAACTTAAAAACTAACACAAATACCTGAAAACATTAAAAATAAAATATAATAATACATACAAAGTTCCTATATAATATGACATAACACACCTACATAATAATAAATGAACATAATAATAAACTAAATAAATACACAGAAATATAATATCATAGAACCAAAATAGAGATAATATAATGTACATACATTAAGAGTATAATTTTCTATAGAGATGTTCTCGAGTAAGTCTTTTGAAGCATTCCTTAGAGCCAACTTTCCTCAACTCAAGCGGGAGATTGTTCCAGAGTCGAACCGCTTCAACAGAAAAAGAATTTCCACGAAACGAGGTGCTATGCGCAGGTGTATCTAATAGGAGATTGTCAGATGACCTCAATTGTTTGTCATGTGTGTCAGTACGAAATTGAAAGCGACTCTTCAGATAGACAGGTGTGAGAGGATCTGTAAGAACAGAGTAAAGAACACATAGAGTTCTCAAGTTTCTGCGCTCACGAATTGGAAGCCATTTAAGTTTAGCTCGGAAATTACTCACATGGTCATACTTCCGAAGACAGAAAATAAAGCGTATGCAAGTATTCATAAGTCGGTCAAGTTTGTTTAGTAGATCTTCAGAGAGATTTAGGAAAGCTACGTCAGCATAATCAATAATGGGTAAAAGCAGCGAGCTAACTAGATATATTTTAGTGGATGTAGGAAGAAAGTGTTTCAGCCGAATTATAGAGTGTAGAGTAGCATAAAATTTACGAGATAAGTCCTTGATATGAGGTACCCAGCTAAGCTTAGAGTCAAACAGAATGCCAAGATTTTTAACACTGGGTGAGAAAGGAATTTTACAGCCATTGTAATGAAGATGGGGTAGGGTGTCAATCTTTATCAGTTGGCGAGAACTGCCTATGATAATAGCTTGGCACTTGTCGGGATTTACTTTGATACCGAAACGATCAGACCAGGATAGGAAATGAAGTAGATCATTGTTAAGTGCTCGAATGGCATCTTCAAAGTTGTCAACAGGAGCGGAGGTATACAATTGGAGGTCGTCAGCGTACATGTGATAATTGTTTGTAAGGTGAGGAGAGAGCAAGTTAATAAATAATGAGAAGAAGACAGGAGATAGAATGCCCCCTTGTGGAACACCAACCTCAATATCCTTCCATTCTGAGAAAACATCGCCATCTCGAATCCTTTGACGACGCGCACTTAGATAGGATGTAAACCAATCGACAACGGAAGAAGAAAAGTTAAGTTTAGGGAGAAAGGCCAGTAAAAGATCGTGGTCGACTGCGTTAAAGGCGTTACTGAAATCAATAAGCACCAGAACCGTCACGTGACCTTCCTCCATATTAGCCCGGATGTCTTCAGTAACATTTAGGAGAGCAGATGTTGTGCTGTGCCCCTTTCTAAAACCAGATTGGTATGGGTTAAGCAGGTGGTTGTCACAAAGGAATTCGGTGATTTGAAAAAGAACGACTGATTCAATTATTTTGGAGAAAAAAGGCAGTATAGAGATTGGGCGATAATGCTTAGGGAGAGTAGGGTTTGAGATTTTAGGAACAGGAATAACGTAGGCCTGTCGCCATTTGTCGGGAAATTGGGAGGAGCTAAGTGAAAAGTTTATTATGTGAGTAAGAGCAGGAAGCATTTGCTTCAGAATGTGAAAAATCATGACACGACCGATGTTATCACTACCAACTGCTTTAGTCTTGAGCGAGGCGATAGTCTTCTGAATCCTATCCTGGCTAACGTGAACGAAGGTGAAAGGTTCGATAGTTGGTGCCGAAAGATTACTTATCTCAGCTAGAGCTTCAGACTTAGCTGATGGGCTAAGGGAAGAGCTTGAAGAAAAATGAGTATTTAGGGTATTTAGATCAATTTTGAGTTTTGTGTCAGTGCATTTTGGTTTTCCTATTCCAAGCGATCTCAGAAAACTCCAAAGGCCAGCCGGAGTGGAGAGTTCGATTTGTTCAGCAATATAGCGTTTTTTTTGAGTTGCAAACCAGTAAGTTGCAGCGGTTTCTAAACTTTTTATAAGATAACCAGTTTTCGTCGCATCGGTTACGTTTGAATTTTCGAAAAGCTCGATCTCTTCTAGCCATTGCTTTCCGAATGGTGTCATTTATCCAAGGCGAGGGAGTATGTTTTAGCTTAACGGATCGGATAGGAGCATGTTCATTGTATAGATCAATGATGCTAGAATTGAGTAGGTCAACCTTCTCCTCAACAGAAACGATAGTTTCAACCACGTTCCAGTTTAGACCCGAAGCATCCTCAATTAACTTAGTGGCATCCATACGCGAAAAATTACGCTGTTTAAGTGTAACGGGTTTAGGTTTAGGTAAGCGAATTTTATAGGATAAGTAAAGAAGGTCATGATGCGAGAAAGCTGGAGCAGAAAACTGGCCATAGTTGGCTACTAGGTCAACGTTGGAAGTTATAATGAGATCAAGTAGAGTATCGCTTGTAGCGGTGTGGTGAGTGGGCTCGGAGTTGACAATGTTGAGGTTTACTGACTCTACCAAGCTAATGAGTTTCGATGACTTAGGGTTAGTTATGAGGCAAGTATTGAAGTCGCCCATCACTATGGGCGACTTCAATACTTGGGAGTAGTCTGACGTCAGGGATTCTAAAACAGTTTCAATTGTAGTCAAGTAATTGTTTGATGTAGTGATGTTAGGTGGGCAGTATATCACACCGAGTAAAACTTTAGTCCCAAAGTCAATTTGTAAGAACAAGTACTCTGGTGAAGCGCTATAAAGAGTGGGAGACTGACAGACAACTTTGTACGAAAGATTACTTTTTAGGTTATTTGAATCGCTGGACGATTAAGTCAGTATGATTTGGAAACTTATCTTAATTTATATTATATATATTTAAATATATAATATAATATTGTATAAGAAACTGACAAACCACAGGTCCAGATATTTACCCCTTATTCACAATAATTTTTAAATCTATTTTAGTTAAAATAGCTTTTGTTTTGTTCTCTCTGATGTAAAATGACATACGTCAAAACAAGACAAAAGCTATTTTAGCTATCACAGGTTTAAATTGATCATGCATAAGACGGATAGTGTTTTATCAAACATTGATTTTTATGAGATAATCTTATCCTATTGAGTAATATTATAAATGTACGGATGGATGGATGTTAATCTTTATTATTTTTATTTAGTTATCGCTGAGCTTATCTGAAGATTGCCTGAAAATTTCATCAAAATCAGTTTGGAGTCCATAGAAACCATTTTTTTTTATTTGGGTAAACAAACACACAGATAGATTTTTATAAAATATCTTTATCAGCCGGCAGATCCACTGTTTGACCAGCAGGGCGATTCTAATGGTAGTTCCTCGTGCTCCACCTGAATTCTCCACCTGGGTGGAGCATGAGGAACTGTATGTCCTCGTGCTCCAACTAATGATATTGTTGTATACTCATTCATAACAAGAATTGAAGAAGATAAATAAATACAAATTTTATTAGTTTTATAGTTCAAAGATTCTTTAACCTTTCACAACTTGCCTGACCGTCTAAAATAATGAAAATGATCTGATGGAACCATAGATACTTTATTATTCCATTTGCACTGACATTTGGAAGGCATCAACTATTCATTTAGTTGGTCTGCCCAATGCTCAACCTTCCAAGCTTTACCTTATAAAAGACCCACCTGATAAAGGTCTGGCAGTGATAGCTTTTGGAAAGTAATTTTAGTTGATTGGATTTTAACCAGTTAGTAGATCATCATCATCATCAGCAGCAGTAGCCTTTAGATGACCCTGTTGGACAAGGCCTTACCTATTTAATTTAGATAGATAGATAGATTAACACTTTATTGTACACCAGGAATACATAACAGGATTTAGTAAAATTAGCAGTACAATGGGCGGCCTTATCGCTGAGAGCGATTTCTTCCAGGCAACCTTTATATTTTTATTTAATTTATTTATATTTATTAAATAAGAACGGCATCAAATACCAGTTACACTAATTATTTTTACACTAATTATATTTCAAACAAACACATAATAATTAAGTATAGGACAATCCAGTCACATAAAAATCATCAGGTCAAGAGAAAAAACATTAATAAAAGTCAACATTAGAAAAATAAAATACCATAAAATACAATGGGAGGAATTGCCATAATCACCACGCTTGGCAGGTGGATTGGTGATCGCAGTATCTGTGCTACTCAGGTGGATGCTACTGATCATACCCTTGTGCAATCTCTTAGTAAGGTTTTATAACATCCATTGGAGGAAATGGAGGAGTAATATTCTTAGGCCGGACACAAGCCAAAGTAAGTTACTGAGATAGTTACCGATAATGCTGGCTATGCATTTAATGAAGAAAGTTTAGGCACTTCTAACGTTCAAATAGAAGCTCCAAGTACTCTAAATTGTTATTTGTCTGACAAACTACGTAAGGTGTACATTTTAGGGTTCCGTAATCAAAGGGTGTCAACGGGACCCTATTACTAGGCCTAGTAATAGGTCGTCCGTGTGTCTGTCTGGATTGTGTTACAGGATTGCGTCCCCCCCACACCCTCCTACCCCTCTTAGTTTTCAATTACGGGGTGGAACATTTAAGTTAAAACAATTGCAACGAAAATTAGTTTGAATAAGATAATTATGTTGTGTAGTTTTATGATATGGTAGAAGTACTAGCATTTGCTCGCGGCTTTGCCCGCGTGGAAGATATGGGCTATAATTTATGTTTTATAAATTATAGCCTATATAATTATCACTAGAAACGGGATATTTACCATGATTTTTGAGCATTATTGATTCCCGATATTTCGGCACAGTTCAATCCACAGGTAATCTCAACAGAGCGGCATTACATACCAAGACTGGTACAAGAGGCAATTGAGGTTACTAAACACAGGAATTTCAATAGAAAAGATGGTTTTCAATTGTCTGGAGTCTGGAATCCTGTGGTGAGAATGTGTAGCAATCGGAAAAATTGTGTGGTACCAGTTGCTCGTCGGGATACCGTTAGTGTGGTGTGTCGATATGGAGTTAAGTGTGACAATGAAACTGATGGTAGGGGTGTTCGTAATAAAAGAGTGAGAAAGAGGGTAGATCGCTACGGCTACCTATAACAACAAAAATCTACTCGCAAAGACTTCAGTTTACCCGTGATCATGGCGCATGAAACTGTGCCGAAATATCGAGAATCAATAATGCTCAAAAATCATGGTAAATATCCCGTTTCTAGTGATAATTATGTTAATAACCATAATAGTTTCAAAAGTTATATAGCCTATATATTATTCTGATGTAAGCTACAACACTGTAAAGTTTCATCAAAATCCTTTCAGTAGTTTTAGCGTGAAAGAGTAACAAACATCCATCCATCCAACCTCACAAACTTTTACATTAATAATATTAGTGGGATGCAATACATAATGTAGAATACACTACAGTATCAGGACTTCGTGGAAAATGAGGAACACCAAAACGTGGTAGCAAAATTTATTACTGACACAGCTTATTTTCTTAAAGTTACTTCTTCGACCGCCTAGAACGGAATGAATCATTTAAAAATCCAAGTCGATTAAATCACATTTACAAGCACTCCCATAGACTCCGAAGGCTAAGTTTTATTTTTAAATCCTTGCCAACATGAAATAAATATCTACCAAAATAAACTTCTAAAATTGATTTAAAATACTTGCCAGGATAAAATAACATATTATCTTCTTAAAAAAACAAATGGAAGCTACCTTTTAACTTGAAATAATTGCCAACATACAAGAAATATAACTAAAGTAAACGAATAATATTGAGTACAATAATGATTTGATTAAAAACTATGTGGATGTGCCTCCACAGATACACAAACCCTAACAATCGACCATCCTGACAACGTGAGCGTCCCCGCACACGGTACCAGGTGGAACCCTAACAATCGGAATATTTAACAATTTACACTAGGTTAATTTTAATCTACATACAAATTAAATTATACATAGAACAAATTATAATAAATTGATTAGCCGTCTAAACAATAATTTCCTTATACGCCCGTAACCTATGTAACCTACCTGCCTACCAAAACTATGATTACAAATATAAATTAATTTATATAACAACAAAACTAAATATAATGCAATACATACCTCTATTATCAATCTACATAAATACCTAAAAAAATAAATTAAAAATATATGTCTACTTAATCGGTATACAGTAATAAAATCATTGAAATAAACAAACAAGGGTTATATCATGGGTCATCGTTACTATGCTCACAACGCTAAACTAAGTATAATGCAAACACAATTGTATACTAAACAGTACAATAATTTTTAAAATTGCAGCTACTTACGAGCTGTGCCAATTGCAATTGATAAATTCAGTTTTAAATTGCTCAGAGAAAAACAAATCAAGACAACATCGATAGGTATTTTCCACAAACACAGACAGGACGATCGATTACCTTGTGACCTGTGCATGGGAAATAATCAAGACTAACTGACCGATTCAAATCAGTAAGGCTATCGAACTACCAAGATGAAAGACGATCGATTCGTCTGGCTGACGCACACAAGACGATCGATTATGTGTGGCGCCGTCGTGGCAATACAGAACATGGACCGATCGATTCGGTTTCATGTCCGATTATCGAACTACTAAATCTAAAGACGATCGATTCGTCTAGCTAACGCACACAGGACGATCGATTACCTGTGACTGCGTAGAGAGATCAGACACCGACTGATCGATTCAATTCAGTGTCTGATCATCGAACTATCGAGTAGAGAGACGATCGATTCGTCTGGCTGAAGCTCACAAGACGATCGATTATGCGTGGCGCCGGTTATGGCAATACAGAACATGGACCAATCGATTCGGTTTCATGTCCGATTATCGAACTACTAAATCTAAAGACGATCGATTCGTCTAGCTAACGCACACAGGACGATCGATTACCTGTGACTGCGTTGAGAGATCAGACACCGACTGATCGATTCAATTCAGTGTCTGATCATCGAACTATCGAGTAGAGAGACGATCGATTCGTCTGGCTGAAGCTCACAAGACGATCGATTACTTGTGCTTACAGCTGAAAGGACTTGTCTCTGCTGTATATCGTCTCAGAACACGAACGATCGATTCGATCGCGTCTGATCTGAAACAACGAAATGGGTGATCTGTAGTTAAACTCCTAAAGCTCAACATAAACACAATTAAAACAAAATTATAGCTGGTCATTAATATCGCTATCATCGATAGTGTTCGTATCAGACTCATTCTCATTTACTTCTAGAGAAGCGATGTGAATCCAAGGCCTCATGCGGACAGCTGCAACGATGATTGCGCGTTTGTTTTGTGTGCAGCCTAACCCTGGGACAGGGACCACTTTATAACGTTCCCTTCCTAAAACTTTGTCGATACGGTAGTGTCCTACATACGTAGGCATAAGTTTTCTACTCGGCCCATAATTATAGAAACAAGTTTTGGTTATTGTTACTAATGCCCCCTACTCATATTCACGTGCCGGCTTCCTACCTTCGTCATATCTTTCATTCTGCTTTTCCTGCTCTCTATCTATTATTTTTTTAACTTCGCTGCATATGTCGGCATGATCACTATATTCGCGAGTCTCCTCGACGATTTCGTTCAGAATGGGACTAATTCCTAATAATAACGGCACCAAATAACACCTTTGAGGGAGTTTTTCCGGTAGTCTTCTGAAAAGTGTTATTTAACCCCCCACTGAACCTTTCCCAAGTAACTATCCCAATCTTTCTCACCATGTTTTACATTGAACGTCTTCAAAGAGTCAAGAATTGTACGGTTATACCGTTTTACTTGACCATCCGACCTGGGGCTAGCAACAGCATTGAGTACATGCTTGATACCCTTGTCAAGAGTAATTTTTTTAAACGCATGAGGCGTGAAACTACTTCCCCGGTCACTGATAAGGCGGTCAGGGATCCTAAACGTGTAAAATATGTCGGCCAAAACTCTGATTACATTCTGAGTGTTTGTGTTCCTGACGGGTTTCACGAAACAAAATTTCGTGAATGCGTCCACAACTACCAGCAGGTGAGTTGGCCCCTATTAGATTTGACGAAGAGCCCAAGGTGTACAATATGCAGAGTATGAAATGGCACATCTACTTTAGCAATAGGGTGGAGAAACCCTTCACGATCGTTTGAATATCTTTTTGCAAAAGCACATTCTATGCAAGCGCTTACATATTATTTCTTTACAAATTTTGACATTTTAGCTAACCAATAGTTTTTTTTAATTCTCTCTAAAGTTTTCTCATAGCCAAAGTGTCCGATGTCGTCGTGATTCATACGACACAATTGCCACCTTGCACCCTTCGATACTGCCCATCGAATACCGTCTTTATCCCCGCCGTTATTATATAATTATGATATAATTTTCATTTATGTATTTAAGACCCTTTTCATCTAGATTGCTGCTCAAAATATTTCTGATCCTACACAATTCTGAATCACCAAGTTGTAGGGTGTGCAGCCAATCGTCATTGGTAATAGACATTACTGCAGGAAATTGCTCCACGAGAACATCTCCTTCGTCACCAATGGGGTTCCTCGACAAAGCATCGACGTGACTCATTTTGGAACCGGCTCTGTACTCAATGGAACAATCGAACTCCTGCAAAGTCAACCACCAACGAGCAATTCTCGGAACGAGATCTCTCTTCAGAAACGTAGAGTGCAAAGCACTGCAGTCAGTCACTATCTTAAATTTCTTACCTAGCAAGTAAACCCTAAATTTACGCAAAGAGAAAACAACCGCTAGTGTTTCCAATTCGTATGAATGGAAATTATTTTCCTCTGACGAAGTTTGCCTGCTATAGTAAGCTACCGGGTGGAAAGCTTCAGTTGACGATGTACGTTGGAGCAATATGCCGCTAATGCCTATTCTACTTGCATCTTGAACGCAATTGAACGAGGTGAGATGTTTACTTTGCTCTGAAATTGGTACTTGATAGTACCCAGAAGCAAGATCAAGCGTGATAAAACAAGCTTGCCCTGTAAGACGTGCAATCTCATCTTCAATGATGGGCATGGGATACCTCTCCTTGACCGTCACTGAATTCAGCATGCGATAGTCGACACACATCCGCATCGATCCATCCTTTTTTTGAACAAGTAAAATAGGACTAGCGTACTCCGAAACAGACTCCTTTACTACTCCAGTATCTAAAATCTCCCCTACCATATTGCGCACCTTCTCTCGTTCATGATGAGACAACTGGTATGGTCGATATACAACAGGTCGATTACTATTTAATTCGGAGGGTTCCCAACGAGTAACACCCAAACGAGTAACACTGTTACTCGTTGGGAATTTTTGTCCCAACGAGTAACACCCTGGGAGTGGTGTTACTCGTTGGGAATATTTTTAGAAAAAAATATCCCAACGAGTAACAGTGTTACTCGATAGGAAAAAAGTTCCCAACGAGTCACACTAAGATATTTGTCTGGGTGAAGATGAAAATTTATAAAAAACGCTAATTAATGGCTGATCACTGCTTTTTATTTAAAAATAAAACAATCAACTTAATAAAATAAACATCGAAGTGTCGAACAACATTTGTATTAACTCCTCTTTAAAATCAAACTTGTGTATCTATTACAGTTTTTCATGAATTGTTCTCTAAAATTTAAGTTTTTTTTTTTTTTACTTTTTATGTACCACATTCTACATCATCGTATAATACAAGGAAATAAAAATCCAGTTATTGACAAATACTATTATGGGCAGTTATTGACCAACTAAATTTAACTTAGCAAATAGTGCATGTGAAAGAGACAGGCCGCGCTGCTGCCTCCGACCTCTTTCTTTCCAGTGAATCATTCCATCTTCCCGTTCCAGATATAAAACCACGGGCGCTTCATTTTGAAATAAAACATAATAGATATAAATATAAATTAATAAATAAATAAATGCTGGAGACATTTCACACAACATTATATAGCCCCAAGCTAAGCAGAGCTAGTGTTATGGGTACTAGATAACTGATATACTTAATACAATACACTACATAGATAGATATTTTTTTATTATACATAGAAAAATATCCAGAACGCCCTGAACAAATATCTGCAGATCGTACAAATATTTGTTCCGAGGTGGGAATCGAACCCGCAACCTCCTGCGTCGTAAGCGAACCTTCGCCCGTCGCGCCACAGAGGTCGTCAATATATTTATTGTATCTCTTTTTGATGTGTTTTTGTAATAATGGTGTAAAAAAAGATAATATATAAGCAATCTTTCTATCTATCTTAATTTAGTGAGACTGCTGCCATCGATATTTTCGGAATGTTATTTTTCCCGCAAGAATCTGTACTTATGACTGATTAATCTCTTTATAATGAGTATTAATAATAGATACTAATAATATAATCATAGAGTTTATTTATTTCCACTAATCATTAGACTGCAATTAAACTTAGATTAAATAAAAAGACGGTGAACACTCAGCACGAAATGTTTCAAATTGGTCACTAGACTAAATCAGGCAAATACCTAGATAATTTGTACCAGTGTAACATAACATAACACCCAACAGTCACATACGTAGCCCTAATCCCACACTAAGATTCTCTGTATCGTGGGTATCAGGAACTACGAGTACCATGGTACCATAACACCTAGAACCAGAACAAATATTTGCAGAGCATACAAACATTTGTTGCGCAGCGGGAATTAAACCCGCATTCTCTCGCATCTCAGCCGGCTACTTGCCCGCCGCAACTAAACGCCTAACTTCAAAGTTAGGCATGAAGCTGTTAAATAGTTTTTTAACCGACTTCCCAAAAAAGGAGAAGGTTCTCAATTCGGTTGTATTTTTTTTTAGGAACTAATTTGTCTTTGCCCATCTTTACTGGCCGATTTCAGCTCAGCCAAAATCCATCGGGAGAATGTGTAACCCTATTAGCAATTTAATTAATTTTAGCTGATTTCACTTGTTCTCCCGACTACAGAATCAAGAGTTGATATGTTTTTTTTATATTGCAATACAGAGTTGCCCAAAAAGTAAGCTAGGAGTGCTCGTCATTCTCACCATAAAAAAGTACGAGTGCCAAACGTAGATTAAGCCGCTTGATGTGATTCATCGTAGAAAGAGTATAGTTAGAATGGGCTTGCGCTTACTCCTGAGTTGTCCTGTGCTGTGGAGAACACTTCACAAAATGCTTATCGAACTCTACTTATCTCTGCTGCAGTTCTGTGAAATATCTTATAGTGCAGTGTTGTCTACATAAAAATTACAAACAGCACGATTGCGTTTTTTCACTAAAATTTATCCATCCATTGCTGCTTGATTATTGAACATATTTGAAGGACTAGAGATTGAACTAGCAGTGAATATATTTTTTTTTTCAATCTGGCTTATAAAATGTGGTGAATGTTCAAAGATGCCATATTTTGGAGTTGATAGCGTGTGGACAAAAATAAAAAATGGACTAACGAAGATAAAGTATAGAAACGAAGTATGGACACTTTCAACTAAATAGCTACGTATATTTTTTTATAACCGAACTAAAATAAAATGTCGTAATTTGTAGCACTGTTACTCGTTGGGATGTTTTTGTCCTATCGAGTAACAGTGTTACACAGGGTGTAACTCGTTGGGAATACTTCTTTTAATTTGTATCCCATCGAGTTACACTGTTACTCGATAGGAAAAAAATTCCCAACGAGTAACAGTGTTACTCGTTTGGGTGTTACTCGTTGGGAACCCTCCTTTAATTTTAATGGAGATGGTCAATGTGCATTTCAGTTTTATTGGTACACCCTAAGTCTTTAAGGGAAGAGGCAAAGCAATGTTTATATTTCTCTAACAAGTCTATAAGACACCGCTTATTATGCTCCGACACTCCGTCACCTACGTGAACCTGGCTTTCATCAAAAATACCGGTAGCGGTTGTATCAAACTGCGTCTCTTCAACTACTCTGTTGACGAAATTTACCATATCTGCCCCGCAAAATACGGAACCCTTTGGAATCCGACAGGAAATCGAACACGGCGTTACTGCTACAGAAACACGACCACATTCTGCATAATAAAGACCTCCAACCACCGTGTATTGATTGTTTGGTTCCCCTGCGACACTATTTTTTTATCAGCACACTGTCACTGAAAGAATGTTCAAAATGAGCTTTTACAGTTGCTGAACCATAAATCTGTAGGATACCGGCTGACCTAACCTTGAAAGATAATTCATCTTCGCTGTCGGTATCAGGTTGTGGCAATACGTTTCCGATGTCAAAAACCTGTAGCTTGGTAACATTTTTTATAAACGATTAGATGAGGTTGCTCTGTAAATGACTGACCTATCAACACCGGGTTGTCCAACAAATCGTCGTTCACAACCTTGCGAACAACATCAGCACTCACAGCATCGACCCCTAGATTAAGCGATAACTCTCCTAACGAATGTACTATTCCGTTTCCAAAACCCTTCATAGTAGACTAAACCTTGTTGTAAGCCAAACCTAAGCTGCGTGCGACAGACTCTTTTATTAAAGTGACGTCACTCCCGAAATCGACAAAAGCTTTAAAGGCTACTCCATTCACTTTAACTTCATCATCATCATCAAGATCATCCGTCTTTACAAAACACTTATCGGCTGTATGTCCTACTTGGCTACATTTGGAGCATTTTTTAAGTGGTTTGGGACAATATAAAAAACTATGCACCTTCTCTTTGCAATTGTAGCATCCAGCTGAAGGCTGCCTATACCCATTTTTTGTGTTAAGCTGGGATTCGCAACAGCGTCATAGCTTCTTGTTTTGTAAGGAGTGCGGTCTACTAAAGATTGATTAGAATCCTTATTGCTAACTAAATACTGCAGTAGTTGGTCAGGGTGTAAGCAACGCAACGCTAAAGCTCCAGATCTCAATGTACGGTCGCTTATACCATGAATAATACAATCTACTGCGCGTTTTCCTACTATATCACATCGGTTGAGAAGTGATAGTTTTTCGTAATAGTAAACCTCGATTGCTTCATTATATTTACTCTTCCTCCTTAACATTTCTTCCAAGGAAAAAAGAATAGAGTTTAGGCCTTCGTACCAGGTTTTGGCTAGGCCTTGAAGCTTTTGCATAGCAAAATGAGTGATGGTTTTATCGTCCCACCCGTAAACAGATGCACATTCGTTCACCTTCTTTAACCAAACATCAATGCGGAGAGTCTTATAAGAAGGATCAAAGCTTGGAAGAATATTTTAATAATCTATCTTCTGTAACGATGGTGCATCTTTAGTAGGCTGTTAGGAAAAACCATCTCTCAAACATTTAAAAATATCTACAAAATCTTTCTTAGATAAAGAAGGGCTACGTGACCTTTGTTCTCCAGCGTCAACACGTGGCTCTGGGTGGCGGTCTCCACGGCGCAAGTCACGGCAGCCACGGCTCCTTTCTTGAATGTCGCTGGCTTGCCTCGATGGAGCACGATGACGTCCTTCAGGCATGTGAATTCGATTGCGTGCCCGGTGCAGCTGCCTCGTTCATGCCCCGAAATATTGCGTTGCGTTGCAATCGGAAAATAAAAAGTATTAAAAAAAGAAATAAAAAAAATTTTTTGAGGGTAGTATTGAAAATATAAAATATTTTTGTTCAGAACTTTTTTGGTCAAATAAAATCCAATACTTCACACTCGTCCTGTAATACCTACCCAAAATATTTTATTTTCTTATTTTATTTATCTAACTAGCCTTTTGGTATAATATTTCAAACATAAAATCATTTGAGGGTAGTTGTGTTAATAAAAAATAAAAGAACTTTTTATCCAAAACTAATTAAGTAGTGCCTAATCTAATACTTTTTCTACAAAAGTCCTACCCACAGTAATTTCTTAAAATACAATTTAAGAAAAATAGAATATTGAATATGAAACTCGAATATGAAATTCTTTGTTCTAGAACAAATCTACCGGCCTCATCTGATGTAGGAACAATCTTTATAAATTACACCGAGAAATATATATAAATAATTGGGCGTGTACTTACTGTTAAAGTTGGTCTCGATCCAGCACTTCTGATATGTAGAATACACTACAGTATCAGGACTTCGTGGAAAATGAGGAACACCAAAACGTGGTAGCAAAATTTATTACTGACACAGCTTATTTTCTTAAAGTTACTTCTTCGACCGCCTAGAACGGAATGAATCATTTAAAAATCCAAGTCGATTAAATCACATTTACAAGCACTCCCATAGACTCCGAAGGCTAAGTTTTATTTTTAAATCCTTGCCAACATGAAATAAATATCACCCAAAATAAACTTCTAAAATTGATTTAAAATACTTGCCAGGATAAAATAACATATTATCTTCTTAAAAAAACAAATGGAAGCTACCTTTTAACTTGAAATAATTGCCAACATACAAGAAATATAACCAAAGTAAACGAATAATATTGAGTACAATAATGATTTGATTAAAAACTATGTGGATGTGCCTCCACAGATACACAAACCCTAACAATAAACACACGCCTTTATCCCCGAAAGGGGTATCCAGAGCCTCAATGGGCCTCTTTTTACCGTGGGTTGCACAGTCGTAGGAATATAGACATGACAGGTGGTGAGCTCGTCGCCGCCATTGCTTTCCACGACCAATTCGGTTAACGCTTTCTTGCAGTAATAACACACTCCTAAATAAGCCAGCAGCTAGGACAAATCTTATTTCACCGAAAATTGCCCAACAAGTCCGGGTAAAAGAATGCAATAGTGCCAGAATAAATCAATACCAACACATATTCATGTATTGTCATTTTTGTATTTCCGTTTAAACATCGCGTAAAAATTGAATTTTTCAGCAACAATGAGCGAAAAGGTGCTCGATACCTCCGATACGGTCGCTAGATATCCGCGCGGATTACCGGTGGAAATGAATGGCGCTTCCATTTCCTGGCGACGGCAAACTTTACACTTGCCTTGCTGCTTGTCATGTCTTCCATCACATCACGGGCGTAGCCAGGTTTTAGTATTTCAGTTCAGTAGGGTTCAAGAAAATAAAACAACAAAAATGTACCAACACGAAATTACATTAATATTCATGTACAACAAACTGCCGGACTCAGCGTGGTAAGATAATAGTTTTACCGGTGAGCGGAGCGAGCCGTGAAAATAAAATTTGTATAATTAAGAAGTGGGACAGCCAAATTTTTTGACTCAAACATAACTTAAATCGATTTATATTAATGTAATAATTTGAATTCGACGACCTGGCGCGGCGGGCGAAGGTTCGCCTGAGACACGACGCAGGAGGTTGCGGATTCGATTCCCGCCTCGCAACAAATAATTGTACGATCTGCAGATATTTGTATAATAAAAAATACCTATCTATGTAATGTATTGTATTGTATTAAGTATATCAGTTATCTAGAGCTGTGCTTAGCTTGGGGCTAGATTATGTTGCGTGAAATGCCCATCATTATTATTAACTCCTCGCCTCTCCTTATTTCAATATTATAATAATGTAACATTTTGAATTTTTCGGCTTTGACCCCCCCCCCCCCCGCCCCCACCCCCTGGTTACGCCCATGCATCACATTCTTTATTTTTGATCATATTTTACTGTCTAGGTAGGTATCTGGGTAAAGCTCTTTGTTTCTCTGTTAACTGTTCTCCAGAAAACATTACCCTCAATATTTTACCAAAACATTCAGAATATCTGCTATTATTTAAAGTTTGAAAATTGCACCAGTGTTGAAAAGTTGAAAAGTTTAAAGATAAGATTCACATCCTTCCTCATATCATGCCCATACTAATGAGCATGTTATGAGGAATGATGAAACGAGAGTATACATCACCAGGGCGATTCTAAAACGTCGGAAACGACGATAATTTGATTGAAACGTTTCCGATCGGATTCGTTAGTTTTTCATTTCGTAAGTAACTAAAACTATTTTCTAACAATTTTCAATAGTAAACAGTGGTGGATTTATACTAGGGGCAGTCGGGGCTAGTGCCCAGGGCGGCAAAATTTGGAAAGTGAGAAAAAAAATTCTTTACAATATATAATTAACTAATTCTTTTAAGAGGGCACTACACTACAAATTAGCTCCCTCTTTAACGTACGCAATAACCCGCGCGCCATCTCGCTCGCGCTAGCGAGTGTCGTGCACAAAAATGAAGTTTTTTGTTTATTATGGCGAAAATAAAGTGTTTATCAAAAAACTGATTTTAGCATAAGAATAAATAGTTATTACCTACTTGTTGTAGTAAAATTTATCTTAAAACACCGTAGGGTTCCTGAGATTTCTTTCAAAACGTGTGGGAAACAAGGATTTTTCATTAAATAAAACTATCGAGGTTTTTTTTACATATCGTGTTTTCAACTTTACAAAATAAATGCAAAAATATAAAATTTTCATATTCCAAAATATTTAACTCGTAGAACCCGTACATACCGAGTTATAGATCGATTTTGTTGGGCAAAATCACATATTACGCCTTCTTAAGTAAACATTTTATCTTTCAAGAAATATAATTCAAGTATTATGTATCACATTAAAATTTTGTATATTATAATATAGGAAATTTAAGTAAAAACTATTCAAATAGTTTAATTAATTTATTTCCATAAAGGTTAGGTTTGAAACAATTAAAGTTGATATTTTTATTTTCTGGAATTGATAAATTTATGTTGTTTTTTTGAAGAATTAAAAACATTTTCAAATTATGTATGTCTTCTTGATAACAGAAACTTTTATTGATTAAAGAATTTTTCTAAAATTGGAGAATTATCCAATAACACTAATTAATTTTAATTAAAAAGAACAATTTTATATTTTTAATATAGTATATAATAAATAATATATGAGTAAATAAAGAATAAATATAAATAAAACATAATGTATAATAAATGCTATATAATACATAATAAATTTCCTGCAATCAATTAGTTATTCTAATTCTTAAAAAATAAGATATCAAAACTATTAAAATAAAATTTAAGTCAGGGCGGCATTTTCGTGCCCCAGGACGGCACAAATTTAAATCCGGCCCTGATAGTAAAACACAGTAATATACAATATTTATTGTGTTTTACTGTGTTTTACTAGAGAAAATTGTTTTAGTTACTTATCACATCGAAATGAAAAATTAACGAATCTGATCGGAAACGTTTCCGACGTTTTAGAATCGCCCTATACGTGATGGACAGCAGCATCCGCCCGAGTACTAAACATGAATTCTGCAACCATCAATCCGCATGCCAAGCGTGGTGATTATGGCAATTCCCCCCTTTGTATTTTAGGGGGGAGGCCTCGCCCAGTGGAGTAACATGCTGCTGATGGTAGGAACTATAATACTAGAAACCATAGTTCATAGTCTTACCAAAAGTGGGGTGCACGAAACTCATAGTGTCAATAAAATCTCAGCACGATATTTTTCCCATTACAGGGTACGTATTTTAGTCGTAGGTATGATTGACAGCTAATAACCGCAGATTTCCCAGGGGACTGTACAATTTGTCCCCTGCACACCCCACATTTGAAGTCATGGAAACGAATACAATAAGAATATAGAGAAATCCATGATATACAAACCTAGTATACTGCGTCTATATTGTATATCTACCGATTTTTAGCATATAATAAATAAATAAATACTGGACATTTCACACAATGTTATCTAGCCCCAAGCTAAGCAGAGCTTGTGTTTTGAGTACTAGACAACTGATATACTTAATACAATATGTTACATAGATAGATATATTTTTATTATACATAGAAAAATACCCAGAACACCCTGAACAAATATCTGCAGATCGTACAAATATTTGTTCCGAGGCGGGAATCGAACCCGCAACCTCCTGCGTCACAGGCGAACCTTCGCCCGCCGCGCCACAGAGGTTGTCAAAATAAATAAATACATACCTATACCTCCTACCTCCGTGGCGCGGCGGGTGAGTAGCCGGTTGAGTGAGATGCAAGAGGTTGCGGGTTCAATTCCGCGGAACAAATCTTTGCCATACCATGTTTGTTTGTCATACATTTACCATGTGGTACCATGGTACTTGTATTTCCTGATACCCTTAATCCTAGTGTGAGATCAAGGACTATGTATAATTATGAATGTTGGGTGTTATTGTTGTGTTATGTACCAAGATACGAGCGATAAACATAACCCTCCTTCAGCAGTCGGGCAAAAGCGCCTTGATTGAACTTTAATTTGCTACTACACTTTGCTATTCAACATTCAAAAGGCGTTTTTGTTTTGTTAATCATTTTCAGATACTCTCGTAAAAAGAGAGCGAAACGTCAAATAAATTTTTTACTGACAAAATTACCAGTAAATTAGATACAATTAAACATGCAGTACAATACCCTCCATAAAATTTGCAATCGGTTAAAATATCTGATTGAAAACTCAACCCACAATTGACTATAACACCAACTATTAAAATAAAGTGACTATGAAACTCCAATACCGGAAGCAATTACGCAAAACACATAATTCCGTACCTACCTAATTATTTTTACACCAACATAATTAGGGGGCGCACAAGCCATAACTTATAGCAGCCTCTAAGATTTATCGGCTTTTACCTAATCCCTGCTTTATGATTAGTGAAGATCGGAGACCCCGATCTAGGAGGAATGGAAGTGGCTTGAGCGTGGTTAAGATTGTAAACCGGGATGCGATGTGAATTTCTATTACATCTAAAACTCATTAAAGACTAAAATTAACCTTAGATATCAATACAAGCGCCTCCTCCAGTACATCTCCTGAAAAACGGTGATTTGCGACCTATTTCATGATATTAGTCACATTTTTAAAATAAATTGATGTATCTCAGAACCTTAAGCTTTCCACGACCAACTCGGCTATCGCTTTCTTCCAGTAATAACACACTTCTAAATATAAGCCAGTAGCCAGGGCAAATCTTATGCCTAACAACGAAAATTGATTATTTACTCATAAAAAAAATTACATATATAAAAGAGATTAAAAATCCTAAATTAAAAATGAGTAAAGAAGAATGGCCATGTTCCTTACAATTTCTGACCTACCTTTTTGTAAATTTCACGTAACTTTCAGTTGTGATACTTTTGGTTATTGCCAAAAGAAGAAAAAAAGTATCATTTTAGTAAGTAGTTTTTTTTTAAAGTTTTTTTAGCATTAAGTTCGCCTTGGTACTTCTTTTTTATGTGCAATAAAGAATTTTCTATCTATCTATCTTTTTCTAAGAGAATTAAAAGGCAAATTTAATGAAGTGTTGGGGGTAAATAATTGATAAAGGTTATTTACATAAAAAAAAAAATCGCATCCTTCGTTTGGAATACGAATTACGTGTGTATGACACATCGACTACATGAAACATCGAGTAGTTACTGATAGATCCCTACCATAAACGTTCCCTTAAACGTTCCTATTTAAGTTCGTAAGGTTTTAGTTTAAATTGTACAAAACTCCCTTTCAAGTATATACATAATATACCAAGTATATATATATATATATATACATCATATGGTCGAAAGACTTTATATTGTATTTATTTATAAATTTTTTGCTATTAATTGAATTAGATGTAACTTTTAATTCCCTACTTCTAAAAATATACAAGCTCTATGGAAAAATCGATCAAAACATACTATTTAGAACAATACTAATTGCTTCCATGAAGGGGACCTGGTTATTTTTTTTAACTGGGTCAAAAGTCGCCTGCCTTCTTTAGTTTGTTTTTTGTTGAACTTCTAAAGATCGACGATGATGATACTGATGATATTTCTTTAGAGGTCAAGCCACATCCAACACGCTGTACATCCTCGCAGCACCTTCTGTCTGGTAAAAAGCTCTCGAGCTAATGGGGATGATCATCAATATTTTACGCGGCAGATAACGGCTATTCATTTATTTATAATTCTCGTAGGATTTACTTGAGTTAACGGTCGTATTAGTGAGCGTTTTGCAAAGATTAAATTACTATAGTAAATACTTCAAACATATATATATAGTCTAGTGTCCGTCCGCGGTTTCACTCGCTTTATATTATAACCGCGATAAAATAACCTGTCTAAAACCCATGTCATAATCTATCTGGGTATGATTTTTATTCGAGATTATATTATAAATTAATTTATGCTTAATATATTTTAATATGTATAAAAGTAGATATTTTTTTATTACTCTGAAAAACTCAAAATTTTTATCATAATTTTAAAATCCCTAGGCCACAGGATCTATCAGTAACTAAATTACAAGTATGAGTTTAGAAGTACCTACAAAGGATCTAAACCACAGAACACATAGTAACTATGTATCTAGGTACTCAATTTTATGAGTAACTTTAAAGTCTTTTTGTTTGGAATAGCATCAAATACAAATACACATTTATTGGTAATCACTAACACAACAGTATTAAGAGGCGATGTGCGTTTAATTAGGTGACCGTAAGGACGCGTACACGATACACAAAACATCCTAATAAGTAGGTAGGTACCTATTGCCGTTTCCATGTCGTCGCTCTCATGTCATCAATCGTAAAGTGTTGTAATGTAATAAATATTCTGCTTGCAACTCTTTACGAACTAGCCATATTCAGTTTGTCGTATCATCATTGGATATTATTTTTTTAAAATAAAAAAAGAACCTGTGTAGGATCCTCAGAATAAGGACAAGCAATGTCCTTATTCTGAGGTAGGAACCTCCTAAGAATAATGACTAAAGTCAAAATCAGTTTGATTGTCAGTTCATTTTGATTAGTACCTACTTGTCAAGTGTTCAAATCCGTTCGTCTCGAATAGCTTTTCGTGCTTTAAAAATAGGTGGCGCTACACGCGTGATAAACTGTTATGGAAGTTCTTCCATGTAAACTGTCAAAACATTATTTTCTTGACATTAACAAAAATGAGGAAAGTTTTCCTCACAGGCCATTAAATAAATAAAGAAGAAGTAGAACTTTTGATAGCCGATGCTGTGTCAGCGCCATCTATCGAAACAAATTAAACTACTTTTTTTATCGTAAAATTTATAGCCATCGTAAAAGCCGACTAAGGGATTAAATCAATAGATGTGCAGCAGTATCCACCTGAATACACAATGTTAATTACTCAGGCGGATGCTGCTGCCTACCCCCTGGTGTAATCCCTTGGTAAGGCTTTTACTACATCTACGGGAAGAGACAGAGCGGTCTATTCTTAGGCCGGTCACACCACGGCACATAAGTAGATAAGTATCATGTGCAAATGGTGTAAATCTATTATTTAAGGCCCTTACACTAGTGCATGTCTTGTATTGTACTGTGGTAAACCCTTTACCCAGTTAGCCCACAACAATATTCTGTTACACACGTCATTAGGGGATGCCGTTGATAATATAGCTGAAAGGTTTATCACGGTTCTGCTAGGCCTCTACGCAATTATTATCTCGTATCTGATGTTATGTTACTAACTGTTGATCAATTAGAGAAATCTTCAAGAAAGATATTGATTTTAGAACGATTACGACCTCCGTGTTTTAACGTGAGACGCATTAGATACAAAATAATTCAAAATGGCGTCCACTACATTCGTGTTCAGTGATCACAGAGACAGTCAGATATCGATTTTCAAAGCAATCGGGTTACGTATCATAGTTGTTCTCAACAGTCATTGCCATCATCAACAGCCAGAAGAATTCCGCTGCTGGACATAGGTCTCTCTATAGAATGCCACGACGAACGGTCTTGAGCCTCCCCTATCCACCGACTACCTGTAACCTTTATAATTTAATTAGTCCATCGAGACTTCTTCTGCTGCGTCGTCACTCGAGAACCTTTATCCTCCAACGATTGTCAGTGTACAAAAATACTTAGGTTCTGGCACTCGCCGGTCGCTACCGCGGCACGCTTCTCTCGGCTCTTGCTTAGTCACTTGCTAACCTAACCAACTGATTTCAATCTAAGCAGAAATGACTCATAGCAACGAGTGTACACGGAATATGGTTTCTGCTTCTTTGTTAGACTGTACTGTAGCGTTGCGTTTAAGAACCCTACCTTAAGCAACATTTACAGTATGAGCCTACAGCTCCTTAATAAGGTAGCCTGGTCTTACGCACACATGCAGAGCTCTCTATCCATATTAGTACAAGCGTCGTCCAACCCACTCACACATGTAGAATTGTTTACCATAACCGACAATATAAATAGGACCCGCACCATACGCCCACTTTTCTTTTTGCATTGTACATGGCGCTGGCTACACTTTATATCTACATATCTAGCCAAAGCGCCATATATCCCGAACTTGGGTTCTACCACTGGGTTCTACCACTGGGGTCTACCACCCAGTTCTACTGCAGTTCTACCACTGGGGTCTACCACCCAGTTCTACTGCTTGGTTCTACCACCCGGTTCCACTGGCATCTTCTACCACCCGGAGCTGCTTCTCACGGACCGCTACCTGTCCGTTGGAGACGCCTTTGACGAGGCCTTCTACACCCTCGCAGGCCAAGCGAGCACGTGGTCTTGCCCTCAGGAGTAATCACCAGGGAAGTGCCGTGAAGCTAAAACTCTATTCCCCTTCGCGTTTCTCGACTCTTGTTCCGAGGGCTTTGCCTCGTAATTGTGATAACCAGACCAAGCTAGATCTATTCAAACCCACGTCCATAGCCGACTGGCCTTCTGCCTACTACATCTGCTGTACGCGACTCGTAGCGCCTAAGTAGGGAATTTGTTATTGTTTAGAATCATATAATGTAGTTAGAAATAACGTAGGAATAAAGAACGGTACTTTAGGTAACTAATGGGTTAAAATACCCATAGTGCTTAGTTACTTGAACTTAGGGATTAAATAATGTATGAAACAAAACGGTAGGGATACTAGGCAGGGTTGTATTTATTTATCCCCACCTTAGTAGAATCGTAAAAACCCTAAAACAAAGGTTAGGTAGGTATATAGGTAGGTACTCACTGGTAATGGTCTGGTACTAGGTATGGAGTACCATGGTAATTAAAGGTAATCGGTAAGGGCTCATCACGGAGCCTGGGTACGCTCGCCCAACCAGCTGGGACAGTTGGCTGGTCTAGCGTGAACAGGCCTCTCAATACGTGTGGTCGGTGTGAGCGTCGCGCGCAGAATGGCTGTGCAGCTGCGTGCGCGCTGCTAATATTTATAAACTCGGCCGACGGGGCGACACTGCGACACACTCGCTTTAGGAAAGTGTCTGCCGTAGCGAAACGAGAGGCAGGATTATATTGCCGCCTATTCTAACACGTAGGGAGAAGGTGTCTGCATCTTCGCTGGACCAGAGGATTAAGAGTAGTCTCCGGCCAGTAAAGATGCAAGACAATTTCTATGTACTAGTTTCATAATAGTAAGGATTCAGTTTAGTAAATTAAGGCTACGAGCCAGGATACCTATTTGATAGGCAGGACATAGGTAAAGCTAGGTAGCTACACATAAGGGCTAAGTAAAACGCAAAGTTGTATGTACCTAGATTTATTCTGAATAAAGTTATTAGGTGAAAGGCTGCTTATCCATAAAGAAAACGGTGACCTAGATCGATCAATTTTATCCCGGTCTCCCGACGGTAATGCTCGGAAGTACCTTAGGGAGCCAGGGTTTGTGAGAAAACGATATGTGTGTGTACGTGCGAATGAGACGAAGAAACAAGCCATCCTACAAGAGGAAAGAAGAGAGAAGAAGTCAGCAAGAAAGAAGTAGTTTGAGGTGGCGCTGTATAGGGCATCTCGCTCTAACGAGGAGGTCTCCCTCACTCTCACGATCGTCTACGAGGTCGCAATTTATGGTTAGGCAGCCTCGCACCGCACCATCCAAAAGGAATCGTTGTTTCTCTGTCGAGGGACCCCCCACTACCCCTTCACATGCGTGGATAGGCTGTTGCCCACGGCTCGGGATCTTACAAATCCCCTTGAGGTCATCTACCTCGCGTCTTCCACATCCAGCTCCGGACGGCGGTGCAGAACCTGAAAGCAGGCGGGCGCAACAACATCTACGCCTCGAGCGACCGCGGTACCTTGAGGACCAGCACCGTACCGCGCTACCGCTCGGCGACACCCCGCCGCCCCGCAACATCTGCCTTCTGCCTACTCTGACCATAAAGACTTAGTAAGATTTAGTGATAGCTCTAAGAACATTTCTGTTAGTATTATTAAGAAAATAAATGTATTAAACTACCCCTATTGTTTTGGCTACCCAACTGTAGGAAATCTACCTAACTACATTAGGCAGGTTAGGAACTACTACTACCTACTTACTACTTGCGTGTCTGGCTTGCTAAACAACCAGCGCGACAATGGCGCCCAACTCTAAAATATTCTAAATCTAAAATATTTTCTATTATGTCCTTACGACAAATGGTCTAAATCTAAAATAATCTATCTAAATATATCTGTCTTGGTCTCAATCACACTACTTGGTAATAAATCGGAACAATTTGAGCTTAAATTATAACCGTACCTACTGGAATAGAGTGCCTACGCTTACATTTTTTTTATTTATTGCACCGTGGCGGTGGAATAATAATTCTACAATTATTATTGTACCAAAGCACATTTTGTATTTCTGTGTTATTTTAAGTATTCTTGTGTATCTAACCTGTGTAAACAACGCATCAGTGCTAGCTAAGTGATCACTATGGGGTCCATAAAGTTCGGTTACCTAAGAAAAAGCGAGCTTGAATATGAAGTAAGAATCAGGGGGGATGAGCCTATGTCCACAGTTGCTGAACTGCGTAAGCAAATAAATAAGCTGTACAAACTTTACCCACACGATAGTATTGATGATTCAACAATCGAAACTGAGGAAGATATTTCCGGAGCAAGAACTACCTTGTCTGATCTATCTATTATGCCCTTAATATCTGACACTGATCTCGAAAGAGCTACAACCATCCTCTGCCATCTAGAAAATAGGTATCAAAGAATACACCCTACAAGCACTAGTACTAAGGACAAGGTTACTAAAGACCTTGCCGAATTAGTTAAAATCACAGAAAAACTTAATGCAATTAAATGTAAGTCTCAGCCTACAATAACAACTCCATCAGTGGAACATTCCGATCCATTCGATAGATATGAAACAAAAGCACACACACTAACAGACACCACGCTACCTATACACTGCTCTGAGAATAGGATTACTAATGACCTACTCAAACATCGATACGATGGTTCTTCTTGTGTGCGTTCATTCCTACAAAAAATGGAGGAATTTAGATTATCTAGGGGTCTATCTAAAACTAAACTACTAAATTCTGCATACGAAATTTTCACGGGGGACGCCTTACATTGGCTTAGAAACATAAGACAAACTATTGATACTTGGGATAACCTCGTCCTCAGACTAAAAGAGGACTTTGACTCTGATGACTATGACTACAGACTGATGTCAGAAATCAGACAGCGCACACAAGGGGAGTCTGAATCGATTACGATCTATACCTCGATATTGAATGGCATGTTCAGTCAGCTATCAAAACAGCCAACTACTGAGGACAGATTAGAAATCATATTACATAATATCAAGCCTTGTTATGCCGAAATCTTAGCTGTATCTAACCCACAAACACTAGACGTACTTATTTCGGTCTGTAGAACACTTAAGTAAAAAGCTAGCACCTAAATACCTAAAATGTAGAATCACGGTCAAACGTTCACCAGTGGTTTACGAACTAGAAGATATGAATGAAAATCCTTTAGGTGTTTGGCACATTAAAGATATTAAACTGACTAACTATAAAGATTAATACTTAATTCAATACTTAACTTAATTGTTTACTTAACTACTTAACTTCTAATGTACCTACCTATACCTATTTATATTTTTTCTAACGCAACTAGGTCTACACCACAGTGTAAGAAACTTACGTAGGTAAATCGTCATACACAACTAACTATACTAATATGGTTCATGCAAACCATATCTTATCTTATCTTGTTATAACCTACCTTATGACAGGATTTTTTTTAGATATTTTGCAACAGATCTAAAATGTTGTAAAAAAAATTATACCACAGCTAAACTGATGGTATAAACTCTTGTATGTTGCCTACTGCATAGGTAATTTACAGTGGCACGGCTACCCGTGTACTTAACTAATTTCTTACTAGAAACTTTTGTTTTTTTATCTACAATTTTATCTGTTATTTCTTGCACTGTGGTTACTGACTAAGGTCAAGTAAACACTCTAATGAATCATTAGATACCTAACTAAACAATTGCTGCCATCTATGATTTTATTATGGAACTACGAACAATCTAGGTTCGCAGGGCCACTAAAACCAATTAAAGTTCTACCATCTTCCGTTAGAGCTCGTTCAAGCAGAAATCTATTTATTTACTAAGAAATTATTATTTCAATTTTCAACTTATCCGACAGATGTCATCTACTGTTTGTACATTATTACATAACTAAATTCGTATTTTTTTTCTGAAAACAAACTTAGTAAAAATAATAATAAAATAAACTTGGTTGTTTATTCATACTTTTATTTTTTTTTAATTATAAAATAAACTTGTAATGGTAAATATGAAATACGTACCTACTTACGTAATTGCTAGCCGTAAATCGATTGAAAACTAGATAAAAATTAACTTTGACTTAACTTCACTTTTGACTTCTCAACTAAATTTTTTTTTCTTTTTTGTTCCCTATGTAGAGACGTATCTTCACATAGAGACATAGAGCAACATTTAAACTTCTTTACATAACAGTCAATACCTACTTAACACTACTTATTTTTTTTGTTGACTATTCAACTAACTTGATTTTTTTTTTTTTTTCTTCTACTGGTAGAGACATGGAGCCCTAGAGCCATAGAGACTTTTACAAATAATAAATAACTAATGATTTTTTTTCTCTTGCCTTAAATACTAGCTTCTCTAAATTCATCCTTGTTTACATTTAGAAACCTAACACAACTCTGCTCTATAACGATAGAGACTGAATAATTTCTACTTACATCATTTCTTAAACTTAAATCTCACTTATTTTTTTTAGCACGACCTACCATCACTGAACTCAGTCCGTGGGTGCTTTGATCATATCGTCGCTCTTCTGACTAAGTGACGTAACTGACATTTTGGCGTAACTGACATTTGTAACGTTGCTTTTATCTACTTTTGAAGATGAACCGATCTGTCTACTCGGCGTATCTGTATCTCCTCCCTGTGTCTAGATGTATGCTTGACGTATCTACAGTTCTTAAAAATTATAATTATTCTAAGTGCCCTAAGTGCACTTATGACTTTTAGTAAGATTTTTATCCACACAAAATTTACTCAAACAAGTCGTAAGTGAAGTTACGTCTTTTAGTGAGACTCAGAAATTACTATGTTTGCACTTGCGTCTGTTAGGGAGTGCAAGGGGGGAAGTAGAGCGGGCTGCGGGACTAACAGATCACGCCACCCGAATCACTCGATTCAAAAGTAGCGAGCAGTGACCGCCAGGCCGGCTAGCAGCAGGACGTGCGTCGTCGCAGCAGTGTAGTGTGTGTGTGGGCGGCGGAGATATTTTATTCGTAAGTACCTACTTATTACCTACTGTAGGTATAATAAGTTATTATACCTACACAAACTTTGTATTTAATTTAGTCGTTTTAACGTTTGCATCTGTGTTTGTGTGTTTGTGGCATCGTAGCTCCCAAACGAATGAACCGTTTTCAATGCTGTGACAATTATTTAGACATGATTCGTTCCTATCATGCATACGAGAGTGTTCTTAGCTATGTTTGGCCAAAATCGGTGCAGCCGTGTCAACTTGTTATAAATGTATGTTTTTAGGGTACCGTACCTCTAAAGGTAAAAACGGAACCTTATAGGATCACTCGCGTGTCTGTCCGCTGTTTGTCCATTTGTCACAGCCTATTTTCTCCGAAACTAGTAGACGAAAAATGTTGAAATTTGGTACATAAATAGAGTTAAGAGACCCAATCATGCATATGTTGCGTAAATAAACGAATTCTAATTTAGGATGTGAATTTTGGGGGGAACACTAGAAAATTAAAATAAAAACTTTTGGCAAAGGCTTCATGTCTAAAGAATGAGCAGAAAATTTTGAAAAAAAAAATTTTGATTATAGGTTCACTCATAGTTTACAGGAAAACCTAAGCAGAAATCCTAAGTCTATAAATTTCTACGGGAAAAGGAAAATATAATAATAAATATTGAATGACAAATCGGAATAGACGAATTGGTCTAGTGGTTAAAATGGTATCCTACTTGTACGGAACCCTCTAGTCCACGCTAGTCCAACTCACACTTGACCGGTTTTTTTATTGTAAATGTTTGTCGTTAACTAACGAACGCCTAGTACTTTAGTTGATTTCCATTAGTAAGTACGCACATTGTCATAGTAATTTTATAGATCGGTAGGTAGGCCTTTGCTATTTCTAGCTACTTATCAGATCTATTTGTTAAAAGCGTGTTTATTTATTTTTGTTTAAGGTTCATCAAAATGGATGAAAACCCGGATGTGATAGTGAAGTGGCTGGATGGCACCGAAAACTGCGTTTCCACTATAGAATTGAAGAGTGTTAATAAGGGCGAAAATATAAATGGCATTGGCACCAAAGTGAAAATGTTGTATAGAAGGAGATGGTATTTTGGAACCGTAGTGATGACCGAAGTTGATAGTCAACAGGCTACAAGTCAGATACAGCCTGCCTGCGCTGAGTATTCATCAGATGATGAACCCCTATGTAATCTAGCCAAGCGGCATAACGCAACATTTTCATCAGATGATGATCCATTTAAAAATTACGAAGTTGAAGAGCCGAACGATCCAGATTTTGTTTTGCCACCAATCAGGCCAAGAAACGATTCCTTATCCAGTGATGCTACTGTTTGCACTGACGAGGTAAATTCAAGAAATCAAATAGAATCAAGATCGTACATCCAGTTACCACCTCAATCAAAAACATGTGAGAATATTGGTTGTCATGAAGATGTTTTTAGTGCTTGCGTTAGATGTTTTATTCTTCAGTGTTGGGATCATTTTTTAAGTGATGTTTCATGTGATCACCATTTTGTACGTCAGGCGCAATCTCCCAGTACCTTAATGAATAAGGATTATGCTGAGTCTTCCCAACAGCTAGTCCCAGAGGGTTCTAAAATAGATGGTGCTCAAGCAATTTTTGGTCCAGAAACGCTTCAAGCTTATGAAGTTTTTGAAGATGTACACTCTCAAATACCAGTTGGAGATGCTTTTAAAGATGCTGCTGAGAATATTAACCGCTGCTTTAGTCCCTCCCAAATGCCTGTTCGAGATGCTTTTGAAGTTATTGCTGAGAATGTTAACCACTGCGTTGTACCCTCCCAAATGCCAGCTCCAGATGCTTTTGAAGATACTACTGAGAACGTTAACCGCTGCATTAGACCCTCCCAAATGCCTGTTCGAGATGCTTTTGAAGTTATTGCTGAGAATGTTAACAACTGCGTTGTACCCTCCCAAATGCCAGCTCCAGATGTTTTTGAAGATACTTCTGAGAATGTTAACCGCTGCGTTAGTCCCTTCCAAATGCCAGTTCGAGATGCTTTTGAAGATACTCCTGAGAATGTTAACCACTGCGTTGTACCCTCCCAAATGCCAGCTCCAGATGCTTTTGAAGATACTACTGAAAACGTTAACCGCTGCATTAGACCCTCCCAAATGCCTGTTCGAGATGCTTTTGAAGTTATTGCTGAGAATGTTAACAACTGCGTTGTACCCTCCCAAATGCCAGCTCCAGATGTTTTTGAAGATACTTCTGAGAATGTTAACCGCTGCGTTAGTCCCTTCCAAATGCCAGTTCGAGATGCTTTTGAAGATACTCCTGAGAATGTTAACCGCTGCGTTGGTCCCTCCCAAATGCCAGTTCGAGATGCTTTTGAAGATATTCCTGAGAATATTAAGCGCTGCGTTGGTCCCTCTCAAATGCAAGTTCGAGATGATTTTGAAGTTACTTCTGAGAATGTTAACCACTGCGTCGATCACTCCCAAACTCCAGTTCCAGAAGCTTTTGAAGTTGATGGAGCTCCAAAAGAAGTAGCAATGTCAAAGAAAAAGAAAATAGACAAGAAAAAACAAAATAAGCTCAAGAAAGATCTAGGGAAAGAATATACAACACAGGTTAGAAAAATGACTATGCCAGAAAGAAAACTTGGCCCTTCTTGTAATATCGAAAATTGCAAAAAACAAAATCGCAGCTGTCACATCTTTGACGACGAATCCCGCAAAAAAATATTTGATAATTATTGGGCACAAGGTAATCTTCAACGACAACGTGAATTTATTGCTAGACACGTTGAAAAAACAACAACTCAACGTAAAACTGCTGGACCAGAATCAAGAAGAAAATTAACCTTTAAATATTATTTGACGTTGGATGCAGTAAAAATTAATGTTTGCCGCAATATATTTCTAAATACCCTAAACATTAGTGAACGTACCCTGAGAACTGTAGTTGAAAAAGTGACTGACACTGGAATAGTTGAAAAGGACAAACGTGGAGGTCGTGTGGAGAAGCTTAAAGAAACCGATGAGATATCTCGAGAATTGATCGAAAGGCATATAGATCGATTTCCAAGAGTCGAGTCTCATTACTGTCGTGAAAGTACCTCTCGAGAGTATTTACACTCTGATTTATCCATAAAGAAAATGCATGACATGTTCATGCATGACCTGGAGCGTTCTTCTTTAACGCCTAGCTTATCTACGTACAGGAGAGTTTTCGCTTCTAAAATGTTATCTTTTCATCACCCTAAAAAGGATCAATGCAGCATATGCATGATGTTTCGAGAAGGGAACGAAGAGGTCAAGGCTAAACTACAAGAAAAGTACGACAGACATCAAGAAGAAAAGAAACTGTTTCGGGTGAAAAGAGCTGAGTGTAAGCAGCAGTCAAAAATAACTCCAGAAAATGCACAGTGTGCAACTTTCGATTTACAGCAGGTAATAAACTTACCTATTTCCAAAGAAAATGCGGTATTTTATAAGAGGCGTTTGTCCACTTATAACTTAACAATTTATGATATGACCACAAGTGATTGTTATTGTTTCACTTGGCATGAAGGCCAGAGCAAAAGAGGAGCATCAGAAGTGTCTACGGCACTATATATTTTTCTTAAGAAAAGTGATGAAAACGGCTTAAAGTTCGTTTATTTGTTTGCTGATGGCTGCAGTGGACAGAATCGTAATTCGATTGTAGCTTCAACTTTGATGTATATCATCAACAACTGCAGAAGTGTAGAAGAAATTACTTTACGGTTCTCTGTGCCAAATCACGGTCAAAGCGAAGGAGATTCAGCACACAGTGCAATCAGTTACGCTTTAAAGAAAACTGGAGATATTTTTGTGCCTACGCAGCTTGTACCAATATTTAAATTGGCAAGAAGAAGCAAACCATATCATGTCATCGTCCTCGAATACACAGATTTTCTGAATTTCAAAAAACTTTCTGCTGATTTACGCCTACTCTCAGTGCGAAAAGATGATGTTGGATCTCAGGTAAACTGGACCGAAATGACAGAATATTCAGTTCGTAAAACAGATCCCTCCACGTTATTCTTCAAAACGAGCCATAAAGAAGCATGTTACAGATCTTTGACGTTGAAGAGAAATATGGCTAATTTTCTGCACGCTGGAGTTAGTCCTCTCAATGAGACGCAGCCGAAAATCTCCAAAGAAAAATACGAAGATTTAATCTCGTTAACCACTGGTGATACGCCGGTCATCAGATTGTCCGAGCACGTGGATTTTTACAAATCTCTTCCACACCATGACTAAATTGATGATTTACTAACCAATGTTCATTGATTGAATGATTGCAATGTCAATCATTCTTGCGTAGGCACATTAACGCAAAAATACCCTAGTTTTTGTCACTAGATAATAAATGACAATGATCCAGTTGTTATTATTAATTTTAATTAATTTGTTAAAGTAAGACTGATTGCATCAACAAAACAATATACGCACGTATCACTCTTATTTTCTATAGACTAACTAAATGTTTTTTATAAACAATTAAACACATTCGTAGTCTACGAATGTGTTTAATTGTACCAAAAAATTGTTGTGTTGTGTTTTGTTGTGTTATCTAAGGGAATAAAGACTTTTAAATATAACAAAATTATAATGTTAATTAGGTAAGTATACGTACGTATCACTCTTATTTTCTATAGACTAACTAAATGTTTTTTATAAACAATTAAACACATTCGTAGTCTACGAATGTGTTTAATTGTACCAAACAATTGTTGTGTTGTGTTTTGTTGTGTTATCTAAGGGAATAAAGACTTTTAAATATAACAAAATTATAATGTTAATTAGGTAAGGATACGTACGTATACTTACCTAATTAACATTATAATTTTGTTATATTTAAAAGTCTTTATTCCCTTAGATAACTGTTTGCACGGGTATTTTGTTAATTGGGAGTTAAATGTTGATATTCCATTTATCCTACGATTATTAATTAAGTAGATACCTGCTCAAAGATTATCTTAGATTGATCTCATTTAGATTTATGATAAAAAAATGTTCCAATAATAATATTAATAAGTAAGTTAGAACGTACCAAGTACGATATTGTGATTTATTATAAACTACCTTTAATGTTTGAGACTGACAGTTCAACAAATAAAAAACTACACTAAGAGTTTTTTGTTTTAACTATAATTGATTTAAAATTAACGAATTTAATTTCAAAAATACCCAGACCTATCTGAAATTTGAAGTCAAACATTTCAAAATAAAGTTCTAACGAGGTGACGTATCTACTTTAAATTAATTTATTGAACAAACCAATTATTAAAATAATTGCAAAAGCACGTCATCAGAAAGGCCTTAGTTTGAAGTGTATAGGTGTGCATTTTCATTTTAATCGATTCATATTTAAGCGTGTTATAGTCACAATTGTATGCGACTCCTAACAAAAAAGCTTATTCTGAAAAATTACCAAAATGTTACGTCACTTAGTCAGAAGAGCGACGATATACTAGGTTCAAAAAAAAAAATTTTTTTTTTTTTGGAAACATAATTTATTTCTAAATCTCTTTCATCTACAATACAAACAGACTACTCTACACTATACTAACTACACTTGCCATCCTAAATGGTAAAGCCTCTATTACACTAACAACTTAAACTTTTGTTGATATGAGTATACATACATACTAAAGTAGGTATATTCTGTGTGTAGCTTCTAATGCTAGCTGATAGCTGAGGCTAATGCGTGATGTATGCGAGATAGAAGTATGAAAGCATGAATGAATGAATGTAGAGTCAGCAAGAGCAAGGTTGTAGTTCTAGCGGGTTTTATCAGGCAAAACCCTTCTCTGTCTGAGGGGGTACTGTAGCGTTGCGTTTAAGAACCCTACCTTAAGCAACATTTACAGTATGAGCCTACAGCTCCTTAATAAGGTAGCCTGGTCTTACGCACACATGCAGAGCTCTCTATCCATATTAGTACAAGCGTCGTCCAACCCACTCACACATGTAGAATTGTTTACCATAACCGACAATATAAATAGGACCCGCACCATACGCCCACTTTTCTTTTTGCATTGTACATGGCGCTGGCTACACTTTATATCTACATATCTAGCCAAAACGCCATATATCCCGAACTTGGGTTCTACCACTGGGTTCTACCACTGGGGTCTACCACCCAGTTCTACTGCAGTTCTACCACTGGGGTCTACCACCCAGTTCTACTGCTTGGTTCTACCACCCGGTTCCACTGGCATCTTCTACCACCCGGAGCTGCTTCTCACGGACCGCTACCTGTCCGTTGGAGACGCCTTTGACGAGGCCTTCTACACCCTCGCAGGCCAAGCGAGCACGTGGTCTTGCCCTCAGGAGTAATCACCAGGGAAGTGCCGTGAAGCTAAAACTCTATTCCCCTTCGCGTTTCTCGACTCTTGTTCCGAGGGCTTTGCCTCGTAATTGTGATAACCAGACCAAGCTAGATCTATTCAAACCCACGTCCATAGCCGACTGGCCTTCTGCCTACTACATCTGCCTTCTGCCTACTCTGACCATAAAGACTTTAGTGATAGCTCTAAGAACATTTCTGTTAGTATTATTAAGAAAATAAATGTATTAAACTACCCCTATTGTTTTGGCTACCCAACTGTAGGAAATCTACCTAACTACATTAGGCAGGTTAGGAACTACTACTACCTACTTACTACTTGCGTGTCTGGCTTGCTCACCAACCAGCCAACCACCAGCTAACCAGCGCGACAGTACCTCTTTCTTACTCATTTCAACTTGTGAATTATGTCGGTAATTTTGGTTATTATACGGATTTTCTCTTCTCATATTGGATTCTATCACGTGATGTAACTTCTATCATAGCTATCTCATTAGCCCGCTGCGTGACATTGAGCTTGTATATAAAGTCAGTAGTTAGCGACCCAACATTTTTCCGGAACAGTACCGGCATTTATTTGGTGCATATAAACTACATATTTGGTAATCCTTTTCGAGATCTAAACTGAAAATAGAGTAGGTATTACAGAATAGATGTTAATAGATGAAACACAGTCTAGACCAAGATCTAGACTAAGTACAATCACTCAATCTCAGAACAACATTCAATTAAAGTTATTGGTGTCAATTCTGAGCAACATTTTTAAGTTAAGCTTAATTTCACCGTACTTTAAAAATATTCCCGTCACTTCCATAAACCTAGAGAAACACGATAGCTTTAGCCCTATCTCAGGGACCTCAAAAAATATTTTTTGAGGTCCGTGCCCGTATTTAGTTTACTTTTAGAAGCACACAGAATTGAGACCATTATCAAATAGCTACATGTTATAGACACGCTCACATAATAATCTTGTAATCCTCTAATTTGGAACCTTGTTTTAATTATTCTACAAGGGGCCATAACGTGATTTATGTCCCCCACACCTGAACACGCTGACGTATAGCGGAGATCTGCGAACAAATGACATGTATGATTATCAGGAACTTATTCTGTTGGGTAGGTGAGTGTGGATAAATGCGCCATTGAAAAATGTATTTTTTTTCCTAGCGATTATATATTTGATCCTAAACTAAACTAGAATTTATAAACCAGCCACCAAGAAAACCACTGTGCTGCCTCCTCCCCCACCAACTTCCTGCGATCTTTATCCTTATTCCATCTTCCTATACTATGTCGTCCGCTTTGTAGGTCAAACGTTAGTTAGTCTTTCAGTTTAGTTTTACTTGTAAAATTACCATCAAAATTATAAGAATTGTCAATTGATGGTCATTTTACTTGTTATACTTTAGTCACCGAGTGACTATCAGTTAGGGAATGAATAGGGAGGCTGATCGGAGATGAGGACGGTTGCTTGCAGACCGGGCGTTCTTGCCGGTTCGGTTCAGTAGGTGTGTGACTAGTGGTACATTTTGTATTGCATTCTAGCTTCCCGTTTTCAATTCTTTTCTTTGCTATTCTGTGTATAAAATAATAGAACCGGCTGGTCTGTGACTGCCCTTAGTAATAGGATCCTATTGGCATCCTCTTCAAATAGTTTCGTTGCCTACCTCATTCTTCTTTGTATTTTGTAATATTTTCATAAACATTTCAGATTTGACAAATACATTAAAAATTAAACTGTCATTGTTATTTTGTTGCATATTTTGTAAACATTTTATTTGTTATAATTTACAATGAACTACTATGAACGTGTACGCATATTTATTCATACTTTCATGTGAAGCGGCTGCTTTCCAATCGGAAGACTTCAACGTCGGGACAGTACTGTTTTCTCGCTCTGATATCAAAAAGAAACAATGGAGTTTGGCCGAGATAGGACTAATTCGTACAAGGAGGGATTTCCAAACGTTGTTACCACCACTACATATGATCAATATAAACGCAGACTATATTAATCCACTGCTAAGCTATTTCAAACAAAGTTACTTGTTTGTTAGAACTGTAGCCAAAGACACTGAAACAAATATCATCATGAACGATGCCCTATCAGACACTATCGGAGGCTATCTCAAAGTCTGGATACTCCCAATTACAAAACTAGCTTACTACGCTGGCACAGTATCGCAACAAGATACAATTAAACTTTTCCAGTTTTATGATGAAGTCAAAATGAGTTTGAATAGTAATGGGTCTACCTGGCAAAATCCTAGCAACGACCTGCTGTACTCCATATCAATCAAAGTGGCCCCCTTACGATCAACAAACACTAGAGATGTAAACGATGCGTGTGAAAGTATTGCGTATTTTAAAAAAACTGATGAAGGACTAGCTATACCAATTCCTAGTGTTAACTGGAATGAAAATTCAGCCTCTATGTTTGTGCCGCTCAAGAACCTACCTCTAATATCACTACATTCGCCAAATACTGATTCTCTGTTCAAGTATTACAATGCAGCAAAAAATTGTTTTAAAGACGGAAAGATAGAAAAGCTAAAGAATTTTGAGACGCAGTTTCAAAACTGGTTGATGGAGGAAATTATTCCTCATCTCAATGATGATAAATTATACCCTGCATTGGGAGGAGTGCTTACACTGGTGGACATAAATAAAAATCACTACGATACTTCCACAGAACTTTATGATGAGAATCCCCAGATGAGAAGCATCAGCCCAATCCCTGTAGAAAACCCATCTAAGAAAATTATTGTCATATCCTTGATTTTGTTATTAGAAATTGCTTGGTGTATCCTAACACTATGCTACTTGCTGTATAAAAGAACGAGGAAAATGAAATCAAGTAACGATCAATTTGACGACGAAAATGGGAGAAACGGTGAGACAAGTTGTTGCCATTCAGAGTGCACGCAGTTTACTCCCATCACAGTGAATTTTAAAGACAGCATCTATCAAAAAGGTTCAGCGGATGGCAAAATGAATTATAGCCAACAATTCCAAGGGAGAAACCTAGAGCAAAAGTCTAGTATTAAGAGCTGCAATGTAAAAACTCAGTATTCTTTCACTACATCTAAGAACTCTCTGGGTAGCGGCACCAAGTCGTACTTCAGCTCACAGATGCCCGACATTGCCGGAATCATACATGAGAGACCGACCAAATCTAGAAATAGTTCTACCGCAAAAATTACGTTCCATAACAACGCCAAAAAACCTTCATCAATTCGAGAAGTAGGCAGCTGCGTACCTCAGAAAAAGAATAACAAAACAGACAATTTTACTTCAGTAGAGAAGCCCAAACTCATCAAAACAGTAACAATACTCAATGAACTCGGTAGAATCAACAATGAAATCAGAAATGTTAAACAATCTAGTCTAATAGCAACTGATGTAACAAGAGAAGCATCCGTTTCGTGTATGAGTATCAGCCAACATGTTAAACACAGAAAATCTGGTGAACAGTTACTTAAAACAATAACGCCACTGACTGATCCTAATAGTAAAACATCACAGCTTAGGAATCAAAATGACTTCAAAGCTGACAATTGTCAAGGAAGACAAAACAAAGAAAAATTGAGATCTGCTAACCGGAATATAGATAACACAATTGGCAAACATGAGAGGAAGATATCTATGGAGTTCAGTCAGAAAACACAGCAACAAGGCGCAAGGGCTAGGCAGAGTAGAATTCCTAGAAGAGCTATCAACATCAATGCACCTGGTAGCATAGCTACGAAAAATATTTTATATCCCAAGCGTAAAAGTTTAATCCCTCAATTGAAAAGGCAGAAAACTGTTGACGATATCATAATTCAAAGTAAAAAGACACCTACTGATATTAATAAATTGAACGTGACTTTGTAGTAGATTATATAGTTTGATGTAGTGTGAATGAAATATTTTTATTTATATGAAAATCAAGGTTTTGGCTTATTGTTTTTTGGAAGGCTTCCTTTTTCCGCTATTTCGAAAAAATACGCGTGTACAAGACTGTACATAATATAATGTCATTTTGATATTAGTCCCATTTGCTACTAGGTCATGTTGCTAATAGGACGTTATGCTAATATGCCGTTTTGCTTTTAGAATGTTCTGCTAAAAGGGCGTTCTGCTTAAATGTCTTTAAAAACCATTTTTTATCAAATTAATATCGTGTAATTCTGGTAGCATTTTAATCGGTGTAGCTTATTTAAGAGCGCATGGTAGTGAATTTAAATATATAAGTGTATTGCGTGTTTTTTCAAATGGGTGGAAATTATACACCAACAATTACCGCTTTACTAGAACATGACTTGACTGATACATCGACAACGACCTGACCTAATTTTATCAAAATAATAAACGGTAAAATTGAGGAGACTCCTCAAAGATCACAGATGAAAGAAGAACCGGAGAAAAACGAGAACCGGGCTTATCTCTAGGGGTGGTCGCTGAGCTGCCCGCTAGTTCCGTCACGCAAATAAGTAAAAAAAAAAACATTACCTACAATAAGTACCTCAATAACATAAAAGCCTATTCCATACAATATGGCCGCTAATCACAGTGACGAATTTATTGGGCGCGATCCGGGTGAATTACACCCGGCGGTACCCGGCTGAGTTATAGCCCACCCAACGCCCGGTGTGCTCAGCTCAGGTGGCGAGCAGTGCACTAATCTGTCATTACTGGGCCACTTAGCTAATTGTTCTTGGACCTTTTTCCTTAGAGCCATACGCGGAAAATACGTGACGGAGGTCAGTAGAAAATTAACATGTTGCAATAAACACTCTTAAGATGAGTGGATGAAAGCGACTGTCGATTGCTCCATCTGCATCATAAAACGAGGACTGATCTCAAAAGTTGTATTTTTAACGCCCAGTGCGACGTGACGAGATTAAATAATGAGATGCAAAAAATAGTGTAGTAAAAACAATATACTAATCAGTTGTTAATAATAGTTGTAACCAAATAGAATTATGAAAAAAGTCTGGTTTACAAAAAAAAAACAACAAATTAGCACCCTAAAAAAGCTAATTTTGAACGGCAACAATACAATTACCTTGCTGTAGACTTGTATTTCAAAGTTCTAACCCTATATTTTTTATCTATGATTTGTATATTTCGATTAAGTAATTAAAAAAAACCCTCAAAATGAATTCATTCTGAAGTGCAAACCACGGTTTCATCGTCAAATATATGACATGCGATTTTCAACTTTAAGCAAAGCCGTTTTGGGTAAAAAAAAATATTTTTTGGATCATAATTCAATAGGAAACGTCATTTTAGATATTGAATAGAGTGGCAGACCACATTTTTTTATTTGTTTAAATGAGCTCGCGTTGCTGGTATGTGGTCCACTGCCCCAGACCTACAAATGCAATACCTCTTGAGTCACGTCCACTTAGGACGCGCCCTACTTAGCAAAGCAATGCGCCCGGGCCGGCGTCATCCTGAGACATAAAGATGAAAAGTCTTATATGCCTGTAATTTCACGGACCCCTTCAGACCGGAACACCAGCAATGCGAGCATTACTGCTTGACGGCAGAATTAGGTATGGACCAGTATTTTGTATATGGAGTCTTCTTTGGAAGACTCGTTACTTATTGAAAACGAAAGGAATTTAAAAATCTGTTGTCCCAGACATTATAGTAATAATTTCATAAATATTATTAAAATTCTTAGTACCAACTGCGATTTGTCAAGGAAACAACTGAGAACTCGAAATGTTATGTTGAAGTAAGGTGTTTTTCTGAAGGTTTTGAGTATACCCATCAGGGAAAACGTGATAGATTTGCTATTTTCATAATAATTTATAGCTATCTGCTTAAACATACCTCCTTATAACAAAATAGTATGATTCCGACTCGGCGGCTCACCCCACATTGTTTTCCACCAAATTGGACTCCGTGATTAATTTGTTTAACTCCCCTACCGTGTAATTTGTCATTACCATCCTAGTCTGACCATCCACCCTCCCTTCAATCCCTACAAAACTAGACGGAACACGAGTAAAAGAGGGAAATACGAGGAGTCAGTTGAAAACGGTGGGTTGAAATTTTGTGCGGTTATTTGGTTAGTTGACATTGGGAGCTCAATAAATAGTAGAATTCCTTGAGACAAGAGATGTTTGCGTGGGAGTGATTACGGTGTTTGTTTGTATTCGAGGTAACGGGTGACATTTTCTTAGAAAGGCGTAAGCGGGCTACCGTTAACCTTCTCTTAAATTACGGGACAAGTATATGGCCCACTCAATGCTAAGCGATAATCTCTGCCTCTGTCTATAACAATGCTACCAGGCCCAAACCATGCCACGTCCGCCTGGGCCCCAATTCTACTAAACGAATTGTGTTTGAATTGTTAATGAATTATCAAAAAAAAATCATTTTTGACACTTTTGGTATAGCAAATATGTCAAAAGTGGCCATTTTGAGATAATTCATTAACAATTGAAACACAATTTTTTTAGTAGAATTGTGGCCCTGGAACGCGCCTTGTAGCATTGCACTGCGCCCGTCTTCCTGACATGACATAAAACTAAAAAGGTTCACTGGTATTTTTAGAACAATGAGGGGTTTTCACGGCCATTTCATATCATGCTTTCAGCGTTGAAAATAGATGGCGCTGCTCTGTTACGTAAATGTCAAGTGTCAAAATAAAGTTAAATGTCAACATCAACAACGTAGATATATTTTCGTTTCGTGGTATTTATTTTTGCTTACTTCTAAAAACATCACGAAATCACTAGCGCACACTCAAGAAGCAGACACAAACAGAATATCATGACTAATAGCCACGGACTAGTTAGATAATAGCTTAGTATGCGTATACCGCAGATAATACATTTGACAATCTTGGCATTTACTGTTGAGTCAGCACCATCTATCGAAACAATTTGAACTACTTTTTTTTTTAATCGACGTTGAAAAGCCCTCATTGTGAAATTACTTGGTAGTTTAAAGAAAAGATAATTTCATAAACAAAAAATTAACTATTCAAAAAAACTGTGGTTGGCGTCACACGGCTTTTGCATTTGTCAGTTTCAAGTACTTTTAGGGCCGAAAAGAAACATAACTTTTCATTTAAAAAACCGACTTCCGCCATTGTATTCGACAAAAAATTTGGATGTGTTAGGTTTAAAATAATTCGTGTTTTGTTTGATTAGTTAGTACTTTGTTTGGATGTGACTAAAATGCTTAAAGTTAAGGAGTATTGGATTTGATTTGAAAAGGAAAGAAAAAGCAAGATGGCGCGTCGTAGGTTGAAGCGGTGGTGTTGAGAACGGTGCCTGGTTCGAAAACACCTCTCGGGATATGTACCTAGTGTGAGGGGCAAAAAGAAAAGGACGGACTGATTGAAAGAGGGTGATAAGAAGTGGTTGAATAAAGTTACTGTCCAGTTGTGAACGGAGTTTTATTATATTTCAGAAGTGGTAAGTACACGTCCATTTTGATAAATTGTAAGTAGGTTACGGATAAAATTATATTTGTTGTTTTTTTCTATAGTCTCAATTTAACTATAATAACAGTTTTTGCAAATTATTAATCTCAAATAGATTACCATGATGCACGCATGCTGCCATGATGGTACGATAAAAGACATTGAGCGTCTTTGTTCTTGACTTATGTAGGTACTAGGTACGTATTCGCTAGTAGTGTTTGCTGGTTACCCGTAGACTTGGCTAGTGCAACTCGATTGGTTAATTAACGTCGAGCTTATGGCGTTATGATTACCGTACCGAGTAGTTACGTCACTTAAATGGGTTTTACTAAACGGTTTCATAGGCGGTAGAATTTTCGTAAGTTTTGAAATAATTAGATATTTAAAAGTTTTCTACAATATTTCCATGTTTCGTAACAAGATTTGCGTGGATGTTAATATCTTTCTGTCTTCGAGTTTCAGATAATGCCACGTGACAACGAGGGCTCTCGGCATCTTCAGACGCCGCGACCACGCAGCCTGTCGCGTCGTGCTGATGAGGGTCCCAGCGAGGGTGCTGTGAGATCGAGCCGCCCCCGCAGTCGTCTTCGTAGCCATACGCGAGCTGGTGGCAGCGAGCACCACTACAGGAGCCGGAGCCCGCTTTGCATCCGCAGCTCTAGTCACGAACGAGATCGCTTGCGTGATCGCGAGCGTGAACTTGATCGGGAAAGAGAGCGCCTACGTGGTCTTGAAGAAGAAGTACGCAGGAAGAGAAGCAGGCTGCGTTCCGCGGAACGCAATGAACGGGAACGGGTACTCTGCCGGTCACCTTCTCTACGTGCGTCTCGACGTCGCGACAGGAGCAACAGCAATCGTCAAGGAGACCAGCAATGTCCTGTGAAGCCCAGCGACGTCGAGAGAGGTGATCAGTATCCGAGACCTGACAGTCCATCTTTTACTACTAAAGACATTGTTAATCTTATAAGCGCCCTTAAAGGTTCAAAGTCACAGCCGTCAACCAGTGGTGCGCCTAACTACACAAACAACATCAACCATAAAAACATATTACCGGACTTTGATCCTTCGTCAAAGAATCAAAGAGTTGATATATGGATAAAAAAGGTGAACGAATGCACCACGGTTTACGGCTGGGACGATAAGACTACTATACACTTCGCTATGCAAAAACTTCAGGGATTGGCCAAGGTTTGGTATGAGAGTTTGAACTCCATACTCTTCACGTGGGAAGAATGGCAAGAAAAACTGTTAAAGGCCTTCCCATACGAGCAAAACTATGGCCAATCCCTGGAAGAGATGCTTAAACGAAGAAGTAGATATAATGAGCCCATAGAAGTGTACTATTACGATAAGTTGGCTTTATTGAACCAATGCGACATTGATGGCAAGCGCGCGGCTGATTGCATAATACATGGGTTAAGCGATAAAACATTAAAATCCAGTGCCTTAGCCTTGCGATGTTCACACCCAGATCAGTTGTTACAATTTCTAATCAGTAACAAAGAAACGACACAATTTCTAGATCGCTCTAATTTTAAAAGCAGGCCGGGTATGAATTCCTTCAGCAATAACGCAGTTACTAACAAAATTAGCAGCAGAACCGTTCAGAGTGATAGTGTGTTCTGTTTCAATTGCAAAGAAGTTGGACATCCTTTCTTGAGGTGCACAAAACCCTTGACACGGTGTTCGCACTGCTATCGCGTTGGGCATAAAGCTGAAAACTGTAGAACTAAGGTTGATGGTCCAAGTCAGAGCAATAAAGATGGTGCAACTAAAAAGACCTTGCGCATATCCAACTCTAGCCCAAATTCCAAATTCTTTAAAGAGGTACAACTTAATGATGCACCTATGAACGCTTTTGTAGATTTCGGTAGCGAAGTTTCCTTACTAACAAAGTCAATCGCGTCTTCTTTGGGACTTGTTTGTGACAATGTTCCCTCAATTTTGAAAGGATTTGGCAATGACACTGTGACTACGGTCGGACAGGTGACGGTTTCACTGACAGTCGATGGGGTTAATGCCGCCGTCCCATGCCAAGTGGTGGACGATGCATATCTTGATGTCCCATTGCTCATAGGCCAGTCTTTCACGGAACAACCCCATGTTGTAGTCTATAAAAATGTTGACAAGCTGCAGTTCTTCGATATGGGCAATGAACTACCGTTTTCCAACTCAGATCTTGATGATGATCATTTGGTCTCAGTCCAAACGACCAACTTCACCCACCTTTTTGGTCCGGCCTCCATCAGAGCTGCCGTTGACCTACAACAAGCTGGGAGCATACTACTGGAAAGTAAGGTTATCGGAAAGCCACCACAACAGTCCACTATTTGTGGAGGCGTATATCAGGTCAAGGATGGATTTGTAAACATATGTGTGTCCCCACTCTTGAATTCGTGCGTGATACCAGCAGATGTCGTAATTAGCCGTGCTACTAGGGTCCAAATAGTTAACCGCATTATCTCGCCATTGTCACAGTCAACCGTGATACACAGTGAGTTTGATGAAAAGCAGGTTAAAATTGGTGAAACTATAGGAAAATCGGACAAGCGTAAATTGCTAGACTTGCTAAGGAGATATAATCACTGTTTTGCATCTACCTTAAGAGAGCTTGGGTGTACTGATGTGGCTGAAATGACGATTGAAGTAAACAGCAATCGTCCCATAGTATATCGGCCCTATCGGTTAGCTCACAAGGAGCGAGAGCAGGTGCGCGAGATGATTGACGAACTACTGGACGCTGAAGTTATTCGAGAGTCTGTGTCAGAATATGCCAGTCCTATAATATTGGTACGCAAAAAGGATGGAAAACTGAGATTGTGCATTGACTTTCGAATGTTAAATTCTGTCACAGTCAAGGAACGCTATCCAATGCCCAATATTGAGGACGAAATTTCACGGCTATCGGGGCAAGCATATTTCATCACATTAGACCTTGCTTCAGGGTATTACCAGGTACCTATTTCGGAACACTCTCGACCGCTTACATCCTTTGTAACACCAGACGGCCAATACGAATTTAATCGTATGCCGTTCGGTCTTGCCAACGCCCCTGCTGTGTTTCAGCGTATGATGAATAGGGTCTTAAGCTCTTCTCGTTTTTCCGAAGCAACTGCTTATATCGATGACGTCTTGATATACGGTAGGAGCATCGAAGAATGTTTATCTAGACTTGAGCATGTTTTGGAGCTATTGGAAAAGGCTAATTTAACATTAAACCTTTCCAAGTGTGAATTTTTGCGAGACAAGATTGATTATCTTGGGTATGAGATAAGTGCAGCAGGAGTTCGACCTGGTACCAAGAAAATCCAATGTGTCCTTGACTTTCCTCGGCCTACAAGCCATCACTCTGTACGACAATTCCTTGGATTGGTTGGATATTTTCGTAAATTTATCAAGGGCTTCGCTATCATCGCTCACCCCCTAAATAATTTGCTCAAAAAAGACGTTGCCTGGACTTGGACGGATGACCAAGAAAAAGCCTTTACGGTATTGAAGAATAAACTGGTTGACCGTCCGATCCTCGCAATCTACGACCCCACAGCTGAGACAGAGTTACACACTGACGCCAGTAAGGTAGGCATCGGAGGAATTCTGTTACAGCGTCAGCAAAAAGATGAACCTTTTCGAGCGGTAGCGTTTTACAGCAGGCAGACGTCACCAGAAGAAAGGAATTTCCATTCTTATGAGCTAGAGACGCTAGCCGTAATTTGTTCGCTAAAGAAATTCCGTGTCTACCTACTTGGGCAGAATTTTAAAGTGGTGACAGACTGTAGTGCTTTGCGGTCAACATTCTCGAAACGTGATTTAATTCCGAGAATAGCAAGATGGTGGTTGCTCATGCAAGAATTTCAATGTACAGTAGAGTATAGAGCAGGCATCAAGATGTCGCACGTAGATGCTCTGTCCCGGAACCCAGTCGCGGATAAAGATGTTTCAACAACAGATCAATATCCGTCGGTCATGAGCATTTCTAACGATGATTGGCTGCAAACTTTGCAGCTTGGTGATTCAGAGTTACGTCGAATCCGAGACATCCTTACCTCGAATATGGACGCTGATGGGCTTCAATACATCCAAAACAATTTTGTCATAAAAGATGACAAATTGTATCGTTGCTTGGATGGCGACCAAACGAATATTCGCTGGGTTGTCCCAAAGGGGGCAAGATGGCAACTTTGTCGTTTAAACCATGATGATATTGGGCATTTTGGTATTGAGAAAACTATGGAGCGTATGAAGAAATCGTACTGGTTTCCTAAGATGTCACGATTTATCAAAAAATATGTGACCGCTTGTATTGAGTGCGCTTACACAAAAAAGACGGGAGTATCGAAAGAAGGTCAACTTCACGTTATTGAAAAAGTAGAAGTGCCCTTCCACACTCTTCATGTTGACCATCTTGGACCCTTTGTGAAGTCAAAAAGAGGAAATACTCACCTTTTGGTGGCCGTAGATGGCTTCACAAAGTTTGCCTTTATCAAACCGGTACGTAATACCAAATCCTTGAATACGATACGGGCACTCCAAGATATATTCTATATTTTTCGTAATCCAGACCGAATAATAAGTGACCGCGGAACTAGTTTCACATCTCATGCTTTCAAAAGATTCTGCTCAGAGAATGGTATAAAGCACGTACTTAACGCGGTAGCTAGTCCACGGTCAAATGGCCAAGTTGAGCGGTACAACCGCACGATCCTTAGTTCACTCACAGCTCAAAATTTAAATCGCAATGAAAGAGATTGGGATGAGGCAGTAGGGAAAGTACAGTGGGGTTTGAATAACACTTGCCAGAAAACAACTGGCAGAACCCCGGCTGAGGTAATGTTCGGCACGTGTATGAATGCCGAAATAAATCCCATGCTTAACGAGATTAGACAAGAAACACGCGAAAACTCTGATTTAACTTCTATCCGAGAAGCAGTTAAAGATAAAATAGATGTAGAACAGGAAAAACAAAAGGAAAACTACGATAGGAATAGGCGCCCAGCGCGCGTTTATAGTGAGGGAGATTTGGTAAAAATAACAAAGATATCATTTAATAATGATGGAAAGAGTAAAAAACTACTTCCATCTTACATAGGCCCCTACAAGGTTACAGAAATATTAGGTAATGACAGATACAGAGTGGCGGCAGTACCTGGTCTTATGGGTACCAAGAACAAACGTAAGACGACCATAGCTGCCGATAGAATGTTGCCTTGGATTCATGTGGCCGCCTTGGAGGTTCATCAATCGGATGATGATGACGCTGGTAGCAGCAGTGATGTTTAGCTTGCCAGTGCCATCCCTAAACTATTGATGCTATTTGATATTGAGCTATTGATTGACCTTTAAAGCATAGTAAATAAGATAATAGCAGGTACTCATTTTTATTGTAAGAATTAATGAATAATCTAATTATTACATATGCATATTGAGATTGTAGGTATTGCAAGAAGTGATTGGTTTGCAATACATACTACAGTAATTTCTTCCGTAAGAATTGATTGGTTTACGGTTAGAAATTGTATATGTGTGTTGTAGCGTGAATTGATTGGCTCGCATCAACATAAGATGGTAAAAGTCCTAATCCGTAAGAAGTGATTGGTTTACGGATCGACATGGATAACTGTGAGAATTGATTGGTTCACAAAAATAAAGGAAACTTATGAAAGAAATGTTAGTTTAGTGTGATTCCATCCGTAAGAAGTGATTGGTTTACGGATAGGTACACTGTGAGAATAGATTGATTCACAAATTACAATAAAATGATCCTTGTCAATAGTTCCTAATTTATCTTTAGTAAGAAACCTGAATGTTGATCTGAAAACGATGTATATCACGATCTATGTACGATGTATACTATTATTGTTATTAGTTTTTTTTAACGGGCCATGTGTTAGGTTACCCTGTCAGCGTGCATGGGGACATGCACAAGGTCAGGACGGTCGAGTGTTAGGTTTAAAATAATTCGTGTTTTGTTTGATTAGTTAGTACTTTGTTTGGATGTGACTAAAATGCTTAAAGTTAAGGAGTATTGGATTTGATTTGAAAAGGAAAGAAAAAGCAAGATGGCGCGTCGTAGGTTGAAGCGGTGGTGTTGAGAACGGTGCCTGGTTCGAAAACACCTCTCGGGATATGTACCTAGTGTGAGGGGCAAAAAGAAAAGGACGGACTGATTGAAAGAGGGTGATAAGAAGTGGTTGAATAAAGTTACTGTCCAGTTGTGAACGGAGTTTTATTATAGATGAAAAAAAAATTATGAAAGAACCATAGTGGTGAAAGGATTATTCTACTTTTTGAATGCAAATGCTTGGTTTGTTGCTGAAAATATCAAAATCGCCATATGTATGCCTATAATATTTGAGGAGTTCCCTCAATTCCTCATGGATTCCATCATCAGAACTGGACTCTGAAAAAAATGGGACTAATCTGGAAGTATATCTATTCAAATAAAAAAAGAATTTTCCAAATCGATTCATAAACGCCGGAGATATGCGGTAAAAAAAAAAACGAATTGAGAACCTCCTCCTTTTTTGGGAAGTCGGTTAAAAAATAACCGACCGCTCTCTGCGAACGAAACGAAATGGCGCGAATCGAGTGAAACGTTAAGTTTTCAATATTCAGATTTTGTAAAAAAAAACATACAGCTCGAATTGAGAACCTCCTCCTTTGTTTGAAGTCGGTTAAAAATAAATTCTTGTTGAAAGAAAAGCTGTTAACCTCGCTCAGAGGGACTTCTTATTGCACTCCTATTTTTAGAGTGCTCGCTAAACTAACAATCGGTGCAACAAGAAGTCGCTTTCCGCTCGGTGCAACAATCTACTGTCTATTTTATGACAAACGCACAAATTGTGCGACGCCAAAAAAAATCTCTTTGCTGCTCAACCATTGCTCAAAGAGAATATAAATCACCAATTACTTAGAATTGTTTTTTGAAATGTCCGGTAACCCATTTCAAAACAATATTTCTTTACCACGCTAAAGACAAAGATTCCATATCAACTGTGTTCAACTTCCACTAGACTGGATAGCAAGATTTCAAAGTCCAACTTCCGTTATCTCAGTTCGTTTTTCACCCGGCATCTGGTGAAAGGGTCTGTCTCAGTCCCAAGGGAGCCTGTTACACCGTTATAATTACTGGCACACCTATCTGCCTCAATTAGGAACGAGAAGCTATTTACTCAACACCGGTATGATGTGGTTGCCTTTGTAATTTCTGAGACTTTCGTTTGGCTTCTATGATTGCAAAGGAGGAAAGGTTTTAGGTATAACTTATTTCTTTATTTAGCAGATCCATCACTTATTGTATTAAATATCACTCTAATAATATTTGGCACTTTGTGGTTTGGCAATGATTTAAGTTAAGTTCAGTTTGTGTCCAGCTTATTGAGAATAGATCTTTCCGTCTCCATGAATATCGTTAATATTGACAAAGATGTTTTAGCAATAATTGGTTGAAGTTCCAACCAATTATTGCTTTCCTGGAAGTCGGTGGATGGACGCGGCTTAAAACTGTTCGTCGTACAGCGGCGAATTTCTGCACTCTGATGATGATGAAGATTAATTATATGCCAGGGGGTGTTTGTTCACCATGATAAACGGTTTTGTACCATCTCAAATCGTTCATGGACTGAGAAATCAGTAGAACGATCATATACCTTTCTTTGTCATCGGTAATCGGTTTTGTTAATAGTAGAACTTCTTGTGAAAGGGTTTATCCGGGGAAGTAGTACCACCGTATCTATTTCTGCCGTCAAGCAGTAGTGCTCGCTTTGCAGTTTAAAGGGTACGGGTGCCGGTGTAATTACAGGCACATGAGACTTTTCATCTTTCTCTCAGGGTCTGCAGCGCGCATATGATGACTCTGGTGTTGCAAGCGTCCATAGGCTGCGGTAACTACTTTCCATCAGGTGGGGCCGTATGCTTGTTTGCTTACCAATTAATAAAAAAAAGAGATGTGATGGCCTTTTTTCTTTCAACCTTACAAAATACTATAAACGCCTATCCACGCCGCACCATAATCTAAGAAGCACTTCCAGATAAGGGGTTACGCGTGGTTATCCGAGTAAAATCTCGGGTTCCAGAGAGGGGGAGGGTTTAAATTATCGCTTTACAACGACGACAATGTCTTTGGAGGTTTTAACCAATTGCGCCTGTCAACGGTTCATTTGGTTGGGTTATTTTTCTTTTCTTCTGTGAGTTTTGAGTTCATAATTCGTTTAGTCTAACTCAGCAGGAAAAAGGGCAGCGGTTTTTGTCTTCCAATTCCATGTTATTTAAGTATTTTATTATGTTTTTTAAAGTGGAGACAAAAAAAAATTGAGCTTGCTTCGTAAATAATCGAAAATTTTCTTCTAATATAAAAATAATATTGATATTAATAATATAAATACAATATAGGTATGTACAGTATGTTGGTACCTATACCTACATATTGTGTATATATTGTGTATAAATATTGTAGTCAATATTATATAAATTTAAAGAAAATTTTCGATAAAAAAAAAATTTAAAACTTCCCCAATGGTTGACAGTTATGCGAGCTATATATGGTCTGCCCATTGCCACTTTAACTTCCTAATTTTGTGAGCTAGTCTGTAAGTACAAGATATTTCACTACATTCATGTTGACTACGGATTTTCACTACGCGTTAGAATCCAAAATGAGGAAATCCGTCGAACAGGCAGGCAGGTCATATAGGTTGCAACCGATAACCGTTGGAGAACAAAGGGTTTGCTCAAGTGGCAACCACAAACCAGATAACGTAGAAAGCCCCCCTGTTGATGGACAAAGGACATTTTAAAGAGCAGGAAAAAAGGTCAGTGGATGGAGGTGGCTCGAAATCGTTCATTGTAGCATTTTATCGGAGAGGCGTAAACGTCAATCGGCTGAAATAACATACATAACACAAGCAACCCACAGTCACATACATAGTTCGGAGGCACAATTCTCTAAATTAGTTTAAAACTACACTGAAAGTTAATCGAATCGAGACTGAATTGTGAATTGACAGAAAGTTGGTATTCTACTGCCTCATAAATAGCAATTTAGTCTCCTTTCAATTCAAGGTGACTACCATAGAGTAGAATAGTTATATATATAATTGGAAAGAGTAAAGAGAAACTCCATCTAATTAGGCTAAAATTATAGAAAAATCTTTGAATCGTTTCTCTTTGAATCGTTTCTCTTTGAAAAGTTTCGGTCACATTACAGTGTTGTATTTTAAGTTAGGAGAATACCATTTCTGACATTTAAGACATCGACACAAGATCGAAACATGATCCGAACTCTATTTTAACTATTTTTTAGTTAGATAATTGGGCCTCTGATCCCACCTAGAATTCCCAGTGCATGACGGTATCAGGAACTACGAGTACCATGGTACCACCATGGAATGGGAAATGATGACGATGAATAAAATCTAAACAAGAGCTTCATAAACGCGGAATTGGGATACAAAACACCTGAAAACAGAAGAGTCTGTTCATCCTAGGATTTGGGATAGGTACAGCTGGCCATAATCCCGGGACCGCGCATAAATCACAGTGAACTCCGACCCACGCCACGGGCTGTTATTTAATTCTCACAATTAATAAGGACTTTATTAATTTATGGGTTTTAGACAACGATCTCTAATACTCACATAGATATCGGGTCGGCGCAATAAAAACGTCTCGGTGAATTTAAGCTCACTTGAAAAGTGAGTTTGTATTTGATTTAGTTCGCTTCAAACAAAGCCAATGTAAACACGTGTCACAATGCCGCAATGTATATTTAAAAGTTGCAAAAATAATCCCCGAAAAAACAATTTAACGGCCGGAGTGTCTTACTTTCGTTAAGTACATGTAGAATAAGTTGTATTTTAAGCTTTAAACTAACAAAAAGTATGAAATTTTGATCAAAATTACCGATTTTAAACCACCGCTACAAATGTTTGGCCAACGTTGACGCAAAATTGTCTGTAACAGAACAGTAGATGCATGGAGTAGATTTGTATTGTAATAATTTGTTTTTACCAGAACTTTAAAAAATTTTAATACTACTTTTGTGTCTGTTTGTTGAACTCTCATCAGATACTTGGCTTTCCTTTTTTTTATTTTAGCTTTCCGAGCAATCCATTTACGCTACTGTTATTTAACCAAATCTTTGGTTAACAACCCCTTTACATCTATACCAACTGATAATGAGTCCTCTCGCTTTGTTAAAATTTATGAACCAGAATCACTTATAGAACACATTATCGTAAAAAAACAGTACTTTTTCAAATTCTTTTATCATATTATAGGTATATTTCCCAAATATCAAATAAATGCCCAACTTACGGCAGGCGCCTGTACGCCCGCCCTCAAGCACTTTACGGTTTTTGTTGGAAAACTTTGATGGTCGATATATTTTTTTATTATGAAACGAGACAAACGTAACAGAACATATATTTTTTATATTTGAGCTTTTTATAACTAGGGCTTCATTATCAGCCTGTAGGTACGCAGAATGGAAAATTTTTAATGTTGAGCTGTTTTAAACATTTTGATCGTTTTGATCAAATTATTGCACTAAACTGTACTTGTATTATAAAGATTGTAAACATGAATATAAAGATGTGGAATTTAGTGATATTTTTATTTGTGACTTCCAGCGATAGACATCTTGGCCAAAAACATAAACATACACATAAATATACACACAACAGAACGTTAATAAAATAACAAGTATATATACTATCAATATCAAACATACATGCCCAAAACATAAATAATTTTAACTTAACTTTAACGTGCATATTATAAATTATTTAAGTGATCAACGCGACTCCATACCTTCTGTAGTTAAATTTGAAGAAGCAAACAGAAGCGAAACCATGGAAACGGATGGATGTAGCTCGCAAGGTAATAACGGGAAAAAGAACTTTATTTGTAGCTCTTTAAGGTTGATTTCACACTAGTTGTTTAACCTATGTCTTTTGATTTGACAAGTGACAGGAGTAATATAATTGCTTTGCTCGTTTTTTGTGACGAATGATCGTAAGTGTAAGATAATATTTTGAAGATTTGCTACTTTTTTGCTAGGTGTCATGGTTGTAATTAGGTTGAACTTAGAACTGTTTTAAAACTTTCATCTTTGTTCGTTAGTAAACAAATGTAGCTGTATAAGTATGTATCCATGCGGACAGTTTTTAGCTTTCATTTTGTACGTGACCCTGGATCTATTGTGAATTATAAGATCGTTGGTTTTAGATGATATCCATAAACCGGACGATGCGGTAGAGGAAGGCCTTCCACTCGATTGTAAAGACATTATAAATATCGTTGGAAGTTGGCGGATGGAGGCGGCTCAAGACCGTTCGTCGTGGCATTCTAAGGGGGAGGCCTATGTCCAGCAGTGCACTTCTACAGGCCGATGATGATGATGATGATGAGATATCTATGGTGTTATTAGCTATGCTTTTGGTAGATTGTCCGGACCCTGACTATCCAAAAGAACAAGACTACGGAGATTGTATCTCCTAAACGGAGGAGATTTCATTCAACGTCAATGGAGTCATTGGTAGACCTGCCTATTGCCTATCAAACTGGTGATCGCTTTTAAATTTCCTCTCGCGATCACTAAAAATCATCAGACATTTAAAAAAAACTAATCAGTAAAAAAAAATTTTTATTCCGTGATGTCCGCAGCTATATTTAAAGGGACAGCAGCGGAAGGTCTATAGACTTTTGCGATTAAAGCCGATTAAAGTTATTCAATGATGACGGATGTCAACGACGCGATGAACCAATATTTTGTACTGAATATATACATTTTGAATCGCTATAAGAGCTCATGGTAATGCCTCAAGGTGAAGTTACAAGCTAACTAATAGAACACAACAAAACGATAGTTGCAAAGAGCATTTTTGATGTTCACAAGATCGTTCTTAGAGTTGAGTTTGGTCTATCAATACAAACCTTAGAGATGATAAATTATCTAAGTACTAAGTAGTAAGAATGAAGTGGGCAAATCTATTAAGAGTTCAATAAGACCAATGGGCTAGGCCTAGCTAGGGTGACCAACCCTCAATAAATAGCGGTCAGATTGAATGTTGTGGGATTACTTGCAATCGTCCCGGATAATCCCCCATCGACGTGGGATTAGCAGACAAATTGTACGAGCTCCTGTTTAATTTATGGACACCTTAGGCTCAATTGAAGTCATTTTGGACATCTCTTTGCCGATGTAGTATCCAAATTATTTTCATAATAATAATTGTAAAGACAAATTGCTACCTATTGACCTTTTACATAAGCTCAAAGTCACGCAACAGGCTATGGAGAGAGCTAGAATCTGAAACTAGAAGATCCGTAGAAGAACTAAAAAAATAAATTAATCAAATTAAATCAAATTATTGTTTATTTACTTATATCTTTTCGTGTTTAACTTAAACAATGATAAACTAGATGCCACTAGATGTTGGTGTTTTGAATGCCTTGCAGAATTAGCAAGTTGAAGTGACAATGGCCGTATAGCTCGCAGAACTGACAACCGTTGGGGAATAAAGGTTTTCAAATCACGAATTGGATGACTAAGTAAATAAAGCCTTCCCTCTAAATGGAAAAAATTACGTTTTAAAGGTCGCAGGAGTCGGTGGATGGAGGCTGCTCAAGACTGTTCGTCGTGGCATTCTATGGAGAGCCTATGCCCAACAGTGGACTTCTATAGGCTGATGATGATGATGTATAGACAAATGGTAGACAATGTTTCTTGATTGCTAACTTTGAGTTTTATATCAGTTTTTTTTAGACTACTTGGCAAGCAGACAAGCATACGACCCACCTAATAGAAAGTAGCTACCGTAGCCTATGGACGCCTGTAATACCAGAGGCATCACGCATTTTCTAGATATTTTAAACTGTACATACAGGGGGTTTAAAAGGGTGCTAAATTATACCCCTTAGCCTTCCCTTTCACCCACCTGGCGGAACTCTCACAGGCATATGCAATGTGCGTGAAATAATTAAAAAAATACAGGAAGTTGTTCCGCTCTGGTTGACCGCTTCCGACCGTGCCATTGGTGGATAACCTTTGAACCCTCCCTGTATATAGAACACCCTATATAAAGTGACGCATGCGGGGGTAAAGCAATTGTCTAGATAGGTGGAAATTACGTGAAAAAAGCAAGGAATCGACACATAATGAACTATGAATCACACGGGGGAATTCTTTCACTCCAGAGAAGTATGCAAAGATATAAAAAAAGTATTATTAAACTACATCTATCTTACTAACATAACTTAGGTACGTGAGTTATATCATTCACTAGCAGCGCCCCGCGGTTTCACCCGCGTAATAATGAAAATTTACAGAAGAAAGCAAATTTGGCAAATGCAAGGATTTCGCTCGCTTCGCTCGCTCGGTCAATATTTATGATTTAGTTCATATATATATTCGTTTTCTATTTTATTCTATTCTCTAACTAAAGGTGATGGGCAGCAGTACCTTAGTACTCAACACCAATACTGAGATCACCAATCCGCCTAATGGTGGTTATGGCAAATCCCTCCTATTTAATTCTATGGGGGTGGCCTTGTCCAGCAGTGGAGGACACTTAGGTAGATAGATAGATAGATAAGGTCTTTATTTGCATCTGCAGATACACGCATACAAATTACAACAATATACAGAGTGCACAAGTAGAAATAAACAATAAAATGCAGTTTACTAATAAAAACAAACAATTATACATACTAAAACCAAGTAAAATGTCTGCATGCGCTGCAGTATGTCAAAAAGGCCATGGCTCAGCGTAATATTTTGCTTAAGAAGCAAAAACACTGATTTTCAGCCATAATCCATTGAGAGCAAGCAGAACGAGTTTCTACGACTTCTACTTTTTTTACGACTTACGACTTCTAAGGCAGATTGTTTTTTTTTAAATTAAACTGTATGAATACTCCGCTGTATTAATCTGTTACATCATCAAAGAAATACAAAACGCTCTTTTCAAATTAATATCCTAATAGCATAACATCTTCATTTTTAAATCCAAAAGCATTGCTAGATAAGACTTCAAAGTACCACGAGTCCAGTAAGTGGCAATAAATTCCCCGAGCCATGTCTGGAGATAAACAAATTAGTTGTGATAATGTTTCAGAAGTGGACGTCATAATATATCATTTTCTGATAAGAAAGCCAGACTGAACACCGTTTTACCATGGAATAGAATATAAGGTTTCTCGCAAACAGTCTGACAAGTACTTCAAGTTTGAAAAATATTGAGAAAGTGGAAAAAGAGTTCATTAAAAAAAAATTAGGCCAAACTACACAGCCTACACTGACTTAAAAATGAGGCCAAACTACACAGCCTACACTGACTTCAAAATTAGGCCAAACTACACAGCCTACACTGACTTCAAAATTAGGCCAAACTACACAGCCTACACTGACTTAAAAATGAGGCCAAACTACACAGCCTATATACACTAACTTAAAAATGAGGCCAAACTACACAGCCTACACTGACTTAAAAATGAGGCCAGACTACACAGCCTACACTGACTTAAAAATGAGGCGAAACACCCCCCCCCCCCCACAGCCCCCCCTTTAGAATGCCACGCCACGACAAAATTCTTCTCTTGATTCACCTCCATCCCCTGACTTCCTGCGATCTTTACAATGATGTCGGTCTATCGAGTGAAGGCGCCCTACACTGCAGTGTTCGTGGTCGCCACTCGAGAACCTATATTCACCAGTGGACTGAATGCTAATGGAATCGAATCACAGGGGCTCTCGGAAAATAAGTCTTCATGGTCCAATCAATAGGACAACACGGTAGGACCACGCACGCTTTATTATTTTTTACTTTTTCCTTCGAAGAATTCAATATTAATTATTCGATATCTTGCTAAAGATCTCTTCAACTTTATATTTTACTACTAAATGCACCACACGGTTTCACCCGCGTGAACAATGATGAAAATTGATGATGATGATGAAAAGTAGCCTATGTGTTAATCCAGGGTATAAGGTATCTCCATTTCAAATTTCATTTTAATCCGTTCAGCCGTTTGAGCATGAAGAAGTAACAAACAACACCTACTAGCGGCCCAGACGCGACTTCATCCGCGTGGTCCCGGTGGTCCAGTCATTAAGTGGTAAATAAATTATAGCCTATAGCCTATTCTGATGTACAAACAATAATATTGTTAAGTTTCTTCAAAATCCGTTCTGTAGTTTTTGCGTGAAAGAGTAACAAACATCCAAACAAACTTTCGCATTTATAATATTAGTGAGATGAGAATGAGATTAGTGTGATGTGATATTTGAAAACTAACGGTTTCATATTTTATTTCTAGCTACATCTACAAGGGTCAGCAATATTTTATGCCTTAACGATATTTCAATACAAAACTCAGCAGCCATGCCATAACTATGCCATAGATAACTATTCCTTACAGAGAGCGCATATTTCAAACAATTAGACAATCCTGCTGCGGCCAATTGGTCCGACCGCACCGTGTTACTATCAATTCCCTGTCTTTTGTCACTTGGGAAACTTTCTAAAAGTGATAATGTGATTTGGATGCAGTAGTTCTTTTTTCTCCCACATACGTGCAAATTGTGGAATGAGGTCCCTTCTGATGTTTTTCCGCTTAACTACAATATGCACAGCTTCAAAAAAAATGTGAAAGGGGTCCTCCAAGGCAGGCAACGCATTGGCAATGCCTCGGGTGTTGCAGATGTCAATAGGCGACGGTAACCGCTTACCATCAGGTGGGCCGTATGCCAGTTTGTCAAGCCATAACATAAAATTTTTTTTTAAAAAAAAGTAGTAAAAACTGAAAATATGCTTTACAAGTGTTGTGATAAATCTGAGTAGCACAACACCAAGACGTACCTAATCAAAATGTTGCACTTAGCCCCAAGTAACAACTTGACCAAGAACAGCTCTTCAATTACAGTGGCATTTTGGCAGCCTTAGCGCTATCTAAATCTTATGAAACTTGAATAGGGAAAACTTCTTGACCTAAATATTCCTCCTTTCAAGTTTCAAAAGATTTGGACAGCATTAAGGCTGCCAAAATGATCCCCATTATTGCGTTCTCCATTGCCGTTACTGCTTCAGTAATTGGGGGGCAGCTTGGAGTACCTACCTATGGAAAATCACTCAAGAACATACTCTCTCTCTATCTGGAGTTCAGCATTAAAATGTGGGTTAATTATTGGACGATCGGAAAGTGTCCGAATTCTCACTTGCACATTCACATTGGATGGCGTGCGTCCAACGGCTATAACTCAATGGACAATAGCCCGCCATCTCATCGTGGTCCTTCTAATGAAATTCCTCGGGTTAGCCCGGGGCACATGTCATCATAGTTTGAACGGACACAGCCTGATTATACACCAAACTGTAATTCTTACGGATAAGTGATAAGGTTCAAAATAAAACGGAGAGTTATGCAGAAAATTGCTTTATTTCAGTGTTTATTTATTATGATTTTGCAATAGCTTTTGATACAGTCCCTAACTATTTCATGTCCCTAGTTGTATTCATTATTTTGTAGGGTCCCGTACCTAATGGGTGGCCTTGGAAGGGGATCCTTTGGGTATTTACTAAGCCTAAGATGTACGTCTGTCTGTCTGTTTGGGGATCTGTCTCACTTCTCAGGGGGTTTAGCAGCCGAAAATTTTCACAGATTAAGGAAATACAAACATTAAAACATTATACACCGTCTTTCCGGGTAGTCGGGTAAAAATATCAATGTACTACCACAAGTTGTACGTTTATTCCGGTTTATGTTTGTATTGGTGGTGGTCTTGGCTGTGGTAGTCTTGGTCTAAGAATGGGACTCCTTGAAACTCTAGTTAATACGCAAGGGGATGGGCAGCAGCATCCATCTAAGTACTTAGCACCAATACTGCATTTAAACTTCCTATTAGAAGATTTAAATCCTACATAAAGATGAATCTAATTAAGAAAGCGTATTACACTCTTGATGACTATATTAATGATAAAGCCGCGTGGCCTGATGTCGCTCTGCCCCTCGACTGCTAAAATGGAAATTTGCAATATCTGTACTTACCTATTTACATGTTTGTATTAGATTATTATTTATAAGTATAACAAGCGTAGCGTGTGCTGTCTTGCATATTTTTGCTGATGTTTATTTACTTTTGACTACCTTCCTAAGGTTTTTAAGTTCTCATTTACTATGTATCAGCAACTCCTTGCTCCGAGGCACCACGCATGCACTTCTCACCTAGTGGTAAGACGGACCATTTATGTAAGCCAAGCAGAGTTTGTTGCCTGATTCTTCTAGGCTTGGTCGCGTTGGAACAAGAGTAATTTAATTTTATATAAGACGATTCAAAATGATCCTTGTGATTTCAATGAATAAAGTTCTTTTTGACTTTGACTTTGACTTACTGCGATCACCAACCAAAGCCAAGCGTGGTGTGGCGTTGTGGCTGTGGTGATTATAGTAAATTCCTCCTATTCTATGAAGGCCTTGTCCAGCAGTGGACACCAACCAGCTGATGAAGAAAACGTATAAACTGACTACATGCTGTTTTAGATTCAACACCCTTAGCTAGCTGATTATAAGTCCATCAGTGTAGTTCCACTTTATGAAGTGCATTGCAATTTGCAATCATCCAGGAAGGTATTCAACAATGTCCATGTATGTATTATGAATGCAAAATGTATCATCATCTCAAACACCTTAATCAGACCAAGGTAATGACATCATCTATCTCTTTTCAGCAGATGTCTGAGCCAAAGGTTGGAAAGGGATAAAAGATGTTGCAATTGATGATTTAGCTCATTTGTAAATAATGCAGGCGCCACTCATTGTGATGGAAGTTCCATTGATCGCGACCTAACCACACCCGAGACAGAAGAGCATCAGGGTTGACACAAGTTTTGACGACCTCTGTGGCGCGGCGGGCGATGGTTCGCCTGCGACGCAGGAGATTGCGGGTTCGATCCCCGCCTCCGAACAAATATTTGTGCGATTTGTTGTTCTGGGTATTTTCTATGTATAATAAAAAAAAAAACTATATGTAATGGATTGTATTAAGTATATCAGTTATCTAGTTGCCATAACACAAGCTCTGCTTAGCTTGGGGCTAGATAATGTTGTGTGAAATGTCCAGCATTATTTATTTTTATTTAGTTTATGAACTTGAAATTGTTTAATGAAATACAGACAGCGATAAGGCTGTTTCACATTATAAGACACGACACGATAACGATATTGTAGGATTTTCACACTATCACCAATCTTGTCGACGACAGCGACGAACCGATATCAGCAGGGCGATTTTAAAACGTCGGAAACGTTTCCGATCAGATTTGTTAGATTTTTTTAACTAAAAAAAATTTCTAACAATTTTCTCTAGTAAAACATAGTAATATACAATATTTATTGTTTTTTACTGTGTTTTACTAAAGAATTACTTACCACATCGAAATGAAAAACTAACGAATCCGATCGGAAACTTTTCCGACGTTTTCGAATCGCCCTGCTGAAAGATATCAGCACGATACCGGTACGACAAGATGACGCGTCGCACTTTGTTTACTGTAATCAATGCGACTAGACTAGTCTCCTAGAAATAATCTTTTGCATAATAACCTTTTTAAGTCACCCACGAATATGTCGTCATTGATAGAAGCAGATGCGGCACCAGTGATACTTGATGTGAAAATAGTACAATGTTATTATAATAATGTGGTTTGTTGGCAACCCTACCACTATATAGGCCAATTACTTAAGAGTATGCGCTACACCTGCTATTGTCCACAAATGAATGTATCACTTAATTCCGCCCTAGCCTCTTGAAATGCTTTTAACGTCAAGTTTAGTGGAATGAGACTAGGGGGCACTCGCGATTAGCAAGCAATTCTGACAAGGGGCTTGTGTTCTGATCTTATGCGGTGGTTTTTAGCGTTTTAAATAATTAATTTGACTGGTTTTGCTAACAAACTGTAGGTTTAGAAGTTTGCCGATTTGCTAAGCCTTTCTCATATAATAATCAAATCATATTAAAATAATTGTATTACTTGAAACCACAACGATCATTTTGAATCGTCTTATAAACTAAAATTATTTCTGTTCCAACGCGACCAAGCCTAGAAAAAAATATATTTAATTTTAGATATATTTTACTAATTTTAGAATTTTAGATATATTTTACTAATCTGTGTTTAGATATAATATTTTTCTGTATTTTATGATTAATAAAGACCCTTTTAAAACAATAAAACACTGCTTGGCTTACTTTGATGTTCCGTCTTACCACTAGGTGAGAAGCGCCTGTGTGGTGCCTCGGAGAAGGGTGTTGCTGATACATAGTAAATGATAACATACTATTGATTGATACAATCGGGGGTTAACACCAAGCTTAGCAGGCAGATTGGTGATTGCGTAATGGTACATTAGTAAACACTTATGTATGCCGCTGTCCCTTGGTGTAGGTAAGCCTTTAGTCGGCTTAAACGATATCCACGGGAGGAGATGGAGGTGTCTATTCTTGGTCAGACACACCACGGTCTTCCGGTTTTCCCCTTCGAATATCATAGAGTTTGCCATAATCACCAGAAGCAGGCAGATTGGTGATCGCAGTATTGGTACTAAGTACTCAGGTGGATGCTGCTGCTCATCCTCTGATGTATTCCCTTAGTTCACTTTTGATGACCTCTGTGGCGCGGCGGGAGAAGGTTCGCCTGTGACGCAGGACGTTGCGGGTTCGATTCCCGCCCCGGAACAAATATATTTGTACGATCTGCAGATATTTGTTTAGGGTGTTCTGGGTATTTTCTATGCATAATAAAAAATATCTATCTATGTAATGTATTGTATTCAGTATATCAGTTATCCAGTGCCCATAACACAAGCACTGCTTAGCTTGGGGCTAGATAATGTTGTGTTAAATGTCCAGCATTTATTTATTTTATTTATTTTTACGATAACCCCGAGAGGAGACGAAGGGTCCTATTGTTAGGTAGATACACGACGACGGTAACACACCTGCTATATGTTTCAAATGACTGTTATATGGCCTTGGTAATTTTTTTAGAAAACCTATGTAGTCAACTGTAGTACCTAGGTATCTAGCAATAAATACAACTAACTGTAACTAGCACCAGGCTGACTAACATTAGTAACTATAGGTAGTCGCTAGTGAGACGATAGTAAATGTCAAATCCAGCCAATCAAATTACATATAGACTTCAAAATTCCCCGATGTCATTGGCCAATATTAACATTTGCGGTCGTATCGCTAGCGTCTTAGTAACGTCAGACTGTGCTAGTCGTATATACAGTTGTCATTTGACTGTCCCTCTTAATAATCGATATGAAAAGCTTTCTAAAACCCAATAAAATGACAAGACTGAAAACATATTTCCCACCCGCTCGATTTTATAAAATCAAATCTCATTCTCACTGAGAGGTTTGGTAAAATCCTCTCAATATAAAACCCACATCTACCTGTACCGACAACGTCTTAAAACGATTACCATCGGGGGGTACACGCAAACCGCATTAGATATGTTAAATCTTACCCTAAGGGAGGGGGTGATATTTTTATTCGTATCGCTTACTTTCGTGATTATTGTTCGGGGACTATTTGCATCGTATGTTGGAGCAAGATGTTTAGATACTTGCTCTTATTTTTAGTTAAGGTTAATCTTTAACCCCAACTATATATTATTTTATTTATTTATGATTTTATATATTTAAGGCCATCGTTTGTTTCTGTCTGTCTATCTGTTTGCCTGTGGCCTCAGCTCCTGAACTTATGCTCCGATTTCCATGTGGTTTTTTTGCATGAGAGCAGAGGTGATTCTCTGAAAACATACGTATACGAGATGACATCAAATCTCGAATTAAATCATAACTTTGTAAAGGAGTCATTCTAGATGTGAATGTTGTGTATACGCGATGGTTTAAGGCATTTTTTTTTAAATTGGTGCAGCCAGTTTCCATATTCATGGAAAGTACTGAATATTCAAGGCCTGATGTGGTAAAAGCTTAAAGGTAAATTCCATCATACTAATTATAAGCGAAATATTAGATATTTGTTTTATTTTTTTGTTTGTTGCTCAGTCAGACAAGCACCAATCGATGGATGGATCTGGTATCTGAGAACCTGGAGATGCCAGTCATTGCGGCTCTCCATCAGACAACTGACCGAAACAAATAGAGGCAAGCCGTAAACAGACTACAGCAAAAGATCGCGATCCTCAGCAATGAGGAAATAATAAAGGACTCAATTAAGATCATGACCTGGATTAAGGTGAGCAAAGCTAGGTTAGGTTAGGACAGATGTTAGTAAATAAAAGGTAACATATATACTCCTGATCTCACAGTAGGATTTTCTGGGGCGGGGGGTATAGTTTCGAGTGTACATCAGAAACTTCGAGTACTGTGCAAAAAAATAATCATGCATTGTTTAATTATTTAAACATTTACTGTCCTATTCTTCCATATAGTCCTATCTATTCTAAAATCGTCCGGAAGAAATCGCTATAAGCGATAAGACTACCAACTATGCGTTTCTTTTGTGCTCTATTATTTCTTTAAGCTTTGTATTTTTGTGTGTATGCACTGTTTTTTACGCAATAACGAGTCTATTTATCTATTTATCTTACTCTGGCACCTTATTAACAAATTACTAACATAACTATCCAAGTGTACTTAGTTCACCCAAGTGAATTACGCCAGGTGAATTAGGTACCGCCCCTATTTTCGGTAAAATCAACCCCCAAGTACCAAGACTCTTTCCACCATACATCCAGTTGACATTTCCATGAATTCCTCCCGGCGAAGCTGACGAAAATGTCCAAGGCGTGAGTCAACGATGCCGTTAGAATGTCGGAAGTTTTTTTGATTTAGTTTATTTTTATGTGGAGTTTTCCTTCTGTCAGTCTTCATTGTGGAGTTTAGGAGAATTGACGTTTCTTTTACTTATAGCAATAAATGGCTCTTTGTTCCTGGTGGAAATGGAGCGTTAAACGTTGAAATGTTTATTTTTAAATTATTTGAATATAATAATTAATGTGTTAGATATTTTTTATCAAGGATGGCTACCCTCTATTCTCCAGCCTTCAGTATTATTACGTTGATTGATAGGTTGAATTCTAAATGGGTCATTAATTGTTGAACTTTTAAATCGCAAGGATCATTTTGAATCATCTTAAGGCCTGCGACAATCTCCGTGGTGGGGTGGGTGACTAGCCAGCTGAGACGAGGTGTGGGTTCGATTCCAGCTGCGAGACAATTTTGCATGTACCTGGTACTCGTTGCTCCTGATACCTACGACACTGGGAATATAAGGCTGCGTTTTCACCAGAGATGAGCGAGGATGAAATGAAATGAAATGAAATGAGAAATGAAATGGTTTATTTGCTGAAAACATGGTTAAAAGTTTTTACAAAATAGTTGTTTCACATGTTTCACCAAAACATTGGCATGCAAATTTTAAAAGTTGTAAATTATGAAATTAATATTATACAATTGAATTACTTAGGTATCTATAATTTTAGTCAATTTTATCAAATAAATTAAACAATAATAACATAACATTAATAATAATAATGTGCAGCGAGGGATGTGTTGAACCAATAGAATCACTTCATTTACCTAGCGCTCTGGTGGAAACGGCTTAGCGAGCGAGGTTTTTATACGTACAAGACAAGCGAGGTGCGTGCGACGAATGTGTTGCGAGGAATGTGTTGCGAGGAATGTGTTGCGAGGGATGTGTTGCAAGGGATGTGTTGCAAGAGATGTGCGCGAGGGATGTGTGCAAAGGATGGACGCGAGCGAGAAACTACTAGCAGTCAGTCTGTAAAGAGCCCGCTACACATCCCCGCACCGCTCATCTACGCACCGTTCCAGCAGCCTCGCTACGCATAAACGTACCGCTCATCTACCTCGCACATCTTTTTTAATAATATAATAATAATAAATAATAATACGCGGTGGAAACGCAGCCTTAAAGTGGGATTATAACCAGACAGCCCAGCAACGTAACTTAGCTTGAAGTAACAGAGAACTTTGTGATGATGGCAACATTATCGAAGTGTCATAATGCGACTCGGAGCCCCGATTTTCGTAATAGGTACATTCAATTACTTCCATGTGAGCTATAGAAAGGATCGTCAAATAATTAGGAGAAATGCCTTCCGGGATCCAAGTAGGTCCCGCAGACCTTAGTCAGTCTAACAAAGTCAAGTTATAAGGTGCACGTACCTAATATTCTCCCCTCGGCACCCTTGTAGAAAGTGTTATTTTGTGTTTTTATAAGTCGTACCCACTCAGATATTCACAGTCGAGTTACCGATTTGTTCACAACCCCCTTACCCCTTTGTGTACAATCGGATAAGGCGGTATTTTGAATAGATGTTAATTTTCTTATGAAAATGCATTTTCTCGGTTTAGAATTATTACTGGGATTGTTTTTCCTACAACCTGATAATTTTTAATTATGTTTTATTGTAAAGGTTGAGCTACATATTATGTCAGTAGTCGTCAGCATTGCAAAGCTGTGTGTATTTGTATGTGCTAATCTACCATACTATATTGTAATTGTAAGCAGGCTTTTTAGCACTAAAACTACTAAACTATAGTTTTAGTAGCTGTATTGAAAGATGCGACTATAGTAGTTTGTTAATAAAACGGGGTCCTGAAAGTATTTGATAAAAGATAAATTAATCATTGTTTTGTTTGTTTGTTTTCGTAAATTGTCTATATTTAGGAGTTTTATCAACTTGATTTTGGGGAGACCCTACGTCCCTTCAGCGGTGTTGTTGAAGTTTGTATGGAAAAAACTCTACGCGGATGAAGTCGCTGGCTTGCCAATAGTATACGAATAAAAAGCAAACAATTCCTTGTCTTAAATTTGTCGCAGGTGCTCTTAATTATCTTATGGAACTGAAATAGGGTTGTTTCATGTCTTCATTCACAAAAGTATGCCAAATTCCCCCTTTTCAAATAAACCTTATTTTGAAAGGAGTTAGTCTGATTTTAACTTGGCTAAGCGATGGGAATATTTTTGAGAGTTATTAGGTTTGCCAGATGAACAAGACCTTTGCTACCCTTTGTAAAATCTTTTGTCAGTTGTCGTTGAAGGGTTAGAAGATTTAAAGAGAGATCAAATTATGTTGGTTCTGTATTTTATAGTTTTAATTCTAAGATAATGGGATGGTGGTTTGATATTGAAATTTATGAACATAATTTGAGTTTGTTAACTTGATTATAAAATGTTGGAGTATTATCACTCAAGTCTTACCTCTTACCATCATAATTTCAGATGTAAAACTTGATTGCACAATATGCGACATCTCTCGAAATTTTAACTAGGTAAACTAACTTTAATTATCACTAGAAACGGGATATTTACCATGAGGTCTGAGCTTTGTTAATTCCCGATATTTTAGGAATTAACAAACCTCGAACAATAAATTAACATAGCTCGTTTCTAATTATGTTCATAAACCATGATAGTTTCAAAAGTTAAACTAACTTTACCATTTTTTTATTATTATTATTTTCGACCTCTGTGGCGCGGTGGGTGATGGTTCGCAGGAGGTTGCAGGTTCGATTACCGCCTCGAAACAAATATTTGTACGTTCTACAGATATTTGTTCAGGGTGTTCTGGGTATTTTTCTATGTATAATAAAAAATATCTATCCATGTAATGTATTTGTATTAAGTATATCAGTTATCTAGTACCCATAACAAAAGCTCTGCTTAGCTTGGGGCTACATGATGTTGTGTGAAATGTCCAGCATTTGTTTATTTATTTATTGAATTATTCGTAGTCGTGTATTTGGTCGTGGTGTGTCCGACCTCAGAATAGACCTCTCCGTTGCCTCCCGTGGATATGGTAAAAGCCGACAAGGGATAAACCAGGAGATCACCATCAATCCACTTGCCAAACGTGGTGATTAATTCCCCTCATTGTATTTCATGGGGATTCTTCGTCTAGCAGTAGACGTCTAAAGGCTGCTGATGATGATGATGATGATTATGTCGATGATGTTGATTCTACGAATGTCCTCTTTTCAAATTTTATCACTTAGTAAAACTGCGAGCATACCTCTCTCCCTAGACAACTGCGCGACCGTAGTACGAGCCATTAGTTTAACCTCTAAATTGGAAACTTCAGGGAATCTCTGTCCATTTTCTGTGATTCTTAAACAACACCTGGCAATGACAGTCGCTGAATCCAAAAATGTCATCCACCAATAAACGAAAAGAACAGTTTTATAGTGTCTCTGACCTTTGAAGGTAAGCATAAGTAAAGGTCATGACCTCGTGCCAAATGTCGTGCCCTTTGGCATTGTCTCCCCGGGGTATAGCACTGAAAAATAATTTATGGGGAAAAAACAACACGTCGTCTGGTGTTAACTGGTAGCAACTCAAATAGTAAAAACGTAGAGCAGGTGAGGGGTTAAATTTTTCGTAGAAGCCAGTCTTAACCGAGGCTGGGTACCAGCAGAGGAAACAAGCCACACATACACATCAATTTTACATGTAGAAGAATTTTGAATTTTACAACCAATTTAATTAAATTAATTTTTAAATTTAATTTAATTTTTAATTAAGCTAATTTAACTAATTTATCAATGCCTATTTAAAGCAGCTATGACTGCGTTGCGTATGTAATTTTACATCAGAGAGAACAAAACAAAAGCTATTTTTAACCGACTTCCCAAAAAGGGGGAGGTTCTCAATTAAGTTGTATTTTTTTTTTTATATTTGTTACCTCGTATCTCCGACGTTTATGAAGCGATTTGGAATTTTTTTTTATTTGAAATGCTTATGCTTCCTGATTGATCCTATTATTTTCAGAATCCAGTTCTGATGATGGAATCCATGAGGAATTGAGGGAACTCCTCAAATATTGTAGGCATACATATAGCGATTTTGATATTTTCAGTAACAAACCAAGCATTTGCATTCAGAAAGTATCATGACCCTTTCACCACTATGGTTTTTTCATCATTTTTTTTCATCCAGATATTTTGTCGAATACAATGGCGGAAGCTTTGATTATATACACACTAGATAGAGTTTCGTCCTGCAATCACTACAAAAGAAACAGGCCAGCCTTTGCTAGCGCGTGTGCGTGTCTACACACACAAACATGCATGCAGGTTTGTCTTACACTCGCGTCACGTCATTGCTTTTGTGTCTGTTTGCGTGCGTAAAGATAACAGCTACTGACATGTTTCCCAATTTATTGGGAAAAACTGACTATGTTCGGGTAAGTAAGTTTTGCCGGTTACTAGAAAACAAACAGTGGAATCTGTTGATTTTTTACAGAATGGAGATAGATAGACTAGCGATATTGTGATTATGTCGAGCGTGTGGGAAAAAAGTCAATAAAAAGCTTTGTTTTTTTATAATATTCACCCAGTGTCTGTGAACTATAGGAACATTAGGTATTCTAAAAAACTTCTTTTTTTGCGATAGTTTTACTAACGTTTTAGTAACGTACCAGATTACTTACAAATTTTTATTAAATTTGACTAACTTCTGCTGCTCAGATTTTTTTCTTCCGATACAATGAAACAATCCTTACATAAAACTGATCAAAAAAATAAGCATAACATTTTTTTTGATAAAAACTACTAATTTTTATGGAGAACTCACGCTTGACCAAAAAATAACTATGCCAAAATAGTTTTTATACAAAATGAGCAAATGGTTCCAAAGACAGTTTTCCCGTATCTCTTATGGATTCGGATATCCCCATACTGTCCCATTTCAAAAACACACCCAGTATATTTTAAATTTTCAACTCACAATATAATCTCATCTCAGGCATCTTTTGATTAATCATCGCTATAGACGTTCGTTAGAGTGGATAAGATAACGTATGTATGCCTTCGCCCGCCGCGCCACAGAGGCCAATATATTGTACATACCTACTATACTTTTCATAGGTAAAAGTGAAGTAAAGTAAAAGCAGGTGAACCCAATCGACGTTCTCACTTTATAAGGAATCATTTATTCAGTCACCATAAGGAATTTAGCATTCAAAAACTGGCAACACAGACAAAAGTGCCAAGCTTGAGTTGAATAATCGGGGCTAATAAGTTGATTGTTTTTATTGAATACTTTTGAAAATACTATGAATTCTGGATACTTATCGATGGTATGTGACTTTACTAGTTGTTTTTAAACGTCCTTTGTAATTTCTGCACACTTTTATGGCGCAAATCGTCATTGCTAGCTCAAATTTCAATTCACTTTGCGACCGTTCGCCTTGACAATACAATTGACAATGAGGTGCGGGAAGCGACTTATCAGCTAACAGTTAGCTGATATTTTTTTCGACGCGTTTGTGTCATGAAGCTCTATCTAGTGTGTATATAATCAAAGGGCGGAAGTCGGTTTTTAAATGAAAAGTTATATTTATTACTAAAATAGGTTTAAAAAATTATGATGAATTAAGGGGGGTTGACTTTAGTAGTCATTCTAGTATTTAGATGTTTGCTCTATAGTTATAGCTATACTAGGTACAGCTTGGGCTTTTTACTTGCTAATAATGTTAAATATTGCATACATTGTCTTTGTACCTTTCTGTAATGTCACAAACAATTTGGGAAATGGATTGCGTGTGCGAAATTTTAACTGTCCACTACACCCCCTGCTATGACGTATGGCACCCTTGGGAGTGATCAACTTTGCACTGTATACCATTGACTTTTACAATACGTTTAGGTAATAATCCTATTAATATTAATTCGCGTTTTCAAATTCTTTCAGGGCGTCTGGTCGAAGCTACGCGTGACCCGAAAGCTGGGTATTGCCTATGAAACTGGTAATCGCTTTTGATTACATTTTTGCAGTACATTTCTCCGCGTGTTGTAGCTTCTTTTCCAAGAGCAGAAATATTCTAAATATAATGCACAATGTTACCTTACCTCAACATTTTACTGTAGGTACAATAAGCTTACATGCATTAATTATATTAATACCTTTTGCCGTTCCTGAGAAAAAGGGTCTTGTTTCATCGTTCCAATCGTTTCATACCAGCTTAGAACCTAGCTAGATAGGTACACATAACATTTTATCTAGATAACTTCTATGAATTTATTTATTAAAATGTCTGAATCACATCACAATCAAAATTATTTATTTTCTCGTAGCGTCTCGTAGCATCTTCGTAGACCGTCGAAATAATTCTTAAAAAATAACGAAACTATTACTTACTTTCTTTATTATACAAATAAAGAATAATAATAATTATTGTTAATATAACTAATAACGCAAAAAAAATAGGTAAAGCGCAATGTAACAATATCTTCCGTTTAAATTGAAACTTAAGAACCCACAATGCAATACGAATTGGTTGAAATGAAAGTGCCGTAATTGTAATTAGTACAGGAATAATCGCATGGGTCGGAACTCCAAAGCCAGGGGTCGTAATTTAATAACAGCTTATGATGGATTGCACCCGCACCATCACCAACCATGAATTATCGAATTGCGTACATGCACATTACTTTGTCAACAATATACAGTCAAAATACCTACACACAATGTGAAGCAATATATTCAAGTGGCTGGCAGTACCATCATGTTTATCTGCAAGGATTATTTGTGATGCCCAGGTTTTTTTAACTCCAGAATCTAAGTTTTTTCTTATTCAAGTTAGTATTTTGGCACACTGTTTTAAACTGAGGGGCTCGATTCAGACCGAAATTAAACATGCTGCAAATTCAACTTTTTGCAAAATCAACATTTTAGGAATTAAAGTTTCTGCAAATTCAACATTTTAGGATTCAACATTCTGGGAAATTATAAATTTTGGGATTTCAACATTTTGCAAAGTCAACCGAATGGTCTTAAAGGCGAGATAGCATTGACCGCAGCCAAAATTTACGCAACCTTTGTCTACAGCCACTGATGTAGACATTGTCTGGTGCAGCGAGGAATGTGTTGCAAGGAATGTGTTTCGAGGTATGTGTTACGAGGAATGTGTTGCGAGGTATGTGTGCGAGAGATGTGGGCGAGGGATGGACGCGAGAGAAAGAAAGACACTACTAGCTGTCAGTCTGAAAAGAGCCCGCTACACATCCTCGCACCGCTCATCTACCTCGCACATCTTTGTTGGAAAGTGAATACTAGAAACAAATTGAGGAGTCAAAAATTACATATTTACAATTTAATTACAAAAAAGTCACAACGCTGAAATAGAAAATCGTAGAACAGTATGGGAGTGATTCGGGTGGGCAATGAGCTATTTCTCACTTGGCCGTATTTCCTGGGACACCCTGTATGGAACCCTTGAAATGTTATTCGTAATAGGTAAACACTGAATCTGTTCAACAAATCAAATCGTGAAAACTCGTCTGATGACATTTTTAACGGATAAAATTCTTGTGATACGGCGCGCGTAGGGTGTTCATTGTGTAGTGCTCACACGACACTAAAGGGGTTTTCGAGTGTGCCTTTCAATTTGGCTAGCGTGAGTGGAGCAGGGGAATGTATTGATACCTATTATTATTTTCACAATTATTCTTCATATAAGAGAAGAAAGAAAAAAATAAAATTTATTGGTTTTGGCTGAGACGCAAGATTTCGGGTTTGATTCCCGCTGCGGGACAAATGTTTGCATAATCTGCAAATATTTGTTCCTGTTCTGGGTTTTGTGGTCCCATGGTACTCGTAGTTACTGATACCCACTTCACAGGGAATCCTAGTTTGGGATCAGAGGCCCAAATTCTCTAAATTATTTTATACTACACTGAAAGTTAACCGAATCGAGACTGAATTATGAATTGACAAAAAGTTGGTGTTCTGCTCCCTCATAAATAGCAATTTAGTCTACTTTCAATTCACGGTGACTTCCATTAGAGTAGGATGGTTATTTATATAATTGGAAAGAGTAAAGAGAGACACCATCTACTTAAGCTAAAATTATCGAAAAAACTTTGAATCGTTCCAGTTTCGGTCACATTTCGATATAATCACATTACAGTGTTGAGAATACTATCTCTGACATTTAAGACATCGATAAAAGATCGAAACATGATCCGAACTCTATTTTAACTATTTTTTAGTTAGAGAGCTATGTATGTGACTGATGGGTGTTATGTTATAGTCCAATATTCCAATTTTGCACAGAACAAAAAAATATTTAGAGCAAGGGATCTCCTTACCTTTTCTTGTTCTTGGTCAAATCAAGTTCGTGTAATAGTGTAACTTTTTACACAATGCTCTCAAAAACCACCGTAGAGTGCAGCGGAAATGAATGTCGATGAAATCGGCCAGCGAGCTATTGTCGCTGTCGATCGACAGAAACATTTTTGAACGAAATCACACTTGTCAAACTTTAAGGGAAAGTAGAAAAATATTACCTTCCGATGCTGTCTACATTCCGATATAGACATCGCCTGCTTTTCAAACATTATTTTCATTGTTTTATGCAAGGTGGACCTTTAGATACTTTGTGGTATGTGAAGCACCATTATTCTGAGGTATATGACCCTATAGAAAGCACCATAGATTTTACAAATGCCGGCGTCGAATGTCAATTCGGTTTTGACATTTGTGAATCAGAATCAGAATTAGAATCAGAAAAAGATTTATTGTTCAACTGTTGTACAAAAGATGGTATACAGGTAGGTACAAGTTTAAAAACCCGTTTAAAACAGTTTGTCCATCTAGGAAGAAGGACACAAAATTAGAATTTGTGGGAATATGAATACGTAAATGTATAACCTCTACATAACACGTGTCAATTGCTTGTTTTACTCGGTAACGTAACGATTAACTTTAACTTGATGATTGATTTTAACTTTAACGATTAACTTTCACCTTTAGACGTCCACTGCAGGACGAAGTCTCCCCCATTGAATACAATGGGGGATGCCATTATCACCACGCTTGGCAGGCAGGATCACATTGGTGATCGCAGTTTGGTTTTAAGTACTCAGGTAGATGCTGCTGCCCATCTTCTGGTGTAATCCCTTAGTCGACATCCACAAGAGGAGACGGAGGGGTCTATTGATAAGCCGGACACACCACAGCACTTGCACTGCCATCCTTATTGAACGAGCGAAGCGAGTTCTCTGAGTCAAGTTGGAACAATCGGTGTTTGTATGTATGTATGTTTGTCCGATGAAAACTTCCAAATCGTTAATCCGATCTTCATGAAATTTGGTATGGGCGTAGATAGTATTGGTCCAATTTGTAGGTAAGGTTGAGCTATATCGGTCAGGGGGTTGCTGAGATATTGGGGTCCAAGAGGGGTAAAAAAAAAAAAGTGAGACATTCAGATCAAGTGGGGTGTTTAATGAAAGCGCTTTGGTTGGACATTTCAAAACAGTTTTTAATAATTATTTAGCCTTAGTAGTTTTCGAGATATTAGGGAAAATAAAAACGTAAAAACCCAAAATTCTAGGGTACCTACTTCCAGAAATCCCACAATGCTGAAATTTGGTATGCTTGTGGCTTTTGTGTCACAACTACAGGGAAAAGTCTGTAATTGAAGAATTTAGAAACATGTACTCCATAAAACAAATTCCAATATAACATCCATTGTTGACCTCCCATTTCTAAGAATTTGAATGACGTTGGAGTTCTATGGTTTTCATCAAAAGGACGTTATCAATTAATTCGTCAGGTACTTGATATAGGTACTAACAGGTATGTAGTATAATTACGCCCCGTTGGTTAGCCCTATTCAAAGTTTATTTCGATGATGTGTAGGAAATTAGAGTAGTTACTGATAGATCCTGTACTGTACTGGTAGACCTCGAGGTGAAAATGGAAATATGGAAATTACTTATTTAAGTAGTCGGGCTGATAAAGGTGTTATCGCGAGGTCTCAGTTCGGGGCGAACCACTAGTTTAGTTAATTGTATTCCATGATTCCACGGTGTCACCCCCATCAAATGGCAAAGCGGTAAACACAGGTTGAAGAGTGCACTTTAGATACATCTCGCGTATAGATGTCGCGAGTGCGCCCGTGACTTCCGCCGCCCGGAGTGACACTACACGCAATCCAGTTACATTCTAGGGTTGACAAAAGTTGCACTTCATGGTTCTACGTGACCACCGTTTTAATAATAACAAGAATTAGCTAGCACCACGAGTTTTGGTCGTAGCTTTGACGCGTGTCAGATGATATTTGCTGGATTTGATAAAGTTATCCTAGACTAATCATCAGAGGCCCTAGCATGAGTTATTTACCGCTGCTTCTCGTGTGCGTCTTACACGTGTTTTTGTATGTAAATCGAAACAGGGCCTCTTGCTAGATTGTAAATGGCAGATTACCTAAATCTGACTGATTTCTGCATAAATGTATTTGATATTCATATTATATACAAATCAATAAATCTAAATCTGAATTAGTATACAATACTTACTTAGTAGGATACAAGGCAACTTAAAGAATATAATAGCATAAAACCCATAAAGTGCAATGGGAGGAATTGCCATAATTACCGAGCTTGGCAGGCGGCCTTGGGAGGCTTGGTGTTAAATGCTCAGGTGGATGCTGCTGCCCATCCCCTGGTGTAATCACTTAGTCGCCTTTTACAACATCCATAGGAAAAAAAAGTCCAAAGTCAAAGTCAAAAGTCAAAGTCAAAAAGAACTTTATTCATTGAAATCATTTGTTCGCTTATGGTCAACTTAGCGAACCGTCCACTAAAATTTTCTGTAGGAGATGAGCAATCGGTCTCTTTCGTATAGTCAACTTCGCAATCGGGCCGCTTCTCAAAAGGTCCGCGTATCAATCGGTCCACTTCTCAAACGGTCCCCTATTCCTTGTGTCCGGAAAACTACACTCGAGAGTAATGAATTCGGAAAAGTATTTTTATATTAAATTATATTTCAAACTTAAACAAAAAAAAACAGTGTAGGTAAAACAACAACATTTTATTTGCTTCAAACTAATCAGTTTTTTGACCGAACGCTATGAGGAGCGATTGCGAAGATGACTAGTTGCTAAGTTGACTGATCAAGAAGTTGACTGATTGCGAAGTTTACCGATTACGAAGTCGTGAAAAATAGTGGACGGTTTGCTAAGTCGACCATAAGCGAACAAATTATTGAAATCACAAGGATCATTTTGAATCGTCTTATAAGCTAAAATTACTCCTGTTCCTTGTTTTATAGGAGTTGGAGGAGGCCGAGACAACGACGGACGGATAATATGAATATGAATATTGTGATTTAAGTTGTGACGCAGCCCTGCAAAGACATCATAATCTTAATGGATGTCACGGGCGGCAACTTCACAACTTTACAAGTGCTCTAGAAAGTAGTGGCTCTACCAACTTTGCTCCCATCATCACACACTAAAATCAACCCTGCATCTTTGCGATAAGGTTCATAGTTTGCAGAAACTAGATGGCGTGACAATCGCTGTGAGCGACACATTAGCGACATCTCTCGGCGAGTGAGAAAATTACAGACGAATTAAAATGTTGAAAGTTTCAGAGCTTTCAGCTGTTCTTTTTGTTTTTATGGAACGTCATAAGTTCTAGATTATTTTCCTACTACGTAGCAACTATAATGCAAACTTGCATTATTGGCATTATTAGTTGAACTATATTAGGGCCATGTAGTCCGCAGAACCAGCAACCGCTGAGGAATACAGGTTCTCAAGTGGCGAACACGAACCGGATGACGCTGTGTGGTCGATATACCGATGACATTGCAACAGTCACAGCAAATCTTTGCATGAGGTGGCTCTTGAGCCATATACCTATATACATGTTATAGACCTCCCGCCATGACAATGTCTTGACATTGTCGTGGCGGGAGGTCTATAATATTTCCAGTAATATTCTTAGGTAGGTACTACGTCTTTCGGTTCCTAATGAAAAAGAAAAAAAAACCCTTGGTAAAGAAAAAACAAACAGTGGACATCCAGCTGGTATTGAAACAAAGAGTCACAAGTCATTAAACTTCGAAAGAGATTTGAATAATTGGAAAAAGAGTTTTGAAGTTCGAAGTCTATGACTAGCCTAGGCCGCTATTCAGGTCAAAAGTCCATAGACGGGTTGTCTCTACAACACGTTTTTGACGTAGGTAACCTAGTAGCGTAGCGCGTAACATAACACAAGTACTTCGTAGTTCACTCTTTTAGATGTATTATTCAAATCATGCTCTTACACAAATGGCTGTCCTTCTCATCTACTTAGGTGACGATTATAGCGCCGTCCTAGATATTAACTAGATTCCTTAGAACCTTAGGTACTGGCTACCCTGTTTAGCTACTAAGGAATGCATTTGAATTGACAAGTTGATGAATACCTATTACCATGGGTAATTTATTGATTAAATGTAAATTATTGTAGCCCTGCGTATCTATAGGAATACAACCATACAACAGTGTAGTAGGTATCTACGTAGACAATCGTAAACTCGAACGATTTAAGCGCTAACTAACGAATAGGGACGGCTGCGCAGTATTTGTGTTACGCTTACTTTCGCATGGACACTTCAAATTAAATAAGAAACCACGGTTTTTCGTTCTGTGTGCCTCTAGTTTCCTTTTAATTTAAAAACTACAAGTAGGTAAGATTTTTCATAAAGTTTTGTAGATATGATATAATTGGATAAAACCTATCAAGATACAAATAGTGATCAAGATTTTTGAAACAATGAACCAGTAACAAATTATAGCCAATTGAATAGTTGACTTTTCAGCCGAAAAGTTCGACGAGGTGTAAGTGGGAACCTTAAGGACTCAACAGCAAAAGTACCTATCAAATATAAATTTGATAGTTACCTACCTACTTCGAGCAATACGGACTTCCGCGCGGGCCGGAAGCTCGAAGCCTACCTACTTAGTATATTATAAGTAAATAAAAACCACAGTTAAAAAAACTTTATTTATTGTAGAATATACCATGATCGTCGTTAGTGATTTATTAATGTATGCTAGCACTGGTTTATATACCTTTAAACAAGTACCGTTATGTATTTTGCAAGCAAATATATTATAGTCTTTGGGTAGAGCGTTCTCCATAATAATGGAAAAAAAACAAAGATTTATATCTTTGGAAGAAAAGGTTTGATCAAGCAGGATGCATTGACATCTTGGTGGGTTTTTTGAAGCGTTTTCATCTTTGATCGCATTTTTCTTCACTTACTCTTGTCGTTCTCATGAACAACTTGCGGTTGGAACTCCAGATCCAAAACCTTCCTCAGACTGTCCACATACATATCAAGTCTCTGCGTCATGTAGTAACACCGACGGTCTTTCATCTGCCTGTTCTGATTCAGATCCATCACGCTGATCAGAAGACCGTCCTTCGTGCGAGACAGTCCAGGACATCTCACTCCGTCCGGTCCACTAAAGTAACTGGACCCATAGAAAAGTCCCAGGTCCTTGTGAGCAGGCTTGCCATCAGCAGATGTAAACTCGTTAGGAAACTCCTCGAAGCCCACACGGTTGATAGCAGCCGTGTAGTAGCAGTTAGTGATAGCAGCATTCCTGGCTTCGATGTTCCACATGTATTCACTGCCAGCTTCCGCAGCGATCGTTGCTGAAGGATTGAAGACAATCTCAGCTCCATTTTGTCCGAACATCAACCAATTCAAAACATGATGACGACCGAAGCAAATGTTGACAGCGATTTTGCCATAACGGGTCGCGAAGACTGGGTGGCCAGTGTTCCCTTCCATATAGTAATTAGACTCGTTAAAGTCTCCAACTCTAGGAATATGATTTTTTCTGTGCTTACCGATAATGTTGCCAGTATCGCTGATGACCACAGCAGTGTTCCAGAGAATTTCAGCGTGTTTCTCATCTCTTTCGAGGATCGAGGAGACGATTACCATGGCGTATTTGATGGCGAGCTCTCGAAGAAATCTTGTAGTTGGACCGTCTTCGGCAGACTCTGCGAATTCACACCACGGCTGCTTCTCCCTAGTGCAGAAAGCGAATGGCATGTTCCATAGCTCTTGGAAACAGAGTATGTTGACTCCCTCTTGACCGGCGACGTCAATTATCTTCTTGACTTTGTCGAAGATGGCTTTCTTCTGCTCGTTGATGGGACGGTCTGTCGGTGCAGCGATGGAATGCTGGATTATGCCTACCTTGACGATCCTGGATGGTCTGGTTTGTTCTTTCTTCGCTGGGAAAGCGTATGCAGCAATCTCGAAATCAGCATCCTTGGCTGCTGCGATTGAAGAGTCTTTTATGGCGACTTCATGATGATTCTTTCTTCCATAATAGATTCTGTTGAACTCGTCAAGGTCTCGCCCACTAAGGTTGTTGTTGACGATAGACTCAAGGCTCTGTGTTTCGTTGTCCATGGTTGATGCGTACGTCAGGAGGAATCAGATACGACTGTTCCTTCGCGGTGGCTCCCGGCTCTTAAATACCCTATGCAGTACCAATGCATCGACTCGACTGTTATAGATGTGTTTATCTGTGTGATGTCTGTGTGGTCCGGTAAAGTTGTGACCTTCGACCCTAAGATAATAATGTTCGGAGAGAGAAAAATATTTGCCTTATCAATATTTGCCTACGTGACTGTTAGGGACGCGTGAAATTTTGTTTTTTAGGGTTCGGTATCCCGAAATGAAAAAAATAAACCATTATAAGTTTAGATTGCTATCCGTCTGTCTGCCCGTCAAGACAAGATGACCAAGCAGGCCCACATCTCTGCCTGTTACAATGCATCATACAGACCGCGCCCATTTAGTAGAACGCATCTACTTTAGTATCAAAACAGCACCCTAAGTAAACGACAAATACGGAAGCCTTGGGGCACGAGTCTTACACGCACTTGGCTGTACTTATTTTAACCATGATTTTCAAAGACCTTTCATAAGATACCCCACATGGCCTGTTTGCTTCACTTTTATTAATTAACGTTAATTAATAAAAGTGAAGCAAACAACACTGCACTGCCCACTGCTGGATGAAGTCGCCCCCATAAATTACAATTAGGGGCGTTTCCATAATCACCACGCTTGGCAGGCGGATTGGTGATCGCAGTATTCGTGTTGAGTACTCAGGTTGATGCTGCTGCCCATCCCCTGGTGTAAGTAATCCCTTAGTCGGCTTTTACGACATCCACGGGAGTAGATGGAGGGGTCTATTCTTAGGCCGGACACACAACGGCTACGGTTTCTGCTTTTATTGTCATCTATAGATAAAAAATACTTTATTTTACAAGACAAAAAAAAACAAGTACATAGGCGAACTTAATGCTAATTAGCATTTTCTTCCAGCTAACCTTTGTGTTATTTAGAGTGGGTGGAAGGAATAATACAGATCGAGATTATAAATTTAACATAATTAACTACCTATCTACTTAAAATAAGTAACTAGATATATTTATACCTTATACACTAATATATTATATAAGTATATTATAAGTTACCATAAACATATACATAGGTACTTAAAAAGGAAACAAATAAATAACATAAGTGCTCAATTTTGTTCAACATTAGACAAAGAGTATTGGTATAGTTTGGACTTGAAGATTCCTATGGAAGCAGCTTTACGGATCTATTTATAAGAGGTCAAAGAATCTATAGTTGCTTGGACCCTTAGAGCATTTACTATACTTGGACCTCTCGTAATGACCATGATCCATTTGTAGGATGATTAGGTAGTTACAATAAGCCCAAATACGAGAGCCACGGTCAAAAAACAACAACAAACTGATGCAAGATTCGAACCCACGACCTCTTATAAGCCGGTTAAACTTAAGATAAAGTTCATTGACGTTTTTGCATCTAAAAATAGTTCACTTATTTTAGGTTTAGTTATGTCCGGCCTAAGATTAGACCCCTCCGTCTCCTCCCGTAGAAAAGATTAGTTACGACAGGGGATGGGCTGCAGCATCCACCTGAGTGATCATCATTGTCACTAGCTTTTTATGTCCACTGCTGGACAAGGCTATTAAATACCATGCGGATTTGCCATAATCAGTATGCTTGTAAGGCGGTATGGTGATCGCAGTTTGGTGTTGAGTAATTTAGGTGGATGCTGCTACCCATCCCCTGGTGTAATCCCTTAGTAAGGCTGTTACTACATCCATGGGAGGAGACAGAGCGGGTATTCTTAGGCCAGACACACCAACACAAAGAACCTAAAAATCGCGTGGCGCAATCAGCGACAGGCGACAAGTTACAATAAAAATAAAATAAAAGGGCATTTATTCACTTACCCTAATCTTAGTTACAAAGGTACAATTATAATAAAGTTTAATAGTTAGTGTACGAGAAAAGGACGAGGGCTCAGCCACGCTGTTTTTCAGCCTCACCTTAGAATGCTGCTGTCGTCACAGCAGCCATGTACTCGGAAGCTATCTGCTGTTTCAGCAAAGGAAACAGCAAAACAACCACCGGGAACTCGTTATTATAAACTAGGCCTTAGGCACTTACCCATAAAGCTAGGCACCCAAACAGGCTTATACTTAAATACAAAAGGGTAAGTTGTAAGAATTTAGGTAAGTATATTCAGATAATAATAAAGGGGTGTGGTACTATAGTAACAATTCAGTTGTTATGTTAGGATAACCTTGAGTCAGTTATAAACACACCATCACACTTAAAATTGGTACGTTATTGATGACGGTGACCTAATAGACCTATATATACCTAAGTAGATTAGGTAGTAAGTAGGTACCTAGATAGATAGGTACCTTTGTGTGGGACAGTTATTTTATTACAACCGCTACTGAGATCGGGTCTACTAGATCTGTGGTTAAATCAAAACCAATATCGTTTATTTAGGTCAGTATAAAATTACGTTGCTTGTTTCTCTGACAGTAGATACCTACTTATGAATACTTACCTACCTACTACATACTGGACAGGTAAATAGGTATATAGGTAACACATAATAGGTCATCATCATCAACCAGTAGAAGTCCACGCTGGACATAGGCCTCCCCCTCAGAATGCCACGACGAACGGTATTGAGCCGCCTCCATCCACCGACTTCCTGCGACTTTTATAAGTTCATCGAGTGGAGGACCTTCCTCTACAGCGTTGTCCGGTTTGTGGTCGCCACTCGAGAACCTTTATTCCCCAACAGTTTGTCGGTAATTATACGTACCTTGATGTATACATATATTCAGGTTATTTTACGTTTTTATAATAGGTACATCATCATCATCCTTGTAGAAGCCCACTGCTGGGCTTAGACCTACTCCATAGTATGCTAAGACGAACGGTCTTGAGCCTTCTCCACCCATGCACCGATTCCCTGCAACCTTTATGATGCCGTTGGTCTATCGAGAAGGTCGGCGTCAGTCGTCCTGTTTCCGCGTTGTTTAGTCCGATAAAGGGTTCTTTCGATGCTGTAGGAAAGATCCGTTCGCGACCCACCTTTACACTGAGCCTTCACACCAATGTGAAGGAGGGGAAATTAATTTCCCCGCCTTCACACTGTCATATTTTCAAATTTAAGTGTGAAGGTGGGTCACAACCACGTTCAACAGTGTTAACGTTGGGAATAACAAAAAGGAGAATATTATAATACTATAATATATATAATATAGTATACTATATTATGTATCCCGTCATTCACACTGAGTTCCCCTCCTTAACACTAGTATGAACGCCGGGATTTCTTTCACACTGGTGTTAAGGCGGGGAATTTAATTTATCTACCTTAACACTGGTGTGAAGGTGGGTCGCGAACGGAAAGATCACAAGGTAGTCCCGTATTTTTTTTATCTAGGTAGGTACCTACCTAGGTAGGTAATAACTTAATGATTTTGAAGTCTTAGAAACGTAAAGAAAGTAGGTTTCCTAAATCGCGTGCATTCGCGAGGTCTCAAGTTCGGGGTGAACAGCTGCTGTGAACAGTGGTACTATATACCTATTATAGGTAAAAATTCTGTGCTTATGGCACAAAAGTGTCAATCAACAAAGTCGGCCAATTATGTAAACATACCACGTTATAGGTATGTAGATATAGATAGACAGATATTTACTCGCAAACAGATTACGTAACTCCACAAGAATAACTCGTATAAATTAAAACTGTTCTAAATCATTATACACTTGCATTGCGTACAATGGCTGATTCCGTGGAAAATTTCGACGAAATAATCAGGCGAAACTTGAATTTAGAACAGCTGAAAGTATTCAATAGAATCTACTATGGAAGAGAAGACAATTGTGAAGTGAAGTTAAAGGAATCGACTATGACCTCAAGCAAAGAGAATAATTTCGAAGTCCGTGCATATTCCTTTACAGCTGCAAAGGAAGGGAGGGAGCCTAAAATCGTCAAACTCGGGTTAGTCCAACACTCCATTGTTTTGACGACTGATAAGCCTATCAACGAACAACGGGAAGCTGTTTTCGATAAAATAGAGAAGATAATAGAGACAGCGGCAGCTGAAGGCGTCAACGTTATCTGCCTGCAGGAAACATGGTCGATGCCCTTCTTTTTATGTACGGGAGAGAAAAAAGAGTGGGCAGGTTTTGCTGAATCAGCATCAGAAGGTCCAAGCACAAAATTTCTCAGCAATTTGGCAAAGAAGTTCAACATGGTCATAGTCTCCCCAATTCTAGAAGATGATAACGGAACATGGTGGAATACAGCAGTAGTGATCGATGAGAACGGTCATTTCTTGGGCAAACATAGGAAGAACCATCTGCCAAGCGTCGGCAGTTTCAGCGAGACTTCTTTCTACGCTCCCGGCAACACTGGTCATCCAGTTTTCGATACGAAATTCGCTAAAATTGCCGTGAACATCTGTTACGGAAGACACCATGCCTTGAACTGGTTGATGTTTGCTTTGAATGGTGCTGATGTTGTGTTCAACCCTTCAGCGACAGTGGCTGAATTCGGGGAGTCTTTCTGGGGCATTGAAGCAAGAAATGCTGCGCTTGCCAACAGCTATTTTACATGCAGCATCAACAGAGTTGGGACAGAAGAATTCACGAAGAAAGATGGCAGCGAGGTGTCACGAAGTTTCTATGGCTCAAGCTACGTTACAGCTCCTAATGGATGCAGAACTCCGAGTCTATCGAGAGACAAAGATGGCCTGCTTATCATCGAAGTGGATATAAACCTATGCCGTCAAGTCAAGGACCTCTGGGGCTTCAATATGACCTCACGCTTAGACATGTATGCAAAGGAACTAGCCCAATATAATAACTAAGTTTATTACCTTTAAGTAAATAAAATTTTGAAAACAAACGCTTTTTCAAATCCATCAATTTAATAGTAGGTAGCACTTGTTATTGTTCTGAGTACCTAGTAGAAATTAAATAAGTTAAATATTCTTTGGAGGAGTCGGTTGAACTCTTTCGGAGGAAGGAAGGAAAAAGGAAACTGATAAAACCGGAATGAAACTTTGTCTATGGAGAGGAGAGTGGAGAATAATGTGTATCTGTGGGCTCTCATTGCACATCTATCTACATCTATGCTCTCGCGCTTTATTTTATTATCTGTGCTGTACTGTGGCCGAATTGTCACCGCATGAATTGTCAATTTTTGAGTTCAAATAGTTTAGATTTTGGTCAAACATTGAATTTACGCATCCGATTGGGAAATTTGGGAAAAGCTTATTCAATTAGTGCATAATGGTAAGTAAACTTTCGTATAAAATTAACACGAGCACTTCGAATGCTGTTTTTCATTGGTTATGATAGCGTCATGAACATTACAATGCAGTTTCGCTTTCTAGCTTCCAAAATAACAAATACACCGCTTTGTTAACCGGTTATTCCTTACTTACGAATCCTAATTTACCAATAAAATCAATTAAAACCCTTGTGTTATTCCTTTCATCATTTCGAATTTCAACAATGTTTTTAGTCAATTTTGGCGTACAATGGAGGCGCGGTCGTGGCTATGAAAGGCCAGGACTGCGTAGCGATAGCCTCGGACAAACGCTACGGTATCCAGGCCCAGACTGTAGCTACCAACTTCCCAAAAGTGTACCAGATGGGACCGATGCTGTATGTTGGTCTTCCTGGACTCGCCACCGACACACAAACTGTGTTCCAGAGACTAAAGTTCAGGTTAGTTAATTGAGCGTAGTTATCGCCCACGAGTGACCAAACAAGATGGCTTTGCATGAATGCAAAAAGGTTGGAAGGCAGTGCAAGATGAATGGTGGAGGATTGTAAAGTGAGCTACAGACCCCTGAAGTGATGATCATAACCAATCTACCAAGAGTGGCATGGAGAAGTTACAATATGAAGCAGCTATACCTGCCCATATCAACTTCAATTCTTAATTTCAATTTAAACTGCATAGTTCGTAAGTCACATCCACCTAGGAGCTCCATGTGGTATTGCCCTGAACCTGCCTACCCTGAGACAAAGATGAAATCTCAATTTACCTGTAATTTCACTAGCATCCATACCCTTCAAACTGGAACACATCAAGTAATGTGTTAGTACTTCCTTGAACAAAATTTTCTTTGCTTTTTTTTCTCCTTGAGAAGAAGCACTATTTATTATTTAAATATTTCTAAAAAAAAAAACATTCTTTTTGTCTCTGAGCAAGAATGTTTTTGCTAATCTATAACCTGTCTGTTCCCAGAATGAACCTTTATGAGCTGAAAGAGAACAGAATAATGAAGCCAAAGACATTCTCGGCTATGCTCTCCAACTTGTTGTACGAGAAGCGTTTTGGACCATACTTTGTTGAGCCTGTAATTGCTGGTCTGGACCCTTACACCAACCAGCCTTATGTGTGTAATATGGACCTGGTAAGTTATCTTATGAATTCTTGTATAGGCAAAAAGAATCCACCTGCAGCTAGGCATGTGATGTAACTAGAGCCTCATAAGTTAATCCTAGTCTACCTGTCTGCCAAATTTTACTGAAATCGATTCAGACATCTAAAGGTGCAACTTCACTTGGTGTATATTCGCAAATGTTTGCGTTATTTATCCAAGGCAAAATCAACCATGATTCCATCCGTACACAATGTTGTTTGCCTTGGCAAAATAATGCAAACATTTACGCAAATACGCCAAGTGAAGTGCCACCATTAAAGTCCAACTGTGCCTCTGTTCACTCAACTTCCTGTAACTATTAGAATGCCATCAGTCCATCCAGCAAAACCCATAAAAGTGCAACAATCATAAATATTCAATTCAATTTTTCATTAGGAATACTATTGTCAGTGTCCCACTATTTTCTTCCATAAATGGGACTGCGAAGGAGACCTATTTCTCCTAGTCCCATTGCTTTCTGTTACACACAACAATTCTGATATACTTTTCACAGATTGGTTGTCCAAATGAGCCGGAAGATTTCGTAGTATCGGGCACATGTTCGGAACAGCTATACGGAATGTGCGAGGCCCTGTGGGAGCCCAACCTTAAGCCCGACGAGCTATTCGAAACTATTTCACAGGTAAGGGGTATTACAGTGTTTAAACGCAAATGCTTACATTTTTAACAGACTTCAAAAAAGGAGGAGATTCTCAATTCAGTTGTATTTTTATTCTGAACCCTTTGAGAGATGGTAAGAAATTGACTGAAACTATTGAGCTTAATTAAGTTTAAACTTTGCAGCAAAAGCAAATAAGTTTTGATGAATTCACAATAACCTCAAGATGATTCCTCTATTTCAGCCAATCTTTACTTCAAGACAATAAAATGTTTATCCCAGTATTATCCAGTTTATTTAGTAAAGTAGAACTATAGTCTCTTTTGATCACCATAACAATGCAATTAATTAATTAAATTTTTCAGTCTCTTTTTGATCTCCTCAACAATTAATTGAATTAAATTTTTCAGTCTTTTTGATCTCCTCGACAATTAATTTAATTAAATTTTTCAGGCACTAGTGAACGCGGTTGACAGAGACGCAATCTCAGGTTGGGGCGCCGTGGTGTACATCATCGAGAAAGATAAGATTACCGAGAAACACGTCAAGACAAGGATGGACTAGTTTAATTATTGTGGAGGTTTTTATTAAAATTATTTTTAATCTAACCTGAATATATTTTATACAAAATTACCTTGGTCCAACACCACCTAGACAGAAAGGGCTGCAAGTATCAGGATCGTTTGTCGATT